>OZ026843.1:13702846-14410168 GCA_964023205.1 Lutraria lutraria | reverse complement strand
TTTCTGTATTTAAGTTTTACTGTATATTTATATTGTACATAGATTTTATAATATATATTTTGATATTATTACAGGTCCAACAAGAGAGTATGTACCTTGTGAAAACCTCAAGTAATCTACTGAATAATACTCTTCATCCAGAAATGGCCAAGTAATTTTCATGTTTTATTTTTAATAACCATCTTTTGTTGGTTTTAGTGGTTTTAAAGTCATTTTTCAACAATAATTCAGTTATATACAGAGGGCAGTTCACCTTACCAGTTTTCCTGGACTGTATTCTAATCAGTTCTAACTTCCCCTCCTGAAAGAAGCCGGCAACTTCTTCACATATGGAGAAAAATCCACATTTTTGTAAAACTTTCATTGAAGTGTATTTACTCAAGTCTACCTATCCTTCTGTTCTTCTGTCTGTCAAAAAAATCTTGTTTCATACATATCTCCAAAGTATAAGGGGCTTAGTTATGTAATTACATTATGTATACAAGAATGTTTATCAGCATATTGTGTATAAAGGGTTTTAAATTGCATCAAAGGCTGAAGAATCTGGAGTTATCTGCCTCTGAATTTGTACTTTGGTATTACATATTATATGAAAATTTTGTGTCACACATAGTGTATGATGAGCAGAATGATAGAGTGTGGGCATTTATGTCATATGGACACATTTCTAATTTCTCCCTTTTATCCACGACTAATCTCACCCTGGAAATATGCTTTTAACATTATTAATTTTGTCTTGAAACACTTCAATCAAGGCTTGAGCTACAAGAAAAAGTTATTTTATATTTCATGCTTATTGTTTATAATTATGTAATGGAGGTATAATCATTAAAATGAAGAATATTAATATGTTTACCACTTGCTACTTTGATAGTTGGTTACCAAACAATGATGATTTACAAGACGCAATGGATTCTATGGTTGGAAATGCCTATCTGTATGGTCGAAACTGGATAGCTGCTAAAGTAAGTGTTACATAGGGACAGGGGTTTCAATGTTACAGAATAAGCCGGAATTCCTGGACCGCTTTTGCGACTGATCTAAATCTGGGGGGGGGGGTCAAATTGACTCTTGTGATGGAACTGCACATTTTAGAGCCAGAAATGATGATAATTTTTTAACTTCAAATGTATACTGATATTTTATTCAAGCATGACACCATTTTACTGAAATACCATTTTTGCCAAAGCTCTGGCTAAATTTGAGGATTTTAGATATAGACCAGTTGGCACCCCTGTAGAAAGTTTCCAGTATGTCTTATTTTAGTAAGAAGTTCTTAAAATGTAGTCTGTCTTTTAACCAGATCATCTCATTTGAATCTGTCTGTTAGGAAGTCTACTATGTAAAGTGGGTAATTGAAGACATTTGATTTAAGTTAGGAATAGAACTATTCCAGGGTACCAGATTATCTCGGTGTGTTCCTAGAGCTGAATACGTATTTTATCACCAGGGACTGTATCGGCAATCTGCAGTTCCTAATGTCTGCATGTCTACCTAATTTCTGTAGGAATTGTAACTTAAGTACCCTAGCAATACACAGCCTAAGACATGAATCACATCAGTCTAACTTGTTAGCATTGATTGTACTTCTGTTGCAGGACTTTCTCTCTAACAATTGTGGAAATGACATTGTAATAAACTTATGTTTTTTTTCAGTTTTAATTGCACGTCAGTAATTGTGATACAGTCAAACTTGTCTACAATGAGCTCCAATGGGAGAAAGATTTGGCCTGTATTAGCTGTGAACTTTATTCAAACGTTTAAATGAATTGCAGATGTTTTCGCTGGAAATAGAGCTCTCATCTTACCTGGCTGATGGTCTTTATTTACTTGGGGAAAGACATATGAACAAAGGCCACCTTATTCAGAAGTCATGTTGTTCTAAATAATTAATGACAGTTTTTACAAGAATGACCTTTATTCACACGATGGCCTTTATTCGGAGGTGGCTACTAACTCAGGTTTTACTGTATTTCTTGTGTTTTTTTAGGTACGAGACCTTGTGAATGGACCATCGACTGACAACAACACACAGATAGAACAACAAGTGTTAGACATGTGGGATAGGCTGTATGAGAGTTGGTTAGCTAGGGTATGTATTTAATGGCAGTATGATATGGTCTTGTGTTTGAGACTATAAAATTTGAGATCGGTCTCTGAGCCAAAATCTCATTTTCCTTCTTAATCTATTTATATGTAAGTATTTCACAGAATGTTTCTATAATGAATTAATCTTATTTTAATCAATTTGAGAATACCAGAAACTCAAAATTAAGGTTTTATCTGTTAGACAGATCTCAAGTTTTATAACCTCAGACTATGGTGTCATGGGTTAACTCAATGTTAAGCTTTACATTTGTGCATACAAATTTATTTGATTATTTTCCATGCATTTTTGTGTTATTTCTTTATATTTTCACATTTCATGCAATGTGGCTTTGGTAATTTGACAAATGGCTGTTATTTTATATTGCCTGCAACAAAGAAATCAAATGCTTTGTGTATGTTATACTGAATCAGTTGTTTTATTGAATTTGATATATATAACCATTCTGTTTTAATCGCATGAATTACTTATGATATGCTTTGACGGTGTTATGACTAAGTTCATATTGCTGTGTTCTGCTCTGGCTGCAAGTCTGTGCATTTGGTTTAGAAATAATGATTTAATCTTATCATTTATTGAAACAGGTTTTGAAAAATTACACTAATGGCAAATTGGATTTGTATTTCCTTTTTTCATTTGCTAAATACCAGTTACTAGTAAATAAAGTGATATTTTTTTCTACTTGGTTTTATGCCGTTTTTCAACAATTTTTCAGTCCTATATGGCGTCCAATTCACCTAGCCAGACATAAGCATTGCATCATGTAGAATTATCACATGCTCTTAATCATATAACAGGATACAGATAACCATGAGTTCACTCCCCTGTCAGTTAGACTTATTATGTGAATGATGCAACATGGCAACCCTGTAGCACTCAATTTATTCATACAATTATTGAGGCCAGTGATGCATGATGTGCATATTTGTTTCACATTGTTTGGTAAAATTTGTTCACAGATTATGCAGAAATTTAACATGAAAGTTTTTATGCTCCTGAATCTTTGATCAGGGGCATATTGTATTTTTTTTGACTGTCTGTTTGTACCAAACTTACCATTGCTTATAAAATCAAAATGCTTACCTCAACAGGACCTGTGCATTTTCAGGTCTGTAGGTCAAAGGTCAATGTCACCCTGAAGAGGCATTGTGTTTTAAAAAGACATCTTGTTTCACCCATAAAATAGGTATTTTATTACCTTCTAAGATCTACTTTTATGGAAGATGTTGAGTCAGCCTTGTCACTGATTTAAAAGCTTTGGTCTGGTATCTTCCATAGTTATTCAGCAATTTGTATAAATCATGTATTTTCAGAGATTTCTGCCAGTTAGTGGTATTATTATTATATTTATAATAGTTTCCCTATTATTGATGTAATTAGTGGTTAGACGAGTGTTCTGTAATTCTCTGCTCACCTGTTATTAGAAAAAAATATTCCTTTCTACAACTCCTTTTTTTATCTCTTTTTTATAACCCCCTAACAAAGTTTGAGAGGGGTATATTTGAGTCACTCTGTCTGTTGGTCAGTAGGTCAGTTAGTCCGTCTGCATACTGTTTCACAAGTTTGTGGAGCAGACTACTCCCACATTCCATTTCGATTACAATGAAATTTGAAATATGTCATCACCATGAAGTGTAGATGTGCAGGACACGATTTCCATATGCACAGTGATCCACTCATTCCAGAGTTATGTGCCCTCAAGCTTAGCCATATAATGTACAATGGCATTCTTAGTGTCAAAGTGGTAGCGGGGGTATTGTATTGACAAAGCTCTAGTTAAATAAGCAAATTTTATACAGAGATGGATTTCAAGTGAACTATTTGATACTATATTCTGTTCCTACAAAATTTTTGGTATAGATTATAACTTTGCAATGAAATAAAAATCCTGTTTCTTACTTTCTTCATATTTCATTCTTTTATTTCAACTTTTATTCAAATTAATTGTGTATCTTTATTCAAATTTGCCGATTTACTAAGTAATAAGAGGGGTTTCTGAGATCAAGTGGTTATGGTCTATGGTCTGTGTAATACCATAATCACTAGCTCATCACCACTGGGGAGGGGGAGTTCAAATCCTACCTTGGACTGGACAAACACATGTTAGAAAGCTGACCAGCTAGCTTATGGAAAGACAATGTTTCTACCCAGGTGTATGCCTGGAGTCTTCCTTCACTGTTTAAACTGGAAAGCCACCAAATGATCCTGGCTGTTGGTTGGACGTTAAATCCCAATGAAAAGATGATTGTTCACATAAATTATGTCGGTTTATGTTTTCTACCATTATCATCAAAGTAGTTTTTTAACTTTCTTTTTTTATGTTTATTACATATTTTATTTGAAGTTTCATTCCAATGGAACACATATTGTGGTAATAGACAGATTTTTTCTACTTTCCTAATAAGAGTGATAATTTGTTGTGCGACAGTTTATTGTGATTAATTTTCTAGTTGCTGCTTACAGAACACTACAGAGTCTATTAGTCTGGCTATTGTGTGTTGTGAAATATTATGAATGTAAAAAATCTCTCATTTTGGTATTATGTAAACACTTTTATTCCTGTGACCTTCATGTCTGTTTTCTGTTAGGTCCTGTAGTGCTATTATTATTTGATAAAATCAACCAACTGTTGGCAAAGTTTCAGAAATTCAAGTCTGCATGAATGATTTCAATTATGATATTGGCTTACCATGCCTCCATTTTGAAATATTTCCATTTTGAATTTGTCTCATATTCAATTAAAGTCAAAATTCTAGTAAATTGTTGTTGTACTTTTATGGTATGATTTATTCGAGATCATTATTCTTGGATTAGACTAAAAAAAGAATATTTTCCTGACTAACGTCATTCTAAACTGACCAGAATGTAGCAATGATATTTCTGTAAATAAAATTATGATCCCAGTTTTATTTCACTCCTTTTCACTTCACATTTTTCTTGTTTTATTTTTTTCTCTATGTTTTGTTGTATCTGCTAGTTGTACGAGTGATGATATTTAATTTTTTCAATTTTCATAATTTTCACCATTTCAATGTTTGTATCACCAGTTGATCATATACAGTAAAACCTGTGTTTGCAGCCACCTCCAAATAAAGGCCACCCTGTCAATAAAGGCCACATTTTGTTTTTACCAAGGGTGGCCTTTGTTTATAGGGTTGACTGTAAATGTATATGATTTCTGTTGTTTTGTTATTATTTTTATGGATTATTTTTTTATCAATCAAATTTTAAAATTCTGTGGTTCTTCCCAGCCAGGTGTACACAAATGATCTTCCTGTGACGTTAAAAGCTAAACAAGTTTCTAAATGACCCTGGCTGTTGATGCAATGACAATCCTAGTAAAAAAGTTAAAAAGACCTAGTCTAATTAATGGAGGACTGACTAGTTACTGTACTTTGATCTTTGTACTGTGTGAAGTAACTACATGCATACAGTTTACAGATTAAAAAACATGATGGCTCTTCGATCAGTAATAATATTTTTTGTACAAATGATGAAAGTGTTTTCTAACTCTGTTTGATCAACCAATGGTTTACACATGTAAACATCCTCATTATGTGTATATTTTCACTAAAAGTTAATTTCAGCGGGCTCTTGAAATAAGGTAACTCCATTAAGATCATCATTGACTGACCTTATTGTGTTTTACAATCAGTTCAGTGTACACATACTGAAATGTTTGCTCTGATTTTCTGGCTCTTTTTATTCTTATTTGCTTAAACACATGTACATGTATTATAATTATGTTTAAGGCATTTCCTTCTGATTTTTGGCTCTACCATAGGGTAAGACTTGTTAGGCTTGAAAAAATGTATAGGATTGCTTGACTCCCCCTCCCCAACAAATGAGTAAAAACTTGAAAAACTTTTCATTTCATATCCAAAACACAATTGTGTAAGAATACAAAATGTACAACATACAGTCCATCTCCAAATGTTTTCATACTTTGGACTTTGCTGTTAGAAGCTTTAAGATCTATGCCATAAAATAGGGTCTGTCAAGTAACCTTAAACATAAACATTTTTTCAAGTCTAACCCTTTACCTTCTTCTGCTTTTTATGGTGGATTCATTTTGCATCAAAGGGTACTTTTTTAAATGTTCTTGCATCTACCAGGGTATGTTGGTTGGTCCGGAGATAAAATGGTGAATGTTGATATTACAGAGATGTTCTGTTAACTTAAGTGTTTACCTAGTGATGCTGTGGAGAAACTGCTTGGTATATACATGGGTGAAATTTTTCTGTTGGTGAGATGATCTTGTGGGTCATTTTTGTGAAATATGAAAATCAGTTTCAAAATTCTGAATTGAGGATAGGAGATAAGCCATTCCCCCACAAATGCTTGTTGAACAGTGTTGATGGATGACAAGTGCCAGTAGAAGTACTGGTATTGTGCGCTTTTATCAAACTGTCAAAGCTGCATAATTTCACAGTCAATGCTTGCATTTATTTTTAGCTTCGATGAGATTTGATTACTTTCATATGGTACACAATAATTTTAATTTACATTATACTGGTCGTCAAATGCGCATGTACAATGTATTTAACAATGAGCAACATAATATCATACAAACATACAATGGAACATCCATAACGGTAAAATAAACAAAAATTAAAAACTGTGGTATGAAGCTGAAAATAATCAAACTGTGACCATGTAATTATTCAGCTTTAACAGGTTAATAAAATTGCACTTTACTCATATCTGTCCTGTTGTTCTATATTAAGAACACTTTCTGGTGTATTTTGCACCATGACAAAATCATTTCTCCCCTTTGATCTGCAACAAAGCACACCCTTGTGTATTTAAAGTTTAGACTTTCGTTCATCCTGACAAACTGATGAGTTTAATTAATGTGGAAGAAAAATATGTGGACAATAGCTTGAATTGTTAAATAATTTTTCAATTGGGCAGACAACTCATGGGAATCATGATTGCATGTTTGGTTTTCATTTGGTGATAAAATCATTGTCTGCCCTCCAGACCTCATCATCTAAATCATTAACCTTGAGATCATTTTTATGCTCTGCCTGTTATTAGCCATTGAGTACTGACTTAGTTTTTTTTCAGGTTTAGCAATAGGAATAATCAAATGAAAGATTATTTTAATTTTATAAAGCAAAGACTTGTTAAGTGTTTTCTATTAAATTTCATTATTTTTATTGATTGATTTGAATGTTAATCTATGATCTATTAAATATCTTTATTATAACTTGTTTAGTTTAAATCTCTGTTAATAATTCTTTGTAGAATACAGAAATAATCAGATTTAATCAGAAAAGATGAAACCAGGAATAAAGAGCTTTTTTAATCTAAGCAAAATGTTCTGATTGTCTATTAATCGGTAAAAGTCCATTTGGAGTGCTAGTAAAAGTCAAGTATTAAACTACTGACAAACTTGTGAACAAGTCAGCAAGTAAAAACCTGATTGATGACTGAATATCCATATTCTCTTATCCTTGTTCTCTTTATTTGATGGCTGATTTACACAGGTTTGTTTGTATTTATCGTTTGACTTCACTAGTAATTCCACTTTTTATGTAATCACATAATACTATCACTCAGTCTCATTAAAATCAAATCATCTTCTGATGATAGCTCTCTTCACATCTCTTTGGCTACAATGTTCCTGAATAACAGACCTGATTTTAATGAGATAAGTTATCATTGTACTTAAATCTTTCCATTTACCCTACTTGTGGATTTGTGGGAATTGCTGAAATCTTCGAAATAATTTTCAGTTCTTATTACATGTATATTAAGATATCTATATATAAAAATAGAATGAAATTATAGCATTTAATTTTCAAACCAGTGATTCAGAATTTCTGAAATTCGTTCATTTAGCTGAAATTTTGATTGTTAGAATCCTGTAATAATTTTATAGACATGTATTATCTAAGATAAGCACTTTTAATCTTCAGTTCCTTGTCTGTGATAAATAGTTCAGTCATTTACCTCACTGCTTGTAGTAAGACCACACAGCGATAGATTTGAATTATAACATTTTCTCTGGACTGCAAACACAGTAGAATGCTATTTTAGTACTGCTGCATATCTTAGATACCGTATGTTAGGTGATTTATTTGTATTTATAATATGACCAATACAAAATCACTGACTAGACCCATAAAAATCTTAGAACTGATGATACATGATGAAGTTTAACTGTATTTCTTTTCTTGATTCTTCACTGTCATTTGTAAATCGAAATACAAGCCTTTGAAAGATTAGGCAAAGATGTTTATCAGCCAATTTTATAAGCATTTTTTAAATTTCCCTAATTTGATGTCATGAACCTGGTTTGTTTATGCTAATATATTTTAGAAATGTTTTTTCTTAAATGAAATATATTGTGTTTTAATTCTTTGTTTCTATTATTTTCAACAGTCATTTACCAGCAAATTATACAAGTTACAGCACAAGCTTATCAAAAACTTACATTATGTCTATACATGTATATAGTAACATAATGCATACTATTTCTATTTTTAGAATCAAACAAGCTCTAGCACAAGTTTATCAAAAACTGGAAGCTCTTCAGCAACACCATTTGATATAACAAACTTATCATCCATCTGGGAAGTTGTGTCCCAGGGAGATGGCTTTAACTTTAGTGACATTATTGCTTTTGTGAAGGAAAATATTGGAACATTTCTTTCGGTGAGTATGGTTGATTAACCAGTTTTCGTGGTGTAATGAGTTTTTGTGATATCTTATGTATGGCACTGTTACCATTTGCATATACGCGTTATTTAAAAAAAATGTAAACATATTGTCCGACAATTTTGTTAGCTTGGTGATTTTTGCTGACAATGAGCTATGATTAGGTTATTATACAGAATTTTTGTAAAATACTTAATTAAATACCGTAAAAACTGGTTTTACAATCCTATAACTTTTTCCATATTATCCTTATCTTAAAAAGAATTTTGGCCGACCTGGAGGCTCAGACCTTGACATGTTAAACAGTTGGTCTAACAGATATTTGTTTGAGATGTAGGCAACTTAAATGTTTCTTAATGACAATATGTCACCCACCATCCCTTGTAATACTTGTAGATGTTGTTTGGCATTTACATTGTTAATTTTGAACCCAATTCGCTGTTATATATAGAGTTTTGTTTATTTTGTGCTACATGTATGTACTTACAGGTATTAGATTCAGTCTGGTTGGTTCTGAAAGGTAACATGAATCTTGTGTTGACTGTACTTACATCAACTTTATCTCTGCTATTTGGTGGTGGAACTGCCTTGCTGAACTTTGTCCTATCTTGCGTAAGTATATCATTTTTCATTTCTCTAAAATCTACTATCTACCTACTAAACTGTCAAAATTGACAATGACTTACCAGTTGTCAACTGTTCATATGGTATATGATAAAAATATGTGTATTTGTTTACTTAATTACTTGTTCTACCTTTTCTGCTTGGTTGGTCTTCGTCCAACTACATGTACATAATTGTTTTACTTTTTTTATTGCTATCTAGGTGATATTTCTGACCACATTGTTCTACCTGTTGGCATCTAGCGGAGATCAATATAAACCTATAGAATGGTTCTCGGCAATGAGTCCTACTGGGGTAACCAGCGGTACAACATTTGGACAGGCTTTTCAAGATGCTGTTGGGTGTGTATTCCTTGCTTATAAATCTTAACGTGCTGAATTTCTTGAAAGTGTTTGTTCAACTTCCATTTTGAAACAGTCCATTATCAATTTAAGGGATATCACAATGAAAATCTAGAAGTTAGTCACAGGACTCATCCAACAGTAAAGTGGTTCTAGCATTGTATGGGTTTATAATAAACACTTAGCACTAGTGTAACTTTGTAATTAGTTCCATATAGTGAATTTTACTCCCTTGAAATTCAGATCTAAATTACTCTGTTGCTTCACATAATGAGGTCAATTCCTAAGGATAGAGTATTTTCTATCCCTACTTAGTTTCAACAATCAGACCCTCTTCTCTGTTCTGTTAATTTTTCTAACCACCTTCTGTATCTGATTTGTAGTTTTCTTACTAGGTACAATTCATCCCTAAATATTTTCATACTTTGGATTTTGACGTTAAAAACTTCAGGATAGGCACCAAAAATTGGGTTTGGCTAGTAACTGTCAATACAACCATTTTTTCTAGCAGCATGAAAGTCTCCAAGTGTCTGAGAGATCATTTTATCTTCATATTTGTACATTGTATTCAACTTCTTTGTAGAAGAAATAAAATGCATGTCTTAAAACTGACTGTATTTGAAACAAAAATATATCACTTCTTTGTATTGCTAAATGCTTGTTCATTTGTAATATCATTTTGTTTACTTGCTAATAGAGGGGAAAAGTCTGTATGCGTCAAATTAAGTGTCTGAAAACTTCATGTTATTAGAAGTTGAAAAAAAAGTCTAAAATACGAGTCAGAAGTAAAGTTTCTTAATAAACATGCTATCCTTGTTTATATTTGTGAAAGAGGCTTTAATATGACTTAAATTAAGTTTCTTATTGCTAGACCTGTAAATGAGTGGGAAGAAGTCTTAACAAAATGTCTCAGTTGTTTAATGTATGACTGTTTAATATCTCTCTATGACAGTGGTGTGTTTATGGCTTCCCTGAAAATGGCTGTATTCTATGGCTTGTATACCTGGCTGACTCATTCTATGTTTGGAGTGAATATCGTCTTCATACCATCAGGTTTGTGTAATCATTCTTATTATATAATTCAAACCTTAGGTATATATTTGAGGATTTGTTTGTTTATAATCTTATTAAAATAATGGCAGAAAATAATTAAATAAAATCGTTTGTAGCATGTTTTAGGTTTGAATCTACAGTGTTACTTGTATATACAAATGTATGACATATATTATATACTGATTATAAGTACTGTCCAAACTTATCTAGGGATGGAATAATGGAGTATTGAAATACCGTCAAACCTGTGTTAGCAGCCACCTCTGAAAAAAGGACATCCTGTGAATGACAGCCATTCTTTGAAAAAAAAAGTCATTGATTATTTAGATCTTACCTCTAAAAAGGTCACCTGTCAATAAAGATCAGTCATTTTGTCTTTCCTAAGGGTGGTCTTTGTTCATAGGATTGACTGAACAGAAGTTCAAATATTTTATTAGTTAATTATCTTTTCCAGCTCTGGCTGCTGTGTTTGGGGCAATACCGTTTGTTGGAACATATCTGGCTGCCATACCGGCTGTGTTAGAACTATGGTTGGTTCAAGATCAGTTTATCCTGGCTATGTTACTTCTAGTTATACATTTTCTGCCATCCTATGTTGTTGATACTGCCATTTATAGTGAGATTAAAGGGTAAGTAGATCTAAGGGTATTAAACATCTTATTACAGCATGATAAAGAAGTGCTTGCATCTGTATGATTGTGCTGCTTTTTATGCCCCCGTATCCATAGATCGGGGCCATATTGGTTTGGCCTGTCTGACTGTCTGTTTATTTGAACCAAAATTTAAATAACATTGCCTTTAAAATCAAAATGCTGAAAGATGGGCATGTTCATTTGATGATGTAGTTATGCAATTCTGTTCCTCAGAATTTTCTTTACCTTTGCATTGAATTGACAATATGTCACCATTCATAAGGAGATATGATATAACTGTCAATGAGTGAAAAGTGTAAGTTGAAAGAATGATTTTCACAAGAAGGTTTTTGTTCCAACAACATGTACTGGTTTATTAATATGTTTTTTACAGAGGGCATCCATATATGACTGGTTTGGCCATCGCTGGTGGGATGTACTGGCTGGGTTTGGAGGGAGCCATCTTTGGTCCCATTATACTGTGTTGTCTAGTGGTACTGGTAAATGTTTATAGCTCTATGCTGAAACCTGACTCTCCGTCATTTCAGAGGTAAGTACATTCAAACCTGTGAACAAAGGCCATCCTTAGGAAAGACATAATGTGGCCTTTATCGACAGATAGTACTTATTTCAGGGGTGTCAATAGAGCCAAATTAAAAATCCTGAAAATCATGGGGCCCGACCATTTTTACCAAACAAGAGGCTTTCAACCACATTGTTTCCATATTTAACTCAGTTTGTATTAAAGAAAATTAGCAAAATTAGCAGATTAAATTTACCATAACTTTGCCATATCATAATGGTTATTGAAATTAATGACCACAGACTTTTTATTTGCATGCTCGCTTACTTGTTTGAAAGAAGGAATTAAAGGTGATATTAAAAAAAATATTTCGCCTGTCTCGCTCAAATCGGAAAAGTAAAAAAACGCTTGCTTTCTTCAGAAAAAAATCTGATGAACTAGATATCAAATTGGTGTAGCCTAAGGTTGATTTTATAATTATTGAAGTTCCTGCTAATATGCTATTTTATATTTGATTTTACCCAATTTTTGTACAACTAACTATCTGCCAATGGAAGGCTAGGGAATATAGAAGTGGTAGCTATGTGTGGGTTTGCATGTGTGGGGGTGTCTCCATCACATTTGTTGTTAAATGTCATGATACATTATACATAAAATAGTTGATATGAAGATAAAATTGTGTCTGCTTTTCAGGTCACAAAGCATAATATAATAAAAGCTCGAGATTAAATCAAGTGTTCACATTGAATCTCCCTATTCTCCTAGAATTCTTCATGAAGGACTATAATTAAACTCACAGTGACATGGATGATTTACTATGTGGATAGATGAATTGACCATCACATCAGATGTGATTTCATGTTTTGAGACCACCATGTTTGTATTTTATGTGCAATTTTTTCTAGACTTTAGACACATTGTGAGAGGTATGGAAGTCAATGAAAGTGCTAATGGTTATTAAGAAATTTGAATGCTATGCAGTTTTGTATTGTTGTTTTTGTTATTTACATATTTTTAAATATTGTCTGCTTAATGTATAATATTATGTACCTGCCATGATTGTAAATCAGTCTATATATTTATACTACCATATGTAATTTATAGTGTTAGTGTGGTTTAGTAGATTAGAATTGCACCACAGGTATATATATAAATTTAATTTGTGTATGTTCTTATTTATGGTGTAAATAAAATTTTATACAACTAAGGGAGTTAAATAATCATTAAACCATGTAGTGAGGAGTTAACTCCCTTTGTTGTTCCATATTTTAGAAGCATTTTTGGTCTGTAGGAATGAAGACGTATTTCTGTGTATGTTATCCTAAATTAATGCTGCTTGTATAGACTACTGTAATGGCGATATATCACCTGGTCAGTGACTATAGGATGTGAATATTATGCTGTGATTTGAAACAGTACTTTGTATCAGATAGTTTTTCTTACAACGATAATCTTTAATACAGCTTTCTGATTTGAAGTAATGACAAATAGACTTTATCTCACAAATATACTTCCTGTCCTAAATTTTATGGTAATTTGGTGTTTAAAGTTTTTTACACTTGCTTAATTTTTAATGGACCCATAAATGTACATTTACCAAACAAATTGCTCTTTATTGTTTCCGGTAATATATTATTAAAGATTTTTTTGTTTTGGGTTTTTATTCAATATTTGAGCATTCACTACAAAACTGGGTTTATTTTGGTGTGACACAATAAAGTGGTTCACCCTTTTCAGCTTGGCGAAAAAAATGGTCATAAAAAATATTTCTTAAAATATGACATATTATCAATGTTTTCTATAACTTTGTCAAAATGTCTCATAAACGTTAGCAAAAGTTAGAAAATGAACTTTCTACCTCTTCTGTTCTTTGTGCCTTTTAATGACATTCAGTGAGTTTAAAAAATGAGAAAATTGGCTTGATAAGCCTGTGTATATCTTGTTTTTTTAAATATTCTTTATGTAATTGATTGTTTCAATGTGTTGCTTAAATGTACAGTCTTCACTAAAATATCTGTTTCTTGATAAAACAATGTAAATCTTAAGTTGTATTTCTTTTTGATTTCTAAGTGTCATTGTCTGTGATTGTATGATGGGTCTCTTGAATATAGTCTTCACTAAAATCACACCTTATGGTTTGTTTTGTATCAAAATGAGGGTTTGCTTGCTTTATTAGTTGTGTCCGTGTATTTATTAGGTGGTATTATAAATTGTTGTAAGCTGTGGTTATCTTTTTAAGGATAAATATCCAAGAAATATTCAAAATATTTTTTATCATTCATGATTCCCTGGAAACGGTAAGTTACTGAGTTTGAGTTTTCTCCCTTCATTGATTTAAGTCATTTTTTTATTAAATTTTATAAATAGATCTGATTAATTGATTCCATGTCTCAAAATAATATCAAAACCTGATTGTTCAACATGCTTGCCAAAAACAATTTACACAATTTTTGCAAATAAGTGATGCTATTTTAAAAGGATACTCAATTTGATAAGAAAAGTATTGTGTTAAAAAAGTCAAATTTAGCACCGTAAGTGGTGCAGTTATTTTGAATCTGTTCATATGTGTGATAGTTGCAATTTTTCCTTGTATATTTCCTTGTTCAGTAATAATATGAATAATGTATATGTACTTGATGAAACTTCTTAAGTCCCCTGATTTCTTTTTTTTTTTTTTACTTTGAAAAAGTGGAGTATCTATATTCTATACTCATAATTATGCTTAGACGTAGACCCAGTATCTTTGTGGAGTGTATATTATGATGGGAAAACAAAATAAGTAAGTTGCACTTGAAATTTCTTTTTCTGAATAGTGTAAATACTTGAATGACATTAGTATTTGAAAATATTTGCCAGTGGGCATTATAAGTTCCGATAAATATAGTATTTATAGACTAAAACATTAGATTGTTTCAGTGTACATGACATATGCTTGCTTGTGATTATTTTACCAGTATACTGGTAAATTACTGTCAACATATCCAATGTTGCCTTATATTTCATTTTTTTCAGCCAGTTAATTTATCTTTTTATGTGATAAGTGTGTATAACCAGGGACACTACATTGTATATTATAATGTATCTAGTGTCCCTGGTATAACTAAGTCTTTATGCCACAAAAGAATTGCCAGTATATTGATCTTGTTTCATTAACTTGGGATTTTTTATCAGTTAATGGAGATTCAGTGCTCTACACTGAATGAATATTGATTTCTCACAAGAGATAATATGATCTGAAATAATTTGTCCAGTGACACCGTAATATGTATATTCAATTCAACCTTTGCTGAGTCCTAAACCTAAACTGTATGGATTGTTAAACTAATAATGTGCTTGCTATTATAATATTATTTTTTTCATCAACATGAATTTTATATTGCTGGCAACTTTTTATATATTTTTTGTTGTGGTATGAAATTTTTATTTTTTTTATTTGGCATTGTATTTTTTTTTTTGTACGTTCAGTCATATTTTGTCAGTACATATTTATTTAGTATTGAATATTTTGACATTAAAGCTGTATAATTTAATGGCAAGTTGTTTTACTTGAACGTAATATTCCAACTGTGCTAAAACTGTTGTGTACTGATTTAGTTTGATGTCTTGTTTATGAATCTAAGTTCATTTTTTTCTTTCATTCCACATTTATTTTGTCATATGCTCAATTTTATTTGCCATAGATTTTTGAAGAACATTTTATATAAGGCCATAATAATTAATATATATTTTTTATTTTGAAGATAAAGTTGATATGAAAAGAAAAAGAGTAGAGTTGAACATTTTCACTAATTTAATCAATCATTAAAATGGATTGGTAAAGCTTTTTATATTGAATTCAAATGAAATATGTGACTGATTTCTCTACTGTTAAAATTCAATTTTTTGTATAAATCAAGTTCTTATTTGGAAAAAATATCCATGGTTTAATTTGTGTCTCAATGTGTTTGCTTTTTCTGTGTATGTGCCTCATGAATATCATATTTTCTATCTATAAATCCATTATCATTTATGTTAGCAATATACATGTATACAATACAGATAATGATTTTTAATTTATTTAGGTTATTTATTTACATTTATAATTTGTTATGCTTAGTTAATAAATATGATTTCGCTACAATTTGTTTGTTTATTTTTGTAGGATACCTTGACTCTGCTGGCCTTACCTTTCAAAAATTTTATTTTCCTAACTACTAAATTGTGAACTGGCCCCTTATTATCCGACAATTCTGTTTAGTTTTAAACTTAAACTGGCAGTTTCTTGCGGAGAGCAAGGTTCATACTGGAGCAGAATCCAGAATCAAAGCACTGATAGTACTATCCGAAGTGAAAGTTAAAATGTTATTGATAATATTTGGTAGATATGCATTAGATAATACCAAAAATCTCAAACAACTCTAGGCCTCAATGTTACAAACTCAAATGTATATTGTTCGGACTAATATTTTCCTCAAAAGGAACAGTCAGTTTTGGCCCAGTGTAATGAAGACGTTTTGGTAGAGGTCCACTTGTTATGCTCCCAATTCTGAAGTTCTTGAAGTTGATAGTAAACTCATACCTCCACTCCTTGTTCACGGTTAAAACACATCCGACAATTAAAACTTCATAATTATATGTAATAATAGAGTTAGTATCTCCTGCATTAAAGTTAACTCTTTAGCGGTGTGGTAAAGTGTGCTAGA
Source organism: Lutraria lutraria (assembly GCA_964023205.1). Lineage (NCBI taxonomy): Eukaryota > Metazoa > Mollusca > Bivalvia > Venerida > Mactridae > Lutraria > Lutraria lutraria. The sequence goes on along the minus strand of OZ026843.1, from coordinate 14,393,540 downwards.
GGTCCAGGGTTGAAAGAATTCTTAAAACGCCCGAATTCAGTCAAATGGGCTGTTTATAATTCTGTTTTAATAATAAATCATTTATGTTGAAGTTGTTTTTAATAAAGATGTATTATGCAAACCCATCTCGAAAATAAGAATTTCATTTCGCAAGATCGAGTCCATTCCGTACTTTGTATCTATCCAGTAGGCAGAGTTACAGTTAACTGGTGTCCTCGCTCTGCCACTGGCGTAGCTTCCTACGTAGGCACGTGCCTACACTATCTCAAACAAACAAAAATAACAATGCGAAAAACGCAATAAAATTAATGGTTAGGGCCGGAAAAATGGACTATCGGAGTATCCAGAGCTTAAACAACATACATGCAGAACTGCAAGAACTTCATATCAAAATATGTTAGGCTACAGCACACCAGAAAATGCTGCAGAATGCGACCTCGGCCATCTACGATGAAAATATGCCTGGACCCCCTTAGGAAGATACCTACACATTATTATAGGGCAAGCTACGCCCTTGACAGACACAGACATAATTTATTTTTAAAAACATGTTTTTTTATTGTATACTTAGCAGACACAAACAATAGGTAGTCATGTTTATATATAGGAAGAAATTTATAAATCATCAAATCTTATAGACATTTATACATGTGTTCAGAATATTCAAGTACATTCTAGACACAGTTTTTCACTAAAATGGATCATTTTACAGCCCTTTATGTCAGAAAGTAGGCAGATACTTACGGAGGATTGGAGTCTTGTACTGGTCCTTCCTAGAAACGATGGTTAGGTGAGCTGTCCGCCTCATTTGACTCTGACTGTTGAAAATGGGAAAACACTCAATATAAACAAAAAAATTTACAGTCTTACATATACTTCTACTTAAATAATATTCTTAAAAAAATAAACAACACCCAACAATTAGAGATAAATTACCCAATATCGTGCGTAGGGTTCGGGAACAAACATTCCTTCAAAGGTCATTCTTGTTCCTCTTAATATCTAAGGGAAACAACTCGAACTGACTTTTGAATTCAAAATTAATTTTCCCACGGTCCTCAGACACATCCTTACATAATATCGTTTTTGCGATTATAATCAGCTAAATAAATGTTTGACTTTTAGATAGGGATATTAGTAAGGATGTTAAATTAATGATTTGAGGCAGAAAAACAGGAAAATAAAGCCAAAATAACATTTTGTGGTTTTTAATAAGGGAGATAATTTGAACGTAGTGGTATGGTAATTTGGTGCAAAATTCTCCGTAATCTGAAAATAATTTCTTCAATAATTCTTAGATTCTTTGTCTTAGGATGATATTAAATGCATATTTATATAGAGTAATCTTTAAATAGGCTATACAAACAGAAAAAATATCGAATTTCAGAACTTGAATTTGAACAATATTTTAAGCAGTTATTTTCAGAAATTTGTTTTTTTTTCATTTTCTATACATATATATATGTTGTAATTTCCCAGCAAACGAAGTTTGAGAGGGGGTATATTGGAGTCACTCTGTCGGTCGGGCGACATAAAAACATTTTAGGCTATAGCACACCAAATTATGCTGCAGAATGCGTCTTCGGCAATTTACAGTGAAAAAATGCACTGGACCCCCTTAGAAAGGTGCCTACACATTATTTTAGGGCAAGCTACACCCTGTCTGCTAGTGTCTTTTAGCGATTCCCATGCATGCTTATAGTAGTGATGCACACTATTTATTGTCTTGATGAATGAAACTTTTGTGCAGATGAATACTGAATTATTAAACTCAATAGTTTTAGTTTGAAATGCCATAACAGTGTGATAATTCAAAATGAACATAATCCTGCAATATATCCAATGTGTATCATAACTGCAACCGGTAGAGTTATACAACCGGTGGTACTATTTTCAACGCGAATGTATGGTTAAGAGGCGCCATGTTTTTGTTAATACAAAACTGGGTTTATCACTATAGAAGCTCTCACTTCGCTTCTAAAAAGTGGTAATGTGAATAATATCAAAAAAAATGTATGTTGAAATTTCTCTTCACTCAAGGTTTACTGAGATCACCTTTATCAAGTCCTCTTCATCCGATTGGTCAATCGATTGTTACACTAATTTTGATCAGCTTGTTTGAGTATTAAGTGTTCCAAAGTTAATTTGAACATGTCATTTTGTTACTACATCCAGTTTTAATTATTCTATAACAAGATGAATATAATTAACACTAAAGTATAACAAACTGTGTATTTCATTCTAAAACATTTTTTATTGATTTTTTCATTTAAGTTAATAAATAAGTTTTGAACCTTGTTTAATGCTATTAATACAATAAATACATGTAAACAATTATAAAACAATCATGCATACAGACAGGTACATATAAGCCTTGACAATATTTACGAGACAATCTCTTGTATTTATTCATTTTTTTAGAAAATGACAGAAATAAGTATTTGTCGGCCAATATTGTCAACTTATAACTCAGATTTATTCAATTATAAAATAAATACAAGCAAACATATCTATTATAAGACAAAATATACCAATACACTATATATGAAGCCTTACCGGCACATATAATTGAAAGCCCCGAAAAATCGAATTTTGGTCCAAAAGTGAGTTATCTTTAACCATAATAAATGGTTCAATAAAAACGTAACAATATAAACAAAAACAAGGTAAATGCTAGTGAAATGATTCAACTAATTGATGAGATGAGATCTCTAACCCAAAATATGATGAGTTTTATTATGCAAGAATGCTAGTGATTACAATGATACTTAAAGCTTATGATATCATGGTAATAATCACCGTCCAACAACAGAAGAACCATTGGTAAAATTTTTTAAAATTCAATTAACATGTTGGCTTAGTTGCTTCTGTATCTAATGAAGCTTTATTTTCCTGAGATTCAAGAAATCTATATTCTGTTAAGAAAGATCTGTTATTAATCCTTATAATGCTGGATCCTAAACTGCAAAGCCACCAGAACAGTGCCAGGCCAGCCTGTACACCAATGCAGTTTAATCAGACTCTTAACTGTTGGATGTCAATCTTCTAACTTTTCATTATGATTTTCCTTATATTGATAATGGATTGTTCAAAATGAAAGTTGGAAAAGTCCATTCAGTAAATTCAACAGGTTGAATAATTAAATAAAAAATGCATTTTGATAACAATATTTAAGATAAAAATGTATAATTCATATAAGTTCATAGTTAGTAAATGTTTCAACAGTAAGGAATGCCAGTCATAGACCCTGATCAAAACCATCAATGATATGATATATATCTTAGCAATTATGTACAAATATACTATATACAATACTGAAATTTACATGGAAGACTGTATGATACTCACTGTAAGCAAGCGAGTATTGAACTATTACTATTTTTTTTTCTTTTTTATATACTTTTAATATATTTTTGTAATATTTTTAATTGTCTTATACTTATACAAACAAAAGCATTTTTTTAAAGATTTTTTTTTTTTTTAGAAAGACTGCTAAATAGCACTATAAGTATGATATATATGTATATATATATATATGAGCATTAGCATGGTGCTTAAAAGTTTGTACAAACATGGAAAAAAGGTGTACAAACAATCAAAGCAAAAATAATATTTACACTGGACTAAAAAGAAACAACATTTTTGCATAAATAAAAAAGATTCTTTTAAAAACAATCCTATCAAAAAAAAGGATAAGAACAACTAATGAGTTACAAAGAATTGAGATTGAATTGAGATTCTTTTCACACTAAAACAAAATTTGAGATTTCAGTAATTAAAATAACTTATTAATAAAATAAATAAATAACAACATAACAAAAAGAAAAGAACAAAAATGACTATTGTGACACATTTTCTGATAAGTTCTACCTTATACGATAGATACTGAACTACTATCTCTTGGTAATAATAATCTCAGAGAAGCTGCAGACGATGCTGATGATGCTGGCGATGCATCACGTGGCATGTTGGCTGCTATAGGCGTATCCCGTACAACATCAGTCATGGTCTTCTGTTTTGGTTTCATACATTTTATAAAACAGCTAGGACAACATCGTTTACCACTGTCCATCATGATAGTAATTTTATTGTCCAATGGTTCAAGTGATCTTAAAAACTTGGGTAAAAACTTCCAAGTCTGCAATTTTTTAGGTAATTTGTCCTTGCATTTACTTTGCAGTACTTTCAAAACAATAACAAACAGAAGACAGGGTATTAAAATGGATGCTACACATATAGTTGGGATGAAACCTGCCATTGAAAAAGCAAAGACAGAACCGGGTAAAAGTACAAACATCAAGATGAGGTAAAATACCGCAAACCATCGATACTTTGAAGTGACCGTACCCAGAAATTTAGCCGCTTTGATTGGTAGATCTCTTAACGGTTTTACTGGATAAAACAGAAGGATACCGGATATGTTGAAAAATAAATGACAGAAAGCTATTTGCAAAGCAATTGGTAAGTTGTCACCAGAGGCAGCCATGGCAGCCAGAATTCCGGTTCCCGTCGTACCGATGTTTGAGCCCAAGGTCAATGGGTACATTCTTTCCAGCTTGATCATTCCAATTCCAACCAGTGGTGTCAGAGCAGACGTAAACACGGAACTACTCTGAACTAATATCGTCATGATGGCGCCGACAAGCATAGCAACGTAACCGGTCAACCAAGAGAAACAGCCAGGAAAGTCGGCATTCAACGTCTTCCGGATGATTTTAGCAATAGAACCTTGCAGTATGGAATGAAGTAACTTGACCATCAGTACAAGACATGTACAAAGTATCAATAATGATACTATAAGAAGTATTACACCAGCAATTGTCTCGTTAATCTCAAGATGACTCATCAAACTGAAACCTGCAAAATAATTAAATACATTGAAAATAATGCTTAACATACAAATCTATACAAATAACATGTCACACACAATATTTCAGTAACATATGGCGGCCTATTCACATAACCCGTTTTCATGGACTATATTCTAACCAGTACTGACTTACCCTTCCACAAAGAACTGGTAACATTTGGAGGATAATCAGCATTTTTGTCAAATTTTCATGGAAGGTATGACTGGCCATGACTTGGAATCAAACCTGGATGACCGGGTTACAAATCCAGAAAACAAGTGTATTAACCAATTAGAATTATGAAAATGCTAAATAAATTACTGACTTTATATAGAGGATAAACAAAATTAAAATTTCTTTCCTAAGTAATTTATAACACAGTAATGACTTACATTTCTCCACGGGTACTTTTTCCACCACACTGACTTGTTCAGTCATATTCAAATTCTCATAAGTATAAATTCCGTCTATGATACTAGTGAAGTTTTTTTCCACTGTAACATTCTTCAAAACTTCCCTCTCTTCAAACACACAGTATTTCTGAAAGACAAAAAAGTACCCAAGTGTTAAGTCAACATATTGAATAAAATCATAAGTGTTTTACAATCTAATAGCATGCAATTAATCAAGTAAGAAAAGTATTTGTGAAACACGGATGCCCCCTAAAGGCCACCTGGATAGCATGACCTTGACATTTAACCTACTGACCTCAAAATCGATAGGGGTCACCTACAAGTGATGACCAACCTCCCAACCAAATCTGGGGAGCTTATGCCAAATAGTTCTCTAGTTAAATGTATTAACCAGACAATGTTTGGTTATGAATATACCCCCTTTTCTTCAAAAGGAGGTATAATGAGAATTCATGTACTGGGAAGCCATGCATGATTAATGAAGGTGAAAGAAATTCAAAATGAAAGTCGAAAATAGTACATACCTTAATTAGAGATTTGTTCAAATATTCAGTGTGTCCTTCAGCTATCTTATTGATCACTTTCTTGTCAACCTAAAATAAAATCCAACACTGATTAAGTCAAAGCATTACAATTTACAAGTGCATCATTTAATGTCAAGAAAATATCAGACAAATTAAAGGGTTTTTTATCTTATTTTTTCTCTGGGGTTCAACAATGCACCAATAATCACTTGGTGACTTGCCAGCTTTAACAGGGGAAGACCCCATGTGTGCACCTGGATAGAATCATCCACCTTCTATAAGCTAGCTGGTCATCTTACTCACAAGTGTAATTTGGTCTCAGGGAGAATTGAAAACTCAAAGCAGTGACTGGGATAGTATCATACTGATTACTAGTCAGAGAATATAACCACTTGATCAGTGTGGCCCCCAGATCACAGTGGCCCCTGATCAATTTGTTGTCTGATTTATTCGAAGGAACATATTATCAAATGACACTTACTACAATGTCATGTAATAACTATAAAATTTATGTACAATAATTCTATCTTTTCAGTTCATTATATAACCAGGGTTTTCATTATTAAGTTTTCCTGTAAGATGCCAAACTTTGATTGAAGGAGGCTTTTCATGCTTATTGTTATATTTCGATCTCTAGGTGGCCAATTTTTACTTCTAGGCAGTCAATTTGGCCTCTGGCTATCTCTTATTGAAAACACTGTATAATACACATATATCTACTGTTGATAACAGTAACAATTATTTACCTGAACAACAAGACTGGTGAAAGGTTTTGTGAGAGCCTTAAGGAGTTCCTGTTTACCTCCCTTGTATGTCTCCATCTTGCAAGCTTTAACAAGCATCTTGGTAAAAAGGTACAAGTATCCTACATAGAATAAAATCAGTAAAAAAATCAGTAAAAAAATACAAAATCAATCAAAACAAAAAGAAAAAAACATTCAAAAGCAATTTTTTTCTGGGATGTCTGTTGTTTTTTTTTCAAATTTTTAATAATGTCTATTTGACAAAATTTTCTACATCAATGCTTTGTCAATTTTAAGAAAAAAGCAAGATTACTGGTAGAATATCTAACTTTGCCCATTTATATTTTCATGCAACTTAGAAAACAGTTTTTTAATCAAGTGTAGAATGTATTATTTTGGATGGTATAGATATAAATGATATATCAGCACATAGTATAAAGTCTTCATAATTATTGTTTTATCTTCACTGAGAATTACATACACCAAGTTAATTCAGGAATATAACAAAGTCGCGTAAAAATATGAAAAATAATTTAAAAGAATCGAACCTGTAGCGCACTCTAACGGTAACAGAATGATAACTGTCAACCAGTTAAACATATCGTGAACAGTAGCACCGGCAAATGCTCGTCTGAACTCCTTCCTGTCACTTGACTGAGCCATAGACACTATAGTGTTTGTTACACTGGTCCCTATATTAGCTCCCATGATTATTGGTATAGCTGGTCTTACATCAATAACTGAAAAAATAAAAAGATCCCATATTTTTTAATTAATTTTAGGATATTTTTCATTAAGTCCTTGAAGTAATTACTTTATAGTATACTAATAAAAGACTTACATAATGAGTTGATTTTAAACTGAATTACATATACAAACATATTTTACTGCCTTGTAATGTTAATTGTAATTAAAGCATAACAATATGGAATGTCATAATGAAACAAAAACATCAGGGATTTTGTATGCTAGAAAGAGAAAAACTTTCATTTTTGGAAAGCTGTCTGTTTTAACCAAAGGCACAGTTCAGCATATCTGAGAGATCACTGACCTCTTTGCTGAATTCATTCAATCTGATAAAAAATGAGAAAAATGTGAAATATTGACAATGAAAAACAATAATTTCAAGTACAGTACAACTGCTCCATAGCAACCCTCTTTAAAGCAGCAACCTTCCTTCAACCACAGCATGTTTCCCACTGCATCATTTATCTATTAATTTAACCTCTCTAGTGCAACAACCTCTCAACAACAACATAATTTTACTACTCCCACAAAGTGTGTTGCTTTGGAGAAGTTGCACTGTATTACAAAAAGATTCAGGAGTAATCGGTATCGACTTGGATAACATGTCAAATAACAGAACAATACTTACTTCCTGAGCCTACCATTGTTACAATGATCGATGTGGAGGTACTTGAACTCTGAACTAGCACGGTTGCTAGGATACCTATCATCAGACCCGCAACTGGGTTACGTAGCAGTTCATTGTCAGAAAATACACCACCTGTAAAATATCAATGTATGGTAAGACCTTGATTTCAAGATGATCATGAGACCAAATAAATCAGTCGAAAATGATGGTACTATTATCAAGCTTAAATACAGGGAAATATCATTTGCTACACATGCAATTTCGGAAAAATAGATTCAAGATCAGTATAAATTTTTAGCATTCATTTGGCCCTTAAAATGGAATTTTGACTCCTGAAATTAGCAAAATAAGGCTTCTGACTCTTAACAACTTGTACCAAAAGTTTTTAGGTACAAGTTGTTAAGAGTCAGAAGCCTTATTGAAAAGGTCAAATTATTTAATTATTAGTTTTCAAATTATTAACAGCGAAGATTCATTTTTACCCTCAACTTTTGAAGTCTAGTAGGCTCCCAGGTATCTAACGGTATTATAAATCATTTCAATTAAAATTTAAATGTGAACTAACCTGCGGTCTTTCCTCCAAGTATTCTGAATGCTGAACTCAGGAAATCCAGTGAACAAATGAAGACGTACAGTAATGCCAACAGGGCGATAAACTTCCCCACATAGTTGACAAGTACATATCGTATTCTTCCACAGGTACCCAACTCTGAAATTAACATATTTTTAAAAATTAATAACATAACTCAACAATAGCTTTAGACTTAAATGATCTTCTTATATAGTAACTGGTAAGATGAACTCCCATCATTCTCACTGAAACAGATGTAGATTCTATTTTTATTAACAATTCCCAGAGACCTTTTTAAATAATTCATCTATTATCAATCAAGCATTTCTCATTTTGATCATTATAATATATATCAATGCTGATTCAGATTTCAGAAGGTGCAGGTATAATCTGTATTTGTTAATTTTTCAGACCAAGAAAAGCAATTTTAAAACAAAGTATTTTCTTCAAAATCATATTCACACACACTTTGTCTTAAATTATTTTTTTAATAATTACTTGGGCATGGACAATCTGAGAAATACTTGATCATAAGAAGCTTTAGGATAAGGTGGGATGATATAACTGCAAAATGTTTCAATTCATTTACAAAATTCATCATATCAAGTTTTAATTATCAACACTTACCGCAACATTGTAGAGCTGAAAATGAATATCAATTAGTTGTATAGATAAACTTTTTATAAAGTATTTATTACTATTTAAATAATAAAACTACATAAAACCAATCCTTAACTAGAGCATAAATAATAAATTGTTTTCATTCCCATACATTCCCTGTAATCAGCTTATTGTATTAACCAGACTACCTTTGTACTTAATTGTGTAAATCTGAAGTAAATAATAATAATAAATTTTAATCTGTGACATTTAAATTACTAATTGATAACTAGAGGTCTCTTCTCTGACATACAAAAAAATACTATCAATTTACTTTGAACATCAATTAAATTCCAATTAAGGATCGGTATCGATCAGTTCTGACACAATAAAAAGTTTTAAGGTGTGAAAAGCAAGCATGCATGGAGTTGACTTCTGACTTCTGCTGCAGCTGATGTAGGAATGCTTGCTTTCACCAACAAAAATTAGATAATTTATTATCTAAGTCTCTGGGAATAAATAGAATTATAGTCAATAAAAAAATCAAAATCTGAAAATGTAAATTTTAGTTTATATCAATATTTTTATCCATGTAAGTATACATATACAATTATACCAAATTGCAAATAATTATAATAAGACTATTCTACTTATTAGTAATTTCACATAAAATGTGAAGAAATACACATTTTGCTCAAAATAATCTAAGAATGATATTTTGTTATAATTTAAACCCACCAGACCAGTTCGCACCAGTCTCATCAACATCGCTGACGTCATCATCTTCATCCCAGAAACTACCAGTACTTTCACTAGTTAAGCTACCAAATCTTTGATTAGCCATACCCTCAGAGTCCCCGTCACATCGGAGCGGGTCTTGTTCAGAATAATCAGGGGGCAGTTCAGGTACGACCCATGTGGCACCCAATCTGTTCTCATGAGATTCAGCCAGTTTATCAGGCACCTGTCAATTGTCGAAATGGTGTCATTTCCAGATATTTAAAGGGAATTTAAACAAACGATGAATGAAAATCATGATAAAAAGACTCTTACCTCCTTCCCCAGTTCAAAAATATCCATTGGCACTGTCTTTTTCTCTCCGTCCACACAAATTTTCTCTGCTGTAAGAAACATGTTGAACTCGCTATGTTCGTCCATTGAATGACAGCCACCGCGTGGTCGGAATTATAGTAACGTAAATATTCCTACGCGTCAAGGTCAATACTTTTCACGTATCAAAAAAGAAACCCAAACTAACAACCGAATTAATAATTATTTTCGGTGTATATCCCTCTTAGTTATATTATTTATGAAATAAGTTACTTTGTTTCATAGTTTATATACCCGATTACATCACATACATGCGAATATTAGCAAATAATTGTCTTTATATCACGCGTGATCGTATGACGTATTGGAATACTGGTTCCCTATATTATCAATGAAAGTCGGCCTCAATAAAAGACATTTGGGGAACCAACAAGTCGCACGCATGTATCACAAGTGATTTTGAAGCGGGATTGTCGGTGTATCGATTGCAGCCGTTGTTAACCGCGTTTTTTACCAGTTCGAACCGGATAGAAACTTCACTAACATGTATTAGTTATCGTTCATATTTTGAATTTTATGGGATATATCACAAGCGACGCGAAGCGGAGCGCAGTGATATGTCGCATAAAATTCATAATATGAACGATAACTGATTTACAGTTTGTCCTAATTTCTGTCACGTAAGCATGTTTTCTCTCGACAAAAACTGTCAATCATCACCATAGATGTAATTTAACACCGCCCACAAAGTACCTCAATTCAGAGGAAAATTAAAAGGAAAGCATTCAGTGTGCTTTGTATGCGTTAATAAGAGCCAACATTTTACTGTAACAATGGATTTTCACATAGCTTTCGACGAATTCTAGATCTATGATTGTTTTATTCTTGAGGAACTGGTATTGTTTTAGTTATTATATAAACAATCAATACCCAGAAAGCACGATTTCAATGTTTCTTACTGTTTGACCATTCTTTCAATTTGTACCATTAGGCCTGTGCACCGTTATTTACTGTTTTCGACCGTGCTGTTTCTTGCCAAACGTCTTGGATTCTTGCACATGTTTAAGTTCGAGTCCGGCTTAGAGCGGAAAACCTTGCAAGTGTGGTATCTTGTACCGGGCCAGATGTTATATACAACTTACAATTGATCTCTGAGCTAAAAATCCATTCCATTCTCAACGTATTACTGTTGAATATAAAATGCATATTCAGGTTGATTATGATGATGTAAGATTCATGTATCTACATGTACATGTACTTATGAGTTATTATAGAAATATAAAAAGACAAGCTGTGCAATTCGATGGAAACAATTTTATAACCATGAAACCTGGTACTATTCGTACCAATTAAGGAACGCTGGTAAGTGAAATTCTGTTGTAAACGGGCATTAAATCCAACAAAAATAACGAAAACCATAGAAAATTCGTATGCTATATGACCTGGTTCAACAAACGCTACCGAATCTATGAGCAGTTTAAACTCCGCCTACTTTATTGCACGGTTAAGGATGACGTAATAAAACTGATGCAATTTGCACCGCCCTATTCAGAGTTTGGTCACGTAGCACTTATTTTCTCCATATCAGGGTTTCGGCACATTTTATGCGATATATTTTTCAAATTTCAAATGAAATGCGGACATTTCATTGGACGAGAAATTAGGACAAACTGTAAGTAATCCGTACTGTATACTTTGTTAACTTATTTCCGTGTATTAATTAATATAACGGTCCCAGTTTTCATCAATAAGATGATAATTTCTTCGCTATACTGTTCATGTATAATTCGGTGAATTGATCAATTAAGCTCCAATATTATATAATGACAAGGACTTATATACATACATATATATAAGTCCTTGGTAATGATGACGTCGATGATGCAACAATGATGGTGCGTTCACAGATACCGGATCATGTATTGTCTATATATGCACCTGTGACTATGTTGTCCGCCCGCCCGAGCGAGGGGGGCATGCACGGGACTTTAGACAGAAGACAATTTCCGAAAGGCGGGAATTTGATAAACTTCAACAATGCAAAATAAAATACGTTGCCCCCAACCCTGGGGCATTTGATGCACCAAGTAAGCTTTAGACAAATAAGATTGTCTCAACGGTTTGGATTCAGCCATCACAAATTAAACTGAAATGTCAAATTCCCTTTGGTCAGACCGACGCCCCTCCCCGCCCTCCGAGTGGGCAAATTATTGACATTGACTGGGTAAAAATCCTATAAGTTACATAAACTAGGAAACAGTAATGATGAAAAGTAGTTAATGTTTCATGTATCATGTTTTAATGTCTATTTATAGCAATAGCTGTCACATTTACTGACAATCAAACCTAATTAATATATAATTTATTACTGTCAGTGAACGTTTAGCTTAAGTAAGCAAAATGTTTTGTCGTGTGCAAATTAAGTTTGCACGCATACATATTTACGGCTAATTAATTTGGCATAAATACATGTTAAACTCAATGATTATATCTTCTGTTTGAGCCGCATTCAAATAATTAAATAGCATCAGATAAAGCACAGCTTAATTTCTAAACTTACAGACCTTATTTATTCGTTGAATTAGCAAAGGTCAAGAATTTCACCATTCGACCGTGACCTCTAGCAGATTTGGCATTTTGCTCGATCTTTTTTAATCAAATAGTGTTAGCAAAATAATTAAGTTCGATTAATCGCTTCATAGATTTCGTATGTGTGGTTCGATCATTTCAAATATCTCGGCACGTTCGTATACTAATCTTGACAATCCTTTATATGACGAACATGGAATCTCATTTCGTTCATTCATGTATCGATCTAGTTTTATCATGATTTGAATACAGATTAAGATTAAATCCATGAACTACTTAATAAGATAAATTCATTACGAATACTTTATTAAGTCGGCGTAAATGAGAAACTCGGTTAAAATAAATCATGAGAACGTCACGACTCATGCTATTGTACCGTGATTTCAATAGCCATTCAATGTAATAAGCACGCACTCATGATTTCCAAGGGCAGTTATATAGCTGCCAAGTACAAGTAGATACAAAGAAAATTTAAACATATCAGTCATATACTGAGTTTAAATATCCAAACATTGCATGGACTATTGTCATTCACCTACTTAACAAAAAACATATTATGAAATATAATTAGTGATTTCAGACGAAAATTTTGTGACGGAATTTTGTATTTATATTAATTTTCTACTATTTAAATTTTTCAATACTGATTTGAAACAGATATCAATGCACTTGCATGGAGATCGTTTTCGTTTTAATTATGATTAATGGCTGAAATATATATTTTAGTATACACATTCAAGGCTAACCCACTTGTTTTTCCGGCATTGAACTTCAAAAGCGGTTCAGTTATTTTAAAATTTGTTCAGACTATATTTTCCGATTTACGTATATATTAATTTTGTATTTCAATAAAGTTTGATAGGGCATAATTGCACAATGGCTATTAATCGGTCGGCGATTAATATAATATATATATATATCATACCTATTGATTGTTAATTATTTTTCATTATTTATTTACTTGACTCGGATATTTTCTGACATTTTATATTCATTATAATATTTATAGACACCATTTGAATAGTGTTCTGTATATAGTTGAAAAGAAGCACATGTGCCCATTATCATGCATATTGAACAGTAATTCGACACCTTTGAATCAGTATGATGCACACGCTCAAACAGGCCGAAAAACAATTTCAGACTTCGGAAATATTTTAGATTTTGTCTGAGAACGAGAGAAAACACAGCTCCTTTTAATTGCTCTATTGCAGTCGACTGAATTAGCCCCCTTGGTTTCTACGGCCTACGATTCTAAATTTGGGAACAAATGCCGTAAATTTAAGGGAACTATGAAATACGACCTTTCTTAACTTTGGAATAATTTCTTAATATTAAAATGAATGCGGAAGAATGGTGCATATTCCCATCAAAATCAGACTCAACAGCATCAGAGGTATGCTTCAAACGCATTTACACTCAACCATCCAAAAATACATTCACAACTGTACGTAATCACAGCTTGCACTAGTTTTGGCACCAAGTTCGTTCGTATGATGCATACAACGATATGCCACTGAACGTTACGTCATTGACGCTTGAAGATCGTCTGTAACAACACTATACGTGCAATAATTACTTCATCGTACCTGACAAATAACTCAATTACCTATGTTGTTTATAGAAGATTATGTATTTATGGAAGAGATGATGCAATTTCCCATTTCCTTATGTCTTACTCATAACTGTTATTATTGTTGTTTATAATAGGCGTTTAAAAAAATGTTTGTTTTTGGTTTACCTGACCAAGGGTCCACTCTAGATTTTACAGGCGACCGGCCGCGGGCCTTAATCTTTTTATTAGTCCCGAGGAACGATGCATCCACTTATACATGTATATGCATGTATTCTACAGAACCTTATGCGTAGAAAATGAATAGATTTCTGGTTATCTGACATATCCTATTATCCCCACTACCTTTGGTTTTTTATTAGCCTGAGAAACAAACATCCACTTTCTCAGTTTCAAGTTTACCTTTCCAAAAGCTTTCCAAATGTCAAATTAAATAAAAAAAAAACATATAAAAATTCCTGACCTACCAACCATATATATAATGATCGTGTAACCAGAAACAAACATTTTTAGGCCACAATGAAGTCTACAATAAGTCATTACAGCCCATAGTTAATGTAATACAACTTAATACCGATCCCGATGGGTTTCAGGGTTTTTTAGGCAATGGAGAATTCGAAGACACTAGGCGCTGGTAAGAAGGAGAAATCTACACGAAACAGGCCAATTGTGGAATATTCATAAGGCCGGCCTAAAAAAATTGTAGACGACGCGCGTTCAATATTTTCCATTCTGTTATTGTAACACTGTGTAAATATTGACAGATATATCTATAAATGCATTATAGTCAACTTCTTATTTTGTCAATATTTGGTAACACGCCAATTGCCTTATTTCAGTGCCAGAAAATAGTTGTTCAGAAATGTCATTGCTCTGGATTAATTCCAATATCTTTGTCAAATGAAAAATACCGTGAAACAAAAAACAACCCACCAACAAACATAAAAATAATAAAAAAAACACCATAAACAACAAAAAGTCAAGCAAATCCATATGCATGGTACCGTCAATATCTTATTTGTATAAACTTTCTTTGTTGGGCAATGTTTCGTATTCAAGTTGAAATGCATGTACATTAATTGTACATTAAATTTACATGTATATAACAAGAAATAACTTTATACGTCAAAATGTATTTTTATGTAGGCCTACAACTTTCTCACTTACTAGCTCTTCGTCGGCGGAGCTTGATTAGAGCAAGACGAATCTCAGGGGCGTAGCTAGCCAGCTTCGAATGAATATGTTACGCCCACGAGGGGGTAGATCTAGTTAAGGTGTAACCCACTATTAGGTTTCGACCTTAATGCTATTCTGGCCATATTTATATTTTCACTTTTTAGATTGATATTAGGCACGTCTGTAAGTGCGTATTGCTGCCGACTACACACCTGACTACCAATAATATGTTCACCTTTTACCTCGAGCTCCTGGCGGATCCTGATGTACTGAACATAGTAACGCGTATTGTAAGTGTGCAGTATATTCTAAAGTGCGAGTATATAATTTTCAGGAGTATTGGCATACACTCTTGAAATCGTTGCAAGTTCGATAACTGTAAACTTTGACAGAGATATAATCAAACTCCCCCTAGCGGTTACTTCCCTTGATCAGTAGCAATGCACGTAGTTTAAGGCGCCGCTTGTGAGTTTGTGACGTCATCATCATGACGTCATGTTAAAATTCATAACAAGAAGTTGTTGTTTTGAATATCAAGTAAAAATCGCTTTCAACGTGAGTATGATTATCGCACACAATTGCATTTTGGTTAAACTTATTTCATAATTATTACATGTTTTATACAATACAAAAATGTTGTGCAATGATTATTACAGTATAGTACGTGACCTAACATGATGTGACACATGTCAATGTAGTTCTGGGTCCCATAACTAAATTGGTCTTTTTTATTTCGTCTTGTTGACCGATGAACTGCAATGCAAACGTATCATCGTCAAAGACCCTTCGACTATGACACATGGTGATGTAAAACTAACCTAGATAGGGTTACAGGGTGTTATACTCTCAAATTTCTGTTCATTACATGCACTCACTCTTAAGGCTAAAGCCCTAATAATTTCGCCTGTAATTGTGATTAAAACTTTTAAATGGACTGTAATTAGACGTTAATTGACCGTAGTGACGTCTGAAAAATCTAAAATTTTTATGTGAATTGTAATCGAAGAGAGATAACTCGAATAAAACAAACGGGTTTTTGAAACAGAGTAATTTCCCTTGCTATACGATCGTGGCTTTTTGTGTTGTTTCAGGGATTCGTCCTTCGGTCAATGGTTTAGAATGGAATCTAATGAAATTCAACAGTAAAGATTAGAACAGAATCTGGCTTCCATATAGACAGACCGGAACAGTACGCGGACACTTTTCCTCATATGTAACTATTTCGTGTAATTGAGGCCGTGTTTCAAATCATCCAGTCTATGAAGTTTTGAAGATGAATCATTGCTTAGAAATTTACAGGACCTTAAGATTGTAAACAATGCACTACGCATGCGCAGTCAGGCATCGCGGCAGGTTCAGCCACGGCTCAAAATTATTGTACAGTTTAACCAGTACGCGGACACCCGTTTATATAGACATAAAATGGTCAAATAAAGTAAAATCACATGAAAATGTTTTTTGTGTGTAATTATTTCATTTACACGTGAAAATTGAAAGAAAATATTTTTTCTATGATGAAATATTAACATGTTTAAAGCATTGAGTGCAATACGTCAATTCATGTATTCTTCTTTACAAAAACCATGCAGAACAAAGACTCTCCTTCAGTTTTAGTTTGTACTTTACAGAAATGAGTATTTATCTAGATTTACTTATTTCCATCACTACGTTTGTAGCTTACGGGAGTTAAGGACGTCAAAATAAAATTATAAAATGGAAACAAAAACATTTGGAAGGTACCTGTAGTCACATGGTTCAAGCGCCAAAGCGATAAAGATGCGAGTGTTGCTGAGATAAATTATTTGTCGCAAGATCGATTGTGTATATCAGGTTTTTTGTTTATTTACAAGTCTATTCAAGTGAGATTGTCTCATATTTATTAAATACGTATATTATTTTAATCAGTGGCGATTTTCTTAGCCATTTACTCAAGGACTTGCATATTTTTACAAATATCAATTTATTTTGTTTATATCGTCTGCTGATCAGTATAAACAGGAAGTGTAAACAGAATATGTATCATACCGGAAGAAAGGTAAGTTTGCTGTGAATATTGGTAAGTAATATCGGTATCGTACAGGATGTTTTAAATCTTTTAAAACTCGCCGAATGCGAGGGTGTCCGCGTACTGGTAGCGTCCGCCTACTGTTCCGGCCTGTCTAAACGTACATGTGTTGTCTACCATTTCCGATGGAAACTGTGGGTACATTTAGTAACACACTAATGACCTATGACACACCCAGAATTTTAAATTACTTAATTGTATAGCACAGCACAAGTGATAGCAATAAGATTTGTATGTACTGGTATGTCTTTCTGTTTTACTGAGTCAGTCTCTCTACTAATATCGTGAACATTCAATATTATTTATTATCGAAATACGTTTGGGATAAATAGACCACATATAGGTCTTTATATGGCTATATATATATATTATATAACATTATAGCTGTTTAAAATCTTAAAAAGGCAATAAACTCACTGTACATTTTAATCCTTGATTCTACCAATCAAAACAATATGTATTCCCCTTGGTTTAAGCTGCTTTAGTTTTCTGTCCACAGTCTTCACACTAACCTACTTAAATTAGTACTAGCCCATGCACAGCCCGGTGCTTATAAATTTCTTATTGTGCTAGTGAATTTCTAAAAATTAGGTACTTGGGCTTTTGATAAATTGTTTATTTTCAATAGTCCACATTTAATTTAGGCTCGTACTTTAAAAAATCTAGTTCTAACACTGCTGCGGCTGCAGTATTAATTTTGCATTTAAAATATAGTTTAGGAATTAGTATCACATTACATATATAAGGCATTATACAAATTTTATGTTATCAATTACTCATAATGCATAATTTTCTGTAAATATAGATAGTTCATTTACTCTTTTAATTTTAGTTTAACAACCCAGCTTGAAAGTTTGAGTTTGCGTGGATCTAAGATGATTTTAGAAGATATTTATATTGCGTTTAATGACAAATTTTGTTTGTTTTTAGTTCCTATGGAAGCTCGTCCAATAGTTGAAGAAATCAATGGCTGTCTAAGAAGAAATTGTCAACATAAGGCTATCGTGTAGATCTACTTGGTGAACAAGGCTCAGAATTAGATTTTAGAATGATTGAATAGACTAGATGCAATTTGTCCACCTTTAGTTGAAACAAGGCTCTTTATCTGTAAAATGAAAGTATACAGATCAAATCAGATCATGTCCTCTGTATTGGGTATCACAAATTCAACAATTTTTTATCAGGCTACTTGTTCAGCATGAGGACCAGCTTAGAATTCTAACATGTTCCACAGCAATTTCTACTCGTACTTTATAATGAACTACATTGTAGTGGACAAGTGGATTTGTCCTGAGCCTTGCTTGATGGATATGATGTCTGCCATCCCAAATGGTTTGTTCTTGCTGTTACTGTCACAGTCCTGAATTCTTCAAATGTGATGTTCCACTGTTGTAACGTCAAGTGAACCATCGCAGAGTAATATGTGTAACTTTGCTTAATTTCATCAAAGGTATCAATATCTGTGCTTACTAAGTGATTGCCATTGTTTGCCACCTGATATATTCAGTAACTGTTCTGACAATGTCAAAGAGAGTATCAAAATTTCTTCAACTGGATGATCATAGATTGTGTCTTTAATAGCAATTCTTTTCATCTGCTGTATAATATATCCTTTTAACTCAGTAAACACCTGTAAGTTTAAGAAGGTTGTAGTAATTAATAATTAATAGAACTTCTGAGTATAATACTCCTTTTATTTATGTTTTGGCAAGGACTTATATACATACATGTAAGTATATAAGTCCTTGGTTTCGGCTATTGCCTTAATCAAAAACGATATTCGTAACAATCTTCTTGTAACATGTATCCATCCAGATACTCCACAGAGTAATAATTATAGTCTACATTACAGAACTTTACATCATAAATTATTCAGAAAGTGAATCAAACATATTTTCCGAAAAAGATTATAATTGTACACCTGGATACAAATCTGGCACATATATTACATGTATATTAATTGAAACCAATACAAAAATATGTGGTACTAACAACTGACAACGGATGTATTTATCTACTTTATTCTGTACCAACGTTTCAGCTTTAACAAGCCTTCATCAGGGTATATATTAATTGCTTAAAGTTAGATTATTTTGTTTATGGGAGATATGTAGCTAGCTATACAATTGGTCAACTCGGACTTCATTTAATAATTCAATTGTATAGAACTAAATTGTTTAACTTTTGTAATGAAGAAACATTTATTTAGTTATATTTTACACTTACAGTACACAACCTCTTCAGAGCAGCCCTCTCTTTAGCAAACAAACTCCCATCAACAGCAGTACAACTTTTCCTACTGTAACAACCTCTCTAAAACAGCATAATTTTGGTACTCTCAAAGGGTGTTGCTTTGGAGAGGTTGTACTGTACTCTTATATCTAGTGGAGCGCAGGTGTTCTAGCTCTTGTTGCCCTGACATCTGCATGATGATCTCTCTGACGTGTTTTGTTCAACAGTTAATTGTGATCTCTTCAGAGGACTTGACCGTTACGTGGGAAAGTATTTGTTTGCGTTTGTACAGTTTACTGCTCTATTTATACTCAGTGGTGCCGGTGCAGTGCTGGTTTGAAGTAATGCTGGCTTCTGATTGGCTCATGGGATACTGTGGTGCTGATGTTCAATTCCTAGAATTTGGTGTGACACAGTGATGCTGGAGTGGTGCCAGTGTTTTATTTTTAGAATTTGGTCGTTTTCGTGACTAATTCTGTTTTTTAAATGTTTGCCAAATTATATTTGGTAGTTGATCGGCGATTCTACACTGTCTGGTTGGCATAGTATTTATTTAGTTAGTGCCATACTACTATGATACTAGCATAGCATAGAACAGCTAGACTGTTGTATAATCTGCTGATATCCTCATCAGGTGTATTAAATTGTTTTTGAATATTAAAACCTGTGGAGACAAGTCCATCTTCATTGTTGATGTAGGGCTCTTCTCTAGCCTCCAGGTTTTTCCTGATTTCATCCAAAAATCGAATGAATCTTCCAGGCTGAACAAATTTTTGTAGTCTGCCTTATAATTGTCCTTGATAATTACATCAACTCTGCTGCACTTCTTAATATGTTTCTCTAAGTCTTCCATTCTTCTATATAGTTTGGTACAGTTAACTGTTGCAGCCATATATCTTACGTTAAAAGGTGGAACTTTTTTGTGTCTGTGGTAACTTCCTCTATGTTTGAGTTTTCCCCGCATTCTGGACATGTATGTTGTTCCCGAGTTGTATTGTTAAAATAACACATATAATATTTCCGTCTAAATTGATCGACAATTCATTCTAAAAAATTTCTTTGAGCTCCCGAATCTTTAACTGTATAACCCGACAGTTCTCATAAAACAAGACCTGAATTCATTCTCTATGTAACTAGAAATATAATTTATATTACCATACTAGCTGCTAAGTGTCTTCAAATTTCAATATTTCGATATTTAGAGTTTGGGGCATGACTTTCCTTGGTTGCATAATCTGTACAGATTACATTCTCCTCCTTATTAACAGTTCTCCATGCAAGGAATAAATTTAATACATTTAATATCTAAAGTTCTTATATTGAAATATAATTTATATTAATTAATAATTATAATACAGACTGTACTATTATCTTCAGGCTTCAATATTTCGATATTTAGAGTTTGGGGCATGACTTTCCCTGGTTGCATAATCTGTATGGATCACATTCTCTTTAAGAGAATGTCTTAGTAAAACAAATGAAAGGAATTTAAATTTAATACTTAACATATAAGTAGAAATTCATAATTTATATTATCATATTCTGGTATCTTCAAATTTCAATATTTCGATATTTAGAGTTTGGGGCATGACTTTCCCTGGTTGCATAATCTGTATGGATCACATTCTCTTTAAGAGAATGTCTTAGTAAAACAAATGAAAGGAATTTAAATTTAATACTTAACATATAAGTAGAAATTCATAATTTATATTATCATATTCTGGTATCTTCAAATTTCAATATTTCGATATTTAGAGTTTGGGGCATGACTTTCCCTGGTTGCATAATCTGTATGGATCACATTCTCTTTAAGAGAATGTCTTAGTAAAAAAAATGAAAGGAATTTAAATTTAATACTTAACATATAAGTAGAAATTCATAATTTATATTATCATATTCTGGTATCTTCAAATTTCAATATTTCGATATTTAGAGTTTGGGGCATGACTTTCCCTGGTTGCATAATCTGTATGGATCACATTCTCTTTAAGAGAATGTCTTACTAAAAAAAATGAAAGGAATTTAAATTTAATACTTAACATATAAGTAGAAATTCATAATTTATATTATCATATTCTGGTATCTTCAAATTTCAATATTTCGATATTTAGAGTTTGGGGCATGACTTTCCCTGGTTGCATAATCTGTATGGATCACATTAATTCTCTTTAAGAGAATGTCTTAGTAAAAAAAATGAAAGGAATTTAAATTTAATACTTAACATATAAGTAGAAATTCATAATTTATATTATCATATTCTGGTATCTTCAAATTTCAATATTTCGATATTTAGAGTTTGGGGCATGACTTTCCCTGGTTGCATAATCTGTATGGATCACATTCTCTTTAAGAGAATGTCTTACTAAAAAAAATGAAAGGAATTTAAATTTAATACTTAACATATAAGTAGAAATTCATAATTTATATCATCATATTCTGGTATCTTCAAATTTCAATATTTCGATATTTAGAGTTTGGTGCATGACTTTCCCTGGTTGCATAATCTGTATGGATCACATTCTCTTTAAGAGAATGTCTTAGTAAAAAAAATGAAAGGAATTTAAATTTAATACTTAACATATAAGTAGAAATTCATAATTTATATTATCATATTCTGGTATCTTCAAATTTCAATATTTCGATATTTAGAGTTTGGGGCATGACTTTCCCTGGTTGCATAATCTGTATGGATCACATTAATTCTCTTTAAGAGAATGTCTTAGTAAAAAAAATGAAAGGAATATAAATTTAATACTTAACATATAAGTAGAAATTCATAATTTATATTATCATATTCTGGTATCTTCAAATTTCAATATTTCGATATTTAGAGTTTGGGGCATGACTTTCCCTGGTTGCATAATCTGTATGGATCACATTCTCTTTAAGAGAATGTCTTAGTAAAACAAATGAAAGGAATTTAAATTTAATACTTAACATATAAGTAGAAATTCATAATTTATATTATCGTATTCTGGTATCTTCAAATTTCAATATTTAGAGTTTGGGGCATGACTTTCCCTGGTTGCATAATCTGTATGGATCACATTAATTCTCTTTAAGAGAAAGTCTTAGTAAAAAAAATGAAAGGAATTTAAATTTAATACTTAACATATAAGTAGAAATTCATAATTTATATTATCATATTCTGGTATCTTCCAATTTCGATATTTAGAGTTTGGGGCATGACTTTCCCTGGTTGCATAATCTGTATGGATCACATTCTCTTTAAGAGAATGTCTTAGTAAAAAAATGAAAGGAATTTAAATTTAATACTTAACATATAAGTAGAAATTCATAATTTATATTATCATATTCTGGTATCTTCAAATTTCAATATTTCGATATTTAGAGTTTGGGGCATGACTTTCCCTGGTTGCATAATCTGTATGGATCACATTCTCTTTAAGAGAATGTCTTAGTAAAAAAAATGAAAGGAATTTAAATTTAATACTTAACATATAAGTAGAAATTCATAATTTATATTATCATATTCTGGTATCTTCAAATTTCAATATTTCGATATTTAGAGTTTGGGGCATGACTTTCCCTGGTTGCATAATCTGTATGGATCACATTAATTCTCTTTAAGAGAATGTCTTAGTAAAAAAAATGAAAGGAATTTAAATTTAATACTTAACATATAAGTAGAAATTCATAATTTATATTATCATATTCTGGTATCTTCAAATTTCAATATTTCGATATTTAGAGTTTGGGGCATGACTTTCCCTGGTTGCATAATCTGTATGGATCACATTAATTCTCTTTAAGAGAATGTCTTAGTAAAAAAAATGAAAGGAATATAAATTTAATACTTAACATATAAGTAGAAATTCATAATTTATATTATCATATTCTGGTATCTTCAAATTTCAATATTTCGATATTTAGAGTTTGGGGCATGACTTTCCCTGGTTGCATAATCTGTATGGATCACATTCTCTTTAAGAGAATGTCTTAGTAAAACAAATGAAAGGAATTTAAATTTAATACTTAACATATAAGTAGAAATTCATAATTTATATTATCGTATTCTGGTATCTTCAAATTTCAATATTTAGAGTTTGGGGCATGACTTTCCCTGGTTGCATAATCTGTATGGATCACATTAATTCTCTTTAAGAGAAAGTCTTAGTAAAAAAAATGAAAGGAATTTAAATTTAATACTTAACATATAAGTAGAAATTCATAATTTATATTATCATATTCTGGTATCTTCAAATTTCAATATTTAGAGTTTGGGGCATAACTTTCCCTGGTTGCATAATCTGTATGGATCACATTCTCTTTAAGAGAATGTCTTAGTAAAAAGATGAAAGGAATTTAAATTTAATACTTAACATATAAGTAGAAATTCATAATTTATATTATCATATTCTGGTATCTTCAAATTTAAATATTTCGATATTTAGAGTTTGGGGCATGACTTTCCCTGGTTGCATAATCTGTATGGATCACATTAATTCTCTTTAAGAGAATGTCTTATTAAAAAAATGAAAGGAATTTAAATTTAATACTTAACATATAAGTA
Organism: Lutraria lutraria; assembly: GCA_964023205.1. Taxonomy (NCBI): domain Eukaryota; kingdom Metazoa; phylum Mollusca; class Bivalvia; order Venerida; family Mactridae; genus Lutraria; species Lutraria lutraria. The sequence continues at coordinate 14,369,245 of OZ026843.1, read as the reverse complement.
GAAATTCATAATTTATATTATCGTATTCTGGTATCTTCAAATTTCAATATTTAGAGTTTGGGGCATGACTTTCCCTGGTTGCATAATCTGTATGGATCACATTAATTCTCTTTAAGAGAATGTCTTAGTAAAAAAAATGAAAGGAATTTAAATTTAATACTTAACATATAAGTAGAAATTCATAATTTATATTATCATATTCTGGTATCTTCAAATTTCAATATTTCGATATTTAGAGTTTGGGGCATGACTTTCCCTGGTTGCATAATCTGTATGGATCACATTCTCTTTAAGAGAATGTCTTACTAAAAAAAATGAAAGGAATTTAAATTTAATACTTAACATATAAGTAGAAATTCATAATTTATATTATCATATTCTGGTATCTTCAAATTTCAATATTTCGATATTTAGAGTTTGGGGCATGACTTTCCCTGGTTGCATAATCTGTATAGATCACATTAATTCTCTTTAAGAGAATGTCTTAGTAAAAAAAATGAAAGGAATTTAAATTTAATACTTAACATATAAGTAGAAATTCATAATTTATATTATCATATTCTGGTATCTTCAAATTTCAATATTTCGATATTTAGAGTTTGGGGCATGACTTTCCCTGGTTGCATAATCTGTATGGATCACATTCTCTTTAAGAGAATGTCTTACTAAAAAAAATGAAAGGAATTTAAATTTAATACTTAACATATAAGTAGAAATTCATAATTTATATCATCATATTCTGGTATCTTCAAATTTCAATATTTCGATATTTAGAGTTTGGTGCATGACTTTCCCTGGTTGCATAATCTGTATGGATCACATTCTCTTTAAGAGAATGTCTTAGTAAAAAAATGAAAGGAATTTAAATTTAATACTTAACATATAAGTAGAAATTCATAATTTATATTATCATATTCTGGTATCTTCAAATTTCAATATTTCGATATTTAGAGTTTGGGGCATGACTTTCCCTGGTTGCATAATCTGTATGGATCACATTCTCTTTAAGAGAATGTCTTAGTAAAAAAAATGAAATGAATTTAAATTTAATACTTAACATATAAGTAGAAATTCATAATTTATATTATCATATTCTGGTATCTTCAAATTTCAATATTTCGATATTTAGAGTTTGGGGCATGACTTTCCCTGGTTGCATAATCTGTATGGATCACATTAATTCTCTTTAAGAGAATGTCTTAGTAAAAAAAATGAAAGGAATATAAATTTAATACTTAACATATAAGTAGAAATTCATAATTTATATTATCATATTCTGGTATCTTCAAATTTCAATATTTCGATATTTAGAGTTTGGGGCATGACTTTCCCTGGTTGCATAATCTGTATGGATCACATTCTCTTTAAGAGAATGTCTTAGTAAAACAAATGAAAGGAATTTAAATTTAATACTTAACATATAAGTAGAAATTCATAATTTATATTATCATATTCTGGTATCTTCAAATTTCAATATTTCGATATTTAGAGTTTGGGGCATGACTTTCCCTGGTTGCATAATCTGTATGGATCACATTCTCTTTAAGAGAATGTCTTAGTAAAAAAAATGAAAGGAATTTAAATTTAATACTTAACATATAAGTAGAAATTCATAATTTATATTATCATATTCTGGTATCTTCAAATTTCAATATTTAGAGTTTGGGGCATGACTTTCCCTGGTTGCATAATCTGTATGGATCACATTAATTCTCTTTAAGAGAATGTCTTAGTAAAAAAAATGAAAGGAATTTAAATTTAATACTTAACATATAAGTAGAAATTCATAATTTATATTACCATATTCTGGTATCTTCAAATTTCAATATTTCGATATTTAGAGTTTGGGGCATGACTTTCCCTGGTTGCATAATCTGTATGGATCACATTCTCTTTAAGAGAATGTCTTAGTAAAAAAAATGAAAGGAATATAAATTTAATACTTAACATATAAGTAGAAATTCATAATTTATATTATCATATTCTGGTATCTTCCAATTTCGATATTTAGAGTTTGGGGCATGACTTTCCCTGGTTGCATAATCTGTATGGATCACATTCTCTTTAAGAGAATGTCTTAGTAAAAAAATGAAAGGAATTTAAATTTAATACTTAACATATAAGTAGAAATTCATAATTTATATTATCATATTCTGGTATCTTCAAATTTCAATATTTCGATATTTAGAGTTTGGGGCATGACTTTCCCTGGTTGCATAATCTGTATGGATCACATTCTCTTTAAGAGAATGTCTTAGTAAAAAAAATGAAAGGAATTTAAATTTAATACTTAACATATAAGTAGAAATTCATAATTTATATTATCATATTCTGGTATCTTCAAATTTCAATATTTAGAGTTTGGGGCATGACTTTCCCTGGTTGCATAATCTGTATGGATCACATTAATTCTCTTTAAGAGAATGTCTTAGTAAAAAAAATGAAAGGAATTTAAATTTAATACTTAACATATAAGTAGAAATTCATAATTTATATTACCATATTCTGGTATCTTCAAATTTCAATATTTCGATATTTAGAGTTTGGGGCATGACTTTCCCTGGTTGCATAATCTGTATGGATCACATTCTCTTTAAGAGAATGTCTTAGTAAAAAAAATGAAAGGAATATAAATTTAATACTTAACATATAAGTAGAAATTCATAATTTATATTATCATATTCTGGTATCTTCCAATTTCGATATTTAGAGTTTGGGGCATGACTTTCCCTGGTTGCATAATCTGTATGGATCACATTCTCTTTAAGAGAATGTCTTAGTAAAAAAATGAAAGGAATTTAAATTTAATACTTAACATATAAGTAGAAATTCATAATTTATATTATCATATTCTGGTATCTTCAAATTTCAATATTTCGATATTTAGAGTTTGGGGCATGACTTTCCCTGGTTGCATAATCTGTATGGATCACATTAATTCTCTTTAAGAGAATGTCTTAGTAAAAAAAATGAAAGGAATTTAAATTTAATACTTAACATATAAGTAGAAATTCATAATTTATATTATCATATTCTGGTATCTTCAAATTTCAATATTTAGAGTTTGGGGCATGACTTTCCCTGGTTGCATAATCTGTATGGATCACATTAATTCTCTTTAAGAGAATGTCTTAGTAAAAAAATGAAAGGAATTTAAATTTAATACTTAACATATAAGTAGAAATTCATAATTTATATTACCATATTCTGGTATCTTCAAATTTCAATATTTCGATATTTAGAGTTTGGGGCATGACTTTCCCTGGTTGCATAATCTGTATGGATCACATTCTCTTTAAGAGAATGTCTTAGTAAAAAAAATGAAAGGAATATAAATTTAATACTTAACATATAAGTAGAAATTCATAATTTATATTATCATATTCTGGTATCTTCCAATTTCGATATTTAGAGTTTGGGGCATGACTTTCCCTGGTTGCATAATCTGTATGGATCACATTCTCTTTAAGAGAATGTCTTAGTAAAAAAATGAAAGGAATTTAAATTTAATACTTAACATATAAGTAGAAATTCATAATTTATATTATCATATTCTGGTATCTTCAAATTTCAATATTTCGATATTTAGAGTTTGGGGCATGACTTTCCCTGGTTGCATAATCTGTATGGATCACATTAATTCTCTTTAAGAGAATGTCTTAGTAAAAAAAATGAAAGGAATTTAAATTTAATACTTAACATATAAGTAGAAATTCATAATTTATATTATCATATTCTGGTATCTTCAAATTTCAATATTTAGAGTTTGGGGCATGACTTTCCCTGGTTGCATAATCTGTATGGATCACATTAATTCTCTTTAAGAGAATGTCTTAGTAAAAAAATGAAAGGAATTTAAATTTAATACTTAACATATAAGTAGAAATTCATAATTTATATTACCATATTCTGGTATCTTCAAATTTCAATATTTCGATATTTAGAGTTTGGGGCATGACTTTCCCTGGTTGCATAATCTGTATGGATCACATTCTCTTTAAGAGAATGTCTTAGTAAAAAAAATGAAAGGAATTTAAATTTAATACTTAACATATAAGTAGAAATTCATAATTTATATTATCATATTCTGGTATCTTCAAATTTCAATATTTAGAGTTTGGGGCATGACTTTCCCTGGTTGCATAATCTGTATGGATCACATTAATTCTCTTTAAGAGAATGTCTTAGTAAAAAAAATGAAAGGAATTTAAATTTAATACTTAACATATAAGTAGAAATTCATAATTTATATTACCATATTCTGGTATCTTCAAATTTCAATATTTCGATATTTAGAGTTTGGGGCATGACTTTCCCTGGTTGCATAATCTGTATGGATCACATTCTCTTTAAGAGAATGTCTTAGTAAAAAAAATGAAAGGAATATAAATTTAATACTTAACATATAAGTAGAAATTCATAATTTATATTATCATATTCTGGTATCTTCCAATTTCGATATTTAGAGTTTGGGGCATGACTTTCCCTGGTTGCATAATCTGTATGGATCACATTCTCTTTAAGAGAATGTCTTAGTAAAAAAATGAAAGGAATTTAAATTTAATACTTAACATATAAGTAGAAATTCATAATTTATATTATCATATTCTGGTATCTTCAAATTTCAATATTTCGATATTTAGAGTTTGGGGCATGACTTTCCCTGGTTGCATAATCTGTATGGATCACATTAATTCTCTTTAAGAGAATGTCTTAGTAAAAAAAATGAAAGGAATTTAAATTTAATACTTAACATATAAGTAGAAATTCATAATTTATATTATCATATTCTGGTATCTTCAAATTTCAATATTTAGAGTTTGGGGCATGACTTTCCCTGGTTGCATAATCTGTATGGATCACATTAATTCTCTTTAAGAGAATGTCTTAGTAAAAAAATGAAAGGAATTTAAATTTAATACTTAACATATAAGTAGAAATTCATAATTTATATTACCATATTCTGGTATCTTCAAATTTCAATATTTCGATATTTAGAGTTTGGGGCATGACTTTCCCTGGTTGCATAATCTGTATGGATCACATTCTCTTTAAGAGAATGTCTTAGTAAAAAAAATGAAAGGAATATAAATTTAATACTTAACATATAAGTAGAAATTCATAATTTATATTATCATATTCTGGTATCTTCCAATTTCGATATTTAGAGTTTGGGGCATGACTTTCCCTGGTTGCATAATCTGTATGGATCACATTCTCTTTAAGAGAATGTCTTAGTAAAAAAATGAAAGGAATTTAAATTTAATACTTAACATATAAGTAGAAATTCATAATTTATATTATCATATTCTGGTATCTTCAAATTTCAATATTTCGATATTTAGAGTTTGGGGCATGACTTTCCCTGGTTGCATAATCTGTATGGATCACATTAATTCTCTTTAAGAGAATGTCTTAGTAAAAAAAATGAAAGGAATATAAATTTAATACTTAACATATAAGTAGAAATTCATAATTTATATTATCATATTCTGGTATCTTCAAATTTCAATATTTCGATATTTAGAGTTTGGGGCATGACTTTCCCTGGTTGCATAATCTGTATGGATCACATTCTCTTTAAGAGAATGTCTTAGTAAAACAAATGAAAGGAATTTAAATTTAATACTTAACATATAAGTAGAAATTCATAATTTATATTATCATATTCTGGTATCTTCAAATTTCAATATTTCGATATTTAGAGTTTGGGGCATGACTTTCCCTGGTTGCATAATCTGTATGGATCACATTCTCTTTAAGAGAATGTCTTAGTAAAAAAAATGAAAGGAATTTAAATTTAATACTTAACATATAAGTAGAAATTCATAATTTATATTATCATATTCTGGTATCTTCCAATTTCAATATTTAGAGTTTGGGGCATGACTTTCACTGGTTGCATAATCTGTATGGATCACATTCTCTTTAAGAGAATGTCTTAGTAAAACAAATGAAAGGAATTTAAATTTAATACTTAACATATAAGTAGAAATTCATAATTTATATTATCATATTCTGGTATCTTCAAATTTCAATATTTCGATATTTAGAGTTTGGGGCATGACTTTCCCTGGTTGCATAATCTGTATGGATCACATTCTCTTTAAGAGAATGTCTTAGTAAAAAAAATGAAAGGAATTTAAATTTAATACTTAACATATAAGTAGAAATTCATAATTTATATTATCATATTCTGGTATCTTCAAATTTCAATATTTAGAGTTTGGGGCATGACTTTCCCTGGTTGCATAATCTGTATGGATCACATTAATTCTCTTTAAGAGAATGTCTTAGTAAAAAAATGAAAGGAATTTAAATTTAATACTTAACATATAAGTAGAAATTCATAATTTATATTACCATATTCTGGTATCTTCAAATTTCAATATTTCGATATTTAGAGTTTGGGGCATGACTTTCCCTGGTTGCATAATCTGTATGGATCACATTCTCTTTAAGAGAATGTCTTAGTAAAAAAAATGAAAGGAATATAAATTTAATACTTAACATATAAGTAGAAATTCATAATTTATATTATCATATTCTGGTATCTTCCAATTTCGATATTTAGAGTTTGGGGCATGACTTTCCCTGGTTGCATAATCTGTATGGATCACATTCTCTTTAAGAGAATGTCTTAGTAAAAAAATGAAAGGAATTTAAATTTAATACTTAACATATAAGTAGAAATTCATAATTTATATTATCATATTCTGGTATCTTCAAATTTCAATATTTCGATATTTAGAGTTTGGGGCATGACTTTCCCTGGTTGCATAATCTGTATGGATCACATTCTCTTTAAGAGAATGTCTTAGTAAAAAAAATGAAAGGAATTTAAATTTAATACTTAACATATAAGTAGAAATTCATAATTTATATTATCATATTCTGGTATCTTCAAATTTCAATATTTAGAGTTTGGGGCATGACTTTCCCTGGTTGCATAATCTGTATGGATCACATTAATTCTCTTTAAGAGAATGTCTTAGTAAAAAAAATGAAAGGAATTTAAATTTAATACTTAACATATAAGTAGAAATTCATAATTTATATTACCATATTCTGGTATCTTCAAATTTCAATATTTCGATATTTAGAGTTTGGGGCATGACTTTCCCTGGTTGCATAATCTGTATGGATCACATTCTCTTTAAGAGAATGTCTTAGTAAAAAAAATGAAAGGAATATAAATTTAATACTTAACATATAAGTAGAAATTCATAATTTATATTATCATATTCTGGTATCTTCCAATTTCGATATTTAGAGTTTGGGGCATGACTTTCCCTGGTTGCATAATCTGTATGGATCACATTCTCTTTAAGAGAATGTCTTAGTAAAAAAATGAAAGGAATTTAAATTTAATACTTAACATATAAGTAGAAATTCATAATTTATATTATCATATTCTGGTATCTTCAAATTTCAATATTTCGATATTTAGAGTTTGGGGCATGACTTTCCCTGGTTGCATAATCTGTATGGATCACATTAATTCTCTTTAAGAGAATGTCTTAGTAAAAAAAATGAAAGGAATATAAATTTAATACTTAACATATAAGTAGAAATTCATAATTTATATTATCATATTCTGGTATCTTCAAATTTCAATATTTCGATATTTAGAGTTTGGGGCATGACTTTCCCTGGTTGCATAATCTGTATGGATCACATTCTCTTTAAGAGAATGTCTTAGTAAAACAAATGAAAGGAATTTAAATTTAATACTTAACATATAAGTAGAAATTCATAATTTATATTATCATATTCTGGTATCTTCAAATTTCAATATTTCGATATTTAGAGTTTGGGGCATGACTTTCCCTGGTTGCATAATCTGTATGGATCACATTCTCTTTAAGAGAATGTCTTAGTAAAAAAAATGAAAGGAATTTAAATTTAATACTTAACATATAAGTAGAAATTCATAATTTATATTATCATATTCTGGTATCTTCAAATTTCAATATTTAGAGTTTGGGGCATGACTTTCCCTGGTTGCATAATCTGTATGGATCACATTAATTCTCTTTAAGAGAATGTCTTAGTAAAAAAATGAAAGGAATTTAAATTTAATACTTAACATATAAGTAGAAATTCATAATTTATATTACCATATTCTGGTATCTTCAAATTTCAATATTTCGATATTTAGAGTTTGGGGCATGACTTTCCCTGGTTGCATAATCTGTATGGATCACATTCTCTTTAAGAGAATGTCTTAGTAAAAAAAATGAAAGGAATATAAATTTAATACTTAACATATAAGTAGAAATTCATAATTTATATTATCATATTCTGGTATCTTCCAATTTCGATATTTAGAGTTTGGGGCATGACTTTCCCTGGTTGCATAATCTGTATGGATCACATTCTCTTTAAGAGAATGTCTTAGTAAAAAAATGAAAGGAATTTAAATTTAATACTTAACATATAAGTAGAAATTCATAATTTATATTATCATATTCTGGTATCTTCAAATTTCAATATTTCGATATTTAGAGTTTGGGGCATGACTTTCCCTGGTTGCATAATCTGTATGGATCACATTCTCTTTAAGAGAATGTCTTAGTAAAAAAAATGAAAGGAATTTAAATTTAATACTTAACATATAAGTAGAAATTCATAATTTATATTATCATATTCTGGTATCTTCAAATTTCAATATTTAGAGTTTGGGGCATGACTTTCCCTGGTTGCATAATCTGTATGGATCACATTAATTCTCTTTAAGAGAATGTCTTAGTAAAAAAAATGAAAGGAATTTAAATTTAATACTTAACATATAAGTAGAAATTCATAATTTATATTACCATATTCTGGTATCTTCAAATTTCAATATTTCGATATTTAGAGTTTGGGGCATGACTTTCCCTGGTTGCATAATCTGTATGGATCACATTCTCTTTAAGAGAATGTCTTAGTAAAAAAAATGAAAGGAATATAAATTTAATACTTAACATATAAGTAGAAATTCATAATTTATATTATCATATTCTGGTATCTTCCAATTTCGATATTTAGAGTTTGGGGCATGACTTTCCCTGGTTGCATAATCTGTATGGATCACATTCTCTTTAAGAGAATGTCTTAGTAAAAAAATGAAAGGAATTTAAATTTAATACTTAACATATAAGTAGAAATTCATAATTTATATTATCATATTCTGGTATCTTCAAATTTCAATATTTCGATATTTAGAGTTTGGGGCATGACTTTCCCTGGTTGCATAATCTGTATGGATCACATTCTCTTTAAGAGAATGTCTTAGTAAAAAAAATGAAAGGAATTTAAATTTAATACTTAACATATAAGTAGAAATTCATAATTTATATTATCATATTCTGGTATCTTCAAATTTCAATATTTCGATATTTAGAGTTTGGGGCATGACTTTCCCTGGTTGCATAATCTGTATGGATCACATTAATTCTCTTTAAGAGAATGTCTTAGTAAAAAAAATGAAAGGAATTTAAATTTAATACTTAACATATAAGTAGAAATTCATAATTTATATTATCATATTCTGGTATCTTCCAATTTCGATATTTAGAGTTTGGGGCATGACTTTCCCTGGTTGCATAATCTGTATGGATCACATTCTCTTTAAGAGAATGTCTTAGTAAAAAAATGAAAGGAATTTAAATTTAATACTTAACATATAAGTAGAAATTCATAATTTATATTATCATATTCTGGTATCTTCAAATTTCAATATTTCGATATTTAGAGTTTGGGGCATGACTTTCCCTGGTTGCATAATCTGTATGGATCACATTCTCTTTAAGAGAATATCTTAGTAAAAAAAATGAAAGGAATTTAAATTTAATACTTAACATATAAGTAGAAATTCATAATTTATATTATCATATTCTGGTATCTACAAATTTCAATATTTCGATATTTAGAGTTTGGGGCATGACTTTCCCTGGTTGCATAATCTGTATGGATCACATTCTCTTTAAGAGAAAGTCTTAGTAAATAAAATGAAAGGAATTTAAATTTAATACTTAACATATAAGTAGAAATTCATAATTTATATTATCATATTCTGGTATCTTCAAATTTCAATATTTAGAGTTTGGGGCATGACTTTCCCTGGTTGCATAATCTGTATGGATCACATTAATTCTCTTTAAGAGAAAGTCTTAGTAAAAAAAATGAAAGGAATTTAAATTTAATACTTAACATATAAGTAGAAATTCATAATTTATATTATCATATTCTGGTATCTTCAAATTTCAATATTTCGATATTTAGAGTTTGGGGCATGACTTTCCCTGGTTGCATAATCTGTATGGATCACATTAATTCTCTTTAAGAGAACGTCTTTGTTAAAAAATTATAGGAATTGAAAAACTTACATTAGTAGAAATACATAATTTATATTATCATTAATATATCCAGTCACAAAATCGACCAGATAACAGCTTGGGTGCCGAATAAACTTCCTTATTAGGTCACCTGACCATGTGGCTTGTGATAAACCGTCACCTGACCACGTGATCTGACGGACTATTTCTAATAACAGAGTCGCCGGTTGAAATAGAATTCAGGTTGATCGATAAATGTTCTACGACTTATAAACCTGTGTCTACATAACGTTATCAAGATGTCCGACGTCGTTGTTTATCCTGACGTCAGTGAACGAATCGGAATGTGATGGTATGCAGATTAATGAAAAAGTAACTAAATAGTCCGAGTTTTTTCCCTTATTTAAGCAAATTCAGTGACTGGATATATAGAATAATATGTTAATGACATGGATTGAGTAAAAGTTTATCCGGCTCATATATTGAAATATAAATTATATTAAATAATATTTATACATACTGTACTATTATCTTCAGGCTACAATATTTCGATATTCAACGTTTGGGGCATGACTTTCCTTGGTTGTATTATCTGTATGGATCACATTCTCTTACCGAACGTCTTTGTTAAAAAATTCAATGAATTGAAATTTAATACTTAACATCAGTAGAAATTAATCCATAATTTATATTATCATATTCTGTTATCTACAAATTTCAATATTTTGATATTCAGAGTTTGGGGCATGACTTTCCTTGGTTACATAATCTGTATGGATCACATTCTCTTACAGAATTAATCTCTTTACTAAGAAATTAAAGGAAAGGAAATTTAATGCCTCCTAAACATACCGTAAGTATAATGGGTAAAAAGAAGACACAACTCAAAGTTGCAACTCGTTTCGTAATTCTGATACTTCGTCACGCAACTTGTATAATTTATTACAGTTATGATAAACACACGTGTGACGTCAAGGCGTCGTAACGTATGACATCACAGCGCCAACAAGTGATGTTACGTTTGCCACACTTTCATATTTATAATAATTTAAATGAAGATAATAAAAAAGGAGATTTAAATAAAAATAAAATTACATGTGTATTGGATTGTAAAAATGAATTAAAATTATTAAAATTTATATTAGATTCTAAAAATTAATAAACAAATTGTAAAAGTTTAAACTAAAATATGTATATAAACTGATTTCTTTTTGTTTAAATATTATTATATAATAAATAGTGCGCCAAAAGCAATTTCACAAAACAAAATCAGGATCATTAAGATACAAAATACTACTGGCAAAAACTGCAATGAAAGCAAACAATATAAAAATACCTGTAATAACTGATTTATGATATGACTTTATGTATATAAAGCAGCTCAAAATTTAAAATGAGAATAACAATATACAACATAGAAAAATCATTGTATACTACATAATGTTAAGAGTTTAGGCCCTGTGGATATGCAGTGCCGATAATGTCTGCATCCAATAGGTTTCTTTCAGTAACAGGAGTATCCATTTTATTATTAACACAGTCAATAGGCATAAAACTGAAATCAGTGTATTAAACTGTGATTGATATCATTTAAATGAATTGCTACATTAGTTGAAAAACCTGGATTGACAAAATTTATTGATATCAAACAGGTCTATGACTTAAGTCTTTTCATATGATGAGAAACTTGCAGGCGAGTTTCACTACCGGTAATAACATATAATCTGTATGGCTCACATTCTCTTATAGAATTAATCTCCTTACTAAGAAATTGTAAAGCCAATTATTTTATAAGAAATCAATTGCATTTATTTGGCGATATTTTTGTTTGGTTGCCAATTTGCCAGCGGAAGTGTTACATTTATATTCATCGTCGTCAGACTACCACATGGAGACAGCTTTTTTGTTTCCACAAGCCAGTGGAACAAGAGCGTTAAATTTAATGAAATAGTCTTTTGTCTTCAAATTTCAGTAGCCTAGCCGGGGTATCCATGACTTTCTTTGGTTGCATAATCTGTTCAGATCACATTATCTTAGCGAGAGAATTAAACCGTCTAATTAAGAGTGACTCACAATGCCAGGAATAAATTTAATACATATATATATTATAATTAACATTCCTCAGGTATTATATATTATTTAATAGCCGACCTGTTTCGTCATTTGACTCATCGATCAGGGCAATACCGGTAATTACTAAAATTATTTTATATAGAATTACAATTTATACTAACTCATAATATTATCTTTGAATTTAATATTATGATATTAAGAGGCTGGGATACAACTTAATTACTTTGGTTACATACTCCATGGATATCACATCCTTTTAAATATAATTTTGCCAAATAGCTATAGCACATTGAATCTTGGGACTCCTTATATAATGATGCCCATGTTGAATTAATGAATAATCAATCACCTTTCGCTTTGAAGCAAAAATTAAATACAAGCTAGTGTACCACATATTTTGTATGAATGCAAAACTTTATGACACAGTCATATTATATCTAGCATTAATTAGCTTGATTATTAAAATAAGTTTTATTTTGTTTATTTACATAATATTAATTTTAGTGAGTGCTCACTGCTCTGCAATTTTAAGCATATATATATACGTAGCATATAGAACAATTTGGTTATTGTAAAGTTTGGTGATGTTTCCATGCCTTGTTTTAAACTTTTTGTGTATTTTAAAACTTGTAGATTTAAGTCCATTCTCATGGTTGATGTAGCTTAAGGAATCTTCTTTTGCCGTCTGTTCCTTCTTGATTTCTTCCAGGAAGTTTTCTATCTAAAATCCAGGATCAACCAGGATTTGTTTTCTGCCTTGGAATTGTCCTCAATAATTAACCAACCTTGTTGCACTTCTTGATATGTTTATTCAAGTTTTTCATTCTTCTATATATTTTGGGGCAGTTATTTCAGACATATCTTAATTATGTTCAGATGAGTCACTTTTTTGTGTCTGCATGGTAACTTCCTCTCAGTGTTTGAAAGTTTTCCTGCACTCTGAAGTCCAAAGTTGTATAATTAACATATGAGTGGTTGTCAGGTAACATGGTGTCGTAATGATGTTTATCAAGTGTTTAAGAGCTATTGGGAGCTACACGTGACGTCAGAGCATGCATCTCAGGATTTCTTCAGCCACATCGCTACTAAATGTTCTTTCCTTACACATACCTGACTTAGTCACTCACATATCATGCACACATGCTAAGAACAACATTCAGCACATGTATGTATCATATTCTAAAAATATCTTGTTTTCATAATGATAATAAGAAACTTTGTTTACAGAATGTTACACATAAAGACTATGAAACATTAACAATAATGAAAATGAAACAATCTCATACTTTTTACAATGTGGCCCTCTTGAAAAAAAATATATGCATACACAAAACTCAAACAACAATTAATTGAGTTTACTTGTTGTATTACTGTACGTTTCATACAACCTTAATTGTGACCATTACATATATCTATAGTAGCTTCACCATCTTTGTGTTCATCTTCGAAAACAGCTTAATTAACTAAGGATGTCTACTATACTGAATTAATATTATCTTTGGCTGTCTTAATGTCATTTAAAATAGTATGCAAATACATTAATTTGCTTGTAAAATGTTAATGTGCATGGATTTCACAACAAAACACATAGATTTTCGAACTGTGTTATTCATTATAGTCTGAGGTATTTTTTTTATATCTTGTAAAATGTTCGAATTTCATTATAACTAGTATATTTTTGGTAAAAAAAGAAGTCTTAACTTCAATACCAGTTGAATTGTTTAATTTATCAACGTTTTGGCCATATTGGCCTTCATCAGGATTGTTTAATGATTTGTTACATAAACAATAAACAGGAAAATCAAATTAATATTATCTTTGGCTGTCTAATGTCATTTTAAAATACAATGTAGTATGCATTTACATTAATTTGCTTATATAATGATGAAGTTTAGAAGTTTAAATACGTTAAAATTGGCAGAAAATACATATAAAACTTGTATGAATGTACAAATTGATGTGTCATTATGCAATGGTATTTTACAAAATTTATGTATGTTAAATTTTTGTAAAGCATTTTTTTTATTATTCGGCAAATAACTATATAATATATATACATATGTATATAATATTTTTTAACTCTCTCATACATGTTTAATTTTGTGCATGAATATCTATTTGATATTATTTCAATAAAAATGTTCATGTTAACTTTGTCAGATTTGTCATTATAGCACAATGTGAGTATATATGTGTACAGTACCAGGCGATAAAAAACTTTGTGTCTGTTAATATGCACTATAAAAATAGGTTGTAGATTTTTTTTTGGGGGGAGGGGGTTCTTGAAAGCATACAGAAAGTAAAAAAGTGAAACACGGAAAAATTCATGTAGGTCGGGTGACCATAAACAAACAATTTTTTACGCCTCATTAAAATATACATGTAGTAACGCCCCTTAACAGTTAATTCAACCCGGGCAAGAGGTTATAAAACTTGAGAACGGTCTCAACTTTCAATTCCATTCACAAAGTATTATGATTGATAAGATATTGAGCTGATGATATTGAGCTGATTATAATGTTATGAATTAACATTTGTTCAGATAAATTTTGTCGTTAATTAAATTGCATGATGTATCAACGATATTGTTTGTGATATAAAATATTAGTCTGATCACAATTTAAACTTGGTAAATATTAAAAGACAAGATTTGAGATTGTAGGCCAATCTCAAGTTTTATAACCTTGGATTGACCCAGTGCTCCTGGCCGGCTTAATTACAACCAATTAATGGAACGGTCCCACTCATCGATTCTGTTATGTGAGTCATCTTTCTCAAAAGATGTGTCTATACAGATCAGACAAGTGATGGTGACACTGAAAAAATCTTCCCTGATATATTGGAAGGACAAGCACTTAATTCGCATTTGTATGTATATAAGTCCTTGGAAATGTGTATAAAGTGTAATTGAAAAAAAGCATAAATCATACTCTCATCCAACTACCATCCAAATCAGGGCCCATTTCATCAGGGACACTATATATTATAATATAATTTTATTATACAATAATAATATAATGCCCCTGAATTCATGGACATATCTTTGCTAAAGAGAGCAATGTTAATATTTTTCTTTGCTAATTTAACATGGAATCTATTTCAGACATTGCTATTTAAACTCTCTTTAAGCTAAGATGAACGCATGAAACGAGTCTGAACATCAATCAGCTGCTCAAACTAGAAGGTCCCGAACAGACGAATTTTTGAACGTTTGGGAAACGTCAATATTTAGTGATGTTTGA
Organism: Lutraria lutraria; assembly: GCA_964023205.1. Classification (NCBI taxonomy): domain Eukaryota; kingdom Metazoa; phylum Mollusca; class Bivalvia; order Venerida; family Mactridae; genus Lutraria; species Lutraria lutraria. Next base: position 14,353,611 of record OZ026843.1, on the reverse strand, counting down.
CCTAAATTTTGGCATGTTGTTTTTGGCGGGAATACTCACGTTGATATGTCTAAATATAGATTGACCTATATTGTTGTTGGCTAATATTAAATTCGATTTTATATTGATTAAAACACTTTTACGGAATAAACCAATAACAAGTCGTTTCCAACATATATAAGATACGTGAAACAATCGTAATTAGCAAATGACATCAAATACTTATCAAATTATTGACCTTTTTATGAAGTATTTCCCTATTTACATCAGTGCCATAAGCGACATTCTGCGGTTTATTTTGGGAAGTTCGTCATGGCGAGGTTACGATTTCCAGGCCGACCAGGACATCGTTTTGATCGATTAAGTGTTAAATACTTCTCTGATGATGTTAAGAACATTCAAGATCCATCTTTAGCATTTTTGCCACAATTCCAGCGTGGGTTAAAGGCATTCAGAGATTTAGTTGGCCTGTCCGACGAGGTAAACATCTACGCAGTTGCATCTCGATTCAAAATGGCGGACATCGCTCTGTGTTAACTGTTAAATAAGTTGTTTTGGGCCTTATTCTTGTTTGCTATTCCTTGTAGATACATATCTAACAAATTCTACGATACCATGCATCTTAATCAATGGTCCAATGTCTGTAGAATTCCCATATTCCTTGATTCGGTTACACTTTTCAGTCTCAAAATATCTAAATGATGTCACATTGTATCATCAATACCAATCACTTTTGGCTTAAACACCCCTGACATTTAGTATTGTTAACATCAGGATATACTTAATCATTTATCACCATAATAAATTTCTTTAGTGCTTTGAAGAACCTTCATAATTTGAGTGATTCTGACTTATATAAAATATTTTGATTGACTTTGGATTTTTGCAAAACATACTGAATTGTATACCAACATAACTTTGCTGTCTGTATGGATTGGCTGGCAAAGAATTCTGTTATAGATTGATAGAAAAATCATTTGTATGCTTTTGTTCGGGTATTAAGGGACTTCATGAAAGTGCAAGTTTAATTGTCGAACAAACAATCTTAACCGCATGTATATCAGAGAAAGTACTTCTGTCTGAATCTGGATATGTGTTCTAATATACCGTACACCGTAAAATATCATAACTGTTTTATTTTTCTCTATCAGGAGGATGAATTTGAAGGATTCACTCCACGAGATGTTAAAGCCAGTGAAAAGAAGCTCAATGCATTCTTGAAGGAACAAAAAAAACAAGAACAAGCACAACTTACAGGGACTGGGGAAATTACACAGACAATATCAGTCACTGGAAAACGCAGCAGTAAATTTTCAAAGAAATCTAATGTTAGCATTAGTACACTTGCGAGTCAAGTTGGTTCATCTGAAGTCACAGAGAATGTGTTTCCATATGGACGTGGTGTTAAAATCAAAGATAAAAAGTTATATGAGCATAGGAATAAACCTAAGAAATTTAAACTGGACAGTAAACATGGTGTACCTGGTGCTAAAGTTAAGAGGTCTGAAATGGACATGGCGAAATTTTTGTTGGAGAAGGCTAAACAAGCTAATGCCTTGCAGGAACAGGCTAAAGCTAGAAAACTTAAAGCTGTTAAGAGTCCAGTGCAGGTACAAAAAAAAGAGTTTGTATTGCCTTCGCAGAGTTCACGATCATCTCGTGTCATTAAACCAAATAAAAGATTCCTAGAGGACGATTCTTTTCATTCTGTTGTGAAGAAAAAATCTAAACCTAGTATGACTCCGGTGGACAATACACTTATTTCAAAACCTGTTGATGACAAATCATGTTTTAGTCCAGAATTTGTAGGGAACAGTGGTATTGATGGTAGTGTTGGTCTGTTAGATCAACCGTTAATAGTTGATGGAAAAAGAGACAGAAAACCAAGTTTAAAACTTCAGTTACTGGATGAAGATCCACCATTGTTATCTCCTCATTCTGCAATAACCAGTCCATTAGCTGCACCAAAGTTGGGAACCAGTCTATTTTCAAAATCTCAGTTTCAAAAGGCTTCAGAAAAGCAAAAGCTTGGTATGATGGCGTTTGGTGCCTCAAGATTACACGGGGCTTCAATTGTGCAGAAAGCAAAACTACAGTTGAACAGAGCGGCATTAAACAAGTCAAAGGCAGCACTAGCCAGGTCATTGAAGGCTGAAATGAAACGTGAAGCTAAATTTGCTGAACAAGTCAAACATCAAGAACTGGATTCTGGGTCTACAGTACTGTCTCCTTCAAAACCAAAGGGTATGATAGTTATTATTCATGCAATGCTTTTCTTGTACTAGTCATTAAATTTTCATCTGAATAAATATTACCAAATTTGTTATTTTGCTATTACCAGACCGACCTATATTTTCTCTATATATATGTGGCAGTTTTAATTTGATTAGGCATTACTTAAGCTGAGTCTGTACTTAAATATTGAATTTAATGTATTGTACTTAACATGGAAGTACTAAGGAAGTTTCATGGGTGTGATATCATCTTTGTTTAATTTGTATTTAATTTACTGTGTGTTTATGAAGACTTTCATACCTAGTACATACAGGCAGACTGGCAATGGGATTTTTTATACTTAACAGGTGATGTAAAAAAACCTAGAAAGTGGAAGAGGTGTGCTGTGTGCAGTAAAAGAAATGAACTTGTCAGTTGTTTCGACAGCATCCTATCCTGCCGATCATGTCGAAGGTTTTATCGAGAATGTATTGGGTGTATAAAAGTGGGAACATTTGTCTCTCCAACTTGTCATAAAAATGGTAATGTTACTAATGGCTTAAATATATATATTATTTTTCTTCTTAAAATGTTAAATGATATGCTTTGTTATTTCAAAGTACCCCAATGCTTTGTTGGAATAAATATTGAATGGATATTGAATCGACACTGTGTTAAACTCAGCAGTTTATTCAAAGAACAAATTGAAGATAAAAACAATGTCTTTTAAGTGATAGTACAGTAAATCTTGCTCATGCGACCACGTGTACTAAGCGACCTTTTTCTTAAGCGACCACTTCAAAATCCCCCCGAGCGTTTTCGCACTATGTTTTTTATGTATTAAGCGACCTTTGCTCAACGCGACCAGCGACCGCCAATATGTTGACAAAATCCGCCAGATCTTTTCATTAAGCGACCGTTTGACACGTCAAACCGTTAATTCCCATGGATTGTGAATTGTAAACACAGACATAATTAACACCTGACGAACGTGTGAAAAACATGACCGTAATCACTCGTGTATGCATAGAGCACTAGAGTGTAGGACTTAGGTAAAATACATGTTGTATCATTGGAAATCCTTGGGAAAATTATTGTTATGAATGTAAAAAATAAGAGTTTTTAGCAAAATAAATGACGAAAGACATTGAAGAAAACCGCGCCATTTTTGGACTTGATTTTTATCAAAATCAAGTCCTTTGTAATCATAGACTTATATTTGTCGCTGGACTCCATAACAGCTTGGTTAAAAGAATGCCACATAAAGGAAATAGTACGCAACTAAATGGTATGTTTATATAGAAGTATCTGGAATCATTCCCCAATTAAGTGTGTCAGATCTAAATACATTTCAAATCATTCTATTGTAACTACATGGAAAGAGTATCTAAATAAGTGCTTGTCGGTAGATACATGAGATTTTCAAATGCGTAGAATTAAAACCGCGTATTCACAGTCCAATGAAATATCTTGCCGTAAAATTAGTTCTACTTTCGGTTTTCGTTCGATAGTTCAGAAAAATCTCCACGGACGTATTCATGCATTTGCAACAATCTACCATCGATGTGTGTGTTTTGTGCCTTTCTAACATTTCTTAATATTACAAAGCGAATTCTCATTTAATCGTATTTCGTGATATTTACACCAACTAGTGTTATTTTGATGACGGAATCGCTATTTATAGACTCACTCCCCGCAGTGGCTAGTACCAAAGCGTAACCAGTGTGGGGAGTTTGATTTATCGAAGGTTGAATGTTTAAACTGCGGCTTAAGAATAATAATTTGAGTCGCTAAATACGAACGTAAATTACTGGATACGTGCTTTTAAAATTAACTGTTTAAGAGTTCCTTTTACGCCAGATTATTTAGAATTACATAATCAGGTCTGAATTTCATGCAACATCGGGTTAACTATAGGTCATGTAGGTCTTACTCTACTGTGTCAGGACCTTTTTGATTTGAGTGACCCTGAATGTGTTCAATGCGACGATGTTCTGTTGTGTTAAAGCCAGAAGAATAAATGATTGTATTTACTGTTACTGAAGTGTTGTTTACTAGTTTTGTACAATAAAGAGGTTTTAATGCAATTAAATTGTCCTCAATTAATGTGCTAATCATTAAACTTTCCAATATCAGGCTTTTTTCATTTTAAAATTTTAGCAAAGGGACTATAGTAAAGCCCTAGCTTATGTCATTTACCTATATGCATATGACCTGCATTACAATATGAATGAAAAATCGGTCGGTAATTTTAAATGTTTAAATATTTGTATGGGCTCGAACGATGTGGGTACACATTTCTCTCTTTTGTCTCGTATGGTAAAAATCAAGTCCGACAGTACTTTCAGTACTTTGATTTGTTTACAGTAACTTTGCGTTACGTAAGTTTTACGAAAGCGTGATAATGACTTTTCTATCAAAACACCAACTAATTTCTCAACCCAAGTATTCATACTTCTCAACATCATGAGGGTATCGTAATTAACGGCACGATCAGCAACATTTGTTGTTGATTTTCAAACTCGCGTCCACTACAGACGTCTTCGACAAAGAAATCCATGAAAAGTACGGTATCGTACGGGATTTTAGACCATCGCTATGAAAAACGATTTATTTCCCTTGTTTCACGTAAAAGTCGTTTAACAAATTTCTTTTCTGGTAAAAATTTAATTTGTCTGTATTGTTTTGTCACGGATAAAATGGACTGATCTTTGCACCATGTATAAGACAGACACGATTTTTGATTTGAAATGAAACCAGGCTGGGACTTTAGGTATAGTTCAACTATCAGAAACTTCAGGTTTTTGTATTACGAGACCGTTGTGTTAAGAGACCACTTTTGGTCTTTCCCTTGGGCGGTCGCTTAATACAAGATTGACTGTAATCTATAATTTGTTTATATTGGAAAATTTTCACCCAAAATTCTCTTATGTAATTACTACCTAAGATTTGAAATTTTATTCACTCTGTGGTCTTATTTTATTTCAAGCTTGAAAGTGTTATGTTAGGTAGGTGTGGATGGGCCAATATTCTGAATTTATCATTAATTTCATTTACAGAAAGATGTAACTTAGAACCTGACAAAAATAAATGCCGGTACTGTCGTATTAAAAAGCTTCTGGAAGTAGGTTTTCCTCCGGTTCCTGAACTAGAAGCAGTGTTCGGAGGAGAGACAGTGGCTTTGATACCAGAACCAGCCTCGGTCATTCCTGATGTTGTTAAGTCTGTAAAAAGTCCTGCAACTGTAAAAAAAGCTACAAAACCTCCATCAGCATTTCCTGATGAAACTGTCAGTGTCTCAAGTCCAAGTTCAAATACGAATACCAATGTCCAGATAACCAAGAAGTCGATGCAATCTCCACCACATCAAACAGAGATTTCTCTGCCAATATCAACTCCACTTGGAACCACACCAGAAACGGTAAGATTTATCTTAATTGGAGATATTAACTTATACATTTTAGTTACGATGGACATGATTTGACCTTTACCTATGTTATTTACAATGTTTAAGTGTAATATTTTGTCACTTTAATTAATTGGTATGGAGTTTATAAGAAGAGAAATTTGAGGAAAGGATATTTGAAAAATCAATTCTTTGTTTCAGCGAGTTTAATGGTGTTTTTTTCAATGATATTTAAGTTATTTTTGTTGCCTTTGCCTTAACAGTGATGGAAAAATTCTTGCATTTTCTAGGAATGAAAATTTTACTACAGTGTTAAGTACTTTTAGTTTGACAACAATCCAAACATATGTTTTGATCTTTCAGAGTTCTAAGGAGCAAGAGTTGTCCCCCTTGAAAGCTGGAGAAGCTTCAGAGAAAAGACATCGCAAGAAACGTGCATTTAAAGAATTACTGAGAAATAAACAGGAAAAAGTTGAAGATTCAGAAGAAACATCATTTGGTATAGTAATACTTCCTTACAATTATACTTCTTCAATTTGCAGCAAGTAAGAACTAAGTGCTGGACTGATAAGCTTCAGCCCCGCACTGCCGCTTAAGCTAAACTGGTCTTGTCTCGATAACCTGAAACTGTTATTTTTGTCATCATGTCTACAACAGATCTTGACTGCTTCTATTTCTTCCTTGAAAAATTTGAGTCTCTTAATATAATTCTTATATATCTTCTCTTGTAGTGCAGTGTAAAATTGTCAAGTAATGACAGTATAACATACCTATGTAGTTAAAGATAAATGATAATTTGATGTAACATAATCTTTTCCCTCATCATACTAGTCCCATAAATATGCAGTAATTATAATGATAGGAATAAAAGTTATTCTATTAAACCATGTATTTTTATATTTCTACAGAGAAGCCTGTTATCCAAGATTCTCCACCTCAAGTTCAGACTGGGAGTGTTGAGGTTTCACCCAGAGAGGGTGGGGCAGGGCCAAGGATCAAACATGTATGTAGAAATGCTGCTGTCGTGTTAGGTCAACCATTAGCCACATTTCCTGAGAAGTCAGAACTTAGACTAAGTGCTTTACCAACCAAGGATAAAGTACAATTGTGGAAGAAGGATGAAGAGAGTAAAGCTGGTAAGTAACTAATCTGGTTCATTATTTTCCTTGACTTTGATGGTCTGGTGTACAGTGAAAGATCACTGCCTTTCATTAGACGTTTAAAAGTTGATAGTCAGACTCATATGATGACCCATGGCTGATTATATTTTTAAAAGTCGTTAACATAAGTCATTTCTTCATATTGTTATAGCAAATTTGACCCCATTGGTAAAAATTCTAGTCATAATCCTTATTTTACTAATTTTAAGGGTCAAATGAAAGCCCTGCTAAAGTGACAAACACAAATTTTCTTTCAGTTATCTTGTGGTTGTTTTTGATAAATGGAGTTCTAAAAAAGCCCATTTGGACCAGTACATGCTTAATGTGAATGTGTTACTCTCCTAACTTAAATGTTTTGTTGATTGAATGAATACTACAAATAAAATCTTATTTTGTTTTATGTTACAATGCTATGAACTTACTGAATGAAAAGAAATGAATTACTGTTTATAATTTTTATTGAATTTCCTGAATTTTACAGCAAGTGCTGAATCAGATGATGATCGTACAATAGAAGATATCATACAACAGTCAGGTGACAGTGTTGTTTTTATGAAGAAAACTCCGTCCAAGTTTAAATCTACTAAGAAGCTTACGGGAGCTGGTGGCCTCCATCTGTACAAGAGAAAAATGCGATGTAAGAAGTGTGATGGTTGTAAGAGACCGGATTGTGGAGTGTGTCGCCATTGCAAGTATGTTAACATTGAGTGAACAATCTTTTGATTTCAGTTCTTCAGAAGTTGCCAAATTGCATTTCTCATTTAAGAACAATTCAAGTGATTTGTTCATAAAACATGTCTGTCGTCAATTAAATAATCACATTGGCAGTTACAAATAATATATATGTATAATTATTAACTGAAAAGCATGTACTTAAATAGTATAGATACAAATAGATAGACATGGTATTTAAATACAGAGTGAGACATTCAAACATTTGCCAGTATATTTTACAAATACTTTTAAATGCATAAAAATATGGTTACAAATGATCATACAATACATGCAACTAATTCAAAGGCATGAAAAGTATTATTTGTAAATAAATTATAATGTTGAAGTAATTCTTTACTTTTTCACCAATGATGAATTTTATGTTAGTTTTAGTTTTAATTTATTCAAAGTAGATGTTGTTTGAGGGCTGTATGTACTGTATAAGTGAATATTATCAGGTGTTGAAATATTTGCCAAATCTGTATTTCTATGCGTTTGCATTCATAACTTGTTTGTGAACAATGATTTTCCAACAGGCTTAAAGATGTAACCAAACAGAGTTTGTGTGCTCTGATGTCTTCGTCTGCAGAAATGTTCGTGAAATTAGGCCTAGGCCAGTTGCGAAAGACACAAACATTTCCATGATGTGAACTTAATCACTCATAAACACATTGTTTAGGTGAAGTTTTTGTTAGGTGAAGAAAAAAGTTGCTGATATGATACAGTAAATAGATAACTTAAAATTGGGCTACCGGGCAATATATCTTTGCGTAAATGTTTCTGATACAACATGATATAAAGTGTATATATGGTTGATTCATTATTTTTGGATTACCAAAAATTTTATTAATTGTAATGGGGATTTAAATCCAAACTTACGGTCAATTATTTGTTGAAGCCTGGAGTATAGATTGACTTGACTTAACTTTCGTCGGGTATATATCAACTCGACCATTGTTCTGGAGTTATGGCCCCTTTAAAGTTTTACTTAGCCTATCTTGGGGTTATGATGGTATCTTGTATGGTAAGATTGTCATGTTTATTTGCTTAAATTCTGTTTCAGAGATATGAAAAAGTATGGTGGGCCTGGCATTTATAAAAAAGCTTGTGAGTAAGTGATTCATGACTTATTAGTTGGTTAAATATTTAATTTTATCTTGTTCTTTAATTGTACTTACAGAGATAAACCAAAATTTGGAGGACCAGGAATTCTGAAGCAGTGTTGTTTGTGAGTTATTAATGTGTAGTAGTGTCTGCTTGTGTATCAATGTAGCTAGCTTTGTTCATGTCAGCTTAATTGTGTGTTGAGTTTTACTCTCTCTCATTCCTCTCTATTTATTATTTTGTGGAAGGGTACAGGGTGAATTTGCATCGTGAACTTCTTGTCTGTAGAATTTAAAATTGTAGTTTTATGCAGCATTCTTCATTAATGTGATTGTGATTGCAAATGCTGAAACAGTTAAAATTTATGAAAATTACGATTTCTAAGGAAATTTATTTTATTGATCTTTTTTAACCCTAGCCTCCGCTGTAAGTTGAGTTCTGAGTTTGAAATTAAATCTCTCTTTTTGTCACAATAAGTACCATCAGTTTTTGCTGTTATTTTTCATGCTGCTGAATAGCTCTGAATCTTTGTGGTTCAATGCTTGACTCATTGTCTTATTATTGTGTCAAACTGTTTTGCCTTTTTTCCAATACAGAGTTAGTAGGTAAAGATAATATTACATTATCTTGTTAGTTGTTTATTTGTTGGATTGCACAAAACACTTGATAACTTATAAGTCTGTGCCAAGATTTTTTCATTAGAAATTTTCTCTTTGATCATTTTTGTCCTTACTTGATCGTTTTGACTCTAATGGTTTCATCTGAAAACCAGACCTTATGAAAACTTGTGAACTGTGGTCCGATAGTCTTAAGTATTGGTCTTGAATGCTCAACATTTTACTTAACTGAGGCATAAAGAATTGTTTGTTTCTGGTAATGTGCTCATTAAATAAAGGCTAGGTTGGGAATTATAGACATATATCATATACATATTTTAAAAGCATGTGGAAAGGTAATATAGTAGGAAAGCAGAAGTACTGTTTTTCGGACTCATGGGAAAAATTAGGTTAGATCGGGTAACCAGAAACAAACATTTTTTTTTTGCCTAAGTGCCATTTTAATATGACAAACTCATTGGACATGTGCATGATTTGTTATTGCCTTATAGTGAATTCATATGTACTGGGCACATGTACATTGGCTAGACTTCAAATACTTGTGTCATTGTGTAATCATCCATGTTTTGTTATTGTATAGTTTAGTGTTGCATGTTGGTTTAAAGCATTCTTAAATTTGAATATTTTGATTTAATTCTTATTTATTTGATTTAACAAAATCTATCCAGTATAAATCTAACTGACATCCATACCTGTAATAAATTAATTAATATAAGTAATTTCTTGAATGTTTTATGTATCTATTTTGTTAGTCTAAGAATGAAGCAGTTATATTTATTTTATGATTAATGTTTACTGTGTCTTCATATTTACATGGTTTCTTATAAATAGTGGTAACATATCTCTACCATTGTATTCTTAAAGACATTCAAACATGTTTACTTGCTGTATATATTTAACTCGCTTAGTTTGGATTTCGGGCATGTAGGTTATTATGAAGACTCATATGCACTTCACCATTAATATATTCTCCTTAGAATAACTTAATTGGTTCTTGAAATTTTAGACAGAGAAGATGCACCAGTCCATTGATACAACGTTCAGCCACTGAAGCCTTTATTATTGAGAAGAAGATAAAGAGAGTTGCTGCTGTGTCAAGAACTAAGACTGATGATGAGCCTTCAGATGACGATAAACCATGTACTGAAACAGATCTGAGCCAGGCTGATTTTGAATCTGGTTGTGACTTTGATTCAGTGATTCCGGGGTCACAGAGTTCACAGACTGTGCTAGGGCTAGAAACTCAGACTGGTACCCTGCTTGATGATCAGACACAGTCTAACAACAATGTAGTTAATAAATGTAGTGTAGCAGCAAATATCAAACATGGGAACCAGTCCAGTCAAGGATCTCAGAGTGGGATTATGGGACCCAGTTCTGTTCAAATTAGTCCAAAAAAGAATTCTAGAGCGGAAGTGAGGAAATTAACATTTGAAGAAATGCCAGATTTTCGATTAGAAAGGATTTCTACAAGAAATAAGCAGCCAGGAAAAGTTCCTTCTAAGCTTGCAAAAAAACTTGATATGCAGGAGAAATATTCAAAGAAGCAGGGCGGGGTGAGTTAAACAGAGTATTGATATGTTTGTATACTCTCTTCAGTGTCAGGGGCTCGACAAAAAAATGTTCGGGCTACTTGTCAAGCGAAATCACCACCATAGAATTTTAACTAGTTCTACAGCAATTACAACTTGTCCTCAGTTGTTTTCTGCTTGTAATTACGAGCAGACCTCTTCATTTGTTGAGCCCTGGGTGTTAATTGAATTTAATGTAGAGATTTCAGGTTCATGAAATGTCTAAGCGGTGGCTTAATTCTTCCATGTTGTAGAATTCTAGAATTTCCATCACTCAGCTAGACATGAAGACCGCAGTCAATGAAGCATTTGTCATTTAAAAAAAAAAATGTGAAACAATTAATTTATGGTTGCAGTCTTCGAATTTAGCACCAGTCCTTGGACCGAGACCACCAAATTATCCATCGGTCCGGTAAATTTGAAACGGTCAGTGGTCCGACGGTCCAGTAAATTTTTCAGTGATAATTTTACCATTTATCAGAACAAAAAATGAAATACATGAATCACTCTAAAAAAAATATAACATGTAGCCAATTTATATGAAATTCTGTTATTCTCATTTTGGTCCACTGAAAGTTCATTTGGTCCAGTAAATTTTGCATTTTCACTGGACCGAATGTCCAGTGCTTAAAAAAGTTTTTCGTGAAGACTGTGGTTGATAAATTTGATTGTTGTATATCTATACGATTTAGTTCTTATTGGAAACTGAATGGTGAGTTCAGCTTTCCATAACTGTCACTCGCTTGGCGCCCATGAAATTTGATACTGACCATTTTGGCATTGATGTACTATTGTTAAACTAGTTCCCCTTCCATGTTGCAGTGTAAGTTCAGTTTCTATGAGTACCTTACAGTTACCTTTGATTTTGTTTAATAATTCTAGCAAATAAGACTCATCATTTCTGAATACAAGCAAATAAAATCTTTTTCAGAATGATGGACAATGTTATCCAGTTACCTTACAGTCAGTATTACCAGCATCACGACAGTGGGGGAGTCTTCTCTCTCAACCCAGATATCATCCTATTAAAGTAGATTTTAAGGTTTGTGTTTAACAAGAAGAAAGATTCTAAATCTTTAAAAATATCATTGATTTATTGAATTAATTAATCAAGATACTTACAAGGACGAAAGTTTTCTGTAATATGCTGAAATGTTCTGATTGTATTTATGCCCCATTTCGAAGATTGGGGGGGGGTATATTGCTTTGCACATGTCGCTTGGTCGGAAGGTCTGTCCGTAACCAAACCTTGTCTGACTAATAACTAGAGAACAATTTGGCCTAAGCTCTTCAGAGTTAGATTGCTGGTTGGCCATCATATGTAGATGTCCTGTAATGATTTTGAGGTCTGAAGGTCATAGGACAAGGTCACAGGGGGCATCAAATACTTCTTCACAAATACTTCTTGTTATATTTTTTGTCTTCGCTGCACCAAGGTTAAAATTTCCAGTTTTTCACCCATGTACTTGTCTGGTTCAGTAATGTTTTACGGTTGGTCAGTCCTGTGTTCTAGTAATACAGATTATTGTCTTTGGTACTGATACTGTGTCTGTATGGAGATGTTTCTATATTGTAGGGTAAACGTGATATGGCTACCTGCTGGAAGTATGGGATGGCATTGACACTATCTACAGCAATGAGTGTACGAACATTATGTATTCTGTGTGGAAGTACGGGGAAACATGATGTAAGTAGGCTGATAGAATGACTTATACTTGCAATGCTGGTAAACACCCCCTTTTCTTTAGGGCTGTGGCGAGTATCCGAGTACTCGGGTAATCAGGAAAACAAATGGAAAAATCGAGTATGAATAATCGTCATTACTAAGATTCGTGGTTCAAGTCTTGTTTTTTAATACATTAAAAGTGTATTATTTGTTCTTAAAAATCCCTTTTCTCTGAATAAATATTGTCTCATCATTGACCACTTTGATTGCCAAGATGTCCAATCGCTTCTTTAAATAATGATGCTGGTAAATCAATTAACTGGAAGGGAGTACGTATATATTTAAACCATAGACCAATTTATAGTGATTTACTTCATTATTCCCAAAAATAAATTAGCTGTCGTCAGGACTGTGATTTTGAAATTTTAGATGGGTTACTTGATAACAAAAGATTCGTGATTCAATTTGTGGATCGTAAGGGTTGATTTGTGGATTGGATCAGATCGCCACTTACCCAACGATCCACAGCCCTACTTTTTAGCTCACATGTCACAAAGTGACAAAGTGAGCTATTAGGATCACTCTCCGTCCGGCGTCGTGCGTCATCAAACTTTATGTTGTGACCACACTAGGGGCCACATTTTTGGCTCAATTTTAGCAAAACTGGGTCAGAACGTTAATATCAACAAAATCTCGGACGAGTTCGATATTGGGCCATTTGGGGTCAAAAACTAGGTCACCAGGGCCAAATAAGGGAAAACCTTGTGAACACTTTAGAAATCACTGTTTTGAATTTATCTTCATGAAACTTTGTCAGAATGTTTATTTTAATAATATGTAGGTCAAGTTTGATAATGGGTAATTTCTGTAGTAAAATTAGGTCACTAGGGCAAATTGCTGGAAAACCTTGTGAACACTCTAGAAGTCACTGTTTTGATTGGATGATCATGAAACCTTGTCATAATGTTTGTCTTCATAATATCTTGGACGAGTTCGAACATGGGTCATCTTGGGTCAAAAACTAGGTCGCTAGGTCAAATCTTATGAAAAACCATGTTAACACTGTAGATTTCACAGTTATTATTGGATCTTCACCAAACTTTGTCAAATCGTCTGTTTTAATGATATAACGGTCATGTATAAATATGGGTCATCTGGGGTCAATAACTAGGTCACCAGGTCAAATCTTAGGAAAACTTTGTTAACACTGTAGATGTCACAGTTTTAATTGGATCTTCACCAAACCTTGTCAAAATGTTTGCCTCAATGATATGTTGGTCAAGGATGAACATGGGTCAGCCGGTTCAAAAAATGGGTCACAAGGTCAAATCTTAGGTAAAAATCTTGTAAAAGCTCTAAATGTCATGGTTTTGATTGGATCTTAGCTAAACCTTGTCAGATTGTTTGTCTTAATAATATTAAGGACAAGTTCAAATATGGGTCACCTAGGGTCAAAAACCAGGTCACAAGGTCAAATCTTAGGAAAACCTTATTAACACTGTAGATGTCAAATTTTGATCGTATCTTCACCAAACCTAGTCAGACTGTTTGTCTTAATGATATGTAAGACAAATTCGAACATAGGTCGTCTGGGGTCAAAAACTAGGTCACCGGTTCAAAACAATGTTTTAATGAGTGAACAGTGATTGTCATGTGAGCGATATAGGGCCATCTTGGCCCTCTTGTCTTTCATTGTGATGGTTAAAGGAAATATGTATGGATTAAATGAAGCAATAATTTAGATTATAACAACCATTCAACTTTCAGTCGAATCCAAGAACAAAGGCCACTCTAAGGAGAGTAGACATATGAACTATATATGCAGTTGACCTTTGTTCAAAGGTTTATCATACTGGTAAATGATTACCACAGACTAACCATTGTTTGCAAGTAACTGACAACCACAGGTGGTTGTATGCTAAGGTTTTATTGTATTAGGATTGTATAATTGTTGTACATGTATGATTGAATGATAATTGGGGGATGCATGATGGCCTAGTGGTTATGCGCTGGACCACTTAACGAAAGGTCATGGGTTAGATTCTCCAGACTACTGAGCCAAGTACTGTGTCTAGAAAATCACAGGAAAAGGGACAAGACGTGTATTGGTGCTTTACTCTGGGCACAATAAAGAACCTGGGAATGATAATCGAAAGAGTTGGGATGTTGGGATGGTTTTCCTTATCTTATCTCCCCTCTCTCTTGGGCTGCTCTGAAATGACCATAGCTGTCAAATAGGTCGTTAGGTAAAAGGTAAATAAATATGGAATGATTTTTTGCTTCAGCTGATCTACTGTAACATATGTTGTGAACCATATCATGAGTTTTGTTTGGAAGATTGGGAACAACCATCAGCTGATCATTATGATGATTGGATTTGTGCTGCTTGTCAATTCTGTCATGTCTGTGGAAGACAGAATAATGTATGTATTTTGTTTGTTTGCAAATGCTTTAAGCTTTGGTACTTTTGTTTACCTTTATTTTATTTTGAGTAAATATCCAACAAGGATACAAGTCATTATAGAATGTGTGACAGACAAGTATTCAGTACATCTTAAAAAAATTACTGATACATGTTTGTATCTTCTTCATATAGGTTTATGATTTGATAAATGCTGAATTAATTGTTCATACTTTTTACTTACTACGTAACTGCATCATTTCAATTTGATATTTTAAAACAAGTGAATGGTACATTTTAATTTGAATTTGTCAATGCACATCAGTCTAAAACCAGTTTGAATTAGATCATTTATTGATTTTTCTTCAAATTGCTTCAGTATTGCTTTGTGCTGTAAAATCATCTAAGTACTAGTATTAGATAATTATAAGTTGACATCATTCCTGACACTTGCTCACCTCTTACTGTTTATGTTTAAATCCTTTATTTTCAGTTATTACAATGTGATAAATGTCAAAACACATACCATCCTGGATGTCTGGGACCTAATTATCCAACACAACCATCAAAGAGAAAAAAGATTTGGGTAGGTATATAAATTGATAAAATTAGATACTTACATAAATCTAATGAGATAAGAAAATAACTTCTTTTTGCCTTTCCATGAAAGTTAACACCTGTTCTGTGATTCTAACAGTCGTTTAAAGTGAATTGCTTTAGTATATATAAAAATGTAGCACAGTATTTTTTGACGATAATGCAAAAAACAAGAAACAATATCTGAGAAAGGCATTATGTAAATATTGTTTTAGAGCAAATAAAATAGATTTCTTATATTTTACTATCATTTTATATATTGTTTTGTATTACCAAATAAAAAGCTACTGGACCTTTAAATTACTGTGAGAAGTAATGAAGACATGTACTTTTCACTGGGCTTAGTATTATTGATACTACTATGTTATTATTTCTCTTTAGATTTGTACAAAATGTGTCAAATGTAAAAGTTGTGGAGCGACGACACCAGGATCTGGGTCACAGGCGACATGGACGTATGATTTCTCATTGTGTTATGAGTGTGGTCAACTGATGGATAAAGGAAACTTTTGTCCCATATGTCATAAATGTTATTCTGACGATGACTGGGAATCAAAGATGATACAGTGTAATAAATGTGATAGTTGGGTTCACTCAAAATGTGAAGGTCTTACAGGTACGAACAAATCATGACGCTCTTGTTAATGAAGTTGAAATAGGGAATTTTGCCTTATCTTCCTGACCCTTCATCTAGCTTAGGCCATTACAATGTTAATTCTTTTAAAAAATAAATGACATTTAAATTCAGAACAAATTGAGCTAGTATTTACCAGATTGAAAAAACACTTACTTTATTTGATGTGAATTTTTTTTAAAGGCAGATTCATTTTTTACCAGAAGTCATGTCTCTGCCAATCTGTCTGATTTTTGTTATTCTTGGATATTTTGATAGAAAAAAGCATCCCTGAAATATTGAAAGGCGGAGCCGAGATTCGGACCCATAAGCTTTCGTTTAGTAGTCCAGAGCGTTACCAATTGGCCAACCCTTTATATTGATCCTACTGTTGTTTCTTACAGATGAAATGTATGAGATACTGTCCTGTTTACCTGAAGATCTATCATTCTACTGTCGTAAATGTTACCCCTACCCTTGTCCAGAGTGGGAGAGAACACTGAAAAGAGAATTACAGCTAGGACTGGAAAATATACTTCAAATGCTCATCTTATCTAAATCATCACAATACATACTGAAACATGAAAAGGTAAACATTATCTCTTTAGTAAACTTTTCCATCTGAGATTTAATTTAATACTTATTACTAGGAAAGAAGATGCTGTTTAATAAAGGTATATGCACCCGGTGGCTCGCATGACTTAACCTTGGATGGATGGACAAGGAAATCCCTTTAATGTTGGGGGCATAACCAGCAAGCATTATTTGCAGTCTACTTTGTAGGACAAAGCATTTTATGCTGGGTTAATTTGGGTTGTCAGCTGATATTTTAAACACATATATATTGCTTGCAGCTTAATAAGAAATATAGCCAATATTCTGTATCATAATCAATATTCTTAAAAGTATGATTTTTCTTATGTATTGTCTATTGTTTGAAATGGTATGTATTACTCCTGAGCTAGCTGCAAGGAAACATTTTTGAAGATGGAGTAGTATGAAGTTATCTGTGAAAAATTCTGGAATCTTGAAGTCTCTATGATATAAAGCCTAGTATTTACATTGATTCAAAATGCAGATGGCCATCAAACATTTTTTTTGTAATTTTCATTTTACTGAAAAAGTATTATTATTCAAGACAATCAGGCCTTCTTTAGGCCATTTTGGGGTCTGGTATTCCACCTAGTTTTCATAGTAAGGAAGTATAGATTTTTCCCTACTGAGAAAAAATCCACCATAATTTAAAAAATCATTTGAGGTACTATTCCCCAATTTGTTGTTTCATGTTGCCAATTTCAACTATCAAAGGGACCCAATATATTTGTTCCCTAAAACATTAAAAAAGGGCTGTAAACTGATAACAGATTATTATTTGTGTTTTTTACATGTACATTATGGTATTATTTCCAGTACAAATTGTTACATATTCCTCCTATTTTTGCTCATTTTTATTTATAGAAAAAATCACCATCAAAGCTTGCAATCTCATCCTCTGAAGATAATCATATTGAACAAACAAGTAAAGTGAATTATGAGGCAAACCTTGAACCTCAACCAGAGAATCAAGTAACTGACATGATGAATGCACAAACTATGAAAACTCAAACTGGTGATAAAGTTTCAGAAGAATGCTCCGTGAATTGTTCTATTACAAATGTTAACATGTTGCAATCAGTCAGACATAGTGCTGGTAGTGAGCGGTCCAATTTATTAACAGCCTCAAACAGTTGCGAAAATTCTCTGAAACAATCCTCGGATAGTTTAGACAAGGATAAAGAATCTCTGACTAAAACACCATGTGATATAATTACACAAAATGCTGATACAATATCCTGTGATCAAGTTAGTGATAGAGAAAAATCGAAATCCTGTGATAGTACTGTGCAAGGGGAAATAAATATGCATTGTTTTGATACGAATGTCTCAACTAGTGACAGAAAGTGTTCTTCAAATAGCTGTGATAACTTGATTGGTTGTGATTTTAAACATTCTACTAAAACTGCTGACACAATTCAGGAGGGTGCTGGTTGCCACAATGCACCAATAGTGTGTTCTATAACTGGGGATGAAGGAAAAGAATCATCTCTGATTACTGATTCAAATAAAACTTCAGGTTGTGAGGGAAAAGTGGGACCTGAGAATACTGTATCTTCTGTTAATGTGGAAAACAATTCTGAAGCATTGGCTGGAACCACAAGTGCTGCTAATAGTAATAGGAATGGCTCTGTTAATGTTGCTAGTAGTCAAGTTGTTGTAAATTCTGGTGCTCATTTAAATAACAACAGTTCTGCAGTAGCGGGAGTTCAAGTTTTTTCTGCTCTGAATAATAATCCTTCTATAATTTCTGGATCAATTGTGCACACACTTGTAAATGGTGCAAAGAAAAGTAACCATGTACATTTTAAGGTCAAGGAAAACAATGTACTAGCATTGAAAGATAAAGTTGAAGAAATGAAAGAAGAACATCCGCTGGATTTAATGGAAATCACTCAGAAAATGAGAACTGGTTCTTACAAAAGTGTGGTAAGTATAGACTACAACCTTGATATAAAATCTGCCTTAGAGCAAAGTTTTTGTTCCAAGTTCCAACTACAAGAATGTTTTTACCTTACATAACAAAAACTGCTAAAACGTACCCATTTTCAATCTAAAATCGTGAGCATACTTTCCAATTTCTGGAGAAAAAAAATTCGAAACAAAATTTGCTTAGTACCATTTTGTGTTCCAACATGTATTATGGTGTATATTGAATATCATTAATATTTTTATACAGCATAATCTCAATATTTAGACAAACTAAGGGACCAGATAAAAAGTGGTACAAATGGTATCAAATTTAGATGGATATATTGAAAAAATAGGATGACGGTTAATGGAAAAAAGCTTATGTATTCCCTGAGAGTAAAAAATCTGTATAAAAATGATAATTGAAAAAATAAGTTCCCCTAAAAAAAGTATGTTAGTCCTTAAAATTTCCCCACTTTGGTGTTTTATGACTCGAATTTCCCCTATCAAAGTGACTTGAAACCTGTTTCTGAAAGAAATAATAGAAAGGTTGGTTCTTTTTGTTGTAGGCTGTATTTTGTGAGGACATTTTACGTGTGATACAAATATACCTAGATAATGATGAGGAGACAAGAATATCACGGAAGAAAGCCATACAATCAGCGAGGTCTATATTTGTCAAGGTATTCATCTCTAATATTTATTACGGTGTATAAATTTTAATGGTTTATTTTAGATTTATTAATTCAGAGATTTGTCATTTATCTTCACTATGTCAGCCAAGTGGGTACCGTTTTTCTGTGAGGGCAACTGACTGAAAGATCAGGTCTGATTCTACTACCAGGGATTTTCTTTGTTATAGAGTTGTAGCATGTAAAGGGCACCTTCCCCACTGAAATTCTACTGATGTAGTTAGTTAATTTTCCAGATTGTCCATTATCTGAATTATACATATCAGATCGCCAGTCTAATGTTGTGGTGTCATTTAATTTCACTGGTTAAAATCTTTGTGAAAACACTAAATAAAGACATTTTCAATTTTAGTTGCAAAACAGCTGGGTTTTTTCTTAGAAATAATGGAGTGTTTACTAGTATATGAATGTTTTACAGATTTGGAACTTATGTTTAGAAATATTTATCCAATACCTTTGCTATGATTCTGCAAAATCATTACAGTTTGCTTACTTAGTATTTTTTTAATTGGATGAAATAATAGTGTGGGTGAATCTTGTTTCTTTCTGAATGTCGTCTAAGCTTGAGTTATTTAGAAAATATGTGCCAGTGGGAGACTAGGCATTTAAAGTTTCATTTGAATACTAAATTCATGAATGTCATATTTTTATTGCAGCAACTTCAGGTTATTTTTCCATGGTTTAATGTGAAGAATTGTAGACACTGGTATAGCATGAAGAGTTTACCTGAGTAAGTATTCTGTTCACTGCATTTCACCTATGAAACTTGATCCCATTGTAGCAAACCAATGACATTTTTGATGTTGAAAATGTTTGATTTTGTTGACTTTGCATTTAATATGTGCACCTTCTAATAAGTCCTTCCTTGAAAAATATTTTGTTTGCTATAACTCTACCTACTCACCAAAAAATGCCCCTTCCCAAATTTCTTTCGGCCTCTGGAATTTTCTTTAGTTCTATAGTAATTTCAACTTGTCCTTGAGTTATATTCAACTCGTAATTACAAGCAGGCTATTGGCTTTGTTAAGCCCTTTCTAGTTAGAAGTATAGCAACAGTTGTTTGCATTAAGGATGAATGTGTTATTTAGATTTGTGAGATAAAATTTGATCATAGGTAAAATTTTGTCCCTGATGTAATTAATTTCTATTTCAAATTTTCATCTTGAAATTATTTTATGTATTTAGTGGTATGTTGGCTGATGCTACCCTCCCTCCAAGCATGGACCATACCTACGCTCAGTGGTTAGAAAGGAGAGAATTACCAAGATCGCCTCAACCTTCACCTTTCAAGAAAAGAATGGCTACTCCTGTCAAAAAACTGGTTCCAATAGGTAACAAAATTGCAATATAACTTGGTTATAGTGAATTCCTTGACACCTGGTCATTATTTTCACTGTATCTAAATGTCACTATATCTGGTACTGTAACAATTACATAAAGAAAGGCTTGGTCGGGAAAAAATAATTATAACACCGCCATACACTTAGTGTAGGGGCTATACTGGAATCATGAAAATTTCCTGTCCCGTCCCGTCACATTTCTTGTTAAGGCTGTAACATTGTTTATTGAAAGATTTCAAAATAACTTGGCATGATTGTTCACCTACATCGTAACGCATGCGAACCAGGCCCGTACCTCCAAGGTTAAGTCACACTTGACAGTCAAAGGTCATATATAGAGTTAATACTGTCAGTGGTGGTGTTTTGTGCGCATAACCCAGGGCAGTAACTACAAGTTCAAGGTCACACTTGAAGACCAAAGCACAAATATGGGGTGGTAATATGAACACATCTGTGTCAAAGCAGGATGGGGAGGTATTTGTCACGTCTGTGACAAGCTCTAGTTTCATCTTCACTATATCATAGTTCACTATGACAGTGTTTCACTGAATTCTTTATTTGTAATCATTGTATTGAATTAGTTGAGATATTTCTCATGTTAACCACTTTAATACGAAATGAATTAGCTGCAGCTGTGGTCAGTACACTTGACTTGTAACCTGGTGATCCGGGTTTGAATCTCAGCAGTCCATCCTTCTATGAAATTTGATAAAGTGTCAACTTCCTCCTTGAGGAAGGGTAGGTTAGAATAAAGACCTGGAAAATCGGTTAGGTGTACTGGCTGATGCATATAACTAAAATATTGCTGAAAAACGGCAACAAAGTATTTTTAAAATTTCAGATGATGATGATGAATATGGGTTAGGTCAGTTGTTTGAAGGAGATGATGAAAGAAAATGTATGTTCTGTCAGTTATTTGGTGACCAGGATGGAAATGTGAGTGTTATCTATCTACATATTGTATATATCATCCTAAATCCAAAATTCACAAGAATTTACTTTCTCTAGCCCTGAATGGTCTATCTAATGCAAAATATGGACTTTCCCATTTAAGTTTGGCATTATTGACATTGCAGGAATCCTTAGGCCATAATTAAAAAACTTGTTTGTTTGCAGTTCTAACTCATTAAGTTGCTGCCTACTTATTCATAATACCTCGGTCCCTTGAGATTTTCTAGTGATATTGTTACTGAACTAGAGGTCAGTTATTCTCTATCTAAACCTCTTAAAAACGTCACTAGTCAGAGATCATTTCCGCTCAACCATGTAGGTCCTCACTGAAGTCTTTCAGATCAACCAATGTGACATAAGTGTTTCATTCATTTTAGGATGCAGGTAGATTGTTATACTGTGGACAGGATGATTGGTGTCATATTAACTGTGCATTATGGTCTGCTGAAGTATATGAAGATGAAGATGGAGCAATGGAAAATCTACCTGAAGCATTCAGTCGTGGAAAAATGTTGGTAAGTATCTGTCTGGTAGCCATCAGTTCTTAATGCTGTAAGTCGGTAGGTTTAATTTCAGCAGTGCCCTTCCTTTTTGTCCAGATTATTTATTTCAACATTGATGAGACACTATGAAAAAAAGATAATCTCCTAATCTTTTTTTACAACTGTGCAGACATACTTATCATTTTATTGTTAGGACTTCATGTTATGAATGAAAATACTTCTCTAGGGTTTACTTTAACTAAGAAGTGACCATGGCAGGTCATAACCTTCCAACAAAAGCCGACAAAACAAAATCGATTTTCCTCCACTGCGGGTTTCTTGTAGAATGGTAAGTTAGTACTGGTTCAAATACTACTGGTTTGATATACTGTCCAGATAAACTTGTTTGGTGGGTTGCCCGCCACCTCCAAAATTTGTACAGTGTTAAACCCAAGTAGATGAATTAACAATGGAAAAGTAATGTGCTTCATGGGTCAGTGTCCTTGTGGGTCTAATATTGTCTGGTTTACATTACACTATTCACTCCTGTAGAGTTTGCAACTGTGTATAAGCCGTAGGTAAAACAAATTGCCAGAAATTCTTGGAAAAATATAATATATACATGTGTCAAACACAAATAAATTTTTTAACAGAAAATGACTAACAAAATTTGAAAAACCGTGCAATTTTGTTTATTTTTGTGTTATGTAAAAAAATTTCTTATACACAAGTGACAACGGTCAATAAAAATATTTTAACAACTACTTGTGTTTGATATTACAGAAATGTGATCGTTGTAGTAAGATGGGAGCTACTGTCGGTTGTAATACAAGGGGCTGTAAATCTAACTATCATTTTATGTGTGCCCGACATGATCGTTGTAGATTCCAAGAAGATAAGAAAGTGTTCTGTTACTCACACAGAATGTATATTGATAGAGAGGTCAGTGTCAGTCTTATTTTTATGATATTCAGTGTAAATTGTTTTGTATTTTTCACCTCTGAAAGAAAGATTTCCCCATAATTAAACAAAAATCTTTCAAGATTCTACCTTTACTAAGTATGTAAATCTTTAAAAATTCGCCATTTGTTGTTTCAGGAAGCAAATTTCCCCTATCAAATGGACCTTATACCTGTTCCCTCAAACAATAAAAAAGGCTGAAATATTAAATGGCTTGTGAAAGTTGAAAACTTACCATAGTCCTCCTGGAACAATTCATGATTGCAATTGAATAATTAGATTTTCAATGTGGTCTGTGTTAAAAATTTACTGTATTATCTGAGACCAGAATTGCTAGAATTAAACAAGGGTTTGAGGTGCAAAAAACTTATTCAAGCTGTTGTTGATATTATGAACTTAAATATGTATTGAAATATTCTGTAATAGTGCTTATGTTTAATAATTATGGTTTCTATTTGAAAATATGTGTTTGTCTCCAGTTGATAAGTCCTGATGGATTCAATGTGTTGAGGAGAGTGTATGTAGGGGCGCTGAATGTAAGGACTGTGAAGAAACGTTGGTCGAAAGGACTTCATTGTTCAGATGTCAGTGTTATTATTGGTAAGTTCTTTCTGACTTGCAGTATGTTAGATCGGCAATTTAG
This sequence comes from Lutraria lutraria, assembly GCA_964023205.1. Classification (NCBI taxonomy): domain Eukaryota; kingdom Metazoa; phylum Mollusca; class Bivalvia; order Venerida; family Mactridae; genus Lutraria; species Lutraria lutraria. The sequence continues at coordinate 14,329,996 of OZ026843.1, read as the reverse complement.
CCCGGTAACTTAAACGTTGAATCTACTGCTCTCTGTCTGTGTGTCCGACTCTAGACACGACACATGTTCTATGTGAAGGTTTGGTTGATGAGTCTTATTCTGACACTAATGCCGTGGTCCAGTGGTTAGTGTGCTGGATTTGTAACCCAGCAATCCGGTTTCAGTGATCATTGTGAAAGGTCATAATAACCCTTTCATGAAAATATGACAACAATACAACAATGTTGATTTTCCTCCACATGTGGAGAAGTTGTCAGTTCCTTGTGGAAGGGTAAGTTAGTACTGGTTAGAATATCTTCCAGGAAAACTTGTTTGGTGAATTAACTGCCGTATATAACTAAAAAATTGTTGAAAACGGCGTTAAACCGAAATAAATAAATCTGACACTCATACTTCTTTACTGATCATTTATGTCAAGATATTGGTAGTAACTTAGAGAACAAGGTTTGGACGGGTGCAAAATTCAGTATAACTGGTTAGGTCAATCGTGTGCTGGTAATTATTTGAAATAATTTATAAACAGGCAAAATGCCACCTGAAAATTTTTTTTTCAAATAATCTGCAATAGTTGTTGACATTTGACTTCCTATGGTTAAATTTTAACTTTGAAATAAAAGTTGAAATCACTTGTTACCGTTCATTTTCAGATCTTCTCAAGGAGCATTTTATATTTTTTCATTGTGTGAACCTTTTTTTCAGGATCATGTTGCGTTGAAGCATTGGGTAGATTAACAGACTTGTCTGATTTACCAAAATATCTTCAGCCTGTCGACTTTGTGTAAGTATTTCTGCTTTCTTATTAAACACTGTCAATTTTGTAGATATCTTGTAATCCATGATAAATGTTTCTCTTATTATGTATTCAGTAATGGTAGATGTACATTAAAACCACACTTTTAGACTTGCACCGTTTTCAACAATTATATCATTTATAATTATACAGCAGCTGGTTCACTTTACCAATTTTCCTGTGCTGTATTCTAACCAGTACAACTTACCCTTTCACAAGGAACCCGCAACTTCTCCACTTGTGGAGGAAAATTGATATTGTTGTTAAATTTTCATGAATGGGCTTTTCCGGCCATTTCTGAGAATCTAACTGGATTACCAGGTTACAATGTAATGTAAACATGGATGATATTACTACCTGTATGTAGATTAATGTATTTATTATTGTTTGAAAGTTCAGTCTAAGTTAAACCGTGTTAGAAATAGTCAGGTTATTGGACCAACTAATATAGAGATGGGGCGGATATCAGGCAATATTTTACCAGTCCTAAGTCATATGTATCTATCTAGTGGAACTGTATTTAAGTTGTTTAAGGATGTATTAAACATTATTATCCTATCATTTCAGTGCTACACGCATGTACTGGAGTACTCGTGATGCACGACGTAGGAGTGTATATACATGTAGAATCATTGAAGTCCGACCAGAAGCCTTGAAATCACCGACAGTTCAAATCAAGGATATGAGAATAGTCCATGACTCGACTCATCCTGACTATGTCCCGATAACAAGTTTTGATTTGACTGGTTCAGGTCATGAACCAGATGAGTCTACTCAGCAGTCAACCATCATAGAATTAGATTCTGTGACTTATTCTTCTAATGTAGAACAAACCATGGAATCAATGGATGTATCTAACTCTTCAGTAAGTGACAAAAGTGTTGTTACACAACATTCTTGTAGACAATCTACACAAAATGAAGCCAGAAGTTCTAAAAAACAACATTCACGGAGGGCGAGTTTTGGTGGCACAACCTCGATGGCAACAAGTTCATCGTCTGAACATTTGAGTAAATCATGGCCGATTTCAAAACCTATCACTACTAAAGACACTGTACAATCAGGGCTCAGTTTTCTTTCTCCTAAGACTTTGAAAATGTTGAATATTAGTGATCCAAGTAAATACATGAAGCCTATACAGGATGAACAAAAGCCTCTGCCTGATGAAGATGATGAGTTGGGTTTGTTGAAAATTGCGAACAGATTGAATAGAGCTGCTGCCAAATGTTCAGTGCGTAAAAATGATGTGCACTCCCCTTTGTTTTCCCGATCCGATATAATGTCACCATTATCTACAAGAAGTAATTCACGTTCTCCGTCGATAGAAAGAATAACATCTTCATCCAGACCTTTTTCTCCTATTGTTGACGTTCGGCAGCGTTCACAGTCCGTAGATAGAGTATCTGAAATTCGTCCATTTTCGCCTCTATCATTTTCCATCCAGCACCGATTGTCAAGTCTACCAGAAAAGCCTTTTATACCACCAGTAAGGTTGCAGAACAGGTCCAAATCTCTTTCTATTGAAAGAGAATCAATTACAAAACAAGCTCCGACTGGAACAGGAAATAAATATATATCACTGCTGTCAGACAACACGACTGCTACACTTGATATACCGAGAAGAGGCAGGTCTGTGTCTGATCCATTAAATTTGGTACCTGTCGACTTCTCCTCTCCTGTATCCAACAGTAAGTCAACTGTACAACCTGTTGTCAATGTGTTTACTGAGAGTGAAGATGGTGAAACAAGCATGGAGGTAGATGACTTGTCAGTGTGCCCTGTCACTGCTTCAGAATCTGAGAAACCTAGCATGGAGTCTGAAAATATAACTGATGCTGAAACACTTGAAACAAGTGCAGCAACTGATGGTACTACTTGTTCAGATGATGTGTCCTACTCTACAGATACCCTTGATACAAAGGTTGATGATGAAAATGACTGTGTAGAGATTGCCTTCACTGACAGTACTATTAATGACACTACAGATACTATTGTTGTAATGACTGAAAGTGGTGAAAGCTTGAGTGAGGAAGATGCTATTAAGATAGTTCAGGATATGATAGATAAGAAACAGATTTTAACAAGCTCCGAAGGTATACACACACAGAATGAAGTGGTAAATACTGTTGTGGAAGGTTTGGTTGATGCTGTAGATATGAGAATTGGTGACAATGCTGACAGTCAAGACAATGAAAATGCAGTCACTGAACCTCTTACACTTTCTAATGAGGTGAACTCTGAAAGTCCTTTCATTCCTAATACTACATTTGAATCCAATGAATATCCTCGACCAAGTAGAGAGGTTGCTACAATCAGTGATGAGAATAATTGCTTACAAGAAACAAATGGGGTGAAAGAAATTAATAGCATCACTTGTGTTAATGATGAAGATGAAGGTAATGAAACTGGGATATTGACTGATATTATTGACGATACTGCTGCTACAAAGGAAGAAGAAATGAATTGTATGACTCTTGGTGATGATATTTCCAGTAGTAGTGAAGATGATATTATTGATATTACTGATTCTGTTAGAAAAGCTGCATCAGTTCTCGATTCACATGGTAGTGGCATTGAGGATCATCAAAAAACAAGTACAGATAACAAATCAGAAACCATAGTTCAAAACCATAGTCCAAGTAAAAGAATTGTCTATGATTTAGATGAGTCAATAGATAGTGATATAGAATTGCTTGATGACATGCCATCAAAAACTGAAACCAATGATTTAATGGAAATTGATAATGGCACAAAATCAAATGTTGAGATGCATAGTGAAAATCAAACAATTGAACAAAATATAGACGATAAACCAACAGTTCTTCCAAATAGTGAACATACTGTGGATGAGATTGATGGAGAAAATGTAAGTAAGGAAGAATTATATTGTGAACTTAAAGATATGAAAGAAGATTTGGAATGTAATGAGAGTAAAAAACTTCAAGAGGTTGATCAATGTCCTGATACTGAGCTTGGTAGTGATGTGATGTTTTTTGCTGTTTCTGATGATAGTGGTCTAGACAAGCAGGACCATGTCGATAAAACAGTGAAATGCCCTCAGGACTCTGATGATCCAGACTTGATTATTATCAATTCTGAAATCTCGGAGAAATCATGTTTGGAGTCAAAGCCATTAAAAATTCTATCATCTGATCCAAATCCAGGTTTACTCAATAAGATTGAATGTTCTACATTGGCATGTGATTCTGAAGATATTTCAGAAGCTATAAAGAATGACTCTTCTATTCAGCTGCCAGTTTTAGACCCTATATCAAAAAAGATAAAAGAAGAAAGTATAGCAAAAAGTTGCCCAGGAGAGAAAGGACCATTCAAATGCTCAAAATGTAGAAGAATGTATAGAACTGAATCCAGTTACCGAGTTCATGTTGAACATTGCAACTTTTTAGTCAGCTCAAGCGATGACGATGACGCTAATTGTGAAAGAGAATCTGGAGATCACTTGTTTGAAAGAGAAACAAGAAGTGCAAAGAACAAAGGAAACGATGAAAGGAGTGATAAAAATGTGAAGGAGGACTTGGAAGCCCCTAAAAGATCATCACTGAGACGCAGCACACAGTGTCAGAGGGTGGCTTTGGAAGTGGAAGAAAAGAGAATGAAAGAAGAGGATGTACCCAAGCGTAGAGGTAGACCATCTCTCAAATCAAAGGATGCACATTCTGCAGATAATAATGAATCAATGGCTAAAGGTTGTTCTGGAGACAGATATTGTTTGGACAATGAAGTGAGAGGAAAATGTCTCCAGAAAAAGAACTTGGAAAATAGTGCAGCTGAAATAAAAACTTCTACAGATGCAGAAAAGAAATGTGAAAAATTATCAGCTAGGGAAATTAGGAGAAAATCAAGAGAAATCAAACTCTTAGAAAGCCTCTCTCAAAGCAGTGATTCTGAAAATGAGAGTAATGAGGAGATAAAAAGTAAGATCATTAATAGAAAACGTAGTCTTTCCAAGAGTGATAGTTCAACACTAGATTTAAAGAATGATAAAGATGATGTGTCAAAATCACCAGTGGCAAAAAGGAAACTTAGAAGTGCTAGTAATCATACAGAAAACAAATGTGAATCAAGTCAGGATTTAGGTAAGGAACTTCGTGTTAAATTTGAAGACAAAGAGGCTAGAATATTGCTGAAATCACAGGTTGAACAACTAAGGTTCTCGAGAAAAAAGCCGGGACATTGTAACTTCATTAAAAAAGATTTACAAAAATCATGTGATGAACAACAAATGGACAGTGCAGGCAAATGTGAGTATGGGCTTAGGCAAGTTTCTGTGAAGCTTCATGACATTACTTCAGATGTTGCTATTCAAAGGAAAGAGATTCACCAAGATAAAATGCAATGTGAATCAGATAAAACCAATTCTGTTGCCTGTGATACAAAAAATGAAGTAACTCGTGAAAACACTGAACATGTTATAACTAATGAGGAAACATGTGAAAAAACATTTGTTGAAGAAAAAGAACAGTCTGAAGAGCAGGACAGTGTTTTGGATCCTGAGAGTGGTTGGATTGTAGATAAAGATGGTAAAAAGTTATGGAGTCCAACAACCAAAGAAACACCATCAATAATGGATGTTGATAAGGCAGAAGAAAATGACAAAAATGAAGAAGATGATCATGTCATTGATGAACAAACTGTTAAAGAGAACAAAATGGATGTGGTAGATGCAGAAAATATGGAAATGGATGATGGCGAAGAAAATATCCCATGTAGCGTTGATAAAGATGATAAGGAATGTTCTGTATCACAGAAACATGACAACGATCAATTACCACACACAGAAGGTGTTGATGATAAAAGAGTGAGTAAAGAAATATCTGAGAACCGTATTCATGAGAAGCCTCATTCTTCAGATCAAACTGCTTATACGGTTAAAAAGTCTGTTGACTCGAATTTTGGTCATAGCTTACCAACTGCTGTATTGAAACTTCTGAAGGAGGGACATAAGGTTGTTATAAAAAACCCAAAGCTTGATAAATGTTTTATATGGCAAAAGACTGCTGATGGTTATGTTGGAAAACCATTCGATAAGACACTGGTGAAAAGTCCACTTCCTGTTGCTTCCAAAACAAATGATAGGTTGAAAACCCCTCCTCCAATTACTCCTAAAGCTAATGAAAGTGTTGAAACACCAGCAAATTTAGATACTAAGACTCAATCTGAAGGAAGTGCAGCAAATGTTCTTCAGACAGGGTATGAAGGCAACAATAATTCCACTAGTAAAGTAGAACCTAAGACCGCTTCTCAAATTCTATTTGGTGGAGCAAAGGAAGAAAAGAAAACCGCTTCTGGAGACCTTCAAGTTACTGGTATTGATAGTATGTTAGATCCTTCTGTGAGAGAACAAATTGCTGAGAAGATCGATAGTTTAATTGAGGGCAGTAAACTACACAAAGCTTCAAATCCTAGTCTGATCAAATCTGTATCAGGAGCAGCAGAGTATGTTGGGGGTGTCATGGTATCACCTACTGGTCTTGATAGAGAATCTATGGAGAAAGTTAAACAGAAGATCAAGAGCACTGTACCAATAGCTTCTGATTTAATTCAGCACAGTCTAATTCAGAAAGGTTATAATGTCAATTCTGGACACTTTATTGAAAATATGCAGACTAACCATATGGCCAACATTGTTGCAAGTCAGCAAATTTCATCTGGTAACGTACAGTTCATAGCTCAGCCTAGTATTCCTTTCATGCAGCAACAAATCCAGACTGGTACAAGTATTGTGACTGGTGTACAATTATCCTATGGAAGCCTAGCAATGTCTGGCTTACAGGCTTTACCTGTATCTAATGCTTCACAGTATATATGCAGTCAGCCTAAACTTCCCCAGCAACCTCAACAGATTCAGTATCAGCCACTTGCAAACATCCAAGCCATCCCAGGATTTGTTAATATACCTGTAATGACAAACATGAATCTGACAAGTAGCCATCTTTTGCCTAGTATATCTAATCAATTTATTGCTGTACAGCCATCTGTGCCAAACACTCTAGCTCCGCCTCCAGTAGAGAACAATAGGCACAGGTCTCTGATCACACAGAACCATTCCTTGTTGACAAAGGCACTATCAAATGATACGGGAACTGATACAAGACCTAGTTTTGATGTACGAACTGTTAAATCACCATTAAAACTTATTCCATCTCCTAATAAACAGCAAGCAGTTCGCATTAGTCCAAAAATGGAGAAGGACAAATCACCAGGTTCTTCACTTCCAGCATTGGGTAGTTGTAATCCTTCATTAATGAAGAAAATGCAAAGTTATCTGTCTAAAAAGTCACAATTGAACACAGTAACAAGTACCAATCATAAGAAATCCAAACCGTATGCATTTAATTCTGATGTATCTAACGGTATCGTCACAAAGAAGTATAATTTTGGTCTGGAGAAAAATGTAATAGGCGTGCCAAAGATCACACGGCAAGAAAAAACTTCCACCGATCAGAAATACTTCACTTTGGTCCCGAACAAATCTGGTGGCTTTAAGCTCACAAAGAGCATGAAAAAGAAGGGTGCATCTCCAAGGAAACAGAAGGCTAGCAGGAAAGCATTGACCCCTGTAAAGAAACCCACTGGTCTCTCTTCACCCCATAAATGTGGTAAGTGTTCAAGTAAACTTCATTTTTGTTGTCGAGCCTGCTCGCGGTCAGCTCAATGGCAGTTGTGTGTCTGTACGTTAGTTAGTTAGTTAGCTGTACCTTCTCTTTGCATTTAAGGATCTTGAAATAACTTGGTATAAAAGTTTTCTTCAATGAGATGAGGTGTCATGAACACCGCCCAGTAGACTCAACTTGTTGCAATTTTGCATCTAGTTTTATATTTTGCACATATGATCATACAAATTTGTTCTTTGGTGGATTTAACACCATATCAACAGCCACGGTTGCCTGGCAACTTTTTGGAAATATTAAAGTGGGTCAGATTACTAGGAATAAAATTTTTTTTATCGCCAAATATAAACTAGAAACATCTTTGTTTTCAGACATAGCCAGCCATCCCATAATTCATGGCCAGAAGGAAGTTACTTCACTTCCTGTTGCTGCCGTCGAGGAGGAAGTTAGAGATATTCCTTTGGTTGCCATGGATGAAAACGATGGCGGATATGCTGGTTGTGAAGGTCATAATCTAGGACATTTAGAGTACGAAATAACAAGTGATGATGGTTTTAGTTGTAGAGCTGACACACTAGACGGTATGGTTATAATTCTAACTCATGAATCTACTCTGTTAATTACATAGTGACAGAAAAAATAGTCAATATGTCGTGTTGATTATGAGACTGATAAAATAATGGAACTAAATTCTCTGATAAATGGAATTTTCTAGGTATTTTAGATGTCAAAATAATCTTAAATTTTACTAATTTCTTGTTTTATGTTAAGAAACCTTACTTTATGCATTTTGAATTAAAGTCATAAACAACTAATTGTTTACTTTTATTTCAACATATGTTTTATAACCATGGCCATTAGTTGTTGACGCGCTGTTAAGTAACATTAAACATGTTTTTTTTTACAATATTTAAGGTGCATGGAAGCAAGTCACAGAAAAGGTTCAAGATGCAAGAACGGCCAGTCGACTGAAAAATTTGTCATATGCTGGTGTGTTTTATATAGATATTTGTTAATATTGTGTAATGTACATGAATTTATAAACATCCATTCAGGACTGTGATTTTTCAGCAGATTTCAGTGGATTTGATGTTTATGATTATTTTATCTTTAAAATAGAATGTTAACCTAATCATGATAGATTATAACATAACAAGTGGTTGTATTCATTATTCTATACACTGACAGTATTACAGTCAAACATGTGTTTGCAGCCACCTCTACCCATGACTTAATGGACTGATAATAGAATGGTACATACTTATTATTTCTTTAGTCAAAGATCCATTTCAATAGGTATCTTATCTTTTTTGCCTTCAATATCAAAATGTTCTCTGTTCTAGGATTGTCTGGGTTACAATTATTTGGTCTAAGTCATCCAAACGTGATGTACTTGATTGAACAGCTGTATGGAGCCAGCTATATTAGACGTTACAAGTTTAGATATCATCGCCATGAAATGATTGAACGAGAATTGGTATGTTGTTGTTTTCATTCTGTTGTTTTTGTTACAGGTGAGGAGTTAGGGGATAAATGTTTGCCTGATTTCATCAATGATGTGTAACTCTTATGCCAATTTCTTCTTAAATCAATATGCAGTTCATTCATGCAAACTAATGGTTTGAATGACATATCAACTTAAAACTCAAGTAATTGTAAACTGTATTGCTTTAGGTCACAAACATTGTACTACAGACAAATTTCTTTTTGTGATCAGTGTACTTGCCCCTTTTCTCATGTGGGATGTGTCTAAACCTTTTGTGATCAGAATACTTGTCTCTTTTTCATGGATGCTTAGGTCCAGTGGTTAGAATGCTGAAATTGTAACCATTCATCCAGGTTTGGTTCACTGTTGCCGCAGGTCATACCCTTCCATGAAAATTGACAACAATGTCAGTTTTCTGCCACATGTGGAGAAACTGCCTGTTCCTTGCTGAATATGCCACTTTTTGTGATCAGTATATTTGAGGCTGTTTCTTAGTGCAGTTTGTAAATAAGTTTATAGTGTGTTATTTGATGGATTATGTGCACATAATGCATAAATGTCTGTTATTACAGGAATTATTGAATCCGACTGGTTGTATAAGAACGGAACCATTCACCGGACGCAACCCCTCCGATATGTTCAGCTTCCTCATGTCGCGATATCGTAACTTACCCGAGAAATCACTGAAGAATGTTGACGAAGAGATTGCACAGAAGTCATCTCGTAGAGCAACTAGCATGGATTTACCCATGGCTATGAGATTTAGAAAACTGAAGGAATATTCTAGGGAGTGTGTAGGAGTTTATAGGTATAGTAAAGTCACAATATTACACAATATTGTTATAATTATAATCGGGACCTGAAAAAAATGGTCTTCATAGTTTCATGGTCTCAATATCACATTTAGATACGTAGGAATATTGAAAACCAGTCTAAAAAAATAATAATAATGGACATATGCAATAATTCTTTTAGTTAGGGTAATATTGCTACCACCGAGGTCGAAGTTCAGTGTTTTGAAAGATTTGGTCAAATGAATTATGGTACTACGGTTTTATTTAGGTTTTGTCTCTTTTGAGTTAAACCTCGCACCAAGGGCCAAGGTCAGTTAGCGACTCACCCCCTCACCCAATTTAGCAGTGGAATGACCGACCTTCCATGTTAAAGCTAGCTGGATGTGATGTCTTTGATCATAAATGTCACTAAGATACAATATATAAGTTTGTTTTGTACGAAATATCAGGTCAACCATTCATGGACGTGGACTGTTCTGTAAGCGTAGTATTGATGCTGGAGAGATGATCATTGAGTATGCAGGGGAGGTAATCCGAACATCCATGACGGATATACGAGAGAAATACTATGAAAGCAAGGTATTATATGATTTCATGTTAAATACTATGAAAGCAAGGTATTATATGATTTCATGTTAAATAATATGAAAGCAAGGTATTATATGATTTCATGTCGTTTATATTTTTGCAAACAAAATACCAAATTCTACCAAATGTAGAATGACCTAATATTATACATAGGGGATGTTTGTTGATTAACAGCCCATTCAACAGCTATGGTAATTTCAGAGCTGCCCAAGAGAGATATGATACAGGAGAACTAGGCATTTATATCCCCACCTTTATCAAATTGTTAATGGTGTAACACACAGATACACAATATAAGCATTGTAGCATGTTTATTTGTAATGAAAGTATTTTGACCAATGGTCGTTCAATAGAATACTTATACTGTTGTGTCATTATGTAATTGATTTGTTAAAAGTTAATGGAAAAATTGATAGATATAGACATCATAGTATGTACGCTATATAATTCTTTGAATGATATATTGTAATATTGTAGGGTATTGGATGTTACATGTTTCGTATTGATGATACAGATGTTGTTGATGCCACAATGAAGGGAAGTGCTGCACGTTTCATCAACCACTCATGTGATGTATGTACTATTTGTTGCTTTTCAGTTCTTTTATTAAAATTGTGTAAAATTCAATCTGTAATGTGAACCAAAAGTTCACTTTAATGCTACGAGTGTGAAAATTTGTTTCAGATGAAGAAATATAGAGAATTTTATCTTTTTGTTATACACCCTTTAGAAGAAAAGGGGGTATATTGATGTGCACATGTCAGTCGGTCCGTACATAACGAAACCTTGTCGAGATGTATTTGGCCTAAGCTCTTCATATTTAGTTTGGACGTTGATCATCACGTGTAAATGACCCCTATAGATTTTGAGGTCAGTAGGTCAAGGTCTTACTATCCTGTTGGCCTTTCACAAACACTTCGTGTTTAAGTTAAGTGTGATAAGGAAGGCCAGTCTGAGAATAGAGGCCATTCTTTTTAAAATTGTAATTTATGTACAAAAATTGTATTTTATCTTTCTGCTAACTAATGTTTCACGTGGTAAAGATAGTATGGTAGTGATGAGAACCTGTTATTTTTAGAGTTTGGATAATATGTCCATAGTTCCAGACTTATCCTAGGAAGAAACTCTGTATCTTCATTGTTCTGTGAATTTAAAAACTTGAATATTTTCTTCTTTTTTTCAGCCTAACTGTTACTCAAAGGTGATAACTGTCGATAATAGAAAACACATAGTGATTTTTGCAATGAGGAAGTAAGTTGCAATTGTAGTTTGTCCTGAGTCAATCACTATTAAACCTAGTCAATATACTATTGAACTTATACAAACAACCACCTTCGAATAAAAGCCACCATGTGAATAAGGCCATTCTTTTAAAAACTTTCAATGATTATTTAGAATAAAATGACCTCCAATTAAAGGCCTGAGGTTTAACGTCACACCTACAGACATGGTCATTTGGCAACTTGCCAGCTTTAATGATGAAGACCCCAGGCTTATACCTGGGTAGAACCACTGATCTGTTAGTTAGCTGGACAGCTTCCTCATATGTGAAATATGGTCCAGTATGGGATTTGAACACACAGCTGTGGGGGAACTATTGTTAACTAGTGAGAAAACTTAACCACTCAACCCCGGAGGCCCCTAATCCTTGCTTCAAACTGGGTCATTTTTACATCAACATATTGCTTAAGCACTTTGCTATGAATTTATTTCCGAGAATTGGTCACATCATTGTGTATATTAAATGGTGTTTATTGTCAGGTATGTTCATTGTGGTGTCTACATTCATTATTGTATTATTTCTGACAGGATTGTTCGAGGAGAAGAATTAACCTATGACTATAAATTCCCAATAGAAGAAGTGAAGATACCGTGTACATGTGGGTCAAAAAGATGTAGAAAGTACCTAAACTAAATTGGCACCGTGATTGGTATGGTTACTTGTAATCAAGAACAACTTATGGTAGAGACATGGTCAGCCCTCATTCAAGAAATGGTGCATTGATGTTTGAATTTTTTCATGTTGGTGTCGCTATAAGGTTATTAAATGATGATATGGATGATTTACATAAGTGTTAGATGTGTTTTCATGTTTAAGCAAGTTCTTTGAATGTAACGTCTCCAAGTTTACATCAATATTAAAAAGATGTGTTATCAATGTTATAAGCACATGATTGATGAAAAAAAAATGTGATAATTGTTAACATTACGTGAACAATCAACTGAAATAGACTTAAGTGCTGAGATTTCTCCGACATATTTTTATACATTGTAAATTGAATATGATTATTATTACCACTTTTTATGCACCCGTATCGATAGATGGGGGCATATTGTTTTTGGTCTGTTTGTTTGTACCAAATTTGAAGCTTGCCTATAAAATCTAATTGCTTAAACCTACAATCACCAAACTTCATAATATGATGGTTCCTTATGACAACCTCTGAGCTTATGACCTGTGCATTTTAAGGTCAGTAGGTCAAAGGGGCATTGTGCTTTAAATCACACCTTGTTATTTTAAGGGATTAGACTCTTGTCAAAGAATTTTTTTTATTTGATGATAAGAAAATTGAAAGTAACACTGTGGTTTATTCTGTTATTTCCTGTGATTCTTTAGGCAAAAACTTCTTCATAGAAAAGATTTATATGATTTAAGTCGTACATGTACAAATATGGTGCTTATGTTTGATCCTCTGAATTTTGGGCATTTTCTATTTTTGTCGCAGAATATAAACAGATAATTTCATCTATGTTCATTTTGAAAAATTAGGACAAAATGTTCTTTTAATCTGGCTCAGTCACCAGTTTTGCATGTTTGTTGTTTTGTGCTATCACATAAAAATGAATTATCACTGGTTACAAGTGTCATAATTTAAGATATATACACTGTCATTTTGACGTACAGTAAAATCTTTCATGAAGGCCACCTCATTATATCAGCCATATATTTAGGACTGATGTTCGATGTTCAGTATTCCTCATTTAATAATGATACAATACAGTAAAACCTTGATAAAAAGACCACCTTAATATTAAAACTGTTATTTTTGGTCTCGAATAGTGTTTTGATATTGAGACAGTATAACCTGTAAAAAATCTTGTTTGGAAAGATTTGCCAATATGACCAATACAAACACTATCTATAATGGTACACATACTCGTTTAACAGCGTACCGTGATAAACCAAAATACTGGTATATTGCAACAGCCCTAATCGAGGTTTTACTGTACTATATCATTTGGTGATTATATTATAGATACAATGTTTTCACTTAGTGTTGTTATATATTTCTTGTGCAAAACTTGGGTAAAACTATTATGTTAGTCATATACCACCTGTGTGTGTTCCTTGTTATGTTGTTAATTTGTTGTTGTTTCTACACCATGATTTTATTGTCTCTCTCAAACAACTGACAGAATATATTGTTTTTTTCTGTTGCTGTATTAAACTGTATTAAACTGTCAATATTATTGATGCAATATAAATTTATGTAATAGCCGCTGATTATGTATTTATGACGCAATATGGTACCTTTCTCCATGTTTATCGTTTCTTTATTATATCTAAATAAAGTTTCTAAGCAACTACTGTCTAACCAGAAGTTATGACCATTAACTGATGATGAGCCCCCCCCCCCCCCATGTGGATGTAGGCATCACGTTTGCATACTTACTGATATAATTAACCTATAGAACCTCTGATGAAAGGACATCTGCAAGTAGAAGCCATATTTTTCTTCCTTTGGTGACCTTGCAGGGATTTTTTGGGGCCGGAATTTGGTCATATTCCCAATGGAAAATAGTATCTTTTTTTCCCAATTCACAGACAAAAATTCCCAATAAAAAAATATATTATAAGTTTATTAACACCACTATTGGTAGTAAATACTAATTCTACTACTGTTTTATGGGAGAATAAGAAGAATAAGTTGAACATTGCAAAATTGTAGTTATACTTTTTTCACAATTTAAAACACCGCGAAACTTCCCAATCCCAAGGGTATGGGTCATATTCCCAGAATATAGAAAAAACCTGCTTTGGTATGCAGGTTAGACCCTGACTTTGATCAAAATTCATTTTTGTTTCTTACTGCATTGTTTAGTTAGTGTTCAAAGTACTTTATGCTGGCTTCGGTCGATACATAATGCATTTAGAACATTTTTCTTGTACTATCTTTTAACACTTTCATCTGATAACCATCTTTGCTCAGGTCTTTCATGAATCATTTAAAATGTACTCGAATTTTCATTGATTGCTAAAAGAAAATCTAAAAAAAATGCCATGGAAAATTACTCATATCTTGAATAATCCCTTTAAGATGCTTAGCTATGTCTTTGATTTAAATATTGCATTACAAATGGTAATGCTCTGAATTTTTATCAAAACAATCAGTATATTTTCTTGGTGTACATTTTTTTTCGATACTAAAAGTGTTATTTAAATTGTTACAATGCATATTAGTTTGAATTTTTCAACATTAAAGTACACTTGGTATGTTACAATGAAAGTTTTCATACAATGAAAGTTTTCATAAAAAAGCTCATTTTCTTTGTTCGTTACCATATTTGTTATAAGAGATGTGTTATTTTTATTAAAAAAAAAAACATTTTAAAGTTTTTGTTACATTTCAATGGCAGCTATGTATTATTGATAATATTGTAAAATCACGATGTCTTCATTGTTAAACTTTGCAATGCTTGGTTTTGTATGCTTCATATTAGGGCGTAAAAAAATTGTTTGTTGCTGGTTACCCGACTTACCTTAATTTTTCCTCGTAACCCTAGACTTAATATTAGGCCAGAGGAACAGTACATTCACTTTCTCACTTTTTACCTTTCCACATGCTTTCAAAAGCGAAAAAAAAATCCCTTTCCTACATACCATGCTTTTGATGACCATGTAACCAGCAACAAACAATTTTTAGGCCATAGTACACTGGTAGCCCTCATATTTGGCAACTACTCCTGGGATGGTGTACATAAGAATCATCTTGCTTTTTTCAAAGCCTGATATTTAATGGGCTTTATGCTAATGAATTTCTGTCGCATTAATCAAGACACAATTAAAGATTATTTTCTGGGTCATGCTTTTGTAAATAATTACAGATTTTGATAATTCCATTAGTATCATGTCTCTGTGATTAGACTTTTCTGATATTGGGTTATATCTATGTCTGGTTAGTGTTATGTAAAGAAAAATTTAATTTATTTTGATTTCAGAATGAAGTTTTAAGACTACAAAATTTATGCTATGTTACTATTTATACAGAACACATTTACTGTCAAGTGGTTGTGTTGTATACATGAAGCATGTTGGTATTGATTTGATTAAATTCTGTGCAGTATGGTAGATTTAGATTTTAATATTTTTAACCTGGTTAAATGACGAAGAACTGAATGTCTTGAATTGTTACCAATGATTGAAAATCATTTGAAATATGATCCCGAGGCATCCTGAAGCTAAGTTATTATTAACGCAAACCTAAAGTAATGGGAAATTGAAGTTATCGGTAGTGCTTTAATTTCTTGTCAGTGTAATTTGTAAATATGTTGCATTATTGTCTCACAGAAATGTTGGGGTGGTATTATTAAATGTAAGATTTTTGTTGTGACTACATTTAGATGATATGAAAATTATCTTGTTATTATCTTGTAAATAGTTGTATTAAAACTAGCATGTGATCTATTGTATGAACTTCCTCTAACATGTGTGATTCTTAATAGATTTGATTAAAAAATATTTATTTATAATTTTTTGTTATCAATAAAACCCTGTCACAGTGTGGATAGGTTATGGTACTTAAAAGATGTGTGCTAGTAAGGTCAATATTTTCCCTCTTGCACTGTAACTAGCCCCCATGCTTCAATCAGTGCTATTCAGTTGAACAAAATAAACACGATCATCTTTATAAATTTATTAAAGCACCTTTCAAAATTATATGAAGTATTGAATTTATTGTGAATGCTATAAATATCCAAATATGGTCAGAAGACCTATATTATACATATAAGTATAGTCAAAGATTTATATACATCTGTATGTACTAGATCTATACTAGTATAAGTCCTTAGTATAGTAACGGTTATAGGTCTTTGGTACACATGTTCACTCTCCTTCATAAGAGCCATAGGACCAAGATTTATTTGTTGTAAGACTTTTGTCTAACAGAGCCTTGTTTTCTAGAGTGTTCATGTTCTAAATAACACAACTCATCAGATTCAATCAAACCCATCATCCTGAAGGAACTCTTGTCATGAGATCCTAGATATAGTTTTCACTGATTTTCCATAAATCCCTAAAAACAGGTCAACTCCCATCAGAATGGACTATGGCAAATGTTGCACCATTATTTAAAAACTAGTGATCCAGCAAATTACAGGCCTATTTCTCTAACATGTGTTCTATGCAAACTGCTAGAACATATAGCGTCCAGCCTATCCACACATTCACTAAACACAACATTCTATACGAGCTGCAGCATGGATTCCGTGAAAGACGGTCCTGCGAGACCCAGTTTATAGAACTTGTTGACGATCTATCGAGAAATCTCTCGACAGGTAAACAGACCGGTCTAATCGTACTAGGCTTTAGTAAAGCCTTTGCTTAAAGCTATTATTCAAACTTCAAGAGCACGGTGTCCCCAGTCAAACTGTGTTTTGGATCCGCTCCTTTTTAATAGGTAGATCCCTGTCTGTAGTGGTCGATGGTTGTATGTCTGATCAAGTCCCGGTCACTTCAGAAGACCCACAGGGCTCGGTCCTGGGACCCCTGCTTTTCTTACTGTCACTGGCGTATCTTCCTATAGGCACTGTAGGCACGCGCCTACACTTTTTCTAACAACAACAACACTGACAAAAAATAACAATGCGAAAAAACGCAATAAAATGAATGGTTATGGACTGGAAGAATGGACCATCACAGTACACAGAGCTTAAACTACGTACATGCAGAACTGCAAGAACTTATTATAAAAATATTGTAGGCTATCGCACACCGGAAAATGTTTACTTAGAAGCCCCAGCCAGGTTAACCAGATATTCCCACCCTCTCAGTCTCCGCCAAATTCACGTCACCTAAGACTCCTTTAAATTCCCCCACACCACAGTTTTGTGGAACAGGTAACCTGAGCATGTATAGCTACCATGTCTGATCTTGAATCGTTCAAGCAGGCGCAGTGACCCAGATAATTTACTAAGTCCACAACAGTTGTTTTTAACTTCTTTTATCCTTTTATATTTTAACATTTAAATAATCACTTATTTCGATCTTTGACTGGAAGAGCTGTCTTCCAGTTTTTACTTTTACTAATACCCGGCGTGCACCCTGCCCATAATACTCGTGAGCATAGGGGGCTAGCACGTTGCAGGCGATAGTGTAAAATTGCAAAACGGACCAAAAACACGATTAACATATATATACGTATATTTTTTATTATTATTGCCCTGATGAGTCAATGACGAAACCGGTCGGCTATTAAATAATATATAGAGCTAATAGCTATGGAATGTTAATTTTTTTTCATTATTAATTTGCTTGACTCGGATATTTTTTAACATTTTATATACACGTATATGTATATATATAATAAATGTGTTTTTGGTCCGTGTTGCAATTTTACACTATCACTGCATCGTGCTAGCCCCCTATGCTCGTGAGAGGTGCGAGGCAGTATTCGAAGATAGATAGATATTGACATGTCTAACTCGATTAATTTCAGGGACAAGATTATTTAATCAAGCGCAGCCACTGGGAACCAGTATGTGTAATTTGACAGTTCCTGTCACATTCAATTATGCCACTATAGATCATATACATACATGTGCTGAATGACACGCGTAAGATACTCAAGCGTATTTGTGGTAATTCACTTTGCCTTTATATTATGAAATAATAACTTAAAAGCATGTGGAAAGACAACAAAAAATATTTCTCTAAAAGGTCGTCTGCTCTGCTGCGCTTGAAAGCGAGGCTCAAGTCTCGGCATCGGGTCATTTTGAACAAGTCATGTAAAACCCGGTGTTATTAGAGTACCGGGTGTTTTGCAAATGAGCTGTAAGTTACCCACGTCTGTAATAATTAACGCAGTGGCTTCCCCTAGAATTAAGACCGCCATTTGCAAAAATAAACCACTGCTTTGACAGCTTCGATATTATAGACGGACCAATTCGAGGTAGGTTTTTAGCTCACTAGAGCACACAGTGCTAATGGTGAGCTATTGTGATCGCGTGATGCCCGTCGTCCGTGCATGCGTGCGTGCTCAACAATTGCTTTAAACAACATCTCATTCTTAACCAGTTGACCAATTTCAACGAAACATTACATGGATGTTCCTTGCATGAAGCTTTAACAAAGTTGTTAATTTTTTAAAATTTCAGTAAGAACTCTGGTTGCCATGGCAACCAATAGGGAAAACTTTAAAAATCTTCTTGTCCAAAACCACAGGGCCTATAGAGCTTAGATATTTGGTGTGTAGCATTGTCTAGTGGACCTCTACCAAGTTTTATTAAAGTTATTGTCCTGGCGTCGAAATTGGCCCCACTCCGGGGGTCACTTGATTTTACATAGAATTATAAAGACAAATTTAAAAAATCTTGTCAGAAACTACAATCCTTAGAGCTTAGATATTTTGTGTGTATCATTGTTTAGTGGACCTCTACCAAGTTAGTTCAAATTATTGCCTTAGGGTAAAAATAGGTCCCATCCCAGGGGTCACTAGATTCATATAGGAAAAAAAAATCTTTGGCCAAAACCACAATGCCTAGAGCCTAGATATTTTGTATGTAGCATTATCTGGCGGACCTCTAACAAGTTTGTTCTAATGGTCAGAATTGGCCCTGCTCTGGGGTTTACTCTAATTTATTTAGGAAAATTAAAAAATCTTCTTGTCCGAAACCACAAGACCAAGAACTAAGATATTTGGTATATAGCGTTGTCTAGCGGACTTCTACCAAGTCTGTTAAAATTATGGCCCCAGGGTGAAAATTAGCCCCACCCCTGGGTTCACATGATTTATAAAGGCTTATATAGGAAAAAAAAAATCTTGTCCATAACCTCAAGGCCTAGAGCTTACATATCTTGTATGTAGCATTGTCTGGTGGACATCTACCAAGTTAGTTCAAATTATTGCCCTATGGGCAAAATTGGCCCCGCCCCAGGGTCACTTAGTTTTACATAGGCTCATGATAATTTCCTCTAAGAGTCTTTTTATCTGTTGAGCGATGATAGGGCCATCCAGGCCCTCTTGTTTATAATATGGGAGATAGTTGTGAAGTTTATATTGATATTAGGGAGGAATATGATGGTACTGTTTCAGTCTGTTTGTATCCAGGAAATATACATAACATACACATTAAAAATAAAATCAGGGACTTGGCCAAAGACCTATACTAAACATGTAGATCTATAGTACATGTAAAGGTCTTTGGTCAATCCAATGAGTTGGTATGGGTTAGTATGGTGCATAAATTCCCAGGTTGTTAAACTAGTTCCCGTTTCATGTTGCAGTACAAATCAATGTAGTTCTGTTTGCATGAGTACTCTCAGTAGATTTTATTTATTGTTCTATTAGATCAATGTCTTCAAGGAAAAGGAAACGTGCACTACCTCCTTGGTTGCAAGGCGTTACTGTCAAAAAAGGTGTTCCTGTAAAAAAAGACTCAGCTGTGGGTAATGATAATGGGACATGTGATTCAACTGAGGATCACCAAACAAAAGGTAATATGTAGGGATGTTATTATTCAGTCAATACAAAAAACAGTTTGTGAAGTGTGACAGTGTGTAAAGATCTAAAAAAAATTGTTTCATATATTACACGTCTTGCTCCTATTTTTTCCTACATCCTCAGTCTCACTTTTTTACCTTTCTGCACTCTTTCACAAACATTAATAAAAATAGGATTTGTTTATTAAATTTGAGAATATTTTATATGGATTGTTATTAAAAGTTCTTCATCTTACATTTAACCTTGTTTTGATAGTAACTAAACTGTACACAGGCTTTTTAAGGTAATGGGTGACTCTTTGACCTAGGCAGAGTGTTACAGCTCATAACATTTGGGTGGGAGTTCAGCATTTTAAACCTTGACAAAAATCAATGTAGACCTCATGTTGTTTAATATGAAAGCTTTTATATGAAGCATAAAAAATAGTTTGTTTCTGGTTACCCGACCAACATTAATTTTTCCTCTCGGCCTAGTCTGTTTATTAGCTCAAGGAATGGAAAATCAACTTCCTTACTTTTTTGTCTTTTCACATGCTTTTAAGAACAAAAGAAAAAAGAAAAAACACCCAGACCTACCTAGCCTATTTTAATGAGCATGCAACCAGAAACAAACCTTTTTTGGCCTAAGTTGTGTGTTTTTGAAAGATTTTCTTACTTTTGCAGATGGCATCAAAACTAAATCGGATCTTGTCCAGCATAGAACTTCAACTGGAGCTCAGAATACTGCTAGTAAAACTTCAGGATCAGTTAAGATAGAAAAACTTGTGAAGCCTTCAAGTGAAAGTCTCTCGGGAGGACATGATGAACAAAAATGGACTGCAGAGAAAGCTGTGGAAATGTCTTACGATGAATTCTGTTTCAATGGATCGATTATTTATTCTCACAACATGGATGACTGTAATATTCTGTGTGATGATTTCATATCAACTATTACTGTGGATACTGAAGTAATTGTAGGATTTGATACGGAGTGGCCTGTTACTTATCAGAAAGGAAAGCAAGCAAGCACAGCTCTTGTTCAGGTATGCTCATCAACTGAAAAATGTTATTTATTTCATGTTTCCTGTATGCCAAAGTTTCCTGTCATGTTGAAAAAGTTACTAGAAATGCGTAATGTTAAAAAGGTTGGAATGAATGTTGAAAATGACTTCTGGAAATTAGATGTTGACTTTGATATTACAGCTCAGGATATTATTCGAAATAGTTTGATTGAATTGAGAACACTGGCCAACAAAAAACTAAGGTCGGCTGAAAATTGGAGTTTAGAAGGACTTGCCAAGAACGTGCTGCATCTTCGGATCAATAAAGATCAAAATATAAGAACATGTGATTGGAGTGAATTTCCATTACCTGAAAGACAACAAAGATATGCTGCCACTGATGCTATTATTTCACTCATGTTGTACAGAAAATTAACAGAATAGTAAGTTGTAATTCAAAGTGCATGCAAATTGTTCCATTATAAACCACATTATTGAAGTGCTATGATTCTGCTGTGATCCATTTATAACGCCCTCATATTTTTTTGTTTTTTTTTGTTACACTTCTGTAAAAACATAGTAAATGTTATCTGTATGAATTAGTCTTTACACACCAAGTAATATATAAGTGATAAAGCGTAAAAAATTGTGTGTTTCTGATAACGCAATCTACCCTAATTTTTCCCACTACCCCAGACTATTTATTAGACCCAATGTCTCTCAAAGCTTTCAAGAATAATACCCCCTCCAATTTCTCTACCTTTTCAGTGAGCATTTAACCAGAAACAAACCTTGTTTTACACCTAAATTAATTGTAAGTTTATGTAAAATCTTGTTTGCAGTTTTGACTTTTTATTTATTGATCAAAATTTTTGACCACAATATGCTTGTTAGTAACAATTTAGCACCTGCAGTCCAGTGGTAATTAACTTATTTAGTGTGCTGGATTTGTAACCAAGTGATCCGGGGTTAGAATCTCAGTCATGATTCATGGCAGGTCATAGCCTTCTATAAAACTTCGACAAAAATGTCAATTTTCGCCAATGAAAATGTGGAGAAGTAGCTGGCTCATTGTGGAATGGTATGTTAGTACTGGTTAGTTTACACTTGCAAGAAAACTGATTAGGTGAACTGGCTGCCGTATATAACTGAAGTTTTGTTGAACATAGTAGCCTGTAGGGATGCAATGATATGGCATTTATTACCCTTATTGCGATATATTGCAATACAGTCAACCCATATAGTAATATGTATTGAAATACAGAGAAGTTATGAAAAACACAACAAAACTAAAGCCACTGTCACCATAACTACATAGAGATATAACTGTATAAGGTTGTTCATTCATATAGTGTAACCAGTATAGATGGCATATCAGTATCAATAGATCAGGGCTCCAGATAAAGGAAGTATTTGCATGAATATGCATTAGTTTCCCGAAATACGAATTAAAAATATTTCTAGAGCATACTAATGCACACTTAAAATCCAAGATACCCATTTTACTCAATTAAAATGAGTAACTATCAAATTAAATGTAGTATCTGAGACTAGTGATTTAATTGAACAGATTTAATAAGGCAAAGGTATTACATGTAAGCTACAATTCTACTTGTACATTCTTCACTGGATGCAAAATAAGTTCATGAAAACGATGTACACATTAAGGTAACGGGCTTGGATGTCAGGTCAAATCAAGTTTCACAAATTTATAGATTTAAAAACTAAACCATAGTTATAAACTAAAATAAACCCACTGTATAAAGTGCATTCATTGAAAGTGATTTGAAACAAATATTACATTTGATTGGTCTTCTATAAACCAATATCGCACGTAATTTACAAATTTTTGAACACAGATAACTACTCTGTATGTAGGAATATATTACAACAAATAGACTTATATTGACTATATATGTTTAATGTAGGGAACCGTGCCTCAGTTTTTTTATAACGTCCTGCGTTCGTTATATACTTAACTTTAAAGAAATTCCGTACCCAGAACCCCGCTGTTTATTATGTAATATGCCTAGATAAAAAATGAAAACAAGTATCAAAATTCTGAGGCACGGTTCCCTAGATTAACATTTCCACTACAAAATACCGAACACTGCTTTGAAATCCGTCATCAAATAAGACGGTAATATTAATTCGAAAACGACACCTACTGTGCTTTTTAAGCTGAGCAATTAACATTAAAGTGTTGGATCATTATCGTCTCATGAAATCAACAAATTTAACGCACCCCATTCAATTTTGATAGCCAATCAACATGGATAATGTTTACGGTTCAATAATTGAAACCAAGTCCAGGTTTGATGTCTAGTAAGAGATTTTATAACAATTTTTGTCATTAATGAATTAATAGTGTCATACCGTACCAATACAATGCACATTACGTTAGAGATGTTTAATGCCGATAAGGAAAAGTCGATAAAGGGGTGCAGTATTTATTGCAATAAAACACCCTTTTTGAGCATTCGGTTAGAATTTTTTGTTGCTTGTTATTAAAGTATGATATCTAAAATTTATAAATAACGTAAAATATTAGTTTACATTATTTTAGCGATTTTAACCAATCCCGATACGTTAAATAAAGAAGAACACAATATTTCAAAGTATATTTAAAAGGTAAGGCTTTAGTGTGTGTTCCTGTTTAAAAGTGAATACCCTTTAGAGTGGTTCACACGATCGTCATTACCCTTTAAAAATTGAAATACCCCCCAAAAATTAAGGGGTGAAATACCCATTGCCCAAATATTTATCTGGAGCCCTGTATAGTTTCATAAGTTTATTGGAAAAATGCTAATAATTCTTTATTCAGTTGGATCAATTGGTCTGAGATGGTCCAAAACAACACTAAAAAGTGTGTCTGTATTTATTTAATTCAATGGATTACATCCTCAGTTATTATAGAAAATATCCCAGTACGTGGATGTCGTACCGCGGTATGTATCGGCCCGACGCTGTATCGCAATATACCGGTATATCGTTGCACTGGGTCACTAGAACACAGCGTTAAAATGATTTACAGTAAAAACGCCCCCAAGTCGAAATGTCCCTGGTCGAAACAACCCCCATATTGGTCGAAAAAAAACCATCGATGAAAACATCCCATAAAAACCCATTTTTTAAGAAGACTATTTTTCTAGAAGAATTTTAGTCATGGGTATGAGTTTATTCTAGTTGTTTGCGAGTATATTGTATGATGTCTGTTACTAGTTTGGGTAAAACTGGCCATTTGATTGACTAATGGTGATGTCGGTCATTTTGATTGGTCAGTCATTGGACTGGCTATATTCGTCGCATAACTTGTCTGAATGTGCTCGTCTGCTCTTTTGTTAATACATGTAGTAAGTCATGTAGGCATTGCTCTAGATAAGTTGTTGTGGTTGTATAATAGCAGACTATGGTGAATTTAATAGTATTTAGGGTATATTTTATTTGATTGATGTATGGTATGGTATTATCATGTACTTGTGAATTATCTACATGAATTTATTCATTTGTCTAATAAATTTAATCAAGATTGTCAATATACAAAAATGTATGTGTATTATTTATAACTTGTAAATTAGTTATAATCTCCATAATGGAGGATTGAATAAAATATACTGTCAATATCCTTTATGAAAAAAGCAACTTCTTACAAAAAACCTAAGCCAATGCTTCTTGTAATTTGTCTACCCATAACGTTTTGTTATAGTTTTTCTTGTTATTTGGTAAGTACAAATGTATGTCATTTCATATTGGTATATTTTTTAAAATGGACAATATATTTGTACATTTATAGTTAATAACGAATTGTGGCATTTTGACCATCAATTCATCCATGGATGATTTTTGAGATGGGGGGGGGGCGATTTGACTTTAGAAGACATATTTAGTTGGAGACATACATGTATATGTCAAATAAACAAATTATTCACATAAGATTGAATACATGAAGAATGTAATTTAAATGCATATGTGCAATACATATTTTGATGAATAATGTTGTTTCTAAAATAAAAGTGTATATTTATAAGCAAATATATGTGTTTTGATGTGTGTGCTAATACTCAGTTTTTTTCATTGACCTAAAATTGTGCATAAAACGTACAATGTATTTGTATTTATTATAGAAAACTTTATGATTTATTTTTGTATGTGTTGTTCATTGTATTCGCTATGATCATAGAACTTTGTATGTATGATAAATCTGTGTATGACAATGTGTTATTCCTTTTTATTATATAGATAACTGTATCATTCTTGTATGTTATTTTGTCTATGTTATACTTGATATTCGTCATATACATTAGTTAAACTTGATCAAATATATCTGTCTTAACTGCTTTTCAATTTCCATCAAATCCATTTTGGCCAAAATGCCTCCATTTTTTCCATAACAATAATAAAACATATGTGTTTTAAAAGTCATAAGTCAAAAGTCATAAGTCAAAACGCCCCCAATATTTAAAAAAGCAATTCAATGTATGTTTCGTTTTAATGGGGGCGTTTTGACCAATTGGAGGCGTTTTTAACTTATGGATGGGGGTGTTATGACCAAAATGGGGGCGTTTTTAATTGGGGATATTTTGACTCGGGGGTGTTTTGACCTGCTACCCGTTAAACCCAATGAAACGAAAAGCGTTCAGCACTGGTACAGTATTCTGTGATCCTGTCTTTGAATTAATTTTTTTGTGACAGGTTGCCCGACTATATACTTTATGAAGGAAACTCTCTAAAACTAGGTTGCCCTCCAAAAGACTAATTCAAAGACTGGTGATCACAAAAGTTGACTAGAACTAATAGCCATCGGTTATATAATGAGCTACTTTATTTTAACAAGCGTATGTGAAACTTAACATATACTATTTATAACAATAATGTGTAATAATAAACAGGAGATAAGAAAGTATATCAAATAAGACTGTGAAATTCATTATGCCGTTCATCATGTAGGCGCTTGATTAGGAATAATGTGAACATATAAATATCACAGTATACATACAAAGGTACTTATTTTCATAGAAACAAATTATAACAAGTTGATATTTAAACGAAAATAAATGTGCACTAAATTTAGGGTTTAAAGTATGCTACAATGGCAGATTGAGCTTTAAGTTGCTCTTATAGATGATTTTTGAAACCATAGATAATGCAAGAGTTACGCGCAAGATACCACAACGTCAGTATTCTTCATCTTATAGCCATTATGATACATATAGACAATATAACGTTTTATTTGCATGAAGTGATCGCAATGTTTTCTATCCTATGCTTTTGTATCTTTTTAAAGTTGTCCTAATTATGTTATCATTCTTTTAACATATCCTCAACTGATTCTACAATACCAATCAAAGCCAGTTTTAATTTTGTTGACAACATGTACGATCTTTAACAGGTATCTACATCTTACACGATCTTCTATCTGGTTGTTAAAAAGAAACCCGTCTTCTAATTGGTCTCGGAATCAAAACACCATGAAATGTTCCCATTTACATGACAAGACCTTATTCCATTTGCTTGGTCAGACATTCATTCAAATCTGTACACTCAATGATGAAATTCTATTAACACTACTAGACAAAACTAATTACACTGCTAGTGCTTCTGCAGATAATTGCAGTCGTCATGAGGAATTATTTCATGCGCAGGAAATCTTATCGCCAAATCCGTGCATTTAACCGGTTAGCAGCAGGTGCTTTCCTGACGTAGACTGGTTTAGTAACATCCGTTGCTTGCGTTCTTGGAGTTGTCTGTGTGCTGGGTGATGTTGTAGTTGTCGTCGGTGCTGTCACCGATGTAGGAGATACCGGTGCTTCCTGCGATGACAGCATTACTGGCGTTGCTGGCCTTATTGGTGTTACCGGCGTTGTCGGCTTTTTCGGTGTTCTTGGTGTTTTCATCTCTGGGTCAACTTTCTTTACCTTTGATTTCTTAAGTAAATGTATTGCCAAAAGCAAAATCCCTGCTCCTGTTAAATACATACACTTAATCAGAATGCTCCTTAATGAATTATGATAAGAAACGGGAAAAGGGCTCTATTTAGTATTTACTAGCCAATCGTCATTGCAAATTAGAATCCGCTCAGTACATATATAAGGAAACTGTGTGCTATTGTACATGTAATCTACCATGTAAAGTAATGGGTCAATTGACCTAATCGTATTTTAAACATAAACTAAAAAAGTGAGGAACTTGTGCAGACAAAAGTTTAGAATGTCGGTGGTTAAACAAGATCCTCCGTTAAATGCTAAACAAGAGGGCCTTGATCACTCATCAAACTTGGTAAAGGTCTACCAGTTAATCCTGACAATAAAACTTTTATAGATACCAGGCCCATAATTTAGAAAATTGAATGATAGAGGTCCACTAGACGATGCTACGCACCAAATATCTAAGCTCTAGGCATTGTAGTTTCTGACAAGAAGATTTAATTTTTTTTCCTATATATGCCTTCATAAAATGGAATAAACCCCTTGGCAGGGTCAATTTTGACCACATGACCATAATTTGAACAAACTAGGTAAATACCCACTGGACAATGCTATACACCAATTATACTGATTGTAGTTTCTGACAAGAGCATCTTTTAAATTTTCCTGTATAAGCCAATATAAAATCAAGTTTCCACCAGGACGGAGTCAATTTTGTTCCAAGTGCCACAATTAAAATAAAAAAAAAACACCACCAAACGATGCTACACACCAATATCTAAGCTCTAGGTAATGTGGTTTCGGACAAGAAGATTTTTGAAGCTTGTCCCAATGCTTGCTATGGCAACCAGTGTTCTGCATGGAATTGATTTAAACAACTTTGGTGGAGCTTCATGCAAGGAACATCCCTATAAAGTTTCGTTAAAAAATTGGTCAACTGCATTAGAAGATGTTGTTTAAAACAATTGTTGACACACGGACGGACGCAAGAACGACGGACATCACGAATTCACAATAGCTCATCTTTAGCTCTCCGTGCTTTAGTGAGCTAAATGGTCAACAGATGACAATACGGTAACCCCCATCCCCCACAAAAAAAACGTCGACGGATAGGTATTTTCATTCGAAATAATGTTAAAGACATTGAATAAGAAATGCTAGTCATTTGAGTTATAGACCAGCATGTCCTCTGAAACCACAGTAGGGAACAATAAAACAGACATGGGGTATTGATAGACAAGCTTGTTTACATAATCACTTTTTAAATGCTTATAAAAACAGCGTGGAAATTAGTCATAAGCTATTTATAACTTTTAATTAAATGTATAACCCTATTTTATTTACTAGTGTCATGAATGTCTACAAACATCTTGTAGCTTTAGGAAGGGGTTATTTTTATAGGAGCTGTTAATGTCATTAAGACAATCAGCCGCATCTCACATATTTCTAAGAATAAAAATACTTGTGACAAAAATAAAAATAATTGAAAGTCTGAAGATAGTAAAAAAATAATTCAGAATCTGCCTAATGTCATCGATAACAGAACAACTTGGAAATTGTACCGTTAGTCATGTAACAGTACTGTAATACTTTAGTTTTGGTTATTATGCACCTCTAGACATGGTTTTAATTTCCTGAATAAAATGCGTTTGGATACGTGGTTATACTTACCTATGATAAGCCGGTTAACTTACCAATAAGAACTCCTAAGATTATACCAGCAATAACTAAGCCAATAACAAGAGGGACTTCTACACCACCAGTAGTATCATCGCTGTTCGAGTCGTCTTTAGTTTCCTTTGATTGAGCCGACGATGTTTGTTGACCTCCAGTACCGGAGTTACCACTTGAAGTACTCGGTGCGGTCTGTAACAACACACGTGATGGAGTTAATAAACTAATAAATTAGGCAATAGTGGTAGATATTCTATTATGGTTTTGTTACCATACACCAACAATCATTCAGAGATCCTATTTTCACTTTTAGTGATTAATGACCGCTTTACTGTATATAGATTACGATTATTTATCTTATTGTTATATATGTACATAAGAATAGGTAATGCAATTGTTGCAACCCAAAATACTCGCAATTGCCATCATTTGTCTAGATATTTGATCAAATTATTAAACTCCTTACATATCATCAATGTATTTGAATGGCTCTACATGTAATAATACAGAATATTCCATTTGATTGTTTTCTCTTACCGAATTAACGGCTCCGGAACCCGTCATACCAGGTGCAGCTGATGACGACAAACCAGATGAGCCGGATGGCTGGGTTTTACCAGAGACTGGTTGGGGATTGCTTGATGAAGCAGTTGTCTTCTGGGATACGCCCTTCTGAGTGGTTCCTGTAGTTAATACTGATGTCTTGCTTGGTGTAGTTGAAGGCTGTGATAACTATACGTTAAGTATATTAATAATAGTATATTTAGTTATATCGTGTTTCAATATTTCGTGTGTTGAAATTTTTAGTCAACGACTCCACGTGAAATATTTAATTTGACAAGTAGTATTTTTATTGATAATCTGGTGATAAATTTTGAAAATCTAACAAAAAACCCCAAAAGACTTCGAACAAAAGAAATAGTTATGCTTTATACATACTGTTGTTTGATTCGATATTACGGTAAAATTTCTGCTTTCTTCTGGGCCTGGCGAAAAGGAACCAGTTCCAAGATACTGCCGAGCAGTAATTTTAGCGCATCTGAAATAACATGATTCAAGATGTATACTGTAATAAGAGTATACGTTAATATTCGATGGACGTTTTAAGTGATTGTAAAGCAAAAATACTGTTTCAACAGTTTTTTTAGTAATATATCAGCGCGTATGGGTCAACTGTAAGTACATGTTACTGGTTCCTCTTAAAGCCTATCCACTTCACTCATTACCGTGAGTGTTGTGTCTACAGATCTCGGACACGGTAAGTTCAAACCTTTTCGTGGCACATGATCTCTATGAAGATGAAGTGTTTGCAAACCATCCGTTCTGTATCACTGATTTGGATGATTCATTATGAGAAGATGGCAGTTACTTGCAGGAAACTAGATAGGTAGTGGTACAGACTCAAGGAACAGCGGACAGGTTATCAGTCCGGCGTAAGTTAACTAAAATACTGTTACAAACTAGTATACTACTTAACCTGCTCTTATTTGCTACCAGAAGGACCTGAGAACTTTCCAAGTGAAATATAAATTCAATACGGGAGGAATTGCCAATCATATCAGTTTGTCAGTCGTTTGTTTATAGACTTTGATAATACGTGCCTTGAATGGTGAAATACCCGCGACATTTGATAATATGTGCTGGAATGGTCAAAGATTGTGCTGAACGATCTGTTCTTTTTCTTATCTACATTTAGACATACGTGTACAACAAAAGGCGACTGTTCAATAATTTTGTTCTTTATGTTTTTCCCCCCAAATAATCTTATCATATCATAAGACTGATAACTTACGTTGTCAAACCAGCAAACTCAGTTTTAAGAACGAACGTTCCAGTGAAATTTGCCCCAACATTGAGTGTTGCTGACAGAAACTTCGGGGCTTGAGCGTAGCCCCTTGTGTCTTCAATACGAACATCGACTTCTTGTGATGTATTAAGTAAGTTTATTACAATGAATGAGATATTAAAAGTTCTGTATTCGATTATAGTTGCTCCTGAAATAAAGTTCAAACAAATTTTCGATACTAAAAAAATCATTAAAAGAATATCTAAACAACATAGGATAGTGAGCTTATTTCATCATATAAACTATAATCACGTGGTTTCCATACTTATTCTGCATACTGTGTTTAATGGAGTCGGAAGTCTGGCGCTTTTCGACTTTCTAATTGAATAATCAGAAATAATTTATGGAATATGTTATATACAGTCAAGTCATTACCCGTGTATGGCGGCACCTGAAGATCTAAGGTTACTGGAACAATTTCGGTTATGTCGAGACGTCTAACCATGTGATTAGAATTGTCATTGCCTTGCAACCCAATCATAAATATCTGTGAAAAAGACAACATGGGCATTTTTACGGAATGAACAACGTATCTTTTCTCCAAATTGAGAAGTTAGCCAGTGTACCAGGAGTAACTAAATATATTTGAGAATATCAGTGTGCATGTACAGTAAACAGAATGATAAATGTCCGTTTGAATGTTTCCAGACCATGCGTTATGTGAAGAAAGTGTTAGCGACTTTTGCTTTTTCTCTCGGTAACACGTTGTATTAACATTGCTCGGAAAAATGTTTATGTCAAGTGTAAAGCTAGGACATAGTATTTTGGTTCGCATTTACGAAATGAATATTGACAATGGGGTTTACCATTTTTGAAGAAATACATATTTGGTAATATATAGATTGTAGATAAAGTAAACATATTTCAACTTATACTTGTCTTACATCACTCGGAATCTTTACACTCGCAGCTTCAAATTTACCATTTCCCTTGTCTACAACCGGCGACATTCCTACCGGAGACAGCTTTGATTTTGTAAAGAAGAAAGCAAGGTTAGCAGATTTTATGTTTGAAAACCCTGTTACCGTGACGACCAGACTGTATGAACTTCCTGAAATGAAAATGTTAATCGGTTCCCGTGATCGATAGACCATTGTATCGTCTGGCATTTTTGTTAATGACAGTGCTAATTACGTAGTTCTTGGATAAATTGATGTGATAATGTTAATAAAGATAATTATCAAACAATATCCTTGTGATTACGTTTGCCGCCGACTGTTATTTCGAGCTACAAATGTAATTTGTTTTGTGAAAAATGTATTGGCGCTAAAATATATATATACATAAATTATGTATTTAAACACTTTTGATTCTATTTAAGCCTAAAATAATTTGTATTCAGCATATATATTTCTTTGCACCACTTTTATACAAGTGACATGGCGATTTCACAATATCACATACCAATAATAGGATTTCCGTTGATAGGATTGTTAGTTCCCAACTCAAACAACTGTTGTTTAATGGAAACGGGACTTTCAGCTTTAATTGACACTTCCCATTCACTAGCGTCCATTTTTTGGAATTTCCAATAACCATAATCTGTCTGAAAAAAAATGTAAAGGTATTATACAATTGTCCTTTGGTATTTGTTGACATACACGAAATAACTGATATTGATATGAATTAACTTTACTAGATACATAATGCTTAAATTCGGTGCTGTCAATGAAGCAGTCATATGTTTGCATGCCATTAATTTCCAACATTTACCCCTGAAACTACCATTACTTACCGCTGTTAATGGTACGTCATAAGTTGCTACAACCTTGCCATCACCTGTCTTTGGATTTCCAACTAAAGCAGGGTGCTTAGCATATGGCATACCTAAAAAAGTAACAAATACTTGGTATATTTTGAAGTGAGATAATTATGATACATAGAATTATTACTATATAATGTAATATTTGCGATTTTTAATACCATGAATTTCTGTTCATCTACGGTTGTTAAATTATTTCGGCTATGTAACGAACTTAATACCATACATTTTGTTTTAGTGGGGTGTAGTTGCATAATATTTAAACAGTACCACTTATCAATATCATTCAAATTATATGAAGTTTGACATCCGATCTTCTAAAACTAGTACCATGATCAGAAGCATAAAGCATGGAGTGATCGTTTTTAGTCACTTTTTTGTAATTGGTCGCCATGTAATATTGTTTACTATATTACCCGTGGGTGTTGTTGGCATTATTACAGGTGTTGTATGGTACACTGTCACTTCAAAGATGAATCTTGTCATTGTATCATCCACGTATACAATATGTTTCTTTCCTGCACTTGAAGTATCCACAAAAAGTGCTACATCCACCAAGCCTGAAGAAGCAGCTCTCTGAAAATGGACATCAATATGTATGTTCTATATTCATAAACAATAGTGCTCATACTTTTTTATTATTGTATTTTATCTCAGTTTATATTATATATGTCTACGTATATATTGCAAAACCACAAAATTTAATATATCGGTAGTTATGCTGACTATCATGTTGTGAATGATGGAATGCTAGAAATATCCCTCTAAATAAACGAGATAATTTATGGTTTGTTCATTTACAGACAAGCGGGATGATACTCACCCCGTTAGTTTCAGTAACACCCAAATTTAGCCCAAAATATATTTCAAAATAGGAAAATACAAAACACTAAAGACTATTCTTACCATTACTTGTAAAAAACTGAAAATGAAATTTATAATCTTTCGTGACAATTGATAGTTGTTGCATGCAGACTAGCGTACATGTATTTAGATGAATACAAACTATACAAATGAACAATTAAAACTAATTTATTACCCGGTTTCTTGCCAAAATACCTGTCGTGTTGCTTCGTTCTACAAGAGAAACATATGCTTCAATATTTTCTTGTTTTATCTTAACATGACTTAATGATATATTTTTAAATATTATAATCCTTTCATAACACATTTGCTAACTTTAGAATCAGGATTTAAAAGCTTGAATTACATAATGAATATGTTGGCACAAAAATAGCTCAATTTCTTTTAGTCGTCTACGGTAAACTGGTAATGGAATAAATCGAATCATTTTATTGTGGATAATTCATTCGTGTACTGAGAGTATACATGTTGCGAGTCAAAAGACAGTAACTTTGAATTTAATTGATCCCTGATGAATATTATGTATATATAAGATATGTTTATTAAAAGAAATTAAGGTATCGTCGGTTATTTGATTATTTATGTACGAAAAATAATACCAACCTTGGCTTTTAATAATATCAGGATAACCATCAGTCGAGATAATAAACGTTAGTAATGCTATCCAAATTAACATCGAATACTTCAACTGTGACTGGCCGTTCATGATGAAAATGTAAAATTAGTTAAATATGTAACAATTATAATTTGTATTTTATGTAATTTTGAACGAATGCTTATCTAGAACACACACAGCTTTCAGCCAATCAGATAAAGGAAGTGCAATGCAAGTATGATGTTTATTTATACTTACATTACGCCACAGGAATCATGTATGGTAACTATGCAGTATAACACTAGATTATGCATTTAATGCATATTACAGGTGAACCTTTCGTTGTATACGCCCTTGCTGTGGTAGGAGCATGTCTGACTGACATAGGCAACTATTTGCATAGGAGCTTAGGACTTTCATCACAGCACGCCATTTGGTACGGTCCATAACCTGAGTTTTTGGCTTCTCCCAGTGGCATCTTTGTCTTGCGGAGCTCAATGTCCAGGGTTCCAAGCCAAGAGTTGGTTGGCCTTCCTCTTCGCCTGTGCCTTGATGATTCCAATCTAGGGATTGTCTTGCTATGTTGGGCTGTGCTCTACGCAGGGTGTGGCCGATCCATGGCCATTATTCCGTAGTATGGAGTCAGTGATCATTTGTTGTTGCGTTCTTGCTCAGAGGTTGGGTATTTTCTCTAGGCACCTTATTTCCATGATTTGCCTTAAACAGGCGTTGATGACGTCTTGCAGTCGTTGGTCCAGGCGTTTAAGGCCATCTCCAGGTCTCATGGCTTTCCCTTTTCTTGCCTTTATATTTCCTTCTGTGACCCCTGTCTTGCTGACAATACTACCCAGATACGTGAAGTAGTTGACACACAGATAAATACTAGTAAATATGGAATATGACGCAGCTTTGTAGAGGAACCACTTACCTTTTATAGCGTTTGGTGTATAGTACAGTTGTATTTATGTTAATAAATAGGCTGTGATATAGATCAGCCCGATTAACTCAGTTGGCAGAGCATCTAACTTGAAGCAGGAGATCGCAGGTTCGAGCCTCGCATAGGATACTTTGTTTTCCTACCCTTATTACACTATCGCTTCATAAAGACAACATGGCAATCAAAAGAAACACACAAACTGCTGCAACAAATGCATCACAAATGCATCAACGTAATTGAACAGTCAGTGGGTATAGAACAAACTGTAAACAGAAGACATAGGTGAACTACAAACAGGAAGCAAAAGTTGACAAAGAAATGGACAGCATGTTAAATAGCAGAACTGATAGTATAAGATCAGATCAACTGAAAAGTGTACGACTAAAAACATAGATTCCCTACTCCGGTTCGTCATTGGCTTTGACCTGCTTTACGTATATTCTGAAAGTCGCCAATACTTCCTTGTAGTCAATGTCTATTATATGTTGGATCTTAGAATTTTTATCTTTACATAATTAGTATAGTGAAATCTTTGATTATCCTTAAATAAGGACTTCTTTCCATCGACTGATACTATCTGGACATTTTCTTTCTCTTTTCTCTGAGCACAGTCGCGTTTCTTACTGGTAGTACAAGAAAATAAGAGCATTTCGATGGTTATTTACGAGGTTTCTGTGTATTATGACAAAGGTTGACATGAACATAACAGACGTACACAATATATATACGTCATCATTACTTATATTTAATAAGCATGTTGGTGTGCATTTAAATCTCTCTAAGTCTTCAAATAGTCATTAGACACATATATGACAGGGACCACTTGCAGTATAATTTAATAGTCTTGTTAGGCAGACATATTTGTTCAATACAGAAAGATTAAATCGAGAGTTTAGAAGGCTTATGAAAGTGATAAAGATACATCGAACTCTTGTGTTTAAGTGTTCAATCTACGTGAAATGGGTGTTAATGAGAATTTGATATTGTGTTCTGCTTAATGAGACAATGTATATAAATTTTACAATCCAGGAGTTGCGTACATAACGATAATCTAACTATTGTTGTCACCGCCATAAGGACTTGTTGTCTCATACTAGTATTTGATAACTTACCTAAAAAATGTTTGTCTTAATAAAGCCCTACTTTTTCAATTTTTAAACTAATCAATGAAAATTCCCAAAGAGGTAGGAATCCACTGGTATCAAAATAGCATAAATACAAACAAATCTTTTGATCTTTCGTCAGTTACACATTCAGAGGTAAATTTTAAACATTCGTAAGACTTGCGTATAGTCTTAGATACAAGTAAACATAAATCTTCCGTCACTAGCTTAGCTTAAATCTGTTTTTTAGAAATAAGAATATTTTCTGACCGTAAATGGAACGACTGAGACCATTTTGAAGTCAATTATGGACACTTGCATGACTTCTCATCTGGGTTTGGCACTCATTATAAAAAGTGCTCAAAGATTCATTGAAATTTTGTGGTAAACAATAAGCAGTAGAATACCTTTCTTAAGTTTTTTACATTCATACGCCATACGATTTCACATGAACGCAAATACGGTCGTTTTATTGGTACAATAGGGTTATATACAATCGGGTAAGGTTAAATGGATTTTGTAAGTACTATAAACTATGTTATTATGGCCAATACTGTCTACTCTATTTTCTCTTATTGTTTTTTCATTGTATTTTTTCAGTAAAGAGATCATCAATTTGCTAAATAATTCTCTAAACAAAATGCATGGACGTTTGGCCATCGTTTTCACTTAAAATGTTTGTTTCTTGTTACATGTACATCAAATTAGGATAGGCAGGTGTGGGATTTTTTTTTGTTCTAAAAAGTGTGCGGAAAGGTAAAAAAAGGTGAGTCTGAGAAAGTGGATGCACCGATCCTCAGGCCTAATAAAACTCTAGGGTCGCTGTGGTCGCTAGGGAAGGTCGGGCTACCAGAAAGAAACAC
The DNA here is from genome assembly GCA_964023205.1 of Lutraria lutraria. Classification (NCBI taxonomy): domain Eukaryota; kingdom Metazoa; phylum Mollusca; class Bivalvia; order Venerida; family Mactridae; genus Lutraria; species Lutraria lutraria. The sequence goes on along the minus strand of OZ026843.1, from coordinate 14,293,437 downwards.
TTTTACGCCTGATATGCAGAGTTCTTATTATACATTCTAGCTTTTTATTGTCTATACCATTCAACCAGTTCACCTTTGCATTTTTGAACTGCATTCGCTGCATGATACATGTATAAAGATACATCAAAAGATTATCTAACTGACGTTGAAGTTCTTGACTGATTACCATGATGAAAGTACGATAATCACTTGATCACGAGTGTCACTTTAAAAGGAAACAGCAATGTCAGTATTAGCAGTAATCTTTGATAAATGTCGAAATGAACAGAGAAAACTCAGGCATTTAAGTGCTTATTGTGAAGATGTTTATCGTTATGAAAATCTCTAAGGCGATAACAACTGACTTCATGAAAACATACACTTCAACTTCGAGTGTCGGTATTTTACTAATTTGTTCATATCACGTCGCCGTGAGTATGTAAATTCATCACTTTTCTAAATTAAAAAAAGTTGTTCTTAATCATCGTCGTATTGCTCAATAGTCTGGCAATTATTTTTGAATAAACCATTGTTGAACTGTCCAATGACAATAATTTCACCAGGTCAAATTCGACATTTTTTTGGGGACACAAACATCATTGCAAATTAATTCCCTTCAGTTTCACATCATTGACAATCAAATCAGCTTCCGTTAATTTGCCAGCTTAAGTAAAGTTTATCCAAGGGTGTATGTTTATAATATAATTATGACATTAATGTGCATCAGATATGGTTACAAAAATATTAACAATACAAATTTCACAAGCAACCAGTGAAAGCGTTTCTTCAACCTTTCTTAAAGTATGTACCTTTCTTAATTTGAAAATTTATCTTTAAAAATCTGATGATCAGGAACCATTTTGCTAAAAACCTTATATGAAACACAACACCAACTCGTGTTACGATGATCATCATATAATCATTGTATCTTAGTGGTTATTGTTTCGTATAAGAAAATAGAAAAGTGAAAAATATATTTAAATATTGCAATAGAACAGTTTGGCAAGGAAGTTACCGCAATGTTTAATTATATTTTATTATACCCCCGCAAACAAAGTTTGAGAGGAGGTATATTGGAGTCACTCGGTCGGTCGGTCCGTCCGTCGTTTCACATTCTTCAAGCAATTGCAATGAAACTTGCAATATCTTATCACCATGAAGTGTAGATGTGCAAGACACAATTTTCATTTCCAGCGATTCACTCATTCCAGATTTATGTGCCCTTGAACTTAGCCATATAGTGTACAATGGCAGTCTTAGTTTGTGGAGCGAACTACTTCCACATTTTTCAAGGGATGGAATTGAAACTTGAAATATGCTATCACCATGAAGTGTACATGTGCAAGACACAATTTTCATTCCCAGCGATTCACTCATTCCAGAGTTATGTGCCCTTCAACTTAGCAATATAGTGTACAATGGCATTGTTAGTTTGTGGAGCGAACTACTTCCACATTTTTCAAGGGATTGAACTGTAACTTGAAATATGCTATCACCATGAAGTGTACATGTGCAAGACACAATTTTCATTCCCAGCGATTCACTCATTGCAGAGTTATGTTCCCTTGAACTTAGCCATATAGTGTACAATGGCAGTCTTACTTTGTGGAGCGAACTACTTCGACATTTTTCAAGGGATTCAATTGAAACTTGAAATATATTATCAATATTAAATGTAGATGTGCAAGACACAATTTTCATGCCCAGTGATCCACTCATTGCAGAGTTATATCCCCTTGAACTTAGCCGTATAGTGTACTATCACATTCTTAGTGTCAAAGCGGCGGCGGGGGTATTAGTCACCTCTGTGACAGCTCTAGTTATAGTTATTGGGCCTCATTGGTCGAGTGGTTATGGTTTCTGACTGGTAATAACTAGCCCCTTATCGCTGTGAGTTAGAATCCCACCTGAGACCAGACACATGTCATATGTGTGGAAACTGTCCAGCTAGCTTAAGAAAGGTTGGTGTTTCTAACCAGGTGTCCTGCATCGATATAGCTGGAAAAGTTGCCACATGGGGCCGGCTGTTGGTGTGAATTTAAACCTCAAACAAAAATATGTACATTGTATATGCTTATGTTGTGTATTTCGTATTCATATCACATGCCTTTAATTTCTGCTGCACTTTATGTTAATAGCACAAAATGTTAAATATGTTGAAAATAGCCAAACAACCAATCGATAAACCCAAATTTGAAGTTCGGTGTCCAATCTTCTACCAATCCCTACGTATTTAGGACCCAGATTTATGTTTTGATAAAATTCCTCAAACTATATATCGAGGGCTCAGCGCAACACTGTTGTAACTTGTTCTTATTTCAATATGAGTTACGACACTGTTGCGCTGAGCCCTCGATATGTATAAACATCTTTATATTATAGTTTGGGTGCAACTTCCTAATCTGTTGTTTAATGATGGAACATAAGGGTAACTCATAATACATGATAAAATATGGATAGCCGAAAAGGAGTGAATTAAACCTCTCTAGGTAATAGATAAAAGTCAAGTACAATGTATTTGATTTTGGTAAACGGTAGTCTTAACTCGCCCCTTTTTGCTTCATTCAAGTGCTCCAGTAATCTCCGATGATTTTTACACCGATTCAAAAGTACATAAGAGTTTTTCACACAAACGTAGTACTCGACTCGGACAGATTTTTTCACTATTGAAGTCCAAGAAAATATAAGTGATCATTATATATTTTATTTTATCATAATAAAATGACAATGGTAGTACCTTTTGCGTGACACTAACACCATAATTGAATGCCGCACATATGTTTTAAGTGACTATGGCTAATGTAATACTATACCAAATACTTAATTAATTTCTATTTGTCAAACTTGTTTCTCTTCCAACTCTAGATCTGATTTCATATTCTCTGAAATTCTACATGTGGTGTAGTGGCAAAATCTTTGGCCGATAAAATGTCGCACAAATTTTCTGCCGCTGAACCGTTAAATGTCTCAATGCGTGTTTTTAGGGAAAACTCAAAGTATCTAGTGGGATTATGATTACATATTGCTGAATATTCAGTCACTATATCATATCTTAAATAATGCTGGTCCACCCATCTGGCTGCTAGTGGCAGAATATGCTCTTACTTTAAAATATTGACCTCTTTCGTTGGAGTTGTCTTCTTTTAATTTCCATTTTGATAAAAGTTTTACATTATCAAGTGCCGTAGTGTATATTTTAACAGATGTTTCGCCCCCTTATCCTCGGAACATCCTCGCTGTGGCGGGGCAGGTAGGGATCAGTCACTACCCCATCTACGATGGCTGCTAAGTTGGTTCATGACGAAGTAGCCAGAGCTAACTGGACCCTCTTTCTGTAGCCTTCCCAATCAAATAAAGTGTGGCCTTCCGCGCCTATCCTTTGATTCCAAAGTCGCCGAACAGTTTCCACATTGAGTTGGATGGGAAGCCTCTGCAGCCAACTTCCACAGGGTACACACAATTTTTCCACCCTTTTCTCTGACACTCTTCTGCTAAGTCATGGTATTTTGTCTTCTTTAGTTGGTAGGCTTCTTCCATTCGCTCTTCCCGTGGTACAGACCTGATGTGGTTGTCGTAGTGCTCTTCCTTTCTCACTCTTTTGCGAAGCTAATTAATTGTGGGCGTGTCTTCATCATGGATCTTTCTTTCTCTCTTTCTCTAGTGCGTCGGCTATTACCCGCAACACTTAGTTGCCCTAGTCCTCAGTCCTTGTGAGCCTAGTTTGACTGACTTTGCTGATCTTACACGTGATCCAGCTGTCCTGACTTCTGCCTGCACCATGGATCTTCTTTCTAAAGTTCCCGCCTTATCCCATCGTTGATGTTTCCTAATGCCCAAGCCTTCTCTTTCCTTGTTTGTAAGACTGTTCAGAATGGTATACCGCCTGACTCACAACAGAACATATGACGAACACAAACAAACATGTAATAAAAGCGTGCGTTTTCAGGCGATATTTCCTCTCATGAAGTCGTTTATATGGACTGGTGTGAATGTATGATACTATTTTATAATAATTGATATCTTTTTAAACAAAGGTTTAATGGATTTATGCATGAGAACTATTATGATTGCATACGACCATGTAGGCGGGTCCGATCTTTAAAGGTGGTAGCCATGATTTCTGTGACTATGTAGTTGAAGTGTATGTGATGTCAATTCGTCATTTATCTCGGATGCGTCCCAAGTCAGTTTGTAATATTTCTATTTTTTTTCTGTGATTCTTTGTTGCAATAAAAAAAACTATTACTGATACAATCAGTTGCATATAAGTAAAAATAGCAGTCATAAAAAATGGATTTTTGTAGTCGGTAGGTACATTGGCTTTGATTCCGGTTTGACCTTAAAACTGAAATCTCTCGTTTGTGATCCTTATCTCCTGAAGTTCAATGTATTTCTTAAGATAAATTAAGATAAATAAAAGGACCACAATCCACAAATCGAAGTTCTGCAATGAGTTTGTTCGTGGTGTTTATGTTCTTAGTTCATGCATTGTGTACATATTCCATGTAGGACTTTTGTCCCAACGTACTACATTTCCCAAACCCCCAACACAAGAAATACCGAACCTACATACAGAGCCATAAAAAATTATAACTATGCATACTGAAGTGGAACGATCACAAATTGATTGAACTCTATGTCTCCATTCTCATGTATGTTTGCTTCATTGGTCATTTTCCATCAGCTTTATCATATTGTTCACGTGATAAATTTTGACGAGTTGACTTTAGTATGTCTGCAAACTAGTTTGTTCGCATTACGATATGTGATCTAATAAAATCGAACCACAGTTGCCATATGCTGCGAATTTGCTCATATTGTTAATTATAATGTTTGTAACTTTTTTGTCCTCTAAAGGATATTAATGTACAGCATTGTGATTGTTGCGAAATTTCTTCATTTGTATCGTCCCTCTTGTTTGTACGATCCGTCTCTGTGGCCAACCCTTTCTTAATTGTATGAAAGAGTCTTGTATGTTTTTGTTATTAACGGTACAGTTTCATAAAGAAATAGACAAACAAACAAACAAACAAACAAACAAACAAACAAACAAAAAAAAAAAAAAAAAAAAAAAAAAAAAAAACATTACATAAATTATGGCATGAAGCATACCCGTCACAAGTAATCGCATTAAGGTAAAACAAAATACAACCACATTTTGAAATAGTAACAAGAACAACTAATTTAATAGTATGAATATTATGGGTATCACAGATAGTTACAAAATACAAGGATACAAAAATTGAGCTGTGGTATTGGAAAGTAATAAATGAATTATTTAGTATGTTATTTCATATACATATTGACAAACTTTCTTTCATTGTTCTATTTGTTCAGATAATTTAAAATGGATGTTACGAAGCAGCAATAAAATGTGGCAACATTTTTACTGTGTTGTTTCCAATCTCACAGTATTGTAGTAAACATCACAGTAACTAATTTAAGGATACTTTATGGTGTCATGAGAATATAAGTTTACATTTGAATAAGCATATTAAACCTCTTCGTATCTAGCTCTATATCTGGTAATGGTCGATGTATGAAATGAAATTGCCCGCTCCAAAACCAAGGGTGATGTTTCAAATATACACACAAGTGAATTCGATAGTAACTCGAATGAATCAATGTCTTAAATCAATTCACAATCAAATTGTGTCCGAGTTTAAAACTCTGGTTTCCTGCAATATGCAGTTGTCGTTATAAATCTACGTGCACACTATCAGACGAGATGTTTTATTTCCATGGAGCAAATTTGTTATTTGATGGTGCAATAGAAGGTCTCTTGTTGCCGTTCACTTCAAGTTGTTTTGGTTCTACCTTGGTAATTGGCGTTTTCTTCTTCGTTAGCTTTACCTTAGCAACAATACCTCCACCTGAATAAAATAAGAACATTATTAATCTGTATCGTTGTTCAGATTTCTAGCCCAAAAGGAATGTTTAAAATGAAAGTTTGTTTTGTAAAAATCTACTAATAAAATATCAAAACAACTACTTTTCAGGTTCAATGGAAGCCATTTTTCAATTCACAATCACAATGGCAACCAGATTACTATATCGAGAAATGGTAAATTATAAGTCATATCTTGACGAATATATATTTGTATATGCGAACATACAAATTATTTGAACCTAGGACAATATAATCATGAATTCGAGTACTTGTGTAACTGTATTATTATATTCATATTATTAAGTTTACGTACCAACAATGATTCCTACGATTACACATCCTGCCACTATGCCCACTGTAGTACCTACAGATAGTTTTGAAGATTCGTCAGTATTTGATGTATCAGTTGATGGCGCCTTTGTCGTTGTTGAGACAGTTGTAGACGCTGTTGTCTGAAATGAAACAACACATAATAATAACGATAACATTAATCATTGTTACCGTTTACTTCTGTCGTTTTGTTATGTGCTTCACTTTTATTTGTATAGTTTGGTGCAAAGTTCAAAGTAATCTGTTTCATTGACAATTTTGCACAAACATAACTTTTGCAATAATATAAGCAATTCATTCTTAAAACATTTTTTCATATATATTCCTAGTACGTATGAAGCTTGAACGTTTTCAATTAAGCAGGTTGTATTGTAACTCTTGGTAACGCTTAGAATAAAAAAAACACACCAAAATAGTTTCTTGTATGACGTATATGCAATGAGTACAGTGTACAACAATTCGACTTAAAAAGCAAATTTCAACTCAATTTTACTTACCGTAGTTTCATTCTTTACCACTGTGAAATTGAAAAACTCTTCCGGTCCAGGTAAAACTTTACCATGGTCAAATGGTAAGGCTTTAATTGTTACACCCCTATTCAATAGATGAAAAAAAAAAAATATATATGCTGCTTAAGAATAAAATTAATGTAATTGTGACAATTTTATAAAAGACCACGTTACTATGAACCTCAGTCAGATACTCCAAAAGGGCTCTGATCAGAATGCTAAATGTCAATTTTGTCAAGACAACATACAATGAAGCCGATTAATAAAATAATGCAGTATTGGTTGGCAAATCTTTAAAAAAACTTACGTCGATAAGCCGTAAAATTCTGTTTTCAGTACAAAAGTCCCAGAAAATTGGGCACCGGCTTTCAGTGTCTCTGATAATGTTGTAGGCGCCTGGACATAGCCTCTGTCATCATTAATGCGGACATCAATTTCTTGTTGTGTCTGTAGCAGGTTTGTCACGGTAAATGTGATGTTCACCATTGAATATTCAAAAACTGTCATACCTGAAATTAATAATTGACTTTATTTTCTTTCTACACATTTGTGATAACACATGCTCGTTTTTATCGTTCATTAAATTTATTCTACAATTGTAGATGCATAATGCTTTATTGTATTAGTAGTATAGTTGGAGGACTTCAGTAAGTTTTCATATTCATACAGACTTATCTGACAATTGTTGAACTGATGCAACGCGCGTTTTTGAATAAACAATGTTTGCGCTGGTCTAGTTGATTTAGCGAAATATTTATTATTTTATATTATTCTTCATTATCCAGTTTACCAATAAATTTGGGATTGACATTTTAACTTTTGATGAACATTCATCATACCCAGTGTTAGTTTCTTCAAATTAAAATGTAGTTAACGTTTCATTGCATTGAGTTAACATATGCTGTATTTAAATTACTGCATGAAATAATTTTTCAGGTCAATATTTTGTTCGTTCTGTATTCTGTTTTTTTTTAATTGTCATTATACCACTCATATTCCTGCGGTAATATTGCCAATTTATTTTATTGTGCCTTATACATCACTTAACAAGTTTCGAGTATTTTGTTCCTCGGGAAGTGTGAGGTTGGATCCTCAAAACAAGAATAACCCCAAAGCTACATGCGGTTTCGATGCGGCACACTCCAAGGGGCAGGGTTTTGTCCTCCATTTCTATATGGTTCTATGTTGGATGGGTTTTGGGTTACATATTGGTTTGTATAGGGTAATAATTCAGATGTTCAAAGTCACATTGTTTCCAAATAAAATCTCTTTAAGTGTTGTTCAATGATATGTTTGTTATACGAATCTGTTTAAGATATAAATGAATTGTCTTTCATACCTGAACTGGTTTGAACATCTAGCTCAAGTGACAATGGTTTAATTTCTGTAGGATCAATGCGTCTGTATGTGTGTCCTGCATTGTCTTTTCCTTGTATACCAATCATGAACACCTTGTGTAAAAGCAAATTATGTACATATAATGAATTTACCATCATTTAATCATATCAATATTATAACAATAATTCGAAACGATAATAACCCATGATTCTTATGATAAATAAAAAAGATGACAGATTCCAAATGTTTTTTGCATATAGCATTCAGCAGGAGGCCACTGATTCAAAACACAAAGCCATGTTATGATTATTGTACATTCAACACATTTGTTCAAACATTTTAATATTATCTCGATGTAGGAGGTAACATTGCGGGCCGCAATTCTAAATTAACAAAGTACCATTTAGGCATATAACCGGTGCTCCACCGAAAACCACTGAGTCATACCAAACTGTTTATCGAATTGTTACATGTTTTTGTGTTTCATTGTACTGTATTCTATTTAGTAATGTAATTTAGCTATGTTTCGTTTCCCGTAGATAAGGGTGTGGCCATTTAATCAACAAAGACTCCCTGGTGTCTTGCTGCAGGTTGTTACAAGATGGCATCCCTCCTCGTGGAAACTGCGTTTTGCCCTTTTTATGTTTCTATGTGTTTGGTTGGTTTGAGCTGGTGGATTTTGAGAAAGGTACTATTTTTAGGAATGTGTTTGTTATGTGTTTCTAGAATTCCTTGTCTATTATACATATTAAGATATAAGTACAGGAACGTTCTGCTCACCTCACTTGGAACTTTCACATTAGATGCCACGTACGTACTTCCACCTTTATGAACTAAAACAGCAAAACCCGCTCCACCCGAATCTTTCTTCAGAACTAGGAATGCTTGGTCTACTGTTTTTACATTTGAAACTCCTGTAACTGTTATCTTTAGGTCATATGCTTTACCTGGAATTACAATATTAATGCAATACATACAATACATACTGCTGACATTATGTGCGTGCAATTAATTTTAGACGAATTATTTGGTTCACTATATAATATAATGCGAAGCATTTTTCAACCAGATACGGGTTAAACTCACCTGGTATTGGGTTCTTTAATGCTACTGTAGTTCCTGGTTTGAACAATTGTTGAGTCATGTGTACCGGGCTTTCCGCCTGTATTTTGACATTCCATGGTTTATCATCAAGTTTTTCGAATTTCCATATCCCATAATTTGACTGAAATGTATTGTTGATAGAATTGTTCAAATCATGTAAATACTTTTTTGTTCTTTGATAACAGGATGACATTTCATAATTCTCATTTCATATATTTGATATGAACATCAGAGTTATGCGTAAGAACTATCAAATATGTTTAAAGCATCGTGATTGACTTGATACTTTTAAAAACGTAATACATTGTATAATATTTTAAGGTTATTTGAAATGATCAAATGACATACTTTCTTACCAAGCAACAAAAAATCTAATCGAACGAAAAAAATGGTGATTTATTGCGAAAAACACTGTATCCCTTTAAATATCGACTTTACTTTATCAGCGGTAACCATCTCTAACGTGTTGTGCATTGTTTTGGTACGACATGATAACATTTAATTCGTTAGTGACAATAATTTGTACTTAGACATCAAACCTTAGCGTGGTTTCAATTATTGAATCGTAAACGACTTGCGATTTTGATTGGCTATCAAAACTATATTAGATGCATAATTTAGTCGAAATTCGTTGTTTTCATGGGACGATAATGGTCCGACACTTTAATTGTTAATTGCTCTGCTTAAAAATACGGTAGGTGTCATTTTCGAATTAACATTGCCGTCTTATTTGATGACGGATTTCAAAGCAGTTTCCGGTATTTTGTAGCGGAAATGTTAATCTAGGAAAACGTGCCTCAGAATTTTAATACTTGTTTTCATTTTTCATTTATTGAGTATTACGTAATTAACAGCGTGGTTCTGGGTACGGAATTTCTTTAATGTCAAGTATCTTACGAACGGAGGACGTTTTCAAAAAACATGGTTCCCTGCTTTATACATTTATAGTCATTTTAATGATACTTGTTGTAATATATTCCTATATACAGAGTAGTTATCGTTGTTCAAAATGTTTTGTAAATTACGTGCGATATTGGTTTATAGAAGACCAATCAAATGTAATATTTGTTTCAAATTACTTGTAATGTACTTTATACAGTGGGTTTATTTTAGTATATAATTATGGTTTAGTTTTTAATTCTATAAATTGGTGAAACTGGATTTGACCTGACATCCAAGCCAGATACCTTAAATAATTTGCAATGGCATTTTAGTTTTTAGTATATAATTATGGTTTAGGTTTTAAAACTATAAATCGTTGAAACTTAACTTGACCAGCCAGCTAATAACGACACATAAATGGTAATCACAATACACATACTGAGGTAATTGGAATATCCAAAGTGGCGGTAACTGTACCAGCAGAAGTACTTAGAGCAGGACGTCCGCTGTATGGTAACCCTGAAAAGGACGTAAAGAAACCAAATGACAAATTCAATGACAATGTCGACAAAGTTGAAAATAACTAGATACTAGATGTTATTTAGTTGTATTAATCAAATGTAACAAGTAAAATGTTGAGAATCTGACTTCAGTAAACAGTTCTAAATGACAAACAGATTTGAATTTGTTTAAAATGTTCACAAATCAATGAACAAAATAGAACAAATAATCTAAATAGAATATTTTATGGCATTAAATAATAAACTTAAGGAAGTCACAAATAAATTCATCAATACTTGCCACTGGACATAGTCGTTATAATAACTGGACTGCCATTTATAACTGTCACCTGAAAAATCAGCCTTGTCATAGTGGCATCGACGTACACGATATGGGTTTTCCCAGTTCCTGATGTATCGGTAAACCGTGCAACATCAGCTAGGTTTTTATTACTCTGAAAAGAAAATACTTTAAAATAGTATACTGAAGAGATCAGAATAATTAATAACAGTTACATTTTATACACTAAAGTATTGATTTTAAAACAGGCCAACCTATTAATGTAACTACATTTGCACTGTGCAAATGAAATGGAGCAATGTATAGAACAATGTATCTTTATCATACAACGGATGGTGTGAACGAAAATGCATGAGTATACCAAATATACAAATAAGGCAAACAATAAATAGAACAAGTAAACAAAATGGAAATCGTTATAAACAAACTGCATGTAATACTTACATAGAAGCTTTCTCTTGTAAGTGTTGGTATAATTCTTAAAGAAAAGTTCAGTGGTTGTATAAAGCCAAGCTTATTATACTTAGATATAAGTATGTAATTTTGTGCTCACGCGAAATATTTGATACAAATCAGTGAGAATAGAAGACCGTGATTCTTACGACGCTTGATACGGTATTCCCTGATGATTTTGATGTGGCTGCTGCTACTGTAGATTTTGTCGCCTTGGTGGTTATGTGTGCGGAAGTAGTTGTAGTTGCTGATGTAGTTGATGTTGTTGTCTAAAAGAATAAACACAAGTTTTCATAGTGCACTTTATGATAAACTGAATAAAATAAATCGAAATGGACAGTCAATTAAAAAAAAACACCATCGATGAATTTGAAATAAAGTTTTTTTTTGTCACGTAATACGATTTCTTTCATGCAAGTACTCATCTAACATCCGCTAGAAATTAATCCAAATTATGAAGGTTTCATCTTTTTCTAGAAAACTCTTGAAATTGAATAAGACATTAGCAAGACCAGAAAGTCACCCTTACGGTTGTTTTCTGGTAAACAGTGATGTTCCGCAATTCTATGGGACCACTTGAAAAATTGCCACCACCATAATTTCTTCTGGCCTCTATCTTCACGAATCTAAAAAACAGGACCATTGAGATTTCACAAGAAGCCGACAGCGACCGGAGCAAACGTGGTTAGCATTTGTAAAGACAATCCAGCTTTTTAAAAAGCTATTAGGATGTATTGAAGTCATGGCCCGTTGTGCCGTGTCGTAAATTTGTATGTGAAATATATTTAAGCTTATGAACGTATTGATTGAAGTTGCCGCAAGTTTTCATGGAACATCGGACCACACATAAGGCTACTATAACCAAAGGTTGTTCTAAATCAATTAATTATAATTATCCTGCCTTATAGAGCAAGATGTCAAAACTGGAGTATTTTATCATGTAACCATATAAATTCAAAGCATGTATACGTTGTTACGCCGCCATTGCCAGCTTTCAGAACGAAATGCCCCGTGAAGTTATCACCGGGTTTAAAATTATTAGAAGTTAGAACTTTTGGATTTTGCACAAGTCCAACGTCATCTGTGATTCTAACATCAATGTCTTGTGTTGTCGAAATAAGGCTTTTCAACGTAAACGTTATGTTTAAAGATGTGTGCTCTTCTACGAATGCTCCTGAAAAAAGTAACGTGTTAAATCCTGTGAGACACTCGGAGTAAAGATTAAATAAGGTTATTGATCTGTGTGTTCACCATCATGCTAGGTAGATAAAGACCTTCCATGAGAGCGTCAACTTAGCTCATAATAAATTGCAATTGCACCATTTGTTTAAAAATAGCATTTCAGATATGAAGAGCCAGTGCATAATAAGACTAGTATTTCAAAGCATATATTTATAATGAACCTACCGGTTAGAAATGGAACTTCAAGTTTAAAAGTGACAGGAATAATGTTATCGGTGTCCAAACATTCATAATAAAAAACACACCACATGTGATGTTGTAGATTCTTTAATGAACCTACCGGTTAGAAATGGAACATCAAGTTTAAGAGTGACAGGAATAATCTCATTGGTGTCCAGACGTTTATATGGATGGCCTGAATTATCTTTGCCTTGTATACCAACCATAACAGCCTGTAATGTTATTTGTATGCTGATAGTTTTGTTATTGCTACACGCGTAAACGTACATATATATATGAACCAGTTAAATAGCTCGCTCACACAAGCTTCTATATAAATAATTACTGAATGAGTTATCAATTTTAATACAAAATTATTTCCTCCAGATATTAACTCGGAATTCAAAATGATTGCCTGTTTATATTGCATAATAAACTGGCGTTTCATATTTATAAATATGTACAAGCAGGTAAAAAAATAGAAATAATCAACTAACTTCTGAGGGCATTGTTACTTTTCCTGCTTCGTACGTGCTGCCACTCTTCAAAACCAAAGGGACCATTTTGACTGGCATTATCTTTTCCTTAGAGTAAAGAAACCCTATGTCAACAGACTGAACATTTGACATTCCCTCCACAGTCACCTCCAGTTTATACGATTTTTCTGAAGCGATATCATTTCACCTTAAAATCGTCCGTTATGTTTTATTGAATTGTGCTGTTTTTAATATTGTGCCCGGGAATGCACCAATTGATAATACTTGCGATCAATTGTCGCTCTTATTACACTCATTGGTGTACATCAGAATGTTATTTCCTAGTCATGTTTTAGGGAATATTCGGTAACGCTAATCAGGTATGTTCAAATAAGACATATACTGTCGTTTTGCATTAAAGGACATTCATTTTGAACGTTTAGTCGAAAATCCTCTGATTAGCAGATACTATACGTATAAATATGTTGCATGAAGGTAAAACAATTTGTATATAATCGCATGTATTATTAAGATGCATTAACATACATTCGCTTATGATCATAATACCTATTATTGGACGATCTGTTACAAGTTTGCCGGAACCTAACTCAAACAATTGGTGCGTGATGTACACAGAGCTTTCTCCTTTGATAGTGACATCCCAAGTATTTGCATCGGTTTTAGTAAACCTCCAAATTCCAAAGTCTGCCTATAATAAAGATTCATGATACATGATACATACATAAGTTCTCCATATTTTTTAGAGAAAACAAAACCTCTACCGTTTTTCCTAATAGCTGTCATTCAATATCATGTGTACAGTTTTAAAGGCTACAACTAACACAATCTTTCTCCCGAAAACTCTCTCTATCTCTTGGCAACATATTATATTCAATCGTCCACCCTATCATTCTTCAAAATTGCTGTCATTCAACGTCATTCGTAACGTTTTAAGGCTAAAACTAATGAATAATTCTAGGAAGTCTCGTTGCATTTAATCTCACCTCTTCATATCTTGCTAATGTTTCACCAATGCATTCAGTTACATGATAGAAAAAAGTTATTCATACGATTATTCTTTCAGATAGCAGATGGATGTACATTATTGTGTTATTTATTCAATACGTTACTTACTGGGTTGATAGGAATATCAAATGTAGCAACAACTGTTCCTTGGGTCGCTGTGCCGTTAAAAGTCGGTCTGACGGTAGCGCCTATAATGCAATAATGAGATTAAAAAATCATCTCTCCGGTATAACTTTTTGTCAATAAGCAGATATCAAATAACTATGATCTAAGTATTCTATATGATATTTAAATAAAGAAACATAGTACTGGGGCCATTGATATAGACGAACATACATCGTGTATACACAAAAGTTCTATTAAATTGATCCTCAAACATATGTGTTTATAATACCTGAAGGTTTTGTTGCATATATGCCTGGTTTGGATCTTGATACAAATACATTTATGAATAGTCTCGTCATGGTATCATCAACATACGTGGTCATCGGTATGCCCGAAGTGTATTTAAATTTAGCTATATCAACTAATCCTGTAGTTGAACTTCTCTGAAAAAGGCGTCTAAACAGTTAATGTTGGCTAACTTCATATTTGTCTATTATACAATTTTTAACTTTTAAGATTATAATCATTTTGTATCTGGAACAAAACACATTGTTTTAAAAATGTTTTAAAGACATTTTGTTGTCTTTCGTGACAATTTCGAGTATATAATTCAACATTTCCTTCATAGATTAAAATACGTTCTGAATTTGTTACAAGTTATTTTGTCTTTTAATGTCTCTCTAGCAGCATGGAATGTGTCTGTATTGAATATTAATTCAAACAATTTATTATCCAAATGTAATTTAATTTCAATATTCTCGTCGTTAGTAATATATTTGCGTCCAACTGAATTTTTAATTTTAGATTAAGTGGTATATTCACATAAATACACTTGAAAAACATCTGATCGGATATTACTAGGCTTGATATTGAATATACCTTAACTCTTGTTGGAAAGGTGTTCTCATTTCTCGATAAATCCACCAATTCATCTTCTTGGGCATATTCTTGACCTGAATGAATAGATACGTTGTGAGTTTCTGGTAATACTGTTACGTGACTTGTTTAATTGATAAATATTAGTTCCCAGTTTCAGCGATAAAAGGACGGACAAATTGGAAATATATTGAATAAACATGAAGTTCGATTAAGCATATCCTTTAAGAAGAAATATAAAATATTAAAGCGACACAAAACTGTATTTCTTCGATTTATCATAATCTAAATTCGCTACAAAATTATTATTTTTTGGCGTCCCGAACTTTTTGATATTGAAAAATATTTACCTTTCTTCTGTATTGTTTCATTAGCAACGTTACCATGGCAAACAAAAATTGTTACCATCAGTAAAAGACAAATTCGACGGCAATCATTAATTTTGTATAATTCCATGTTGTCACTTGGGTTAATCTTTCATTAGAATAAATCAGAATATTATTTTATTAGTATGTCTTCTGATCTACGCTTTGTTCAAATGATACTTTTTTCCAAAGTTTTATCTTAAATGGAGACTTATCTATGTTAATTTGATAAAACTGAAAATGTAAGAGGCCAACGGAGTTGACAAATTGATAAATAAGTGTTTAAACCATCGCCGATAAATCACTGATGTAAACAGAACAATAAAATACCATTAACAATGCAGAAAGTAATCACACGATTAAACATGTTATGTATATGTATATATTGTGCAAACATATAAATATCTTTTTCATTTATCTAAATCAATATAACACGTTTGTTTCAAATACCAACTCCTCCTTCAACTTAACCACTCATAATTATTTTTTGATTGATCCGATGCAAAATATCCATCGATTAAGATATAGATAAATATGTTAGAGATGAACAAAATATTTGCTGCATGTGAAAACTCAACGATCATGTCTTCCTAAAACATATGCAAAAACAATTTTGGAATCATCTTTTTATGCCTAACTAATTAAAATACTAGATTCGGGTTTTCTCCTATTCGATAGACTCAAGATAAGTGTGTTAATTTTTTATGCATGTCCATCAGTTCTGCGATGTTTAGTACCATGTTTCTATGTATAGTCGGTTTTAGGGTTTGCTGACCTTTTGCATACGAGTTTGCTTGTTTATTGATGACTTGTCTTATTCATGATGTTGGGTTCTTGTTCAGACTTTTTGTATGTTATTGTAACGAGTGTAAGTGTGAAACATTTATTTTGTCTTCAGCAGTCTTGTGTCGAATGTTGATCATTTTGCTAAAATTTATTCCCAATGAATCAGGTCGTAACGAAATGTTAATCACAGATAAACAAATGGTAATTTTTATGTACTACTTGAAGTAAATTACATTCACATTAAAAAAACTGCTTGTTTCCAGTAAACGTCCTAAGAAATGAATTTAAAACATCCTTTTGGAGCTGGGGACGTGGGGTTGTTTCTGGTTCGCCTTTGGTCGTGATTGGTCTGGTTCCTTTTTTTGTATCGGTTTCATTAAATTGGGTATAGAAGTATATGTATAACTTTATCTACGGCGACATTTACTTCTCTTCGAAAGTCAAAATTTGGTTTGTTTTTTATTAGCTCACATGTCCCAAAGTGACAAAGTGAGCTATTAGGATCACTCTCCGTCCGGCGTCCGGCGTCGTGCGCCGTCAAACTTTACGTTGTGACAACACTAGGGGCCACATTTTTGGCTCAATTTTAGCAAAACTGGGTCACAACGTTAATATCAACAAAATCTCGGACGAGTTCGATATTGGGCCATTTGGGGTCAAAAACTAGGTCACCAGGGCCACTGTTTTGAATTTATCTTCATGAAACTTTGTCAGAATGTTTATTTTAATAATATGTAGGTCAAGTTTGAAAATGGGTAATTTCTGTAGTAAAATTAGGTCACTAGGGCAAATTGCTGGAAAACCTTGTGAACACTCTAGAAGTCACTGTTTTGATTGGATGATCATGAAACCTCGTCAGAATGTTTGTCTTCATAATATCTTGGACGAGTTCGAACATGGGTCATCTTGTGTCAAAAACTAGGTCGCTAGGTCAAATCTTATGAAAAACCATGTTAACACTGTAGATTTCAGTTATTATTGGATCTTCACCAAACTTTGTCAAATCGTTTGTTTTAATGATATAATGGTCAAGTATAAATATGGGTCATCTAGGGTCAATAACTAGGTCACCAGGTCAAATCTTAGGAAAACTTTGTTAACACTGTAGATGTCATAGTTTTTATTGGATCTTCACCAAACCTTGTCAAAATGTTTGCCTCAATGATATGTGGGTCAAGGATGAACATGGGTCAGCCGGGTTCAAAAACTGGGTCACAAGGTCAAATCTTAGGTAAAAATCTTGTAAAAGCTCTAAATGTCATGGTTTTGATTGGATCTTGGCCAAACCTTGTCAGATTGTTTGTCTTAATGATATTAAGGACAAGTTCAAATATGGGTCACCTAGGGTAAAAAACCTTGTCAGAATGTTTGTCTTCATAATATCTTGGACGAGTTCGAACATGGGTCATCTTGGGTCAAAAACTAGGTCGCTAGGTCAAATCTTATGAAAAACCATGTTAACACTGTAGATTTCACAGTTATTATTGGATCTTCACCAAACTTTGTCAAATCGTCTGTTTTAATGATATAACGGTCATGTATAAATATGGGTCATCTGGGGTCAATAACTAGGTCACCAGGTCAAATCTTAGGAAAACTTTGTTAACACTGTAGATGTCACAGTTTTAATTGGATCTTCACCAAACCTTGTCAAAATGTTTGCCTCAATGATATGTGGGTCAAGGATGAACATGGGTCAGCCGGTTCAAAAAATGGGTCACAAGGTCAAATCTTAGGTAAAAATCTTGTAAAAGCTCTAAATGTCATGGTTTTGATTGGATCTTGGCCAAACCTTGTCAGATTGTTTGTCTTAATGATATTAAGGACAAGTTCAAATATGGGTCACCTAGGGTAAAAAACCAGGTCACAACGTCAAATCTTAGGAAAACCTTATTAACACTGTAGATGTCAAATTTTGATCGTATCTTCACCAAACCTAGTCAGACTGTTTGTCTTAATGATATGTAAGACAAATTCGAACATAGGTCGTCTGGGGTCAAAAACTAGGTCACCGGTTCAAAAAATGTTTTAATGAGTGAACAGTGATTGTCATGTGAGCGATATAGGGCCATCTTGGCCCTCTTGTTTGATGAAGCCTTGCAGTTTGTCTTTCATTGGGTGGTCTGATAGGCACTTGAATAAGGATTTGGGTATTTATCCTTTCTTGTAGTGGCTGTATTCCGTTGACTTTATCCCTTTACTGGACTTGGGTTGACTTCATGGCTCCCGTGAAGATGCATAGTGATTTGGTTTTAAGTAGTATAGTACCGTTGTTGAACAGTAAATGTTGCACTCACAGGTAACTGTATCATGAAAAGATTATAAGATATGAAAAAAAAATTAAAAAAAATATTTATCAATATGTTAACAAGGTATATTTCAACAAAATCCCAAGATTTTTAAAGCATCAAAAAAAGATTTTGGCTAAAGATATTTCCAGTGATCGATTATATTCATAAAACATATTGTTAAAACAACATTGATACAAAATCCCAGAGAAATCCGTCGCCTAGTTCACGAGTTATGCCACAAAACGTAAATCAATGCTTCGGGACGATCACTGAGGTGATTTTGACATCCACTAAATTTACATAAAATAGACGATTTTCAATCTTAACCGTTGTGTACAAACATAATGATCAGCTACACTTAGAAAACACAACTGTTGGAGCACTTTTACCCCCATGACAATTGGTAAATTCGTTACATGTGAATGTTTAAGCAATAAACAAATTTTCGGCTTTAATTTTTATCCCCGATAGACTCCATTTTTGGTCATATGACGCGCGTGCTATCCAGTTTGTGACAACGATTTTCATTGGCCGATTTCAAAGGGGTTTTCCCAGGTGAAATGACGTATGTACAAGAATTTGGTTCCCGGCCAATAAAAACGAAAGTTACAAAATACACTGGGATTTCTCAAGAGTCATCGACAGAATGAAGTTTTTACGTTGATATTTAGATAAAATCAAAATTTAAACGTTGAATTACATGTTATGAAGGTAAAATAATGTAAATAGATAAAGCTTTCAATGCAGGAATATGTTTTTGTTCAAAAGTATATTCATTTGCATGAATTCACCGGAATCCTTGAAGAAATTGAAAAACAAAAGTCACCTCAGTGATCGTCCAGAGAATTTTCGTTGAAATATACCTTGTTGACATATGAATAAATATTTAAAAAAAAATATAATCTATTCATGATACAGTTACCTGTGGTTGTACTTAAATTTATACTAACAATTTAGATCATTATTTGAATACGGATAAAACAAATTGTGTTAATGATTGAAACACAGATATGTACGAATACCAACAGTTGTGCATATTTTGCCAGTTGTTTCAGTATTATCCAAAAATCTTTGTCTCAAACACATTTGTTTTTTTGGGGGGGGGGGGGGGGAGGTAGTAAAGTATTATTGTTATTTGTTAATTTTATTAAGTTTCTTGGACGGTATTCGAACCAGCACTAACTTACCCTTTGAATATTTGTTAATAGCTGTATTCTACCAATGTGTATACTTTCTGATATGATTTTGGTTTATTTACGGCCAAACACATCATAGTAAGGATTTAAAATGTACGAATTCCAACCATAATGATGAATTTGGGCGTGTATCCATGTTGTCCAAAATAAAATCGGAGGACGTGTTACATATAAAAATATTACATAAAACCTGTTTTATAAGTTCTGGTTCTGACTTCATACTTTAGCCTTTTAAATTGTGATGTATAATAACGCAAGTATTTAATTAATAACAACACAGTTTGATACGCAAATTATCATTTATTCATCACCAAAAGCATTTTAGTACAACGCTTGTGTACAACAATATATTTTGAAGATTTTGGTAGTAATTGAAGTTGCCATCAAAGGAAATCGATGAAAATGGTGAACGACTGACACCATACTCTGTTAAATCGAAGAATGTTTAATTTATTCTCATTGAATACTCATTTGCCATGACTGAAGTTTGTTCACCAATTGACCACGATATTTAAATAAAAGGTTGATTGTATGGGTCAGTTCACCAGTCGCCCGTTTACCAATCAAATAGTGGAATTCAAGCATATGATTGGAGCATAGGAAAATGTTTAAATACATACCTCTGAAACATTGCATAATATATAATTGTAAAAAATCTTTCAACGGAATCACAATGATGTGAGATTATCAAATTATTAGAATATTAAATACGTCGCCTAAAAATTAAAAATGCAGTTTGTCGTTTTTGGAATTGAATCGGTATTCATATACCCTTAATTTAGTTCGTAAAACTACGATAATATAATCTCTCATACATTTATCCTCTACATAATCTACAGATTAGCGTTTATTCTGATAGACTTGTCGTTAGTATCGCTCATTGAAAGGATCATCAGTAAGAGGCTGCCTTTCTTTTTCTGCTGGTTGGGTTGTCCATTTGTTGGGCTTTGGTTTCCACCACAATTCTTTATATTCACATCAACTGCGAAAGCATCCTTTATTTCTGGACTCATCTGTAAATGAAACATAGATTTGTTTAGTTGATCTACCATCAATTGCTATTTACTCACCATAATTATTTGGTGAAAGTATTTCATTGTCTTGCAACATAAATCCCATTTACGAGCACTTTGTATATATCCAGAATTGCCATGTTATGTAGCAGTATATTTACCTCCATTAACTTATTGTCTGAGCTATATTTTAGATGAAACATATCTTTTCAATTAAGAGATTATGCAAATTTTGCATGATTTTAACTGAATGGGATTTATTGTGATGTTTAACAAATAGGTTTATCGGCGATAAAGGTAAAGCCGTAGAAGCAACGGACGATGGTGTTGTTACCGACATTGTTGACCCCACTGCTGCTGTAGAGACAATTGTTGTTGTTGAGTCCATTGTAGTAGTTGTACTCTTTTGCGGAGATTGTGTGGTCTGTATTTAGAAGAAACCCTTATAAT
Source organism: Lutraria lutraria (assembly GCA_964023205.1). Taxonomy (NCBI): domain Eukaryota; kingdom Metazoa; phylum Mollusca; class Bivalvia; order Venerida; family Mactridae; genus Lutraria; species Lutraria lutraria. The sequence continues at coordinate 14,272,166 of OZ026843.1, read as the reverse complement.
ATGAGTGTCTTAGAGTAAATAAAAGCTATGCTTGGTTCATTGCTCGGATGTTCTTTACGGGTATCAAAGTATACCAAAACAATGATTATCTGATTTATCTAAAAAGAAATTTATGTATTGTTCCGAAGCGGACCAAAATATTTTAAAAAAAAAGAATGAACACCTCACAAATTGAAATGTGGGAAAACAACACAACTGAAGAAGTGCAAATAATATTTTTTCATATCAAATGTTACAGGGTCAGGTCTTTTGTATGATGTATGGTGGATCATTATGGCCACCTAGCATAAGAACTGACCCTGCGACATAAATATATTCTATAAAGGCACACTGTTGTTAGTTGTGATATCACTGTGAAGTTCCTTGTTTCTTCCGGTCCCGGAGAGAACGAGCCAATCCCAAGATACTGTCGAGCATTTATTTTTGCCATCCTAAAACAAAAGAGAAATCGATTAAAATTAAACTTTTGTAACATTTAAATTTGTACATGCTTCTTGATGTCCAATTTTGTTATAAAGCTGTCTTAAAGACACATCGGGCTCAACGCTACGTACCAATAACCACTCCACAACGCATGTTTGTCCAAACAATATCTCATCGATCGAGTAACTACTCGAGTTCATAGACCATCGTTGATAATGATAAACGTGGTCAAATTCAGTTCGACATCACTACATGTTGATCTTGTCTATGATGTGGCCATAATATTAAAAAACATGACAACAATTAAGACCATTGAGTAAGTGCAGCTAAACGTTACTTACCGACCATTACAACACAGTAAACTTATATGTTAAGATCACCTCTAGGACCATAATAGTCGGTCTTAAAATTGAGGTAGTCTCATTACATCGAGTGGAAATATTGAGGCAATATTTGAAATCGGTTCGAAAGAAAGTACTGTCTTTACAACGGGGAATAAGCTAATATCAGACAAGATAATTGTTCTTGAATAGCAGAACTTGTCATCATTCGTAAACAGTCAAAATAAAGGAGACAGTAAACATTATACAGCAAAATTACGTCGTCAATCCAGCAAATTTAGCTCTTAGAACATATGTTCCAGTAAAATTTTCTCCAACTTCAAGTGTGGTTGACAAAAACTTTGGAGCTTGAGCATATCCTTTCGTGTCATCTATGCGAACATCGACTTCTTGTGACGTGTTGAGTAAGTTTGCTACGACGAATGTGATGTTAAATGTAGAATATTCCCTGATTGTGGCACCTAGAAAATGTTGGAATATAATAAGCTACTCACATAACAATTTAAGTCAATTACAGACAATGCCATAATTATAATCGGTACATTAGCTTACTTTTGAATGGAGAAAGGAATGGCAATGAAGCTGTCCATTTTCTCAATAAGTAAGCAAATGTGTTACATGCGGATATTACGGGAACTACCGATACTTTTATTATAAGAAGTTGCGGTTTGTGCATTTATCTTACGATATACCAGTATATGGCAATATAATAAATGAACACAGAGATTACAAAAGAAGTCTTACTAATAAGCTTTGAAGGTAACGAAACTTAGCAAAGATTCAGTCCACTTGGCATCCATTACTAATTAGAATTTGACAAACAAAACAGTAAAACGAATTAAAACCAAATCTTTGCAGGCAAAGCTAATTTGCCGTTACAAAAAAAAGAAGAATTTACCTGTATATGATGGCACGAATAGTTCTAATGTTACCGGTACTATCTCAGTTACATCAAGACGTCTAAGCATGTGATTCGATTGATCTTTCCCTTGCAGTCCAATCATAAATACCTGTTTATAATGTAAATTGTACTTTTATAGTCTTGCATCAAATGTTATTTGAATGTTCATATTTTCCGCCGAAGGATATGATATCTTTCATAAATAAAAACATTACTAATAGCTCATTTGTCTACGTACGTGGAGTTTTATCCGGTAAAAATTGTTGGTACCAGGTTATGTGTTTGGCTGACGTAAAGATCATCAGCGTATCACCTGCTACACACCGGATGATATTGTCTCCGTTAAATACAAAATGTATATATATATTTTTCTGTTGTATACTTAATTAACAAAATAAAAATCGATTCATGAAATTATTGTTTGATAATATGCGAACTTTGCCGATATAATATGATTCATTTTATTGTTTCCTTTTTGGTAATGACATCATTCGGAGTAAAGTATTATGGCTCGACTTACTCGTAATCAACATTCGTTGATTGAGTGCGTGCCAATGAATTGTAAAATTGGAACTATTTTCGCAGTCGGAAGGTTACAGGAGGGTCTTTGGTATGTTGCGAAAATTCCCTGAGCGCATGTTGGAAAGCCACCTACTTTATTGTTCGTTCCGAACAACAATTAAACGCATCAAAATACCAGTACATTTTATAAACTGGTACTTTCATTCTAACAAGAAACTGCATTTCTCGACTTTTTAGTAATATATATATTCTGATATGTAAGCGAACAAAAGGAATGGTAAAATTTAAGCCGTATATAAGAGGGGGGGGGGGGGGTTGAATTGATTGGTATATTCTTACTTCGGATGGCATCTTAACACTTGCTGCTTCAAATGTACCATTCCCCTTGTCAACTATTGGACTCATTCCTACGGGTGACAACTCTGATCTCGTAAAAAAGAATGCCAAGTTTGCAGAGTTCATGCTTGCAAAACCTGTTACTGTGATGACTAATCTGTATGAACTCCCTGAAATAAAATACAAACAAATGTAACATCTTTATAGTTTATGTCCTCAATACAATTTATCTCACGAGCATTTAGCACATAAATGTCATTCTAATATGCTTGTTGTCACCTGACATATTAATACGTATTTTGTTATCCCAGATAAGTTATTTTTCACGTATGTTGTGAACAGTATTCCATTTTCATGTTTCAATCATGTCTAGCTTTAATTTGTCGGTCAAAGGCAATTTCTTCAAAAAAATCATTAAACTGATATGTATGTATTAGCCTTATACATTGCATTACCAATAACTTACACAAATACATTAATTTGGTCTACACAATATTTTAGTTGATTTCTTTCTCTGGTTTGTTAATATAGGTAATATCACCTATTGTAGGATGACCAATGATGGGTGTATTGGTTCCCAGCTCATATAACTGTTGCTTGAAGGAAATAGGACTTTCTGCTTGAATTTTCACCTCCCATTTACTAGCGTCCATTTTTTGGAATTTCCAGATGCCGTAATCAGCCTAGAAAAAAAGATGACAATGTGAACTGAATGTGTCCCCAAAAATTTGAGTGGCCGCGACCGTGGTCCAGTGGTTTGTACGCTGGACTATCTGGGTTCGAATCCCGTTCGCGGCCGGTTGTACCTTTCTATGAAAATCTGTCCCAAAATGTTGACTTTTTTACGTGGAGCTGTCACTAGCTCCTTGTAGATAGGGTAATTAAGTTAGCACTGGAAACAGTCCAGGGAAACATCTGTTTAGGTGAACCGGTCGTCGAGTGTAACTGAAATATCGTTGAAATACGGCGTTAAACTCACTAATACAAAACAAGAATTTGATTACGTAATATTTTGAATATGTGTATATTAAGCAAGTATCAGCAACGATGGATGAAATGAATGATCTAGGACCAATCAAATACAACTGATTCATATATACAGTCTAAATATGGCAACTTTTTGTACAGGAAACTATTAGTTTACCACTACCTACAGCTGTTAATGTTAATCACAGATAAACAAAGAATGATTTTTATATACTACTTGAAGTAAATTATATTTACATTGCACATAAAATGCTTGGTTTCCGTAAACGTCATCAGTAAAAAGTTTGTGGTCATTACTTTGTAAACACTCTTGTGGGGCTGGGAACGTGGGATCGTTTTTGTTTCGCCTTTGGTCGTGATTGTTCTGGTTCCTTCTTTGGTTTCGGTTTCATTAAATTAGGAATAGATGTACATGTATAACTTAATCATTCTCTTGGAACGTTAAAATTTGGAAGTAAGAAGGAGTTATGAGCCTGTTATGTTTATTTATTGTCGACTATGTTGCCTGTCATATTTGTTTATGTTTTATTGTTGCTTTCCAGTTTTAAGTGTGAGTGTGTGTCATTCAGATCGGTTTAAACACCTAAGAGCGTTCTGAGGAGAGAACGGGGAGATTACGCTTGTCTTCCATTGTGTGTGTTTGTGGTGAGTTTGAGTTGATAAGTTTTGATGAAGGTTATATTTTGAAGAAGGTTGCATTTTTGTATGTGTTTTTCTTTCTTGAAATCATTTTCTTATAAGTAAGGCTACATATACTAAACGAAGTTCCTACACGCTGACTAAACGGCTTGGAAGGAATGTAAAGTTACGACATCTTAAAAAAACGTTTTTCAAAGTAATATATTGTTTCCTTCTAGAAGAACGTCATGCTATGAATAAGACAAAGTGAGTGTAACATCATTGAACATACATTTCGACTCTTACCTTCATATGATTTATATGCTATTTCGAAGTAATTTATTATAATAGTTTCAATGCGTCAAAGGGTATTTTGCAGATTGTATTTAAACAGTGTATCAAATCTTTTTTCCGTATAATCAATATCTCGATTCGAATCCTTTGAAGTACTTAAAACACTTAAAAATCCCAGTGTTTGTATCACCACTGTTTTGCATGTTTGAAAGAAAATTCCTCAATTTTTATCAACAACGGGTATTGAACGTTGTTGTGATAAGTTTGTTAAAATGTCCAGAACGCCTTTTTACAACAATACCTCAGCAAAAGTATGCGAAAGGAAAAATATTTACAGAAAAAGTTCAACAATATCAATCTGGTGTTCAGAAAGTCATTGAACGCAATAAATTTCTAAATTCTCCAGCGGCACAAGCAAATTAGCATTATTTTAATTGACATCGATGAATAAATCATTTGCTTTTGCATCTGTTTTCTTCAATTTTCTTTTTGAAATTTGCATACTAAGTACCCTTTAAAACTAATAATTGGTTTTAAAATTCACCTCCGTCTACTTAACGTAATAGGGAAGTACACCTCTTTTTATTTCGAATCTAACTGACCACTGTATTTACACGCACACGTAATACATTGTATGGTAAGTAGCTCTCCGATCGACGTAACGAAATGGGTACGTACACATGTACTCATTTTTAACTATATTGTTCTATAGATTTAGGTGAACATACTGATAATTGTGTTGTAAGTGCCTCTCCAGGAGTTTTAGATACAACAAACACATTAAACATTGCCATTTCGGGATCATATTCAAGGAAGTTTTCTTACACCTTTATTGCGTTGTCATTATCATAGTTCACTTCAAACACTCAAACCAAACGTATTACTACGAAACTTTCAAGTAGATTTGTTTGCGGCACTTGTTGGTTGTTGATTGTGTGTTATGTATGGCTGGAAGGTGTTGTTTATATGCATTTTACTCGCTTATTGATCTCTAACGTTATGTGCAATTGGCAAGCGTCTTTGAAAAAAATCAGTTTATACAAATTATAATACAATTTCTATCCAGAGTTGCCGTTCGTTCTCTCACACACACATCTCTGTCAACGTCTTAGCTTTTTACAAAATCTCGTAAAACAAGCAATAAACCTATAAATGGTTTAAATTTTACAACTACTAAATGAAGCAAACTCTTGTGTACAGTTTACGTTGGAAATCAAAGAAATATTCTATTTATCAAGCGAACCAATTTTTGAAGGAAAATGTTTGTTTATATTCGGTATTTAGGTTACAAAGTCCAATCTAATTGCAGAAGTTGAACGTAATCGTGGAAATGTGACAAAAATGCACTTTGAGAGAAAAGCATGCCGGTGGACACTGAAAGGGACTCTGTTACATGTTTTTAATTACTATTCAGACGTTGACATAGATATGTGAATGATAAGTAACGACTTCTCTGGATATAGATTGGCCGCAATAATCAAATTAAATGGCTGCTTTCGTTACATTTGTCAGCATATTGTTCACAGTTTGTCTCTGTTTACAGTAGGCATCAAAATCTTGTTATGGTGTACCTTTTCTGGGGTGTCCTCCATTCGAAGATCACTGTGTTTGAACTCAGCTGCCATTTTACTTCGTTTAGTCTATGCATGTTTACATGTGATTGTTACCACATGTTAAACTGTAAAAAGTGCGACGAAAGCGGCACCAATGCTTGTATGTTCACCGCCTCGGTGAGGTCTATCTGCACCTATGAAGTTTCATGTTGCTGCCTCTTATAATTGGTGAGTTACGAGCTTCAATAAAGTTTTTGCACAGACGCAGACGACGCAGTGGTCACAATAGCTCGATCTGTTCTTCGAAAACAGTCGACTTTATAAAGTGTGGTCGTTGGATAACAATGGAAGTGGTAGTGTGGTACAAAAATGAGAAAATATCATTACTGCAAACTTAGTATCTATTTCTAGATCTGAACTCCGAAATCAATGTCGAGCAAGCCTGTGATTCGTCTGAAATCAAGACAATCTGGATGGAGCAACCGTCTTCACCTGCAACTACTTTACACCCTTCTGGCGCGCGAACATGACTAGCGTTTATACCATATCTTAAAAAAAGAGTAAAAAAGTTCAAGTGAATACCTTAGTCCCCGGATAATTACTTAATTACATTCACAACAGAGACATATAGACTGGCGTATTAGATAAAAAAATAATCACCACGTTTTACTGTAATGAAAATATAATTGCAATTATTAAATCATGTGTAACATTGTTCAATGTATCGATCACCACACCCATATAATATGTCGGTCTGTACAGCTACTGATTTTCACTTTTGGGTTGTGTACAATGCTATTATATGAATTACGAATTCCGACCAGTCGTTCTAAACCTGACTCCATATATCCAGATGCCAGTTTAATAAAAAAAGTACCAGCTGTGCTTAGATTTCAATTATGGTGTCAAGAATGGTATACGCAATGTACATTAAAGTATACTTGGACAATTATGAATAAATCAAAATGCATCGAAACTTATTTTGCTCATCATTAAAAGATGGTATAACTAACTTTCTTGGTCGAGAAATGGGGTGAAAAAATGAGACCTGGAGGGGAACTGTAAAAAGGGAGGGATAAACATAATGGATCCAAGACACTTGAAGAAGAACAAGTTAGAGAGAACTTTTTCTACGGTCTATCTCTCTTAACGTAACTATATACTCTTGTTTAATGAAATGTTTATGAAAAGTGCAACATATGAATCACTATATTCTGATATTCACGCACTGGTCAATATTCTCTGCAGTTGGTCAAGAAAATAATTTTAACGACAAATCCAATCTCTCTTTATTTTAGGAAATTTGTCAATGTTTGGTCGAGACTTACCCAAGAGAATGGATTTCCTCTTCAGTGTCTATAAATGGATTTATACGTATACCTACGGATAGAACATGCATTATGAGGAGGAGGATAAGGTCTGCAACTTTAGAACAAGTATTCCAAGGCCTATAATCACGTGGTATATTTTTTTGATAATGATTGATACCACAGGATCTAGAAAAATTGCAGCGCCAACGAGTTCGAAGGTAAGTACATGTAGTATTTTTTGTCGACATTTTTCGAGTTTTCATGTAGCCTATGTTCCAGCCAACGATTTTCCGAATTCTTCGGTACCAACATTAGCATTGTTACTGTCGTAATTTGTCCATAGACCCTGCAGAGACATTTGAAAAAAAGATATTAAAAAAGTCTGTCCACTTCCTCTGCAGGGTCTATGAACAAACTACGAAAGTTTCAATGTTAATTGTGGTACCGATGGATTCGGAAAATCGTTGGCTGGAAAATGGGTTACATTAAAAACTCGAAACATTTAAACTTCCGACGAAAATACGACTTACCTTCGACCTCGTTGGCGCCGCCCTTTTTCTAGACCCTGTGGTATCAGAACAATATATCACGTGATTATAGACATTGATTCAAATGTTGTTTAATAAATCGTCCTGCGAATCCATGTTGTTTATCAAGATGGTAATGATAAGTTTGTTTCAAATGTTAAACAGAAAGAAAGTTGGTCTCGTACCCACAGTATTCCATTAGAAGAGTTGTAGGATCATTCCTCGATGCACTACACGAGCATGTCTCACATCGCTCATGAATGTCTATTTCCATCCCTATTTGAATCGTGGCATCATTCGGTGCTGTACAACACGGTACTTTTTCTGAAAGGGTTTGCGACAGACATACTTGTATTTCTAGGTTTGAAATTTTGTATTGGGTCCAAAAAGTCGACATTGAGACTACTTTTTTGGACCCAATAACATATAAATTTGGTACTAATTCATTGAAATAAAGACATTAATACACCGGAAATATCAAGTATTTAAAAAAGGACTTGTCGTTAACAATGCTATTACTGCCGATCTTAGTAAGCAGTATAATAGTAAAACCTCCCTTTTAGACCACACTTGGCACCCCGAACGGTTTTAATGTATACAGTATTACCTAGACAGTCAAACTTTTATTTGTAGCCGTATTAAGAATTTAGGCCAATGAATGTGAATGAATGCTATGCTTTGACAACCGTCATTGATAATTTTGAACAAATTGACTTCCGAATGAAGACCATCTGTCAATAAAGGCCACTTTTTTTCTTTCCCAATGTTGGCCTACGTTCACAGGTTTGACTGTATGACATTGTGCAGTTATACGTCGATATATGAGATCATCACTAATTGCACCCAATAGATTGATCTTCGTTTTAAGGTGATCTGATTATCATTATAAAGTGGAACACAGGAAATCCTAAAACTGGTCCGAATAATATTAGCATAAACAACGAGGTAATGCTTAAATTGAAGTGATAATTCAGTGAGGTTTTACTATGGTGTGTATTTATTCACTTTACATTTGTATTTATATCTTTGGGTCTAACGCTGTTTTTAGCTCACCAGAGCACGAATGTGCTCAGGGTGAGCTTTTGTGATCGCCCTGCGTCCATCGTGCGTCGTTACGTGGCGTCCATGTTTACTTAAAACAACATCTCCTCCTACACCGCTATGCCGATTGCAACCAAACTTTGCTGGAATGATCCTTGGGTGGTCCCCTTTCAAAGTTGTTCAAAAAAATAAATTTCATTAAAAACTCTGGTTGCGCAACAAATAGAAAAAACTTAAAAAATCTTCTTGTCCGAAACCACAGGGCCTAGAGCTGAGATATTTGGTATGTAGCATTGTCTAATGGAACTCTACAAAGTTTGTTCAAATTATTCCCCTGGGCTAACTTGATTTTACATAGACTTATATAGGAAATTTAAAAAATCTTCTTGTCAAAAACTACAATGCCTAGAGCTTTGATATTTGGTGTGTAGCATAGTCCAGTGGCCCTCTACCAAGTTTGTTCAAATTATTGCCCTATGGTCAAAATTGGCCCCGCCCCGGGGGTCACTTGATTTATATAGACTTAAATAAGAAAAATTAAAAATCTTCTCCGAAACTGCAAGGCCTAGAGCTTAGATATTTTGTATGTGGCATTGTCTAGTGGACCTCTACCAAGTTTGTTCAAATTATGGCCCCTGAGTCAAAATTAGCCCTGCCCTGGGGTTTATTCTATTTTATATAGGAAAATTTTAAAAAATCTTCTCCGAAACCACAAGGCCTAGAGCTAAGATATTTTGTATCTAGCTTTGTCTAATGACCCTCTTGAATATGTTCATATAATGGCCATGGGATAAAAAACGGCCCAGATGGGTCTCTTGATCTTACTTGGACTCGTATAGAAAACTTCAACAATGTTAATCTCCAAATGACCTTTTCTCCTGGTGAGCATTTATAGGGCCATCATGGCCCTCTTGTTTATATAATCTTTCAGTTATATACGGCGGCCAATTCGCCTAACCAATTTCCTGGACTAACCAGTAGTAATTTAACCTTCAACAATGAACGGACAACTTCACCATATGTTGAGAAAATTGTCTGTATCTCCCTTATGCAGTAATATATGGGAAAATATTTTGGCGTATTTCTTAAACAAAACGAAATGGTATATCGCATGCAAGCTATAGGGCCTATGTCACACTTAGTGGTCAAATGTGTTTTCACTTTCTGAACTGTACCTTCTGTATGAATTGAAGGATTTTGAAATAACTGGACATATGTATTTACTTCAATGAGACGATGTGACCTGTGCAACACCTAGGTTCATAGTCAAGATCACACTTTCAGGTCAAAAGTATTTTCCTTGTCTGAGCTATACCGTCTGTTTGCATTCAAGAATTTTGAAATAACTTGGTATATTTTTTTTCTCAAATGAGGTGAGGTGTCATGAACACCACACAGCGGCTCGACATGTTGTCCGTGGGCATCTGGTTAAAAATATTATAAATTACTTTTAAAAGATATGGTAATATTTTGCGTATACAACTAAGACATCGCTCACTGTTCTATGCGATCTAAAAATATCAAGTATGTATCTTTACAAATAAAATGTAAACAACAATTCCCTGCAATGACTTGATGCAGACAAAAAAGTCTACGTACTTCTGAGACATTCCTTCTTGTACGAATTTTTACACACTTATTCTACAAGAAAATAGACATGAATTAATGCGTGTACTTACGAAAGGGTTGAAGATTACAATAGCCTGTAATGACTTGTAGTAGACAACACAGAGTAAAAATCCTCATAGAACACGACATCCCCATGGTAAGTATATTCAGTGAATTATATCACGACCCTCTCCTGTGTACCCTCCTTGTACTGCTTTTGAAATGAGGACTACGCAGAATATGATGTCACGTTTTTATATCGACCAAATAGTCTGTCCTTGTTCAAATGATATTTTGAAGTATTTGACTGCCCATGTACGAAGTAAGTATATATGATGTGTCTAAATTGTTTCATGTCCAACTTTGGCGGACATGGCCTTATCGAGTATCTGATCAATTTTCAAGGGAAAACAACTACAATCCAGGTGTTTATATACAGTCTACCTATTGTTACCCTCCTTGCTTGCGTTATGCTGACTTTATTAGGAGTCATAAAGTAATAAAGTCAGTCACGCGTAACAGATACAATATGTTATCTTAATTGATCCAAAAATCGATATTTCACTGTATAACTTTTGGATCTCTGACAAGACTTTCAAGAGCATGTCCCAACTATTATGTACGTCGTTAAAATGGACAGAAATGTATGATATTGACATTAATTTGTTTTATCAGTAAAATTAATTTTGCAAATGCGAATATTATGAAAAGACAAAATTCAAGAATCCTAGTAATAATTTTGTTATTGTATGCACAGTCAAATAGTAATTTGATTCTATTCTGCATATAAACACATTAGCTTACAATACATTTATTCTCACTACTGAAACATGGCTGTATAATGTTTCATCCATAACTGAACATTAATGGTTAATAACAAAAACATCTTTCAGTTGTGCAGCATTTATTTCAAATTCATACAAATGCATTTTATTTTAAAGTTTACTGATATCATTTACTTCACTGAATTCATATTGCCAAGGCCTGATACAATTGCATGTTTACTGGTAGTTTTAAAATAGCTTATACCTGTATTATACTCTATTCAACACACTGCACAAAAGAATAATTAAGTTATAATTGATGTTATACTAAATTCACAAAGAAGTACTTGCATGCATGTGCTATCAGCTGGAACAAACATCACAATATGGGCATTCACAACAAAATTTATACAAGGTAATAACGATTTAAGATTATACAGTTGTCCTTGGATTTCATGTTCATATCAAACATTAATACAGCAAAGCAGTGGCTGAATATACTTACACCCAAAAGTGTTTATGTAAAACAATGTTTATCTGTCTAAATGTTTATCACATCAAAATCACATTAATCACTGATATCTGTCTTTACTAATGTCACCATAAATTGTTTAACGACAGAAAAGTGTTTAAAAGTTAATAATCCAAGAAATTAATCGATTAGAATCCGGAATCTTCATAGATATAGAAAAATAATGAGTTCGACGAAGCATCCATTTTCGTTTTGTTTTTATCTCGTACCTTGACTAAACTTTTAAACTTGAAAGAATGAACTGAAAGTTACCCGTGGGTTGTTGTTGGCATTATTACAGGTGTTGTATGTGTAAAGAAATCAGCCTTCGTAAAGGAAAAAAAATAGATATATGAAAAATTAAAAAAAAAAATGCTTTAGTTTGTGTTCAATGCATTAATTCATTTTGTGGAGACGACTGCAACATTTCAATTATTCGTTTGTTTTTATACCAGCCTTCTAATTAGCCAATCAAATCAAATATCACTGGCTCGCTACTTATAAAAAGCATGCGCTCTCGGAACATTAGTCAGTCTGCTGGGTAACATCTTGAGTGGTAGTATCATTAGATGGAAGGTATGTAATAATTTCTGAGACTGATCAGTAATTTGTGGAGCTTAATACTCTTGATTGCGGCAAATGTACCATGATAGAGATTTTCTCCCAATTGCTGAATTTAGTCTTAAGAGATTATAAGGACTAGAGCCTCCGGATTGCGGCGTATGTACCATGAACGAGGTTTCTATTCCCATTGCATAGATACAACGACGTTTCTTTGTCCTTTTATATAGTTATGGTATTATTAATTTTTGTACGAGTGCATACCTGGGACTTTGGTCAGTGTGAATATGGACTAGAGCATCTTGATTGCGGCATATGTACCATGACGGATGTCTCTACTTCCTAGTACCAGTACCGGGTCGTAGTTATCTCTTTTTTTTTCATTGTGCATTGCATTTGTGCGTGTCCGGGACTTTGGGCAGTGTACGTAAGGGTTAGATCCTCTTGATGTGTCTATTGAACATACGTGTGTCGTACTTACCATTGATTCATGAATTGATTTTGTGCATGTAAATATATAATGCTTATCTATGTTTAGTTAGACAATCATACGGACAAAGTAGTCCCTGAGGAAAATTGATATATGTACATGAACATTGTATGTGTTCAATTGTTTAATTCAATCTGTTGTTTATAAAGCCGTTCTTCATATTTGAGGCCATAGTCGCTCGGTATACGACTTGAAACACGTTACATATGGTATACTGTCACTTGGAAGATGAATCTTGTCATTGTATCATCCACGTATACAATATGTTTCTTTCCTGCACTTGAGGTGTCATCAAACAGTGCTACAAGCCTGAAGTGACATCTCTCTGAAATAACAGACACAAGCAATTATTATTTTTTGTCGTTGTTAATTACACCATCGCCAACGTCGTACTAATGTTGCTCCGTACCTTAGCGAAGGCGTTAGTTCTCAAACCATAACATAACATTACGTTCATATACTGGATCTAACAATTATATATTCACTAAGTTTGCTGTCAATAGCAAGAAGCAATTAGTAGGCAAGTTGTTATAATTTGTCGCCTCTATGATGCATATATCATAGATAATATTTTATGTCTTATGTACGGAACTCACACCCACACATTTAGTTACTTTAAGAAAAGTGTCGTTGGTTGCTTTTAAAGCAGTTTTCAGTTTTATTATTCCTCAAAATCGGACAAACAAATTGGTAAAACAAAGTTAAGCCAGGTATGTTACAAGTGTTTTCTGTGAAATGTTTGTGCTTGTTATATATGTATATCATGTTATCAAACAGGAAGTAGGTAGCATGTCAAACAAAGGTATTTTGGAGGGTGGGGGGGGGGGGGGGAGTATGTAAATGATACCAATTTAAAAGAAATTCTTCCACTTTCCTGTATTGATCAAGATAGTCCATTATTATAAATATTTTAATTGAAATTGAGTTAATTCCCCAAAGACATTTTGACATTAATTGTTACGAATTGGATTTTAAAAACATACAATGTTCTATTTATATAAATGGGCTGTAACCACAGAATTGAAACTTGGCACATAACTTTTGAGGACATTTAAGAAAGCGTGATTTTCTCGTGCAGTTTAATTAATTGCGTCCAGAAACCATAACATTTTTTTGCAATATCAATGCACGAAGATTATATTTCTAAATAAAGTAGCGTATTCTGTAACCCACTATTATTTCAAATTCAAAAAATAGGCGTTGGAGTTTTTCTGAGTGCATTTGTAATAATGAGTGTGAACTTCTGTCTGTGTAATAAGTGAAGAAAAAAACACTTTATACGTGTTCAGTGATTAATATTTGACATTTACTTAAACAAGGAATCGAAGCATAAAGAACATTTGACTGACACATTATATGACGAGTTAAACTTCATTGCTAAAGATTGTATATTTTATTCCTAACATTTTAATCTAATTCTCCATTACTTTGTATTCATGTTATTGAGCAATGACTTCAACGTATATTATAATTACAAATACTAGTATATTCATCTTTTTTTCCATTTCTTATTAATGAACAGTTGATTGAAGCAGGAATCGAAATACTTCAGTAACGCTTAACCACTAACTACTTGATTCCCTATATTTCTACCATTCTGGTTTGTTTTACTTTGATTCGAATCACAGAATATCGTCGAAACTGACCCCAGACAATCATGTGCAATTTTTGACTACGTTGAAGAACATATTTTGTATAATCGCCAGTACTTTCAGTCCTTTATATTTTTATTCAAAAAAAATATGACAAGAAAAACAACTCGTGCCGTTCTGATCTCCGTTCTTGAAACAGAGTTATTTCCCTTGAGTATATATTTTTTTCTATTCACTAAAACAGCATTGACAAGGCACACCAGCAAAGAGCGTCTTTAGTTTTGGGTGGTCTAATTATCAAGTTGAAGTATACAGTACAATCAAACCTGTGAACAAAGACCACCCTTGGAAAAGGGATTTTTTTAAACATTTCACAACTTTGAACACGAGCCTATATAAGCTATTTATATCATTCATTAAATAGTCTATGAGTAACTCTGACAATTTACAATTGTATTGAACGTTCTTTTACCTAGGTATGTCGCGTGGTTAAATTCCATGTCTTCGTGTGTGTTTTGTATTCGTTCATGCACTGTATTGTTAATGTCCCTACGTGTGTTTATTTTATTATAATTACAATGTATTATAATTATCCTGTTTTTTCTTCTTTAAACATTAGTCATTAGCGAGTTAATTAATTATATGATTAACGAGTAGCAAATTCGTTTAAATTCTCTTACGCGATTATTTTAATCATGAATAATTCCGTTTTCAGTTCATCAAAAACCTGTATTGAAGTAGATTAAGTAATTAGGTTCAACTTAATCAATACCACGGATACTTATTACGTTCACGAACCTGTTTGAAGGTTGGTTTACTAATTTCAATAATCATTTCATATTGTATGATACATGTAGACTTATTATAATATTGATTTGAAACCTTCGTGTTACGAGTAATCAATATCAGTTTATAAAACCTTTAATGTTGTACTTGGTCGTGTGTTATTTTTACGATAATGAGTGCTTTACAATTTGATATTTTAAGGCATATATAATTGAGTGGAATTATATAAGTTATTATGCAATCCATTCAAGTGAGTATCCAATAATCATTTATGTATAAAATAAGTGTGAATAGAATTTAGTGTTTAATGTATATGCGTGATACTTGAGCTTTGAAACTCGCGCTTTCTCAACCAAGTTTTGATATCTTGTAATATTATAGTGAACTCGGATATACCGTAGAATCGGACACAGTGAAGTGCTGATTTCCATGCACGCGCTCTTCTTCCGTTATAATGAAATATAGGTGTATTAAAGTAAATATTAGGGACACTTGGAATCCACTTTAACAGTGTTCTTCGACATTTTACTATCAATTATGTTTGTCTAGCCCACTTGTGTGATATCGGCTCAATGAAAGTACGATGAATGTACGCGCGTGTGTCCGTCCGTTCGTTAGTATGAATTAAATTATCTGATTATTCGTAAATCTTAGGCGTGAGTCATATTTAGCTTTATGATAATTCTCATTATTTGTTGACAATTTATAGGGTTATCAGTTTATTTTCTGGAATCAAGTGCCTGATTATATACAATGTAGTCAATGCATTTATTCTTTCGTTAGTTTTTTGTTCTAAACAAACAAAAATGGCTCCTTGAGATTAAAGTCCATGAAAGTCTACTAAATTGACTGCATGCCACTCGTAGACTTCACTTTCACTTTAATAAGCTTAGATCAGTAGGTAGAGCAATCAATATATGGACCGTGTTCGTGTGTTCATACCACGGATGAGGTGTTGACTGTGGCGGGACAATCAGTTGTCCAGTGGTAACGTGAATGAATTATCTGAATATATTGCCAAGCATGTGTTAGGGATCACCTCTGAATAAAGGCCATCCTGTGAATAAAGGCCATTCAATTAAACCGTTGTGGATTATATAGAACAAAATGAGCTCTGAATGAAGGCCACCTGTTGATTAAGGCCACATTGTGTCTTTCCCAAGGATGGCCTTTGTTCACATGTTTGACTGTATATGCAATGACCCTTGCATAACCCCTTGGGCCATTTGTGTTAGGTATCAGTTCAGTTTTAAAATGATTTAAATAAATAAATTTGAACTGTTTGGGACATAAAATAATTTCTCATGAAACTGATACTCATATATGTAAGTTAAATTTTCACTTAACGAAACATGATAGTTAATTGTCTACCTGAAGCGAAATATGACCGTATAGTATCTTAAGTCGAGACCTTTTGAATATTCCAACTCCATAAAATGATATAAAATGTTCAGGGGTCATCTATCAATCAACTGCTTGAAAAATTGTATTATTTTCAATCGAGATGGTTTAAAGTCACTTGGTACCGTTTCGATAAATAAATATATGTTTATTTTAGAGGACTTGATCCCAAACTGACATCAACAATTTTAATTTGATCATACTTTGCTTTTGTTATTTATTGTATAATTGTTAATTATCGAATATCGAGTTTGCCGGCTTTTTCAAAAACCCATGACTTACGTACAATAAAACTTCGATATTAAGACAAAGTTTTGGAGCCGAAAAAGACTGGTTTTGATATTATGGTGGGCTATTAATTAAGTTTAAATGGATATTAAATCATGAGATCTGGTCCGAAATTATTTGGTCGTAACGGTGAGGTTGTCGCAATATTGAAGTGATCGCTACTGTATTAAGAGGTTTTACTGTATTTTCATTAAACTAGCTAAATCAATGATTTCTCGCTGCTCTTTTATTGGTTATTTTGTGAACAATTCACATTTTAGTACAGTCTAACCTGTGAACAAAGACCACCATTGGGGAAGACAAAATGTGGCTTTTATTTACGTGTGGCCTCTTTTCGAAGGCCATCTAGTTTTAAATAATCAATGCATGCTTTAAAATAATGGCCTTTATTCACCTGGGTGATCTTTATTCAGAGGTAGCCTCTAACACAGGTCTGTCTACATATATAATCACCAATGACTATGGTTCAATTTTTTATTCATCATAAACGATAATACTTTGTAAGCATCGGAGTTGATTGAAGATCGAAACTGTGATACAAATTTTAATATTATTTAAAAATATTTCGGCACCCCACCAAGTGTCATTATCATGAAATAAAAAAGCGACACATATATATACATATACCGTCATGTATACGACACGGCGACTGATTCATTTTGCGAGGTTACCTCGCTGACTGGTGTTGATTTAGATTCTGTAAACTTGACCGATTTAACATACGGAGGGCGGGTTTTGTTGTGATCCTGTTTACGGGCTTTTAGGTTATGTATAAGTCATATAATATTATACTGCTCAACTTAACAATAATGGGTTAACATGGTCTATTCTATATATTTCAGTGTGAGAAGGTCCATCGCTTACTGTACAGATTCAATACAGTATGTCCCATAATTCTATCGAGAACTTCACTTATTCTTAAATATTGTGATATTTTATGTTTTTTGTTGGCGTCTTATATTTATAAAATGCTCAAAATCTGGGGGAGACCGATTATTAAAGTTGAGCACTGTATAGATATTCACTTATTTTTCCGAGCAGTATCGTTTCATATCTTTAATTGCCACTTTTTTATTATTACGTAATGTTTCAATTCTAATTACACTGTCAGAGTGCCACCACACGTATTTAACAAGCTGAACATACTGTTGTAATGATGATTGATTTTATGAACGAGTCTCTGGAGCAGTGAAATTGGATAGGTTAGTTAATTGTTGTTTATACGACTAGTAAAGTATGTTAAGTATCAATAATTAATGATAATTATAACAATACTGACAAAAGTAATGTTGCTAACGATGATCATGCTGTAATGAAAAATGAAAATACATGTCATGTTAATGAAAATAATAATTGTAAAGACAGTAATGTGGTTGTCGATGTTGCATGATGATAATAATATTTGTCTTCCTGTGAATTATGGCCATTCTTGTAAAAACCTTAATTGATTATTTAGGACAAAATGACCTCCGAAGATGGGCCACCTATTCACATGTTTGGCTGTATGTTTGAAGTCGATGTACTATATATAAGACTGAATAAGGATTCTGTACTGTTCTGTTCTGTTCTGTTACAATGGTCGGTTACAGCTGACCTGACTAAGTAAACTAAATAAATTGACAATCTTGTGTCATCAAAACTATTTGTAATCAGATCTTTTTTTGTATACATCCATTTATGTATCTTGTTAGACAAAAATGTATCAATGTTACAGTTTGACCTTACTAAGCCACCATGTTATATACAGACCGTAGTAATATAATGGGAATTTTTTTTACGACTGAATGTTCAATATTTATTTGATATATCAACTGGATAATGAGACCACCTATACTTAGACCATATTTTGGTTCAAAGAGAAGAATTCATGTCGAGGTTTACTGTAGCTTGATGATAATTTTGAAACAAAAACATTTTTGAAAATCATTTTTCTAGTAAAATATGACTACACGCACTGCTGTGTCAAAATCAGGAAAACTCTAGTAAACCGCCACCTTTGTAAATCGTGTATCTGGCCGCGGCCGTGATCCAGCGGTTTAGTACGCTGGATTTGTAAGCCGAAGATCCGGGTTCGATTCCCGATTGCGGCAGGTCATATACCCTTCGATGAAAATTTGACAACAATGTCGGTCTCCCTCCAGTTAAGGGGAAGTTATCGGTTCCTTGAGGAAGGGTAAAAGTTACTACTGGTGTTAGAATGCCGTCCGGGAAAACTTGTCAGGAGTGAATCGGCCACCGTATATAACTAAAAATTATTGAATACGACGTTAAATCCAGACAAAAAGATAATGGCTAACTGGTGAACAACAACAAACATTCATGGTTAAAATTGATCAATTAAACCTTTGTATAATGGTCGATTGTGAACATGTGAATCGTACTTTTGTTTTCCCTTTTGTGACCTATGCATAACAAGCTGCGTTTACACTGGAACACGGTTACACATAATTCACGAAGACCCGTATGAAGAGTCCATGGTGACTCGAATATTCACTTTACTCTAATCAATTCTCGCTATATCAGTAAGAAAGTAAGAATTATTAACGGCTTGGTCGGAGCATATTAAATATTTCACTTTATCTGAATTTTCAATATATCCAAGTTCATCATAACCGTACTGTACTTTTTTTCTTTTTTATCATTATTCATTGTAAGTTTTACTTGTTCGGTTATAATTATATACTCAAGCGAGGTGAACTATTTCTGATACATTGCGCTTTAATTTTAAGGTACTATAGTTTTATTATTTACGCTATACTATACTTACATAAAAAAGGCGATTGTACACTTGTGTGATTTGAGTGTGTATATTTGTCTCATGAGCTTCTGTTTAATACGTATTGAAAATAAGCGTATCAGTTTTCATCTTGATAGAGAGAGAGAATTGCGTATTGTAAAACATCGTTATTTTTGTATTACCAGTGACACCAGGTAACTGTGATCGGCTTATCAGAGAAAAATGGAGAAAGTTGAAATGAAGCCTGACTCTCTTTCGTCACAAAGGACATCTTTTATTTCCCGACAAATAAAAGATGTGAAATCATGGAATTTCTGGAGAGCCGTTGTCGCGGAGTACGTAGGAACTTGCATGCTGTTCATGTGGTCTATTGGAATAGGGGTTCATGATAAAGACCAACCCTCGCCGCATTTGTTGGAGGTGGCGATCGGTACGGGTTTTATTGTGGCCGCCATCATCAACGCGTTTCTTACTGTAAGTGGTGGTCACGTGAATCCTGTTATTTCTATCGGTTTCTTGGTGACCGGAAATATCACGTGTATAAGATTTATAATTTATGTGATTACACAATGTTTAGCCAGCTTGACTGTTGTTTTGGCGCTCGGACAGTTAACCTCCACGGAAATGGTCGGAAACGTTGGCCTTCTGCTACCGGCGGCTGGAGTTACGGATATACAGGCGTGTATCGTCGAATTCATGCTAGGCTTTAGTCTTTTAGTGACAACATTAGCTTACGCGGACAGCCACAGGGCGACAGAAGTACCACCAGGGCCGATGTACGTTGGATTCGTAGTGATAGCGAATATATTATTTGGAGTAAGTATAAGTATTGCTCTTTATTTAGTCCCCCAGCAGCTAGTTTCATTTTGTAAGAATAAGAATAATTTGGTAAAACACGCTGAACTCGGTTAAAGCGATCTCTTCCATTAAAATGATAGATTTATTGTGCACGGTGGTCAGTTTATCCTGTCAACCGCTCCTGTTTTACTCAACTGTCGTCATCTGCACCGCGCCCAACGATTTTTTTCGTAAGCTGATGTGTTTTAGGAAACAGAACGATAGTTTAGCTTTGCATAGCCGTCAATCGCTCGGCGAGCATGAATTTTGATGCGGCTCAAAGTACTACGTGTTCCTGATATAATTATTTTAACACAGATACTTAATATGAAATTTGAAACTTATGAGAAAGTCAAACCTGTGTTAGTGGCCACCTCTGAAAAAAAGTCATTCTTTTGAAACACACATTGATTATTCAAAACAAATCGACCTCTTAATAAAGACCAATAAAGACCACCTGTCAATAAAGGCCACATTTTGTCTGTCCCAATGTTGGCCTTTGTTCACAGGTATAACTATATACATACAACTGATAACATGATGATAAGTTTTAAACACTCAAAAAGCCCAACCAAATCGAAATTGCCAGATCGAAGAAATAGTATATATGTGTGCACCCTTATGCATCGAAGCGTCATTTATAGGATATGAACCTATTCAATCATTACAGTTGTATTTTGTAAAATTAAGCTTGATCTCTGTCAACATCGCCTTTGTGGAATGAATCAATACACGAAATTATCACACGACTACAGTTCCGCTTAAAACACGCAATGTTCGTGCACTAAGCCCCAACTCACTGTATTGAATGGGTTACTAAATATGTCGGCCCTATTTTGAGATAATAATTTAGGGGGTAGGATCCTAATACATTAATAAGTAATAAACAATGTATTACGTTTTCATGTGCCGAGCATTGTACATTTTTCTACCTTTTCACATAGATTTTGTTAACATTTAACATTATTTTATGCAGTATCAATTAATATTTGTAAATGTGATTTTATCTTTTAAATGAAGATGGCCGCTTTAATTTAGACACAGTCAAACCTTTGAACAAAGTCAGCTTTGGACAAACAAAATGTGGTCTTTATTGACAGACTGCCCTTATTCGGAGGTCATTTCATTCTCAATAATCAATGAAGAGTTTTTAATGAACGGCCTTTATTTACAAGGTGGTATTCATTCTGAGGTGGCTGTAACACATGTTTGACTGTATACATGTACCTCCTTTTAGATATGGTGTTATACATGTATATCTGTTTACGAAAAGTTAAGTGTATAATAACTGATGTAAAGTACAGTACAACCTCTCCAGAGCAGCCCACTGTAGATCAACAACCTCTATAACAACACCTTCAAAAATTTCCCAAAGCATATATTTACTATATATTTAACCTCTGCAGAGCATCAACCTCTAAACAACGGTCAATATTTGCAGCTCCCACAGGGTGTTGCACTACAGAGGTTGCACTGTACATAAGTACGATACTTCTTCAACATTCTACTTGTATCTAAGGCCACCGATTTTGTTGTGTGTTTTTAAGTTTTCCCATAATTACGAGGTATTCTTTTCTTAAAACAGGTGTTCTCGTACGATTTTTATTACCGAAGTAAAACTAACATATACTTTCAAGACAGGTAATACTTAAAAAATTGCGTAATGTCAAACTTGTTTATTATTAACCAAGATATGTCAGAGGTTGTAGTAAACATTAATTATATTCAAGATACATGTACATTGTATATGGTAATTTATACGTCCGTTTTTTTGCCGGCAAATTAAAACAACATGTTAATTTTCAATTACGTGACCACTAGAACATGCACAGATGATCCCCGATTATGACCTTACAACTGATAACGACAATTCTCAGAACATCCGTGAATATGATTATGTTTGTTCAAATCTAGTACACAAACAATATTGCTTATTGAATTGTAAGCCTTAACCTTTCAAAGTTTCATATCACATGATAAGCCATGCGTTGATTTAATTCATCGTTGACAATTTCACGGAATTCACAGATTCGCGGAAACATATATTTTAATATACACTGTTAAAAACTCTTTCGCGAAGGTGTCTGAGCTCACTTTTGACCTATATTTATTGGTATGACGTATAAATTATTCAGAAGAAATTCCTCATTCTATTTGATGATTCAGAGGAAATTCTTACTTAAATTGGGTGAAATCTACAAGCGTAGAAAAATTAAGACCACGCGAATTTATAGTCGCGACTTGTTTAATGTGTACTTCTTGTGTTTGTAAAATTTGTAACGTAGAAATGTACGAAACTGTATTCTTATGCGGTAGAATAAAGTTATAAACCGTACTAGACAAACATTTTTCATTTCATCATTTGAATCGGAAAATTGTTGGCTGGAACATGAGCTACATGAAAATCTCGGAACATACAAAATTTCGACGAAAAATACGGCTTTTTGGGCGCCGCCATTATTCTCGACCGTGTAGTATCAAAACTATCAACCAGGTAATTGTAAACCCTTGTTATTAGGCACTCGTTCTCAAGAATGATTTCATAGAATTGCTGACTGCATTCTCAACGGATAAAATAAGGCATCAAGTTTTCATTGAACAAGAACAGTATGTTTCCATCGTCGGATTCCCAGGGTCAGCCATGATGGAAAGTAGCCCGTGAACAGCAACAACAATAATGGCGGCCTGCCTAGTATGTCTGAGGGATTTTCATTTGACAAACGAGTACCGATTGTCGATTGCTTATCACAGCAGCATATTGCACCAATCGCATTCGTCCCAAAATATGGTACATTTGTTCTTGATTTCCACCCACATATGTGATCACAATTGTAACATCATTCTGTAACATGGAATATATTGATCTGCCACGAATGTGGTCTTATGTAATCATTAAAACTGAACAACGTTTGAACCGATATAGATTACCAACATAAAAGTTGATATTACATTAAAATATGTATTTACATTTTATGATATGAAAAATCAATTTAATATTGCAATCGCGTTAATACATGAATGCACAATCGGCAAGTTTTCATAAAACGAGAAATTTACATGTTCAAGCCTTGGTTTTGTTTGGTTTTGCATAATAATTTCCGCTTGTACAATTTTAGTATTTAATAATAAACGTGATTTTAACTTCACCATAGGTTAGAGAAATAAACTAAAATGAATAGATGAATATTTATATACATTGTACATGTACATATAATTACAAAAACCACATGGGTATGGGTATGTAGTATGCGAATTAAATTCCTGGTTCGGGTTATCAAAACATTTCACGGATGTCAGACGAAATCCAATCAGCATACATGTCTACTGACACCTTTGGGTCATAAATTTCTATTGCATTGGATATACAGTGAAACCTGAGTTAGTGGCCACCTCCGAAAAAAGACACCATATGAATAGCGGCCATTCTTTACAAAACCGCCATTGCGTATACAAAACAAAACGACCTTCGAATAAAGACCACCTGTCAATAAAAGACACATTGTGTCTTTCCAATAGGTTGCCGTTGTTCGCATGTTTGACTATACATCAGAGGAGAATACATTTAAGTATACGTGAATGTACGGATGTATGAGTTTTTTTGTGTGTGTTTTTTTTTTGTTATTATTTTTCTAAGAAGAAATATTTTGATTTATTGGTCAATGCGCTAGACCACAACATTCTACATGTATTAGAAATCCGTGTAATAAATCAAGATCCGGGATTCAAATGAACCCAATCAGACAAGCTCAGAGTAGGGAAGGACTGTTGATAAAAAAGTAGAAAGTTTAGGTATTTAGTCAAGTACGTACGTGTTTCCTTTACACATTGGTAAACCATTTTGCCACGCCAAAATGTCATTTTCTCCTACCTACTGGTAAAACCAATGCAGAATAACTAGTTTCTTATAAATGAGGCAGGACTGGATTGTCTTTGTAAATTACGCAGGGTCCGAAGTTACAACACTTGAGATCGAGTTCAAGACTCAATCCTGTTTTTCCCATATTTTTTTTATTTAATTCTGTTAATATTTTATAAAATTTGCTGACAATGTAGGATGTAAGTTTTTAAGCAAATATTTTCTTACATGCGTGTGGCAAATATACATTGTGCATATTATCATCACAAAGGTTGGAGTCAAATTAAAGATATCGAGCTCTGAGATCGTCCTTGATCTCTTATAATCTCAGATCCTGTATCTCTTACATGCTCCATGCAGTTAAAAGCAATTTGAATAAGTAAAATAAAATTTAATCTCTATTCTATGCCTATATGTCTATCCATGATTTGTAACATTGTATATGTATACACTCGTACAAATGTGATTGATCAAGTTAGAGGTCCATTTTCAATAAAATCAAACTCCAATCAAACATTTATATAAGGCGCAATTTACAAATATTCGTTAACATAGCTATATAAAAAAGTAAGAATTTCATTATTGGCAATTTTTGCGTTTTTTGACCTGAGGACTATGTATAAGTTCTGTACAACTGTGGACATTTTATTACAACATTGTAATTCTAAATCTGTACTCATATTAAAATTCTGATCTTTTAGATTATTTCATTTCAAGATTTGTCATAAAACCATCGATTCATACTTTTCATTTTTAAGTTTATGCATTTAAGATTTTCAATGTAAGTGAAAAATTAGTCCTTGTATCCAGTAAAATATTTAAATCCTTATCAAACCAGTTACAATATACACCGGAAGTTTCCGATTTCGGGTTTTGTGTTTAAACCATTTGTCGCTCACAATATATCAAAACGAAGTTGTAAAATGGTATAATCATATGAAGAAAACATTTTTTATTTACTGTCTCTAATATAATGTTAAAACAGATAAGGTGACAAGATCGGAATAAATTTGAATAATTTTAAAATATTTCGTACATGTATTGAGGGGTAGGATTTCATCCATTCGATGTACAAACGTATGTTCATTTACCTTTATATATAGACTTACATTAAATTACATAAAGCAAAACGCCGTCGATATTACGAAAAAATTGCTATCAAAATAACCGGTCTTAATCTGAGGTACTCCCTCGTTTCAACCGCCTCCGTGGTTCAGTGGTTACGGTCGCAGACTTCAAATCATTGTAACCTCTCACTGATGGAGGTTTGTAGGTTCGATCCCCGCTACAACCATGTCTCTTTATGTGAGCAAGTAGGCAGCTGTTAACGGAGGATGGGAGTCTATCACTGGATCTTCCAAAGAACGGTGGTCCGCCTCATATGACCCTGACTGTTGAAAAAGAGACGTAAACTCAAAAGATAGGCAAAGTCGCTTTTTCAAGTTGAAATGTTCACGCATTATTGAAAATCGATCAGAAAAAAACAGTGGTTGTTATATAACGTGAAGGTCGTAATATTGAGGTGGCCACTAAGTAAGGTTAGACTGTACCATTCATATAATGTGGACTAGCTTTTAAGAAGGCTTATTAGAAATTGGTTACGGAAAAAAACGTAACAATTAAGACATCTTTTAGGCGTGTATTATCATTTTATAGATGTGTTTTTTTATTGCGTAGTATGAATATGACCATCAATTACTCATACAAAAAATACGGCAGATTGTCAAACCTGGGTTAACGGTCACTTTTGAAGAGCTGTCACTTGTAAACAACGACCACTCACACATTAGTTGGTACATGACAGGTACTTTATTACATGACTTGAGCCATGGCTCACCATCATTTACGTATTACAAATATATACACAATTAACTTGCGAATAGATACGTAAGTAACAAACCAGAGGGTAGGAGAAACCAAAGTAAGCTAAATGAATACCATCTACCTCATTACAATGGCAAACTGCATAAAAAGCTATTAATTCTGCCTTAGTTGGTCTTGTAGTAATTTAAATGCACAACAAATGCTTTACCGTAAAACCTCATTTGACAACCTACTTACTATTAAAATCACCCGATCGTTACGACTTTTTTTTAATCGGTACAGTATACAGTACAATATCTCCAGAGCGGCCCTCTCTTGAGCAAAAACATCCCTTAAAGAACTGTATTCATTTTCCCACTGTACGATTTAACTGTTAATTTGACCTCTATAGAGCAACAACCTCTCAACAACAACATATTTTTGCTTCTCTCAAAGGGTGTTGCTTGGAGCGGTTCTGCTGTATTCCTAATTCTTCAACTTGATAATGACAATCTTAGTTTTCCGACCGAATTTCTATGGTGACGCTTCGTTGTAAATATTTATGTAACATCTCCTTTGTGTAAACGAATATTTTTTATTTGCATAATTATTACTACATCCTCTATTTGTTTTATTTTAACAAAAAAATGTATCTCTATTTGACAAAGAAGAAGATTGATGTCTTTTTGCGTTAAATCTTTAATTAAACTTTTTTGTTAACAAACGATTTAAATTTGTGTTAAAAAGTGTTTAAGTTTTGTATCTACGTTTTTTACTATGATACAAAACGGCTGCTTCAAAGTCACAAGCTGTTGGCTAAATGAGTATTCATTCTAATAGGTTGAAAATTGATGACTCGACACGTTTTATTGTCTCATTTTGATCAAAGTAATAGCTATTAAACTCGAAATAGTGCAACCTTTACTGTTTAAATTCCACATCGTATACATTTATTCTCGTTTCTATTTCAATACACGATGACAATGCGTATATATACACAAAATTTACGTATCGTTAAGCCAGTCGTTTTCTGTGACCTCAGTCACCTGGGATACGTGTTTTACAAGACGCGAATGTTTTATATCGTTTAATTAAGATCACGTAAATGTTCAAATTACGTCAATCGTAATAGTATCTTGTCGTAAAATTACAATTGATAAGAATTGTTTGAGAATTGTACGGTCGAGATGACCGGCGTTCCATGTAAGAGACCTCGGCAATAAAAGTGTGTATCGACTACTAGTAGCATATACATGTATGTCAGTCCGCCATATGTATGACGTCATATATTATCATCTTGAAACACAGAAGAAATATGGTGTATTTATTTATGACGTCATATATTATCATCTTGAAACACAAAAGAAATATGGTGTATTTATGTATGACGTCATATTAATAGTTACAGGGTTAGTAACTGACCCGATACGGGATATACGGGTCTGTGAAAAACCATATCGGGACTCGACCTTCGGTCTCGCCCCATATTCGTTCTATGTTTTACGTTACGTTTTTTAATGTATTAAGGCAATTAAAACACTTTAATATGAGCATTTTAATTGCATAGAAAACGCTACATGCCCAATTAAGTATATGATATATGACTGACTGTATTTAAATAAACGATGATAAAATGGCATTTTCTGGATAAAGCACAAAATTACCAACCTTAATTATAACAAGCATCTCTATCCTTCACTCATAGCAACAAGAACACATCGATATTTTTTTTTCATACGTGAACTTAGTTCAGTTTCCAAATTTCAGCCCAATACCTCACCCTACAAAGAAATTTTGACTACTTTTTAAATCCGAACAACAGCAGAACCTTCAGAGCTTTGAACCTATAAAAATTACAAACATTTACAAAATATGTCCGCCCTATTTTGAGTTAATAATTTTGGGATCCTAATACGAGAGGTAATTGGAAATCATTGGTCATGTGATAGGATGTACATGAAAAACAGGCTAACCAATAGTTACACCTTGATTTGGGAAGGATGGGATTCAACTTCAGTCAAGTGACTTTTCTCGCCATAATGTCCTCTCGGACTCACGTGATTCAACACAATGCAATTCAGCGATTAAAAAACATTTGTTATTTCGCTTAGAAACTGCTTGTCCGCTTTTGGGGTTACCTGTCCATTGTTCAAGGTGAACGAAAGACCGATTCCGGTAACAATTTTGGTGTCTGCTGTCCGCAGTTGCCAAGTGTCCTAGATATACGAGTGAATTTTTGTCGGGGGAGGGGGTACAGTGTCCGTTATTCACGGATGTCCGTTGTTCATAGGTATCCATTGTTCATGGGTGTCCATTGTTCGCAGGTGTCCGTTAGCGCAGGTTAAACAGTAATTATAAAGGCATGTTCTAAACATTGTCATATTAATCTGGGTTTTTTTGTAATTGTAATGTCTATTTTATTTATGTTAATCGGTTTGGTACATGTGCACGTAATAATTTAGACAGGGAACGTATTCAATTAATCATAATACCATTTCAAACATATCTATCAAGTACATTATAGAGCGTTCCTGCTTAACGAGCTGTACGAAATATAATTGATCTGAGGTCATGCAGACATGTTGTTATATTCTTTTAATTGGTAGAATAATGTGGTCCAAAAATGGTACAAATGTATATGATAATTTAAAAATTCCTTTAAAAAGGGGATTGATTCTCCTTTATTGAAATAATGAAAATTCCTTTTTTTGTCAATAATTGTGTTAAACAGTATATCCATTAGGACGGAGGGGGGGGGGGAGCGGGGGGGCTAACGTCAGCCGGTTCACTCTTAACTAGTTCCCTGTACTACTGGTGTATGCTTGCTTAACCTTCAACAAGGAGCCGGCAACCTCAGTGCATAGGGAGGAATTCCGTATTCACAAAGCATCTTAAGATTTTCTTTAACTTAAGTCGAATTTTTACTTAAGTGTAAATCTTTTTCATGGTAAAAGTTTGTAAACCAGTCAACAGAAGTGTAAAACTTATCATTTTCATAATTGGCATCTTTAGAACAAAGATAAAATCATATTATTGTGATTTCCTCCTTTACATTAGTACAAAAGGAAAAATATCACTTAAGTTAAAAAAATACGTAGGATGCTTTGTGAATACGGACCCAGTACCCTGAAGTAATGGATGTACAAAAGATTTTAATGTGCTGCAGAAATATAGTTTGTTCAGTTTTAAATTACAATTAGGTGATATTTTTGCACGTTTTCATACTTATGAATTTCCGGTGTCATTCTGGAGGAAAGATCCAGCAAAAAGATGTTGCAATAGGTTATCAATTATTTTTTGGCCAATTTGTCAGATATCAAACCTTTGCCCTCTTCATCAACTGCTCGAAATGTTCTGTGAACAAGTTGGCTCAATAAAAAAAGGTTCTAACTGAGTACATTATTGCTATCGATGGCTGAAATATTTCAACCGCCAACATAGCGAACATTAAACCACCGCCAAAATTTCGACGTGTACAGTAGCACTAGCGGCCTCCGTGACATGGTGGTTTTGGTCACCGAACAGAATACACTAACCCCTCATCGCTGTGAGTTTGAATCACCAAATTTCACAGATGAGAAATGTATCCACCGAGCTTAATTACAAAAGCAAGGTGTACGCTTTGAGTGTTTCTGCACCGTTAAAGCTGGGAAAATTGCCAAAATGAACACTGACTATTGGTGTGACGTTAAACCTACGTGACTTAAAAAATACAATGATCCTTATTTTTCAGGCTAAAATATCAGGTGGATGCTTCAATCCAGCTAGAAGTCTTGGACCAGCTTTAATTGCGGGAGTGTCTGAACATCAATGGGTAAGATATTGTGATACGTAAGGTCGTATAATGCGTACATTATGATTTCTGTTTGAACTAATTTAAGTTCACAACACAATGAATATGTTCTTTTAACTTTAGCCCGTACGTCAGAACTGTTATTGCTGTCTTTGTTCAATGATGCAGTTAATTCGCAAATCAATGAATGTCCTCTTAATTACATCTTAAAGATACCAGAACTTGAATGTAATAAACACTGCATCACATTATTGATTAGTGGCAACTATGTCCCTATTTAATGTGTTTGAACGTTGTTAATTCGAAATTGTGGTTTACGTAATAGTTATGTTAATGAAAGCACACTACGACCTCGAAACATCAGAAAGTTTGCAATGAATATTGCTGTATCTATTAAAAAAAAAACCAAACCAGGTATTGTATCGCTATTGGCCCGGTCTTGGGACGGGAGCAGCATGAATTTCATCATTGTTTACTTACCTGTATCCCTTTGTGTAAAGAGCATTGTAGTTGATACATTGCAACTAATGAACAAACATGAGATACATATAAACTTTGTTTCAGGTGTATTGGGTCGGTCCATTGTTGGGAGGTGCGTGCGGTGCTCTATTGTATGACAAATTCTTCTCTGTAAATGCAATGTCACGTTCTACACTTAGTTCATGTTGTATCAGGAAATCAGGAAGTTCAGCAGACGGCAGAGTGGACAATGACTGTGAAGAAGTCCTGATGTCTGATAAGTAAAGACTTCGACTGAAGTTGATTGTATTATTTACATTGAAGTTCTAGTTTTCGGAAAATAGACACAGTACAGACCCTGGGGTATAAAACTAGAGAACAGTCTTCGATCTCAAATCTCAATTTTTTTGTAGAAGAATTTTGCTTAAAAATATACCTCTGTTTATGTTTACTTACATATTCAGATCGGTTATTTTGACGGAATAGTGCACGATTAATATCAATGATACTTTATTAAACATGGAAGAATTAAATGACGAACTATATGAGATTTGAGTAATTGGACCAATCTCTATCCTATAACCTGAGGCCAACATGTATACTGTGAAATAATTAATTTTCGTTGGGTTCAATTTTCGCCGTTTTTACTAAAATGGCTATTTCATGGGGACATAAATTCGTGGATTTTGATTTTTGAAAAGAAATGCCTTATCTCCGCATTTGATTTCATGGATGAGTCGACCCACGAGAAATTAAATCCCCAACGAAAATTAATGATTCCACAGTATATTCCTCCACTACGTTGTTACTAACTATGACCATGATTGACACACTGAACACAGTTCCATCCTAATTCACCCTCATTACTGATATACAGTACAACCTCTCCAGAGCGGCCCTCTCATGAGCAACAACATTAGAGCGGCCCTCTCATGAGCAACAACATTAGAGCGGCCCTCTCATGAGCAACAACATTAGAGCGGCCCTCTCATGAGCAACATTATGGTTCTTTCCCAATTCACAATTTAAATTCATGTATTAATTTAAATTTTCAAGAGCAACAACCTCTCAACAAAAACATTACCAAATTTTGCTATTCCAAAAGGGTGTAGGTTTGGATAGGTTGCAATGTAGTTAGCTTGGTTTGTATTGCAATATACACTGCTCAACTTATATAATCGGTCACCTAGATTTTTGAAAATTCTACAAATTTATTGCTCTTTTTAAGAATATTTAAGGTTTAATCAAAGAGCTATACTACTAGTATATGAAACATCATACTATTGGAGAATAAGTGAAGCTAGCAATAGCATTAAGTGACATTATATCCTTCATTTTTAAAGTATAAAATAAAAGAAGTGATAGTACTGGTCACAAAGTATTCAGAATAAACCATATTGGCAGAAAATACATGTTGAGCAGTGTATATATGTAAACATTTTATGTTTTAGTAAAACAAGTGCTATGTACAGTAAAATGTAGGAATTAAGACCACATTTGTGACAAAACAAATTGGTCCACTTCAAATTTAATGCTTAGATTTTTTTTATTTCAAAATTATGCACATGATCATAGATTGATATTGAACATAATTTGACCCATACATGTAGCTAAAACTATGGTACATTATTCTATACTACTCAAAATTTGATAAGTATCACTTACTCAATGTTTGAATAGTTTGTACATACAAATATGTAATATACAGATATGCTTCAATGGACATCATTAATTTAACTTTACCAGCTTATCAACGGTAGTATTTAACAGTGGTATTAAAATTATGAAGCAATCACTACAAGCAATATCACAAGTGATCCATATTAAATCTTTAGCAGTATATGTACATCATATCACAGGTAACTTAATATGAAGAAAAAAAAAAATTAAAAAAATATTTATTACTATATTAATGTTAATATAGTAATAAATTTTTTTTTCATTTTTTTTTCATATTTTTATAATCTATTCATGATACAGTTACCTGTGCATCATATAGGTAAAATGTACATGTAAAAGAATCTTACTTTTTTAACAGTATTGTTTTTGTTTTGTTAAAGAATATTATATTATAATATATATTTTTGTATCCTAATTTTGTTACAAATTTATTATAATTATCATTATTATCAATAAGAGATTAAACATTAATGCATATATTTTTTGTTTTGTTTACCTGACCTACATAATGTACCCTATTTTTTTCCACACAACAACATGTGCATTTTTGTTGGGCCTGAGGAACGGAAAATCTACTTCCTCACTTTTTTTACCTTTTCACACACGTTCAAGAGCAACAAATCAAATGCTATTTTTCATGAGCCTAAAATATTTCTTACTGCATAGTGACCTACAAGCCGTTGGCAAGCATTAAATATCTCTATTACAATCATTATAGGACTGAACATAGTGGACTCAGAGTCCTTTGTTGGTCACAATAGTGACCTTGGAACATTGATAAGGCCAAGTTTAAGAGTTCTCATATGCTGACATTCCATTGTGTTAAAACACAACAAACAGAAGAAGAACAAAACTTTATGATCTTTTGTTAAGACATCAGGGGCCCATTTCATAGACATATATAAGCTAAGACTTTTTTCAACTTACAAATTCTTGCATTTTAGAGAATTACCTTTAATAACAGACAATAGATCCACATTGCAGTGCAAAGCATAGAACACTTTATCTCCACAGAAGAGATTGTGAGATTTTGAAGTTTAAAAACTGCTAACTTAATTAGCTAAGATATGTCTATGAAATGGGACCTTGTCATATAAGTTTTAATCACTTCAACTACATAAATAAACATGGATATCAATATCGACTAAAAGTATGTCTGTAACAGTAACATATGTGAAGTATGTTTCGAAATCTAAAAACACTTAGTCAATTACAAGAGACTGGGTTACAACTGATGCAGTCAGTTGGTCAGTCATCAGCTCGTTAAATAAGGGTTACTGTAGGCCAATCTAAGCCAGATGCCGGGCAAAAGGAGGAAGGATTTGGGAGGAACTGTGCACACTAAAGACTTGGCTGGCTCTTTCAATAGGGAAAACACTATAATAAATAAAACCTTCCCCTATTTTTGAAAGAAAATATCAATACATGAAAAGTTATAAATAGAACTGACATATTTCAGACTGAAACTAGTTACATGTACATAGTAAGTTAAACTAGAGCTGTCACAGAGGTTACATATACCCCCGCCACCGCTTTGACACTAATTGTGCAATAATACACTATACGGCGATTGTTCAAGGGGACATAACTCTGCAATGAGTGAATCGCTGTGCATGAAAATTGTGTCTTGCACATCTACACATAATTGTGATAACATATACCAAATTTCATTGCAATAGCTTAAAAAATGTGGAAGTAGTTCGCTCCACAAACTTTATGCGGACGGATGGATTGACCGACCAACGACTGACCAACCGTCCGACTGACAGAGTGACTCCAATATACCCCCTCTCAAACTTCGTTTGTGGGGGTATAAAGACTGCTAGCAGCATTATATGGTCTTATTCAGGTGAACACCTCAATTTGCTATCAGACACATATATTGTTTTTCTATGATGTTTATTATACACCATCACACAACAACTGTACTGTACTTGACTAAATCTCCAACAAATTTATTGTTCACGAATAAGAACAAAAATAGTTCAATCCAGTTCAGAAAGAGTTCAGCATATCTATGTCAAGTATCTATAGATATCAAATTCTGTTCAGGTATCATTCTGATCAATCAATAGTTCATTTACAGCTTCTATAAAGTTTTCTTTTAAAATTCCTCCTGGTAATAAATGCTTCTCATCACCATGGCGATATTTTCCTATAAAACAAATTATAGACCAATATTAACTTTGTAGTATATATATACAATACATGTATAAATGTAAGATAATACAATGATACTGTGCTATACATGTTCACAAACATATCGCAAGTAGTTGTCAATAAATGCAAATTAGTGTAAAAGTTTGATACTTATCTTTGACAGAAATATGACGACTGATTTACTAAACCACATGCAATGACTTGTGTTCATTGTGATTGTGACTTGTGATTGTAGATGGAAGAATTTTGATTTTATAGGCAAGCTAGGTTAACGTTTTATACAAACAAACAGACATACCAAATACTGAATGTATCAGAAAGATTTTGCATTATTTTGATGTGATTTTCTACCTGTTTTGTTATGCAGCAACAGAATTCGTGATTATTCTGAATCACCCCTTGTATAAAGATTATGTTGATATATTTATTTTATTTATTTATCGGTTGTACAATGGCCCTTTCAATAGCTATGGCCAATTCAGACAGAAGGGATATGAGATACAGAAACCAAGCATTTATATCAATCCAACTCTTTTCAAATAGTTTTTCCTAGGTTCTTCATCATGCCCAGTGTAAGCAGTGATGACATGCATCGGCCTTTTTCCGGTGATTTTCTAGACACAGTATTTGGTTGGTAGATGGGACGGGGACACTAAAAAAGCGTCCCTGAGAAATTCAAGTAGTGAAATCGAGGATCGAACCCACAGCCTTTCATTTAGTAGTCCAGTATGTTACCACTCAACCACTGATCAACCCTTACATAAAGACTTAGTTGAAAAGTGACTGTTCACTAAATGATAGTACATGAGATAGTTGTTTTGAGGCATCATCTCCTTTATTAGACAGCATAAGGATCATACACTGTCATCTTGCATGAAACAAAATTTTTCACACAAAAAATGCTCTCAGTTCTGATGTCTGATAATACCGTAATTTAAAAATGGAGTATACAATCTTGATTACTGTACTCAAGAAAAGTAATGCAAGAAGTATTTTCACACTTAGAACTTCATGAAAATTATAAATATTACATCTTCATTTCAACATCAGCTGGACTATTTCTTTATATGCAATAAGGAAGTGATAACGTACCAGTTTTAACAAGAATGCCTTTCATTCCAGCTTCTATTGCACCGTTTATGTCATCCCGAACATCCTAAACAATAGAGAGAAATTATAACTACACATGGAACAATACACATTCTACACAAATTGGACTAAAATATTTATCGCTTCCTTTCTCCCGGCTTCATGTAAAAAAGTGCTTCCCGCACAACCCATTTGTGACGTCAAAAGTCACATGGATATCCACACTGAATCATACACAACAAGCTTAATCATCATGTTTACGGATACCAAACGAACAAACCTTTTGTTTCAGCACTCATCATGATTTTTCAAATGGCATCCAAAGTATGATTACACTTGGGGATGTATTATAATGTACCTCACATTCTCAAGTGTTCAGAGAAAAATTTAATAATTTATTCTTCTTCATTAACTGAATGGTCTGAGGTCAAAGAAACAGGGATTGGTCTCTCATACATTATTCTGAATATAAGATTAACTGAATGATTTTCTAACACATATCGAGGGTTCAACGCAACAGTGTCCTAACTCATACTGGAATAAGAACAAGTTACGACAGTGTTGCACTGAACCCTCGATATATGAAATAGATATATTGGTATGAAATAAGCTGAGAAAGAATTTGAGATTGTTGACCGATCTCATGTTATATAACCTTTGAACCAACACTTACATCTCCAATCATAACACACTCGTTGGGTTCAACATTCAGCTCATCAACAGCTGACAGGAAAAATGAAGATTCTGGTTTACCAACAACTTGAGCTTGACATCCAGTTGAGTATTCCAGAGTATTTACAAATGGACCTAAAAATATGAATTTAAGTATTTAATCAGCCTGAGTAACTTAAAATGAAAACAAGAAATGCAGCAACTTCACCAAATCATGTTCTCAACAGTTTAATGAGCGTAAATTGTATTCTTTATTTTTAGCAAAACTAGATGACCTAGAACCCCAAATATAATCCCGGAGACTTCCTTAATAAAATTGTTACGACAAAAACTGTACAGAACGACATCATTACCAACAAAATGATACCTGTATTAATACCAGTATTTTAACGATACTAATGGTTACCATACGATACCCAAATGTTTTTTTTGTTTCTCGTCCGTAAGTCGGGTTGAATTGTATGGATAATCTCAGGACCCTTATTTGGTCAACTTTGACTGAATATTTGGGGAAACTACTATTGTAGTGTATACAAGAAGATTGGGAAGGAAGATGTCTTTCTTACTCTGGAATATATTTATGATCATTCATCGAGAATCAGAAATTTTCCTATTACTGAATAATCAGTAGCAGGACCTTTTTTGTTTATGGTTACAAACCAGTATAAATCTAAAGTTGAGCTGTCACAGAGGTGACTAATACCCCCGCTGCTGCTTTGACACTAAGAATGTGATAGTACACTATACGGCTAAGTTCAAGGGGACCTAACTTTGCAATGAGTGAATCGCTGAACATGAAAATTGTGTCTTGCACATCCACACTGCATGGTGATAACATATTTCAAGTTTCATTGCAATCGCTTAAACAATGTGGAAGTAGTTTGCTCCACAAATTTGTATGTGGACGGACGGACAGACCGACCAATGACCGACCTACTTAAATATACCCACTGATTCTCGATTCTATATTCCTACAACAGAAATTAGAACAAAAAGCATAAATATATCTCAAGATCAAATAATTAAATTATGGCAGAGTTTGATTAATTTACCCGGATACCTGGGCCAAGATTCAATCCATCTTTTGTCTTGTAATATCTTGCCTTATGGATTGCAATAAGGGATGCCCCTTCGAGAAGAAGCCTGTAAGAAGAGAGTATCAAGGTAAGTGTAAGTCCACTTACAACCCAAATATACAGTGCAACCTTCCTACAACAGCCACTAATGGGAAGGACAAAAATGGCTGTTGTAAGTAGGTGGCTGTTGTTGAGAGAGTGAAAATGGAGTAAAATGTCAATTTGGGATGCTAGTATACTAGCTGTAACTGGGAGGTGGCTGTTGTTTGGAGGTGGCCGTTGTTTGGAGGTGACCATTCACGGAGGCTACACTGTATACAGTCAAACTTGTGAACATTGGCCATCCTTGGATAATAGATTTTTTGAGTTTCTCAAAGGAGGGTCTTATCAAAGAAGACATGAGGTGATACCAAAAACACATTTTTTCACAAGATAAACATTTAAAACTGCAGAGTAAACCTAATTCTTGCAAAACATAGAAAATACATGGGGATGGTAAAAGAAGTAGGACAAAGTTCTAGAGGAAAGTAAAGAAGTTACCTAAAGGCTTCATTCATTTTGTCATAGTTGAATTTATCTGGTGCCAGGCCAATCAATACTGAATCATGTTTACCCCCAGGAACATCTGTAAGTATAAAGTTTTGTTATTGGACTGCAGCCCCAATACATATTCAAAGTAGCTATAACACAACATAGGATTATCTATTCAAACTATAACTTAATTAGTTATTTATCTACATGCTTAATCAGCAGTGGAGGCTTATAGACACAAAGTTTTAATAGAAACATCACAGAGTGAGCCCAGGGTTTGAACTCACAAACCTGAGTATTATAGTCTTTAAGCTTTACCTATTGACTAAAGTATTCACTGATATTTGTTAACACTTTATTTCATGATATTTATGAACAGTTGCAATCATACATATATACATATTTAGAACAGACATACTCAGCAATGTATGATAAGACATACGAGGAATGTTTTTCCTGGTTATCTGACCTGCTTGAAATGTCTCCGCAACTACAAGGCCAAAGGAATGGTACATCCATTTTTTCATTTAATTTACCTTTCCAAATGCTTTCAAGAGCGAAAAGGCCACAACCTAGATGTACATGTACCAACCTTATTTCAATAAGCAAGTTACCAGAAACAAACATTTTTTAGGCATAATAATGCAATGTCACACAATGTGAAAGTACAGGTAAAATTTTTTTTTTTTTATACCATCCTGTAATTTAATAATGGGAGATTTTACCACACAACATTTTTTAAATGATTGTATGGATTTTTACAAAAATCAAGCTATAAAAGATTTATCATTATACTAGTTCTTTATTTTTTGCTGTAGGGATTTTGTCGTTCATCTAAAGCATTAAAAAATCAGTGATGATTCACTGATGTGTCAATATTACAGACTTCCTGTCTTTGTTTGAAAAGTATGTGACTTTTAATATTATGTATATGTATCTAAAGCATAGGTGGTCCAAATTCTTCAGATAATACTGAATAATCTACAAGTCCCATCAAATAGTCTATTTTGTCCTAGAATCTACAGTTTTCATCAGATGGTTTATTTCGTAATGTAACCTACAGCTAAAATCATTACATTAACTAGATATATATTAAGATAACACGCATATATCTGACTTACGTATGTGCCTTGTCTGAACTATTAGTAACATAAATGTGATTTGTAAACTTGTAATCATTATCATCTATCTGTTAGATGAAGCATTAAGTAAAAAGTTACAGACAATTAATCACTCGCCCCTCACTGCTGCCAGTTTGAATCCAACCTGGGACGAGAAAAATAAGAGAAGTCTGTCTAGATGCCTAGCCTGCCATACAGGAGGTTGGTATGTTCTTCTGTGTTGGTGGTTTTGAGTTGTTGGGTATTGGGGGAAAGAGTCTTAGGGTAGGAAGGTAGGACTTGTGCGCTTTTTATTAGCTAGGAATCACTTTTCTAATACATGACATTGTATATTCAAGGAATTTTAAATTAAGTGAACTAGCAAAATCAGTGCAAAAAAATGTTGAATTTCACATTTCATCGAAGAAATTTATCTTTTCAAACCATACTGATCTATATCATATACCTGTATACAATATAGATGATTATAAGTCCATAGAAGAAATAAAATAACTCTACATCTTGATTCATAAAGAAGCTAGTTCATAAAGGTTGTTAGCTTCAGACAAAATGGTTCATTTACTCTTACAGACATACATAATTCACTTTTCCTAAAGCACATATAAAGTATGTAGGTAATAAAGTATGTTATAAGCTTTTAAAACATGCAAATAAGAGTATGCATAAGTGTTATATAATATTTCAATCTTCAGACGACTTGTAGGAAATTATGCATGAAACATGCCTAAAGTCGAATGGAGAAATGTAATGAAAAATCAATATTCCAGGTAAAACAAAATAAAACACTGTTCAATTATTCATACAAGAATGGTAAAACATTTTACAAAAGCTTATTACCAATCAAAATTTAAGTATGATACAAATATATTACAAAAACTAAAGAATTCTGCAAAACCTTAAAATACTATCTTTCCACCTGAATTCCATAATAAGCAAATTATAAAATGTATGATGTCTTATTTCAGTAGATCTAATTATAAATTATAACCAATCATAAGAGCTAGCTCTCACAAATTACTGTAACCACATTTTAATACATTAATTAGTATATTTTAGCCATATAGACTGAAGAAAATACATAAAACCTACCATTAAACTCTTCTTTTGCCCTGTCATCAATCAACATCAGGGGAGACAACTTTTGCACATCAATGAGTTTTCTGGCAGCAGTAAGGGAGGTAAATATTTCATCTGGTTTGATTTGAAACCCAATCTTGGTTAGTCTCTCCAGTAATAGCCTCTTAGATTCTTTTGTAGTGTTTGTGACAAATTTCACTCTAAGATTACTTTGTCTTATCCTACAAAAAAAAATTACAGTGAAATAAATTTTCAGTTTTCTTCTTGTTTCAACAAGATTAATGAGATTAGTGGTTTGCGATCTTGTTTTTTAACATAAAGTGTATTCTTTGTTCTAAAAAAAATCCCTTTTACTCTGAATATAAAATGTCTCATCATAGACTTCCTTGTCTGCCAAGAGGTCCAATCGGATCTTTAATTATTGGGTAACATGCTAAAACCAGAAAATGATGCTGGTAAATCCATTATATAAATTGGGAGTATGTATAAATTTAAGCTAATTTAAGCTAATTTAGATAACATTTAATATGTATATTGTGTTCCATTTCAATAAAATATATTGAGCTGTCAAACATCTAAATAATAATTTTCAAAAACAGACCATTGTATTGCAAGAATTGAACCAGCCACTTCCGAGTCATCAATATGTATGGTTCCACTCAGGTCTACCAAGATAGCTTTTATGTTCTTGAAAGGCATACTCGAGACATTTCTGTAGAGAAAGCAAAAAAATGTACCAAAAGAAATCAAGACTACAAATTTACGTGTTCAAAAAGAAATGATTGCAAAACAAACAAAAATGCATACATATCAATATTATTAAATGTCATAAAAATCATTTACTGATCTGTTCAATCAGGTGATCATATCAGGCTTCAGCATAAAGGGATTCCTGCGAATGCAATATACAGAGTCCAATGTTCTTTTCTCATAACAAATCAGTACTGAATAATTAACAAGACACATTATGAAATGAAGGCAGAATTCTGCTTATACAATTGAATCATGATAGTCTGTAATGTAGCCCTACTAATTCTGCTTTCCGGTTGGTCGATTTTTGTGAACGAATTCGGAAAGGCCATCCTCTCAGCCTTACAAACATCTGCATAGTTATGTGCGGAAATTCAAATTACGTCAAAGTTCTTCAATAACAAGCATTACTTACTTAAATCGATAGAAATAACAATAACCTGCATGAATGTGCTGTAAAAAATCTGTGTTAAATGTCAAATTTGAAATATTAAACTTAAATTTTACGTCGCGTGAAAAAAACCGTACAAACGGACTTTAGCCACATCCAGTTACACTCCGTACACAAATACCGTCGTACAGTTTAATTCTAAATCGATCTTTATAATGAGTACCTAGAATTATCGAAAGTTGATTTAAGTTTTACTTGCCAACATTTCGTTGACATGCCAGCTTATTTAAACTTCTACTTAAATTACTGCTAAGCGAATTTTTGAGAGTAGGCAATGTTTACCATGACGCCAGCATTTTACCAGAATTACGCAAGTTTCGTTTTCAGTTGGGAAATACTGGGGAGAAACAAATCATTAATGCATACTTCAGAAAAGGTATGATGGAATGATTTATACTCATATGAGTATAGAAACGTGTTTTCTACCCACGGAATGGTTCACTTTGGTCACAGATATTGTAGTTAACGTGCCCAACGGGATTTTCCGCACACAATTGTGCAGATCTTTGTTAGACTGTACGGGACAGAGCTAAGTCGAAAAAATGTCTCGCCGTCACAAAGCAGTCTAATTAGTTGGACTAACAGTTTGAAAAATGCAATAGTTCGAAATCTTACATCAGTCCCGGCGAAAGTGACTGACTGTACGCTGTTTTCACACCTTTCCAATTATTTCGATAGTTAGAAATAAAGATTTAGACTGAATACTACTAGCTTGTTATATAAGTGCAATCAAATAGTCCGGTACATCCCAAGGCTGTTAGTTTGTCTATCTGAGTTTTACACCCCTTTTCAACAGTCAGAGTCATATAATGAGGCGGACATATCACCTTACCATCGTTTCTGAGAAGAACAAGTACTAAAGATAATTGACCCCATCCTACATGTACATGAGCAATATACTGCCCTGCCTACATTCAAACATACAGACATGGTCGGTAGCTGGGCTCAAACCCACCACCCTCTATCAGTGAGAGGTTACAGTGATTTGAAGTCAGCAACCTTAACCACTCGGCCACAGAGGCGGGACCCCGTAAGGCGAGTTCTCGTCTAAGACAATATAATCAAGATAATCCAGCAGATTTATGCGCAAACTTAAAAAATGCGCATTTTGGAATTTAAGAATAGTTTTATCAGAATAAGTGGTGTATAATGTAAATATTCATGAACTACATATTCAACAGCAACGTCGCGAAATTGTATAACATTACAAAGAATCGAGTGAACAATAATAACTAACCTTATAATTTTCTGATAATAACCATTTATTTATGTAAATATGTAATCTTTGAGTTACAATGTGTTTAATATAGCAATTTTCATTCATTAAAACACATTATTTTGTTTTTCATCTGAGCCACCTACGGACGCTTGATACCGACGATATATTCCTCTCGGTGACTCAGATCGGTTTACCAAGTTTAGTATAAAACGCAGTATTGTGCCGTACATACTTCGGGACATCTAATCAGGGACACAATATTATATATAGCATCCCTGGTCTAATCAAATAATGAACATATGACATCAGAGGGAAGTATCTTGGAAGTATCCTTGAATATTTCAGGACCTGAATTTAAGAAAGCAATTAAACTGTCCAGAATTTGATTTAAAAAATGTATACCTCATGAGACAATGTACATGTATTGCATTCTCGCCTTATCAAGGAATAACGTTTTATTATAGTGTTATCACTATCAATGACTTATATGAGTGTATATATAAGTACTTGTCAGTGTCTTTGAGAGAGACAGGGACTCTACATTACACAGGCCCCATATGGGTCCAATATGGCCATATCCACAAGGGATTGCCTAGAAACAGCCCGGCAATATGGCATATTGGACATGGGTTAGTCCACATAGGTCCCATATGGGTTCAATATGGGAATACCCACGTGGGCTTGTCCAGAAACAGTCCATATCGGACCCATATAAGCATGTTTGTTAGGATGTAGAGTTCCTTGGTTAAAAGTAATTATAATGTTGAGAATCTGTAGATATTTAATTTGCATCCTTTTTTCATAAACAACTCCAGATCTCAATTATAAAACGCTGAAGTTCGTGAAGTGTGGAAACACATTTTTATTGTTTTTGCGTTATGCCAGGAATTTTCATGTAAATATATATAATGAACATAATTTCTCACCGGTCACTTATAATTAATCAGGTCTTCGGAAAACTACCATAAAAATTTCTAAACGGCCAGAAATTGTATTCAGTTCACACATACCCGTATTCCGCTAAATTATGCAAAGTTTAATATTTCGTAGTTTATTTGGTCTTATATATCAAACTGCAGCTTATTGAGAATGACATTTGTTCTCATCCTAGTTTTTACTCGAACCCTTTATCCTGGTTTGACTGTTCAACATAATTTATGCGTAATAAATGAATCAACCGAATGACTAAGAAACGATCAGACAAGTTATATAAATGTCCAACTGTAGTTCATGACATTCGTTATTTTAAAATGTAATTTTAAACTCTATAGTTCTCGTGGGTAGCCCGTTAAAATTCTTATACACTAATAATGTTGATTACAATCGTAAGTAGTCAATATTTTTAACTCATAAATCCTCAACCATAGACAAGATGTGGTTTCTGTTAAATAATAAGAACGCTTGGAGTGTAACAATGGGTAAAATATGCGATCGTCATTGACACAGCCTTTATCGGTGATCTGTGTCGATCAGGCCTTTGTTGGATATACCAGTAAATTACAAAGAACTGTTTGTCGATTCATACATGATTATCACTATTGTTTAATTTTATTCCATTGTACTTCGAGGGCGTAGCATTAACTTTAGTCGAAGAATTTGCCAACAATCTACCTGAGCT
Organism: Lutraria lutraria; assembly: GCA_964023205.1. Lineage (NCBI taxonomy): Eukaryota > Metazoa > Mollusca > Bivalvia > Venerida > Mactridae > Lutraria > Lutraria lutraria. The sequence continues at coordinate 14,228,383 of OZ026843.1, read as the reverse complement.
TCTTCCATAATGAAATCATGTATTAGAAAAAAGGTTTCCCGTGAAGCTAATTGCGGGCGTAGCCAGTCGAATCATTTATACAGCCAAACCTGTGAATAAAGGCCACTCTTTGGAAATAATAACGTGGTATATATTTGCAGGTGGCCTTTATTCGGAGGTCATTTTGTTCTAAATAATCTATTAAGCATATTAAAAGAATGGCCCTTATTCACAGGATAGCCTTTATTCGGAGATGGCCACTAACCCAGATTTAACTGTATACGATAATTGAATACCGTAAAAGAACATCCGCGGTCAAGACTTTTACCCTTTGATCATGTCAAGTTATTTTGTCTATACATGCAGTCATTTTGTCGTAAAAACAAGAACAAGTACATGTAGAGACTATATTTTATCCATTCATCTATAAACATTGATAAAAACAAGTTGCTTGCTTGCAAAAACCAATTCGTTCCCAAGAAACATCTTCTGTATTATACATTATGTTTTATCATGCCCGGATTACGGCATGTCATGTGTGTGGTAGCTGGAGTCCAAACATTACTTACAAGGGACCCTCGAATACATTTATAATACAACGTGACATATACTAGTAACACGGGATGTACATTTACTTAATGACGACCGTACATAATATTCATAAAAAGTTTCGATGAGAAGCTAGAAGCTGCGTTCAATGAACGCATAATATTATGCCCCCGGTGCCAGCTAGCTTGACTTAACCTCGTAAGGACGGACAGTCGGGACACGGCAATCATTGCTCCAGCATCAAGGCTGTGTCAGTATTTGATAACGGCCCTAAAGAAAGAATTCATATTTAATTCAAGTAATTTAATGGCAACTAGAATTGTCACAAGAGCTAAAAATAGATATATAACAACATATGAGTTTTAGTCTTGGATAAATAAGAAAGAATGTAGATCGTAACGCAGGACATTTATGCTTTATATTTTATTTAAAACTATGCACCGCTATTGACATTAAACTTTTATAAGCGTTATTACATCCTTTGAACTTCGTTTCAGGTTTGCTGGAATCAATTTGGACTCGAGTCACCTAAAAGCAAAATTACATTTAAACTCATAATGTAGCCATAAGCATGGACGTGTTTCGTGGCCAATAAAATATTTAATGTGCATTGAACCCGGTCTATAGTTTTGTATTTTAAATTTCCGTTATAAGGTGGATCAATTATCTAGCGTGCCATACACATTGTTCTTTGTAATTATTGCTACCCGCTAGATTTAATAGCAATGCGTTGTTCTTTGTATACTATAAGTTTATGAGTCGTTCAGTCTAACCGGTGACGCTGTGGATTGCCTGTTTCATTGTGTCTACTTAGAAACATGATACAATTTTTATAACAAATGCTATGATAAATTTTGAACATGTTAATCCCGCGATACATTTGTTTCGGAATTAACTTTTATTAGATATATATCGGACTTTTATGAAGTTAGGTGTGGTTCTGTTTATAAGAAAAAAAAAACATTAATTCTGTTTACTTTTTTGGCACATGTCTTCAGATGCAACAACGTGAGATAAGAACATAATACTTGTGGAACATAAAACATGAAACAAGTGTTGTTCATTATCGTTTTCGTGTCCTTAGCTGGATTTTATTTTCAAGAGACGGTAAGTAGCACTGTGTATCTGTGACATCATTTTCTTTATTATCGTTACTAAGGTAACATGTATACAACGTATTTAAATGTACGCGGATTTTTTTATCATGCATAATACTATAGGAATTGTCTTTGTAATTCTATAAGCTATAACATAAAAATGTGTAAAATAGACGCAAGTTTGGACATATCAATCGCACACTGAGGACGATCGTAAGGATGGTAGGGCATAAACATGTTACGTAAACTGATGGGCATCACGTGACTATACTTTCATCAGATTTAATCGACTACAAAACATGTTTCACTTTAAAACGAGATAAATATCAATGCAAACTATAGACCAACAAATACGTATTGTAAATGGAAACACTGGTAAAAAGTTTTTTTTATATTTTTTATCCTCGTAATGTAGATCAACTTATAGGCTTGTATGTATTCATAGTCCAAATTGATACCGATATTATATCCGTGAATTTATACCCTAGAAACAAAACATCACACACATACCAATTGGTCAAAGATCACCATGTACTCGTATATACTCAAACGAACAACAATGGAAAATACATGTTCAACCTGCCAGAAAATGCTCATAAGTTATCATATCCAACAGTGTAATTAATTACATGTATGTTCACTATCAATGTCACGACCTACTACATGTATATGAATGGGACCTTTCTGTTGCAGCCCGCTTGACTTTCTATCCAACACATGTGACTTTTTTCAGTACATACTTTGAATGCTACATTAGTTCTCAGATAGTTTTTTGGGGGTCGCGAAGGTATTTATAACGCTTTGTGTCGAAATACGTGTAGTGAGTAACACATGACAAAACATGTTTAAATACATTGTTATAGGTAAAGCGCATATGCTCAAAACTCCAATAACAACATAAGCATATACTACTTCACTGGAAATGTCATGAAAACTCGAAGAAAGCTTTTCGGATATTGATGTCAAATTTGTCCACATTTCAGAAAATGCACGACATGATATATTTTATTCATATTCTAATTGTGTCATCTGCTATTAGGAGGATCGACCGATTTCGTAAGGAAACTTTTAAGAGAGGACATCTCAGTTACATAAGCCGATTCACCATTTCTATTTAATGTTTCGCTTTTCATATTTGTAAACACAAGTTTCATTCATTTATTCAAACTTCATTGTTAAAGAAATTATGCCGTTCTTTTTGTGTTAAATTAATGTAAGTAAATTGACTCTTAACGGATCAAAGGAGAGAAAAGACACACACTATGTTTCTGTTATAATTGTATAAAAATAGAATAATTAAATCAACGAAAACATGTAAAAGATCAATTGATTATTTTACGTGCATTTAAAAACGGAATTCGATTCCATTGTTGAGTTTTAAATATTTAGTTGTATGTATTTGAACACTTCTAAACCCAGCAGTCAATTAAATTTAAAAAAAGAAGCGTTATTACACATTTACATCTACGGTCAAACCTGTGTTATCGGCCATCTTCGAATAAAGACCACCCAGCGAACAAAAGCCATTATTTTAAAACCGTCGCTGATTATTTAGACCAAAGAACTTCAGTCATGGATTTGACTGCATATATGTATTTTTATCTTTTGAGATCAGTGACCCCCAATTTTTTTTTCGCTTAAAATGTTTCTGTTATCATATGGCATCGTATAATATATATGTAATAACACATTGAATTATACATGATAATAAACGAGCATCTTATAATTTATTCATATAACATTTATCAAAAAATAATATAGATCTTTATATTGGTTGTATATATTAATTAAATAAACATTCCAAGAAATCAACAAATAATCTCTTGTGAGAGAGGGATTCGAACAGTTTAATTGAAGTAATAAGTATTTTTTCTTTTTTCAAAACTTTTATAAATGTAAACTGATAAGTTTCTAATTTCTTTAATATTCTCTGATTTCAAAAGATCAATAAATTTAACCATACTTGGATATTGCCAATAATAGTTTTTTATATATGTTGTCTATTTTCTAAGTACGAAGGACATTCTAGTAAGAAGTGGAATTCGTCTTCCAGACGGTTACATAATTGACATTTTCATTCACTGTAAGGAATTTTGTTTGGCTTATGCCACCTACCAGCTTCTACCTCTAATCTATATGCAGATAATCTAAACCTAGGAAGAACATATCTAAATTTATTTACATGTATATTGTCCAAATATGTTTGAAAACGAAATTCACTGAATAATTTGTACGTTCTAGCTTTTGATGAATTATTTAATTCTGTATTCCAAATTTGTATATAATTATCTTTAACTCTTATATATGGTCACCAGATAACCGTAAATACGATTATGATTTCTGGCCTTAGATGTACAGTGCATCCTTTACAAAGCAACACCCTTTGGGAGAAGCAAAATTAGGTTGTTGTTGAGAGGCTTTTGTTCTAGAGGGGTTAAATTAATACAGTTAATGTAGTTAAATCGTGTAGTGGGAAAATCATCCTGTTGTTGCGGGGAGGTTGTTGCTCAAGAGAGGGCCGCTCTGGAGAGGTTGTACTGTGCATGTATATACGGCAGACTTGAGACTTCCTATCACTCTTCAACAACAGACATCCAGTTTAATTCGTCCTAACGAATATAAACGACTAATAAATTCACAATCTTTTTGAAGCTTTTTTGAATATAAAATGAAAGACGATACGTACCATTTTAGTTATGAAACAATGGTTATTTATACAATATAAATTCGTATTGACTAGTCAAGATACAAAATGTATTGTCATTATCAGTTACGTGCATAAAAATCTTTCAGCGGGATACGATTTATAAAGCGAGCAATAAATATTTCATTAACATATCTAATTATTGATTGTTGATAGGGCCTGTATCGAAAAGAACCTATCTTGTAAGTATATAAACAAGTCTAAAGATGCACTTAATTCATTTAGTTCATGTTATAACAAGGCGTGTAGCCGTATATAGTATGTACAATTTATGCTTAAAGTAAGACTCTTGAGTACGACAGCAGACTGCTGTTTGAATAAGAATTCTTCTGTCCTTGAACAAAGTTTATAAGCTTGTTCAGAATAGACCATGTATAAAGTCATACGTACAATGTAGTTTGTTTAGATCAGAAATGATCAATGAACAAACAGACAGAAATAATTATGTTATAATTGATTCAAAATGAATTTTGAAAAAATCAAACAATAAAGAGTCTGAATATATGTTATACATGTAATTGATTCTAAATGAATTTAGAAAAAATCATACAATAAAGAGTCTGAATATATGTTATACATGTAATTGATTCTAAATGAATTTAGAAAAAATCATACAATAAAGAGTCTGAATATATGTTATACATGTACATGTAATTGATTCTAAATGAATTTAGAAAAAAATCATACAATAAAGAGTCTGAATTCCTGATTTGTATAAAATGTGTATTTTTTCTACACTAGAAACTTCTATCATTTCATTGCAATTTTATTTACTAAATCATCTCCGCCCACTGTTGGACTTTGGGCCTTCACTACTTTCTGCCAGCTGATCGTTCTTGTGTTTTGTGCTTTACTTCCTGACTGATTTAAGTTCGGCATTTAGAGTTATTCTCCATGTTGTCACCGGTCGGCCTGTTTTCCTGCGGCCTTGCTGATTCCAATCCGGGACATGTCTGGTTATTGTCGGATGGTCTCCCCGAAGTATGTGACCAATTCACTTCCACTTTTTTTCCTTGTTGGTGGTTGTAATTGGCTTCTACTATAGGTTCACTATTGCAGTTTCGTATTCTATACTAAGTATAAGTAAATGAATCTTCATAAAGGATTTTAATTCTAGCTGTGGAACTTCATATTCAGGTACAGTGTCTCTATGTCCAACCGTGAGGCAGCATAATTGCTTCTTTCAATTACAATACAAATAATATACAGGTATTCATAGAAGCCAATTCGTGTAACCGGGGTTCGTTTTGGATACAGAAACGAAATTGGGACCGTCGACCTTATTCGATACCTAGTATTCGGATAATCGGTTGTCAAATAATCGAGATTTTCTGTAATTTAAAATGCTAACTTGAATGAAGTGAATCTGTTACGAAGTTCAAGACTTATATTATATTAAGAAAAGCACTATGATATTTATCACAACACGGGGCCTTATATCCCAACAGGGATGAAGAAGATTACGTGAGTAAGTATATACTCGTACATGCTCGATGAGACACATGTATGTAAGTAATGCAAGAGAATGGAAATGTAATCAAAGTATTGTAAGTATTCATTGAACCTGAACTTACATAGAACTGCATTGCAAGATAAACCGGGAATTAACTAGTTTAACAAATGCATGACAGATGTAGATAAACGTAGTACTTATAGGTCCGATTTAGTTTTCAAAATATGTCTTGTTTATTAGATAATTTTCTTTTTTTGGACTTAAATTGTTTCTATTGTTGTGTATGTCATGGTTTTAAAGAAGACTCGATACAAAGTCCGCGTCTTTCATTCAAGTATTGATTATTGAATACCGATCTCATGTTTTATAGCATAGTCATAAAGAACTTTTATGTCTTATAATTGACCAAATGTATATTATGTGACTTATGGTCTAGGTATTTAGCAAATACAGTAGTACAGTTATATACCCATTTAAATGGAATTCGTGAAAACGTGAACTTTTGTTGTACAGTTCATGAATAGTTCTTGAAGTATGACTAACTATTAGACACAGGTACCGAATATATAACATGTCCTGTTCATCAATAATAGTATTGTGTTACAACAAGTTAGGTCCGCTTATTTGCTAATATTCTGATGTACGACAGGCCCACTCCATAATGTACACATAACAATACATGCATATAAGGGACGTCTTACGTTATTATGTATATATAATTATGCATCTCCGATTATATTCACATTAAATGTAGTGCAACAACTTATCATAAACTGGAAAAGAACTTTTCAATATTTCTATATTACCCATTTCAAATTTGTCACAGTTGTTCAAATTAAAAACTAACTCTGGTTCGCTGCATAATGGTCGCCAGTTTCTGTTTTTTAATTATGATAAAATTGGTGTAAACCAAGTTAAGGTTATCTTTAAAAGGATGCATTTTTGTTTTGCTTCTCAAAGGGGTTATGGCAGGACCTAGGCTATCTGACGAAAGTAAAAATAAAGCGTCAGGAATTCTATGTGATATCATAATCGTTGTTGTACAATTTTCTACATCTTTAAAAAACGATAAAAAGATGAATGATTAGGTTAATGTAGTTATACGTATGGAACAGTTGGGACGACAAGCGATTTAAACATTTAGAATGACCCTGAATCTATTAATCATGTGATAAAATAAACTTTCGCTGAGTCTACCCTGCTGATGACATGGAAAGAACAGAGCAGAACATTTATTGGAATTTTACATAAATACCCATATAATACAAATGTAAATATACAATATACAATAAATTAAGTCACGTTGTACATAGATATTCAACTACAAAAAGGGACATGATAGAGCACCATGAAGGCTCATATGAACCGCAACAAATCCGTGCAAATTGAGGCAATACCTCATTGACAAAAAAGAAGACATTAAGACAATATATTAGCAATTAATACGTTCTTAAGATCCTATCACGGAAAATGAGATTGATTTTTTTGTATCTAGTTCAGTGTAATTGATGAAATAGCACAATTGACAAAGAAATAAATTAGACATAAAACGTAAACTGTCTATGAATAATTGATATGCTCTCTTGTCGTAAAACTTAACCAATATTACGAAAGGTATTTAGGAAACCGTTTGACAGGCTGATTTATTCGAACTTCAGAACAAATAGATCGACATCAAGCCTTTCCATTGTGTACAATAAGTCAAATTGATTTTAAAGATTGTTATTTTTCCCCGAGGGGTGGTCGAGTGGTAACGCGCTGGAATACTAAACGAAAGGTTGTGGGTTGGATTCTCGGTCCCGCCTTTCGAACTTCTCATGGTCAGTGACGCCTTTTCAGTGTCCCCGTTCCAAATACCGAGGCCAAGAAATGTGTCTAAAATCCCTGGAAAGGGGTGAGGTGTGTATCAGTACTATACAACAGGCACAATAAAACCCCAAATGAGTAGGGAAATAAATGCCCTGTTCTCCTGTATCTTATCACTCCTCTCTGGGGCGGCTCTAAATATAAATGACCATAGCTGTCGCCTCAGTGGTATTTAAACAACAAACAAATGAAAAATAATTTCCCCAGTTTATCTTACCATATTTTTTCTTTTTTTCACATAATTATAGTCGTGTAATATAAATATTCTTCACGAACTCGTTATGTTTTATTACGTTACACAGTATAATATCGTTCGGTTATTTCTGTCTTTCAGACCGTATTTGTATTGGATGCAAAGTGCTCGAATTTGTATAATTATATAAATATGTGTGTGTCCTGCGGTGGAAAAATCATCGTGTTGATTAAGATTATAAACACGCAATTAGTCTTTTAAACTCTGTGGGTTTTAGATATATATGACTCCGTATGTATTAATGTTTTTTTATGTTTTAAATTTCAGGAGGCACAAGTGTTAATAACAAAATGCCCATCGTCAGGTTGGTATAGTTAATTACTTCTGTTGCTTCTGTTATTTCAAGTTCTATAAACGTATCATACTGATCAGGTAGTTAATTATTATTTCTATGTATTTAAAATCTACCTGTACTGAATAAACGTAAATGAAACTGTTTGTTTCTGGTTACAGGCTCATTATTAAAAGGGTGGGTTGGTTTGGGCATTTTTGGCTATTGAAAGCGTGTGGAAAGGTAAAAAACAGTGAGAAAGTGGACGTACCGTTTCTCTGGCTAAAAAGTCTAGGATAACACTGGGAAAGTAATGGTCAGACAGGTTACTAGACACAAATTTATTTTTCGCCTTAATGAAGTAACATGAGTAAAACAGTGCGTACAGCACGTCGACCGTCTGTGTGTCATATACGTGCTTATAGACATATACATTATGTATATTTTGAATGGTAAATGAAGGTTTTGGAAACAATACTTACATTTAGAATAAGGTAATAATAATTAGTAACAGGACTGAGAGCTGATCAACGTAAATTTATCTATTTTCAGATTGGTTCAATCATTTGGAAAAATGCTACCTACCTGTTAGCTTCAATCACAGTTGGCCTAGAGCTTTGGAATATTGTCAGAAGTAATTTAAACTTAATACAAGAGTGCGCGTGTTTTTGTTCCTGTATATATGGCTGCAATAGCTCATATTGCACCACACTCTCTTACACTATGTTTCATTATATGTATGATGAGAGCAACGAACGTCAACTCTGCTAGGAGATTGATGGGACCGCAGTTACACGATAATTATCGAAGACTAAATACGCGTCTTCCGGTATATAGATACTGGTTCCTCGGATCATAATCATGCGGGTTGAGTGGAACGAGAGTCAGCTACTAATTATTTCCGTTTGTCTGCAATTTATTATTATTGCCTATGAATATTTGTTTTGAATAAACAATGTTTTATCATGACTGACTGCTGTTGGAACCCGTTACCTTCGAAACAAGGGCATACTATATATTCAGAAAATTTTAAGGATACGTCAAACGGCGGACAGGACTGGTATAATGTGGGCCTAGTTCCTGATCTGTAAACATTCTTTTAAAAAAAATCTGAATCTTCTCATGATGCATCCTTAGCTGTTTGTTGCTTTTACGGATCAAATGACACAGAAAAGCAAATAGAATCTATTGCTAATTACATTTTGTGTTTCTGAATATTTAAATTCTATATGGATATAAAAATTCATATGTAAAGGGCAAACAAACTTATTTTAATTTAAGCCTAAACTATTAAACTTAGCTGAAGCAGGTTTTTTAACTAAGGACTTGTATACATTATCATAAATTGATTTGCAACTGCTGAATACAGCTAGCTATTTCCCCTATTTTCTTAATCCACTGGCTCCCTTTTCCTAAAAAAAACCACACTTGTGTTACTTTGTTATAATGATGTCTAACAATAAATAAATATTAATTTGATATGACTTGCAGATTTGGTGCTAAACTTGCTGAGCCTAAGGGATTTGAGATCAGCGGTGCTGTAGTTGATAGAATTTTAACTTCCACACCTTGGAATGAAAATTCTTGGATTGGTAAGTAATGCAAGTTCCTGCGTACTACAGTGTACCGACAATTTTTGGTTTCCAGGTATGAAATTCAACTTAAAAGTAAGGTTCTCATTAGACCTCAAAAGGGTTGAGGATCAAGTTTGACCTCCATGACTGCATTTACATACTACTTCCTTAACTCAAATTTTAAGCTCAAAATCCCATGCTTGCTTTACCCACTGTATATATGCTTCAAGGTTTTTAATGTGATGTGATGCCCATGTAACTGCACCCAACTGTATTGACATCGCTTAGTTTAACTTGAGGTTAACCACAGTTTAACCAGAAACAAACAACTGTCTTTCTTGTACCAAACCCTAGTACATGTAGTTGACCTCATCATATACAGATGAGCAGGCAGACTAACAAAGGATGTAGATGACTTAATTTCTTATATCAGACACAAGTATTTTTCCCTTTCTAAGGGTCATTCCACTTGTCAAAAACACTGAAACTAGTCACTATCTGTTTAGATTGTTCCAAAACAGATTTGTTTCCTTACTTTGAAATTCAAACATTTACTTCAGTTTTTACTTGTAAGAGAAAAAGTGTGGTCATGACTGCTGTGAGATTTCAACCAATACTCACAAAGTTTCGATCCAGACCTTATCCATTACCCATTTTTTCAATTTAAACTTGTTCATTCTAAAATGTTGTGGATGTAGTTTAAATGACTAAATGTCTATATATGCTTAATTTGTAGGATACAATTGGCGTTATAATGCTGCCAATGATGATGCCTCAGTTGGTTTTTGGAGTGATGGAGTACGAACATCTCCTGCTGTGGGACCATGGGGAATTGGTGAACCAGACTTATCTCATGGTCATTGTGCTTATATTTCAACAACTGACAAGAAATGGTACATGAGTGACTGTGGTATTCCCCGTAACTTTCTTTGTGAAGTGGATCCATGTCCAGCAGGTCTGTTCCATTAGTATTTTAAGACATTTACATTTATATATGGCCAAAATGTCACAAAATTCAGGATTATATCTATATATCAGGAGTAAGATTTGAAAAATGTTACCTGATTAATACAGTAGTGAGTAACTTCTCCAGAATTTCCCTCTCTTGAGTAACAACCTCTCTTCAACATTGTTTTTTTCCTACTAACTATTAATTCAGCCTCTCAAAAGGAACAACCTCACAACAAAACATAATTTTGCTAATCCAAAAGGGTTTTATTTCGGAGAGGTTGCACTATACATGTACAGTGCAACCTCTCCAGAGCGGCCCTCTATAGAGCAACTTGTGTAACTTCCCTTCAACAACAGCATGAGTTTTCCCAACTGTATCATTTAACTATTAATTTAACCTCTCTAGAGCATCAACCTCTCACCAACAACATACTTCTGCTTCTCCCAAAGGATGTTGCTTTGGAGATGTTGCACTGTATAAAAAAAAATTGGCTTATTTCCTTCATAGCAGTTACTTTTAATCTTGTGCTTATTTCACCTCATGGAAATTAATTGGCCATTAAAAAGTGCCAGGTTTTCACTAACCTGACAATGTTTTTGTCTACAGACCCTTGGTATTTTTCAGCCATGGCCAACTTATCTTGCTGGTATTTTCATTTTCACATAAATCCTACCTCCAAACTTAGAAAAATATATATTTGGAAAAAAGTGCTGCCAACCTATATATCCTACAGTTTTTGGAGAGGTTTGTTGAAACACCATATATCTTTCTGCCTTACTAAGTTGATTGCATGTATAAGTAAATCAACAACTTTCCAATGGTTTCAAAAGATTATTATCAATCTTTTATTTTTTATCCTTTGAGTTACATGTATATATCAATTGCCTTGTTTTAGGTGATCGAGACACATTTATGTGTAATGGTAAATGTCTTGCAAAAAGTGTGCTATGTGACGAGGTTAATGATTGTGGAAACTATGAGGATGAAATTGATTGTGGTAAGTCTCTGTTATGTAGCAGTATAGTGTTCATAGTATTTGTATAAATATATTGGCTGTGATATTAACCAGCGCGATTAGTTCAGTTGGTAGAGCATCTGACTTGCAAGATGAGGTTGTTGGTTCGAGCCCCTCATCGGGTACATTATTTTCCTCCTCCTATTACATTAATTCGGTGTCTTGAGTATGTCACTTGTATTGGAATCCTAGAGCTAGGATGAATCAAAAGCTTATTATTTTAGAGAGCCTGTGGTTGTCATGATGAATTACTTCAGGATAGTAGCAGTATGGTATTTATAGTATTTGTATAAATGAACTGGCTGTTATTTTAACTAGCCAATTAGAACAGTTGGTTGAGCATCTGACTCATAAGCAAAAGGTCATGGGTTTGAGACCTGCATTGGGTATATTATTTTCCTCCTCCTATTTCAGTTACTTCTTTATTTTGTTGTTGCATTGAATTGAATGCCCAAATTATGTTCATTGGAAAAATAAATGGAAGTCCAAAGAATTTATTAATCAATCGTCAATACCATGGTGGATCATAGCTCGTCTAATCTTAACCTTTATATTTATAAAAACAAACCCATCTACATTCCAACTTTTGTATGGTAACTTTTCTTCCAAAATAAGCCAAAAAAAACGGTCAATTATATTGAAAAAAATCACCTGCTGGTGGCTTACTCTAAGTACCTGCTTATATCTCACCTAACCTGACAATGTGAAGTTATAATGGTCTTGTTAAAGTTATTCGTACTTGTAGAATTTAAGCCTTTGCAAGACTGAATGTCTGGTGCTTCAAAAAGTAATTTTGCCCTATTGGATCCCTTTCCCATAGTTAGGAAAATTCCCCCTGATAAATGATATGAATCAAAAAATAAATTCTTGTCTGCCAAGTAGTGTAAAATAGCCACTGATGAGTGAGAACAATGCCAAATGAAATAATGATTATAAGTAAAATTTATTCTGGTAGAGGAAATAATAAGCATGTCACATAACTAAGCTCAATTTTTGTATTGCATAAATTGGAACCAGTCAACTCATTGATTAATCCTTTCTTCTGAAATGCTGAATAAAATTCTCCTACTATGGGCCCTGGTCCCATTCCCTCAAAATGTTGACAGAGCCCAGCAGGTACATCTGAGTTCAGATTGGCCATAGTGTTCAAAATGATAGACTCCCAACACTGTATATATGACTAAAATATTTTCAATTTTATCATGTCAGCCTTCTGTATTTATCTTTATTTCTTTTTAGATTATTCTTGTTCAAAAGAACTAACTGGTTCACAGGGTACTATTTCTGTTCCTCTTAGTACCAATTCAGTTGAATATGATGCCAATATGCATTGCGTATGGACAATTAGAACTACTCCAGGGAAAAGAATCTATGCCAAGGTAATCAAATCTTGCACAATCGTTTTTTTTTTGTCTCTTTATGTGAGAAATTAGGCAGTTGCTTACGGGGGATGGCTGTCTAGTACTGGTTCTTCTCAGGTTAGATGAATTACTGCCTCATATGACACTGACTGTTGAAAAGGGGCGTAAAACAAAATAAACAAACAAACATTATTTACTTATTTCAGATACAAGGATTCAGTTCGGAGGACAGTGACTGCTTAGAGTTTTGGGAAAATGACATCTCTGTGGATACCAGCGAAATGTCAGCTCAGCTATGTGGAGATATAGAGAAATTTTCTTATATCAGCAGTTATAATTTTCTTGTATTGAGATTTATATCTGATGAAAGTGTACAGTCAACTGGCTTTACTCTCGGTTGGACCACTGGTAATGTAGAGTTATCTCCCCTTGATGTTTTTCTAATTTTTACTGTAAGATGATGCAAGTTTTTATTTCTTCCTGTCCACTAGTTATTACAATAATGAAAAAAATGTTTCAAATGAATGTGAAGTTACTTAATGAAATAAGTGTCATGCCACATACATGTAGTTTAATTCACTGCACATACGATATTTGCTTAGTAGTTGTTGTGAATAGTTAGTGTCATTCTCTTGCAATTGTGTGTCATACTTCCTAAATCCAGTTAACAGAATTGCATAGCTGTTCATGGTTTCAATTACTTTAGAATGCTTTAATTCTGCGAAGTCAAAATTTTGCTTTTTTGTAAAAAATCAGCTTTTTTCTTTTGCTTATTTCGAGGGCTCAGCACATCACTGTCGTAACTTATTCTTATTTCAATATGAGTTATGACACTGTTGCGTTGAACCCTCGATTTATGAATTTGCGTCTTTATATTGTACATACATTCAACCTGTGAACAAAGGTCATTCATTGGAAATACAAATTGTGGTCTTCATTGACAGGTAGCCTTTATACGGAGGTCATTTTGATGTAAATAATCAATGTTTTTCAAAGAATTGGCCTTCATTGGGAGGTGGCTGTTTCCACAGGTTTCACCTTATTTAGAATTTCAATTTTAGAATACGACTGTCCATTCATGACATTAGAAGACCGGACTGTTTCTGATGAAAGTATTGTATACAATCGAGACAAACTCGCAAGTTTGCAGGTAGTTGAAGAGTGTGAGGAGCAATGCAGGAATGAAGCATTATGCACTGGATTTCGGTAAATAACATTTACCTTATAATTGTTAATCATTTAATTGTGAGACATGTCCTAAATATCCTAAATGTCCTAGATATCTTACATATGATAAAAATATCCTAAATATTTTTCATATCTTACATATCCTTAATATTTTACATATCTTAATATCCATAATGTCTTACATATTCTATATATCTTTCATATCCTGAATCCTAAATATCGTATATTTCCTATATATCTTACATATCCTATATATCTTACATATCCTAAATCCTAAATATTGTACATTTCCTAAATATCGTACATTTCCTATCTTACATATCCTAAATATCTTACATATCCTAAAGGTTGACAACCTATGTTGTTTCTTCTCAACTTACAGTCTTTTATCAAATTTTGACAGCAATATATATATGTATAGACACTATGCACAATACGATGTCTAAATATGTACTGTATCTACATGTAAGATTGATTTTCACTGAGTTATAGCCCTTTGTTTTTTTACATTGTATATACACTCTCACCAACTATAAACAGGAATTCAGTAAATCTTCACAGAAGTGATAAGTAGTAAGCATAGTCATGCATACATTAAGTAGGCTTTGTTTGGATTAATGTTCACAAAGTTATGGCCCTTTGTTTTTTTATATTGTGTATATACAGCAGCAAATAATGTCAAGATTATTTCTCAGTAACAACTTGCAGGAATTCAATGAAACTTCACAGAAGTGATAAGTAGTAAGCCAAGTTGTGCATATTTTCTGCAGATTCTGTCCACCTTAATTTTTAATGAGTTAAGGCCCTTTGTTCCTTTTTACATAATTTATATATAGAAATTGGGCTTTTTCTCAGCAACTGTTTGCAGGTATTAAAAAAAATGAAAAAGTGACTTTTTTGTTTGCCTTTGTAAAATGTAGCCGTAGGTTAAAAATAAAAAAGAAGTGTTTTTTAACTTGTTTGTATTGTTTATATTGTAGGTATGAAATTACTACCAGAATATGTCATTACATCGGATCCCTTCCTTTGTTGAAAGAGCAGAAAGGTTCAACCATGTATATACGCTCATGCAACAGTGATACCACAATCCAAGGTTTGCTGTTACACATTGATTGCATTGAAGTGTGTCTCATGTTAATTGGTCCTAATGTATAATAGAGAACATCAAACTCCATCATAATCACCTTGAAAGTGTAAAAGCAAAGCGCTGGCATCTGTTCATCTTCGAAGGCTCTAGATTCTTGCGTTTATTTTTATGCCTGAGTAATGATAGATCGAGGGCACATTGTTTTCGGCCTGTCTGTCTGTTTGTTCAAATTTTTAACCTTGCCTATAAGAACAAAATGCTTCCACCTACAATCATGACATCCCCTTCAGGACCTGTGCATTTTCAGGTCAGTAGTTTAAGATCATGGGGGCGTTGTGTTTTAAACAACACATCTTGGTTCCTTGGGTTTAACCTCGATTGAACAGCCAAGGTCACTTGGCAACTTTCCAGCTAGTTGAGGAAGACACTGGGCACACCCCTTTAGGGAACCACAGAATCTCTGTAAGTTAGTTAGATTGCATCCTCACATGCGAAATTTGGTATCTGATTAAAATATCAGTCAGAGGCCTTAACCATTCAACCACACAGGCCCCCTTTACTTATTATTCAAAATCTTGAAACTGCTTGTGGTTAATAGTGTTGACAATAAACAGTAGTTTTTATAAATCAAAATATTTTGTTTATTTACTGCAATACTTGTTAAGGCATTTAGATGTGTAGAAAACATCTAAAGATTTAACCACACTGTAGAAATATGCTTTTTGGGCCTCCGTGACCTTGTGGTTATGGTTTCAGACCAAATTTTACATGTGAGGAAGTCTTCTAGCTAGGTAATGTAATATTGGTGGTTTCACCATGTTGGCTGTTCCTTAAGTTTATTGTAAGTACAGTGTGTTATTTGCTCTTGTACATCAATAAGTAGGTGTATGAGGCCATCCTTAAAAAATATTTTGTTTGGAGTTACGCCACCTACTCACCAACGGCCCTAACCCAACTTTTTTGGTCTCTTGAGTAAATTTTTTTTTCACAATTTATAAATGGCATTTTGACAGGTATTTTGGGTTTACTATAAAAAAATTGTAAAAAAATATTACCTATCTACTGAAAAAAACAACTCTGGGAAGGGCTACCCCAAACAAAAATTTTTTAAGAATGGCCTAAGTGTGGCCTGTATACATATGCTTTTTATTGACGCTTGTTATGAGTTCAGGGCTGTATGTGTCTTGATGTATATTTTTCATAGGAACACTACCTATGGTACCAGCGGAAGCTGAAGCTATATCTACACCTAAAGTACTGCCCACCCCAATGTTTCCTTTCAAGTATGCTGGTAACTTAGAGTTGGAATACACAATTTATACACAAGGAAACAACCTTATCACATTGGAGGTAATAGAATTGCTTTATTTTTTAACATTGTGTCACCTTAAAGGATGGCCGGAAATTCTATAATTTGTGTACCCATCTTTTTTAAGACAAACAAAGAGATGATTGGTTTTAAGTGCTGATCTTTTTATACTCCTTCAAATTTTATCTATTGCAAGAAAGTGGAGAGCCGTCTCATTAAAGTAACTGACACATAAATAATCATAATTTGTTTTAGAAAGAAATTGGTATCTTTAAGATTATGGCAAACGTACATTCTCAGAGTATTATGTTCGTAAAGATAGGATTGATAAATGTTTAGATGCATGTTCAGATCAATTATGCTGACTTATGTATCAATAATATCAATATTGTCTGATCATAATTAATTTAGAAACTCTGAATGACAAAGTATGAGATTTGAGCTGGGAGACCAATCTTAAGTTTTATAACCTGGAGGGGTCTGGACTGGTCAGTCAGTATAGCATATAAACTGCTAGTGAATTGGCTTCACATTTTCCAACCTCAGGCGTATAATTATGTTGCTATAATATTCAGGTATTGAGTCTAGAACTCTGCTGTGGGGACACCATTAGCCTGTACAATGCTGACAGGACTTCATTGGCTGTATTAGATTCACAACAATCATCAGGGATGTTGATGCTGTCTACCAGCAATACTGTCTACATATTCATGGATTTAAAGAAACATTGGCAGTGTCCTGGTGGTCTCATACAGTATAAACAAGGTATAGTAGAACCTTTCTAATCTGAACTTGTTCAGACTAACACAAACTGTTCAGATTAGGGTGGTTTTTGGACTAGAATGGTTCTGGCTTACAAAGTTTTTAAGATTAAATATATACAGTAAAACCTTGATTATTCGAATACCAATTATCCGAATACCCGGTATTATCCGAAGAAGATCTACGGTGGATTATCTGAATGATTTTTTAGGACCCAACTACATTCGAATAATCGGGATTTTACTGTATAAAAAATCGGAACCAGCTGAGATTAGGTTAGTGAGGATTCCAGATTAAAAAGGTTCTGATTAGGGGCTTTATACTGTATAATATAATTAAAAGTCTTAGTAATTACTTGAGCTGATAAAGTAGAATGAAACTATTACTTGAACATACTTTTCACCCAGCTTCCGTGTTTTTGCAACTTTTTTTATTGTACAGTGCAACCTCTGTAGAGCAACACCCTGTTGGAGCTGCAAACATTGGCCGTTGTGTAGAGGTTGTAGAGGTTAAATTTATAGTAAACATCAGCTTAGGGAAATTTTGAAGGTGTTGTTATAGAGAGGTTGTTGCTCTACAGAGGGCCGCTCTGGAGAGGTTTTACTGTACTTGATATTAAATGAATTTTACTCAGATTCAATTAGCTGACATAATTCTTTTCAAATCAAACAAGCACTTTATATATCTTCTTGACGTATATACCTAATAGTTGTTATTATCACTAACTGGAAGCTGCGGACATGTGCATGTTTGTTTATATGTCATATATACAGTCAGCCTTTTTATGCCTTATGTAGAAGGGCATAAAGTGTTATCCTGTCAGTCTGTTGATTCAAATGTTGGTTTCTGCCTGTTCAAAGTTTGGTTTCTAAGCAATAACTCAAGAAATATTTTATGGATTGTTTTTATATTCTTCTTGAAGGTATATAATAATGTAAGATACAATGTACAGGTCAAGTTTGACTTTTCTTTAAATCCAAACATTTTCACAGGAGTTATAGCCCCTTTTTGATATATCTCTCAGTGGGGGCATTCAGGGACACAATTCTAGTTTGATAAAATTCTGTATTCAGTATTGAAAAAACAAAAACCAAGTAATTGCCTGATTAGGCTAGCATCTTGTTGGTTCTTAAAGCAATTTGTTCTGTTGATTTTTCAGGATGTGATATCAGTGTGATTGATAGTGGAACAATTTACTCCCCTGGTTTCGATTCATTTGTGTATCCTAATTTGATGTCCTGTACATGGATGGTAAATGCTCCTACCCCTGACAGAAGTGTTACTGTATTATTTAATGCATTTGACATTCATACAAGTGACAGAGTTGTGGTATGTATCACTATTGTAATATATTGAGGAATTTCATCTTGTAAAATGATACATTTTTTAATCTGAACAATAGTTCAGCTTTCCATAGCTGTCACTTGTTTGGCGTGCATGAATTTTTATGCGGACCAAAGTACTACATTTTTTCTACATCTGTCATGAAATTGTTAAACTAGTTCTTGTTCCATGTTGCAATGCAAGTCTATGTAAGTTCAGTTTCCATGAGTACTTTCATTAGTAGTGAATTTTCATTATGTCTGTCTATCTGTCTGATGCTTATATGAGCTGTTATAAAAATTGTATCAGGATCATAATATCTTAAACAATGAGACTCTCTTATGATCTCACTGTATTAAATTGAATGCTTAAGATCAATTTCCATATTGTGCAATGCAAGAATTTCTTTTTCTCAAATCACAGTAGTTAATTCGAAATGGCAGAATGGCATAATGTGTTGTGCCTGTCCATCTGTCCGTTCAAATTTTGGTGTCAGAGTGTTAATTCAAGAAATATTTCATGGATTGGCTTCATATTTTACATGAAGGTTTATAATAATAAAACATTTATTAACTGGGTAATTTCTCTTTTTCCTGCATAGCATAGGCTGATGTTTGTTGCGAATATATGTCTAACATTCAGTTTGTTCTTTTCTTCGAGAGATTTAACATGGCAACAACGGCCAGCATCTTTTGAAAACTTCAGCTTTGACAGCGGGATTTGAACTCGCATCAGTTAGAGGCTAGTGATTACTAGTCTGAGACCAGAACCACTCCGCCTCCTAGGTCTTGACATACATTTATTGTCAACCTTAATATTTGATAATGGTGAACATATTTGTTATTGCAGATAACTTATTCCAATGGAACTACAGCTGAATATACCGGAACTTCACTACAAGGTCGGTCTCTGACAACACAAGCATATCTCAAGGTATCCATGGTGACAAGTTCTCTTGAAAATGAAGGTGGATTTTCTGCCTCGTTTTCACCAGGTAAATAGGAATTATCTTTAACCATGAGTTTTCAAATGAACTCCATATTGCAAATCTCTGTTGAGATAAAATAGGAAAATAAGTTATTAGAGTGTAGAGTGTAGTTTCATTTGACATTTTAGACTCTAGTTTCCAAATCTAGATATTTCTGAACCATGCTTTCATGTTTATAAAAAAACTATAGTATGAACGTATGGTACTACCTCTCCAGAGTGGCCCTCTCTTGAGCAACAACCTCCTTTCAACAACAGCACAATTTTTTCTTACTGCATGATTACAACTAGAGTCTGGTCCCTTTAATGTTTTGTATTTAAAGATTCTATGCTTTGGAATTTGTCTAAGTCAGATGCATATATTTATTTATCAGGATGTCCACCTCTCAGTGGTCTTGGTTACCAATTAACATCTACATCCTTCAACTATGGTGATATTGTTACCCTGTCCTGCAGTGATGGATTTTATTTTACTGGTAATTTTGCTGGTTCAACTTCTATAACAGTTGAGTGTCAGTCGGGAGGTCATTGGGACATGGAGGATATTCCAGAATGTGCTCGTGAGTAATGTTGTTTATAATTTTATACAGTCAAACCACCTGTGAACAAAGGCCACCATTGAGAGAGACATAATGTGGTCTTTATTGACAAGTGGCCTTTATTCAGTGGTAAATTTATTTCACTATAATGACAATTTTTAAAAGAATGACCTTTATTCACAGGGTTGGCTTTATTAGAGGTGGTCGCTAAACAGGTTTGACTGTAAATGAAAGTTCAGTAATGTGATGATTCTTGATGTTTATAATCTTACAGTGACAATGCTTCGAATAAAGAAATCCATGCTTCATTAGTCAAGAAAAAGTCCTACACAAATAGTTCTCATCCATGTATTGTGATAGATTGATAACCAGAACCCTGATAGTGACTGTGAAAAGTATACCCGACTTCCTGCAACCTATTCTATTCTGAAGGTTTTTATATTTTCAGAGGGAATATGTAATGCTCCTTCATTAATTTCGGATGGATATATTGTATTTTCAAGTGGTAGTCTTGGTGGAGACGAGACAGAATATGCTTGCAACGATGGATTCATAATTTCTGGGAATAATGTCAGCACTTGCTTAGCTGATAATAGGTGGGAAGCACTGCCTGACTGTCTTCGTATGTATATTTATATATTTACATTAAAATAGTTTGATTTTATTTCGTTTCTAACATAACAATGTGCATTTAAAGTGATATATGTGGTCTTATCAAGATATATTATTAAAAAGGTGTTCTTTTATGAGTTTTTCGGTATATACTATATCAGTAACTACGGCAGTAATAATGCTAATTCTGGTACCGATGGATTCGGAAAATTGTTGTCTACATGAAATAACATGTAATAACTTAGATAACCTTCTAAATTGATGAAATTTTTTGGTATTTGAATAACAGAATATGTACACGAATAGACGGCAGTATTGAGATAGTGTATGTTAATTAATACCTAAACATGAATATCCATCGGCTGTACAGTTCCTAATTTAGGATTTCTCCAAACAGTCATTGTTGTGTTGCAAGCAACACCAGTGAAAATTTGTCTTGTCAGAAACTACAAAGCCTATAGAGCTTAGATATTCGGTGTGTAGTAAAACTGTTTGTCTCAAAGGGTCTTTTTTATCTGGTGAGCGATATAGGGCCATCATGGCAATCAGACATGGTATACATAACTTCTGAGCTATTTCGTAGACTTCAAACTTGGGCCTTCAGTGTTGACCATATGAAATAGTGGAAAACCCAAGTTTTTCAGTTTGACTTTGTCCCAGTTATCAAAGCTTGTTGTGCATTTTACTAAATATTTAACAAATTTTGATAGACAATGTTTTTCTTTATTGTTTTACAAAATAATTCCTACTAGCGTATGCCCTGATTTTAGCTACTGAGGAATGTGTAGATGTTGCCACCGTTACTGATGCAGGCGTGTCCGTATTACTTGGAGATGGCGAAAAACATGGCAGCGTAGTTCGTCTCAGTTGTGATGGAGATAAACAAATTGTTGGGGCACAAGTCAGTCAGTGTTCATACGGAGAATGGGACTTCGTAGGATCAGTCATACCATCAGTTTGTGAACGTAAGTGTCAGAAAAAAAATACATATCTGTGACCGAGGGCCGGGCTGAGGCGTCGGCTCCTGGATATGTGTCGGTGGGGAATTAGCTTGTTCGGCCGACAGCCCCGATTGTATCCAACACCTCGGCTGCACAGTGTCTTTGTTGGTACCTCTCGCATATAAGGGTACCAAAATGTGTATGTCTTGGAATTATACACAACTAGTCCAATTCAGTATTTTCACTATTTTATTCAGTCATAACAAACGTTTATAATATTCAGTTCCAAAAGATATAAGTTTAGAAACCAGATGACATAAAATTCGGATGTAACTTGTTTGAAGACTAAGCGAAGACTAATTTAATAATAAATAACAAAATAATCAATGAGAAAAGGGGCTGGACCCTTTATAAACTTTGACCAATAAAATTTCAGAGTTAAAACATATTGGCAGGAAATACTAAGTCTGTTTTGATAAAGCTTAAAACTAATTACCTACATGTAATCTAAGGTGATAAAACATATTTATAGAAGTTAGTAATTTGAAATAGGTAAAATTGATTGGTGTGAAAAACTAATTGATAAACACACAGAACTTAGAACAAACATTTTTGTGTGTCTAGCAATAACATTATAATTATAAAGAAACTTAATAGAAAGTAATTTTTATATATCAATATGAAATTATTTATTCAAATTCAAACATTTCATGGCATAGTTTTATACCTTGTTACATGTATCTAAGTATAAGTATTTTTATACATAAGCTAGCAAGTTAAAGGGACTAGAATCCATATATTTTGTTTACTTTTTCAAGAATATAGCCCCATCCCTTTCTCGGCAATTGTAATAAAAACTACAATAATTGAGTAACTAAGACTTAAATGCTGTGTTCATATATTTAATTACTGAAAATATACACAAAGAGATTTTAAAACTTAACAGTACCAATAGGCTTATATATTGCTGTACTGTGTTTAGGCTTATATATTGCTATACTGTGTTTAGGCTTATATATTGCAGCACTGTGTTTCAGCATTATATCTATGACATATTTTGAATTACTTAAGACCTTTACTGTGACTTTACTTTGTTACTGTATTCTTATTTCAAACAGGCATTGAATTTCCTTTAAAGGGATCAAAAGTTTGAGTGGTTACTGACAGTATTACAGAATGAAAAGTGTCCACAGGTTAATTTTAACCTGTAAACCTCTGCTAATGACCACTGGTTACACCCATGAAGATAATTTTCATAGACACATTTGACTGTAATTGATTATTTTGAATTATTTCAGCCATTTTATGTGAAACCCCTCTGATTGATAATGCTGAGTTATCACCATCTCCACCATATAACAAGAATGCACAGATTCAGGCCAAATGTGTTGATGGATATAGCATTACAGGAGATTCTATCTTTAACTGCGGTACAGAGTCTCTTCCGTCTTGCCACAGTAAGTTATCCAACTCATTCTTATATAATTTGGACTTGTTACCCAGCCATCTGCATGGTTTCAAATCTCGGTCATGTCAGGTCAAACCCTTTTTATAAAACTTTGACTGACAATGTCAATTTCTCCATACATGAAGAAGTTGCTTCCTTTATGTTGAAGGGTTACTCAGTACGGGTAAGATATATAACTGAAAAATTATTTAAAAATGGCATTAAGTCCACTGAAGGGAAGCATTATGATATTATGAAATAAATCAGATAATTATGTTGTATTTTTGTCTTTTTATTCAGTACATTTGGACATACAAATGATTTAGTGAGACCTAGTATTTGTTTTTTAATGGTGCAGTCTATGCCCTAAATTTTGATAGTTAATCTAAAATTTATTTTTAAACCAAGGCAAGAGCTCTTACAAAATTTTCAAAATGTGTTGTAAAATAAATGAACAAAGAAATCATAATTATTCTGCTATGCTATTTTCATATTACTAACAAGTTTGTGTTGCATTAAGCAGATACATCATTCTGAAAAGTAAGGAATTAACAATGTAATACCTGAATATTTCTATAATCAAATCATTTGTTTATAAATCCTGAGTAACTTTTAGAATTGATTTTTTTCAATAGGAGTTGAATGTGATTTGAGTGAGTTTCCTAATGTTGTAAGGGTAGATAACTCTGGTGTTATGACAGCAACGTACGGATCCAGTGTAAATGTTACATGTGCTGATGGATACTATCTTACAACGACACGAGCCACTTGGATGACACTAACCTGCACTGCTTCAGGAGACTTCTACAAAGTACCAGTGTGTGGAAGTAAGTAAACCTTGTGTGTTGTTTTTTGTAACATATACCGCCGTATTTATTAATAACACATTGACACACTTACAGAGAATGTTTAAGAGGCCTTGATTGAGAGGATGTAAGTGCTGTACATGGGGTACAGGGTTTAGCCCTGCCCCAATATCATAAAGGATGTCATATAAGGGCTGCCTTAAAGGCCCATTAACATATAAATGTATCAGTCGTAATAGTTTCTGTTTGTTCTATAACAGGAATCCTGTGTGTTTTCCTCCCGTGCATATTTTATAGCAAGAAAATTGTTTCCAAAAACCACTATCGTATTTTTTTCAATATCATTGAAATAAATACTATATATAGAACAGCTGTGATTTCCCGCAGTCATATCATGCACACAGCATGAAGTGACGTCACGCGCTCTATATATTTCAAGTTTACAAAAGCAAAATTCACAGTGAAATGAGTGTTTTTAGAAGAAAAGGGGCTTGTTTCGTCGGTATAATTATCCTGGATTAATATCAGCAATTGTTTGTTTTTTACATATATTTTTTATAGCAAAAAGCTGATGGGGCTTTAAACACAACTCTTCATGAGTATTTATATAATATGGAATATGTTACTAAATGTCTTGTTAATAAAATGTATTCAAATCTACATTTATAAATATCTGTCAATTATCACACTATATATTGCCAGATTCTCATTAGACATATATCACTGAAGAAAATTTGAAATGAGAAATGTCTAAGTCAGTCTCAAGATTATAGGATGTTTGTTTGTCATTTATTTAGTGCTTAGCTAATTTTTAAACAAACTTGATGTCAATGTAGATTTTAAATTCAGTGAAATGTCTCCAGAATGATGTCTTCAGCTTACTCTGTTTAACCATGGTCCAAGCTTGATCCCCTGTAGTTCATGATTTAGTGTCACCATACTTACTTGTATAGTTGTTGTAGAGGGCCTCTGTGGTCCAGCAGTTATGGTCTCTGACCAGAAATCACCAGCCTTTCACCCCAAAAAATCATGTGTTGTGAAGCTGTCCTGCTGGCTTACTGTAGTGGTTGTACCCAGATGTATGTGCTGGCTTACTGTAGTGGTTGCACCCAGATGTACATGCTGGCTTACTGTAGTGGTTGCACCCAGATGTATGTGCTGGCTTACTGTAGTGGTTGTACCCAGATGTACGTGCTGGCTTACTGTAGTGGTTGTACCCAGATGTACGTGCTGGCTTACTGTAGTGGTTGTACCCAGATGTACATGCTGGCTTACTGTAGTGGTTGTACCCAGATGTACGTGCTGGCTTACTGTAGTGGTTGCACCCAGATGTACGTGCTGGCTTACTGTAGTGGTTGCACCCAGATGTACGTGCTGGCTTACTGTAGTGGTTGTACCCAGATGTACATGCTGGCTTACTGTAGTGGTTGCACCCAGATGTACGTGCTGGCTTACTGTAGTGGTTGTACCCAGATGTACGTGCTGGCTTACTGTAGTGGTTGTACCCAGATGTACCTGCTGGCTTACTGTAGTGGTTGTACCCAGATGTACGTCTGGGGAAATCCTCCACTGTGAAAGCAGCGAAAGTTGCTGAAAAACTTGCTGAATGTCCCTGACTGTTGGTGTAATGTAATGTAAATTTGCCCATTATTTTTATGATCTTGTATGCATGGGTAAACTTGGGTCTGTTGTTGTCATTTTCCTTTGGGAATTAACTTTTCATACTTATATATAGATACTTAAAAACTTACAGTAACTTAATATGTATAATTGATTGTTATATTTTAGTTGCTGAAAATCTTGGTTAGTCATGATAATAATTATGCATGTTAGGATTGAAGTTAACTGCATGTTTGTGATAAACTTACAAGGGCTGCTGTGACTGGACTGAAAGTTCTAAGACAATATTTGTAACATCCTGAAATTTGACAGTATAAAGTATAATATGATACGGTATGATACAACGATCCCGTATGTGGTGATTATTATGTGAAATAATAAAACTTTGTTAGTTATCTTTGAATTGGCTGTTACTTAGCACAGTTTGTTTCTGTTATGAACTAAAAATACATATATAAAATAAAGGTCACCTACCGGTATGCATAAAGACTGCAATTACTTTATCACTGTGCTTTTTAGCTCACATGTCACAAAGTGACAAAGTGAGCTATTAGGATCACTCTCCGTCCGGCGTCGTGCGGTGTGCGTCGTGCGTCGTCAAACTTTTTGTTGTGACCACACTAGGGGCCACATTTTTGGCTCAATTTTAGCAAAACTTGGTCAGAACGTTAATATCAACAAAATCTCGGACGAGTTCCATATTGGGCCATTTGGGGTCAAAAACTAGGTCACCAGGGCCAAAAAAGGGAAAACCTTGTGAACACTTTAAAAATCACTGTTCTGAATTTATCTTCATGAAACTTTGTCAGAATGTTTATTTTAATAATATGTAGGTCAAGTTTGAAAATGGGTAATTTCTGTAGTAAAATTAGGTCACTAGGGCAAATTGCTGGAAAAGCTTGTGAACACTCTAGAAGTCACTGTTTTGACTGGATGATCATGAAACCTTGTCAGAATGTTTGTCTTCATAATATCTTGGATGAGTTCGAACATGGGTCATCTTGGGTCAAAAACTAGGTCGCTAGGTCAAATCTTATGAAAAACCATGTTAACACTGTAGATTTCACAGTTATTATTGGATCTTCACCAAACTTTGTCAAATCATTTGTTTTAATGATATAACGGTCAAGTATAAATATGGGTCATCTGGGGTCAATAACTAGGTCACCAGGTCAAATCTTAGGAAAACTTTGTTAACACTGTAGATGTCACAGTTTTAATTGGATCTTCACCAAACCTTGTCAAAATATTTGCCTTAATGATATGTGGGTCAAGGATGAAAATGGGGCAGCCGGGTTCAAAAACTGGGTCACAAGGTCAAATCTTAGGTAAAAATCTTGTAAAAGCTCTAAATGTCATGGTTTTAATTGGATCTTTGCCAAACCTTGTCCGATTGTTTGTCTTAATGATATTAAGGACAAGTTCAAATATGGGTCACCTAGGGTCAAAAACCAGGTCACAAGGTCAAATCTTAGGAAAACCTTATTAACACTGTAGATGTCAAATTTTGATCGTATCTTCACCAAACCTAGTCAGACTGTTTGTCTTAATGATATGTAAGACAAATTCGAACATAGGTCGTCTGGGGTCAAAAACTAGGTCACCGGTTCAAAACAATGTTTTAATGAGTGAACAGTGATTGTCATGTGAGCGATATAGGGCCATCTTGGCCCTCTTGTTTCTTTATTCTCTGTTTGATGTGACATTATGGCCCTCATGTATTTTATTTTTCTATTGCTATTGTCTTAGAACATCTGTTATAGCCCTCATGTTTTCTTCATCCTGGTCAGGAATAATACTGAGGCCAAGTTTATGATTTGATAAATTCATGTTGATGTTCATGTGTTTTTCTGCCATTTGTCTGAATAATGGTTGTGGCTGTTTTAAATTCTGAAACTTATCTTGCCTTTTGATTAAAACTTGTAAATATGTAAAATTTGGATACAGACTTTTATTACTTATGTACTATTTTGTGGAGTTTTATGCCAGAAGTGTTTACTAGGGGGATTCTGGTCTTGGGGAAAAACAATATACTAATAATCCCTGGACCTTGCTTATAATATGTTTTTTCACAAACCTTACAAAAGGTGTAAGCAAGGATAACATGCTAACAACTGTGTTAGATCTGGAGTTCATGTGCCTGTTTTCAACAGCATTTCAGTTATAGTTATTTGTATGGGTAGTTACCCTAATCAGTGTTTCCTGATTCAGTACCAGTACTCTCCATGTTCACTTCAATAACTGTCAATATTCCACAAGTTGAGACCACAGGTGCCGGGCGCGTAGCCACCCCGCCCACTAAGCCCCATTTCACTTTCCCAGAATTTCGATCAATATGTATTATGTCTACGCGTCTGGCACCTGTGGTTGTGACAGGTAATACCCCTCTATAAAATATGCAGAGAAGATGCTAGCGGTAAGTTAGTACTGTCCATGAAAACTGGTTATGTAAATCGGCCACCTTATATAACTGAAATAATCGTTGAAAAACGGGGTCTAAACCCACCATGGAAATGACAGGGATAATTTAATAACATATTGTTAGGTTTGGAGAGATGTTCTTCACTTGTTTAGTTTGGAAATTACAGTTTGTGCATTCATTATTAACAAATTAATATCGAAAGGTTTGTGTGGTTACGCAATCTTACTTGCTCAAGGTAACAATGCCCACATATCAGGTTTATATTCTGTAAAAAATATTACTTAACTCAAAACTTAAATCTAGCTCTTACAGTACTTGAGTTTTCTTATGAAAATCATTTTCAGGATAATGAAATCATGACAAAAATCCTCTGAATACAATTGATCTATATATAATTATATTCTTGAAGGTTCGAATGATCTATTTTCATTACAAATTTGTTTAAACCAAAAAAAACAATAAAAAATGACCCTAATGTGCTCTTAGTATGCCCTTTTTTAAAAGAAAGGGGGTATATTGGTTTTTACGTGTTGGTCGGTCCATTCATCTGTAGCCAAACCTTGTACGAACAATAACTAGTCTAGAGAACGATTTGGCCCAAGCTCCTAAGATTTGGTTGGGAGATGACTCCTTTTGATATTGAGATCAGTATGTATACACAAAAATCTTGTCTGACTGATAACTGAAAATGGAGGTTGGTCATCATATGTAGATGACCCCTGTTGATTTTAAGCTTTTTTTCAAAAATTTATTTTTATTCTTCATACTTGTACTATCATATAAATTGTTATGTTACATATCTTTAACATACGTGTGTGAAAAGTATCATGATGTACGTATTACATTTTTATATTATTGCAAATATATGATGTTTTCATATGAAGAATATATCATTTTTTAAGATTGATATTGATTTTAAGATTAATAAGTCAAAGGTCAAGGTCCTGCTATCCAGTTGGTCTTTAGGGGGCATTCATGTTTCACAAACATGTCTTGTTTATATATTAAAATTCTGTGGAGTTTTGGCACTTAGATGTTCTAACCAAGTTAACTAATTGTTTTATTTAATGCTATTTTTGTCTCATTTATTGCAGAACGAAGTTGTGGAACACCTTATCAAGTACCTGGAAGTGTATATTCACCACTAGTACCATGTAATGAATATGGTTGTAATTTCACATTTGATTGTAGAAATAAATATGTGCGACTGGGAGCATCTAGTCTTGGAAATGTCACAGTGACATGTGGCCTAGTACATGATGGAATATGGGATTTTAATGACCTCAGATGCGAAGGTAAGAACATTTAGTAATCTTATTTTCCTTTTTTTGAAACAAACATTTTCCATTATTTTTGCAGGTGTTTTAAAGTGGTTAGATACTGAGTGTTGAGCCGTTGATTGAAGGTTATACATTCAAATCCATGTTTACACTCTAAGAATCTTGTTTATTCAAGAAGATTTTTTAAAAGACTGCAATCTATCATTTCAATGACTTGCTGCACTTAAAATTAGTGAGTCCTGGTCCAAGTTTCACACAAAAACTTAAGTTTTTCCTCAAACTCAACTTATCTTTTAAATCAACCATTTCTATGTTTTATTGTATAAAATTCAGAATGTGGTATTAAAAGAAGGTACAATGATGGTCTTATAACAGTTTCCCACAATTTCAACCTGGCTATAATCTCTTAATATGATCTGATTAAAAGAAAGATTTATGTCTGTTATTGGGAATTTGATTTTTTTAGACTTAATATACAAGCAAGACCTACACTTTTTTATGCTAGCATGTTTAACATGATATTTTTAAGTAAGTGAACATAATGGTATCATTTCTGGTCTAAGACACACGATTTCTTGTCAGAAAAAACATCTTGAGTCCATTATTAAGTTTCTACTCAATTTGTTCATGAATCTGGTCCAGGAATGTTAGTCTCACTTCTGGCAATAAAGTTTTCCCCTATCTCACTTATCATATATTACTATTATGTAACTTCAGAGCACTAGCTGACTGTGTTTCTTAGCTAAAATGTCTTTTATAGATAGATAGATAAATCCAGTTTAAGCAAACAAACTTGAATGACCAAATCATCCGTTGAAATGTTTTTCTCTTTTGTTTAAACAAATGTTTAATTATTTATAAAGCTCTCTCATTCAAACAGTTTTATTCGGATCCTCACCAAACCTTATGGAAATGTTTATAGCCATGAGATCTCAGTCAAGTTAGATAACCAACCCAATCGGCCCAGGCACTTCTGAGTTATCACCCTTGATGGGCGTATTTTGTAACCTGGCACTCTTGTTTAATAGCCTTATCAAGGATACTATAATAGAGACTATGATAATTCTTTTTTGGTTAGGTGGCCAGTGTCCAGACATTGCTTATCCTGCTAGTGGTGCAGTAGTTGGTGAGAGTTTTGAAGAAGGGAGTAATATCAATTTTACTTGTGCTCAGGAAGGATATGAACCATTAGAAGCTGATGAAACGCCATCTACTGGAATGACATGTGAATATAATGAACAATTACAATCATTGGAGTGGGTTGGAGAAATTCCAACATGTAATGGTAAGGAAGTTTGTCAATATACAATACAATAAGGAAGTATGTCAATATACAATACAATAAGGAAGTATGTCAAAATAAAATACAAAAAGGAAGTATGTCAATATACAATAAGAATGTTATGTCAATATACAATAAGAAAGTATGTCAATATACAATAAGGAATTATGTATATAAACAATAAGAAGGTATGTCAATATACAAAAAGGAAGTGTGTCAATATACAATAAGAAAGTATGTCAATTTACAATAAGAAAGTATGTCAATATACAATAAGGAAGTATGTCAATATACAATACAATAAGGAAGTATGTCAATATACAATAAGAAAGTATGTCAATATACAATAAGGAAGTATGTCAATATACAATAAGGAAGTATGTCAATATACAGTAAGGAAGTACCGTACGTCAATATACAATAAGAAAGTATGTCAATATACAATAAGAAAGCATGTAAATATACAATAAGGAAGTATGTCAATATACAATAAGGAAGTATGTCAATATACAATGAGGAAGTATGTCAATATAAAATAAGAAAGTATGTCAATATACAATAAGGAAGTATGTCAATATGCAAAAAGGAAGTACAGTATGTCAATATACAATAAGAAAGCATGTCAATATACAATAACGAAGTATGTCAATATACAATAAGGAAGTATGTCAATATAAAATAAGGAAGTATGTCAATATACAATAAAGAAAAATGCTAACATATAATGGTGAGGAAATATGCTAACATATAATGGAGAGGAAATATGCTAACATGTAATGGTGAGGAAATATGCTAGCATGTAATGGTGAGGAAATATGCTAGCATGTAATGGTGAAGAAATATGCTAGCATGTAATGGTGAGGAAATATGCTAGCATGTAATGGTGAGGAGATATGCTAGCATGTAATGGTGAGGAAATATGCTAACATGTAATGGTGAGGAAATATGCTAGCATGTAATGGTGAGGAAATATGCTAGCATGTAATGGTGAGGAAATATGCTAGCATGTAATGGTGAGGAAATATGCTAGCATGTAATGGAAAGGAAATATGCCAATATGTAATGATAAAGAAGTATGCAGAGAAAATAAGCTGATGGTAAGAATTGTAGTGGTAAAGTCCCATAAAATATGGATGTGGTATCAAGAAAGAAATAATAAAAATTAGTGAACACACATGGGTGAAAGTTGTCTGGATTGTCCAGAAATTTACCTTCGCCACGGAAACCAGTATGGTATTTTGGTCCGCATCAAAAGTCATGGGCACTGTGCATGTGATGGCTATGGAAAGCTGTACTATTATTGAAATCTCAAAAGTCTTTTTTGGAAGGAAAAAATGAACAGTTGTCAGTATTATACAGTAGAAAAACAGGTTCTAAAGACATTGGTTTCCCTTTATGAACTCATTACATAGCTTAACATTAAATACTGTCATACCTGTGAACAAAGGCCACCCTTGCAAAAGACATAGTGTGGCCTTTATTGACAGGTGGTCCTTATTTGGAGTTCATTTTGTTCTAAATAATCAATAATTCTTAGATAATGATGTAAATTCTGTGATAGTAATTTCATTCTGTGATAATGATTATCTCTAAGATAAATTTGTATTCCATTTTCTTTTTTTTTCATATTAATATAATTTGTTGTTGTTTCCTTAGTTATTTACATTAATTTTTTTAAAGGACCACAATGGAAATAAGGATTTACTTCCTTTTTTGTGTTATCCTTGTATTTTAACGTTTGTAACATGGTTTCCATTTTTTACTGCTATTATTTACCTTTAATAATTTTACAGTCTCAATTTATATATTCAGTAATATATTTTTGTCTGAACACTGTAACTTTGTATGCCCATTTTGTGTAATATATTTCCTATGTACATGTACCATGTTTTAAAAATAGTTAAAATATGAAGAATAATAAATAAATAAATAAGAATTGCCTTTATTCACAGAATGGCCTTTATTTGTAGGTGGTCATGAACACAGGTTTAACTGTATATTGTATTCATTCTTATATCATACTCACAGAAATTACTCATGCTATTGAAATTTGTTCCTTTATTATATGGCAAACACAAGTTTTACAATCTAGAACAAGTAAAACAGTCTGCAGATAAAATAGTTTACATATAACAGGGCATTTTTTTCTCTTACTATTGCTACCAAAATTTGCCAATTCCCAATTGCAAAATGCCTCCCTTTTCGCCAATTTGGTGAAAGAATTTCCCATAAATACAATGCTGAAATATGGAATATGATGAAATATGATTCTGCCTAAATTTATTTCTCATGTTCTGTTAATAAAACTGACATTATTTACCATGTTTCATTAAAATGTTATATAATTATATCTTGTAAAAACTTACAATTGATAAAAAGAGTTAAGTGGATTTTGTCCCTCAATCAATCATAATATGCTCCCACACCAATAACAATAGTTTCTTCATTGACACAAGATGGTCTCAAATAGAGTTCATGCATATTACTGGTAAAAACAGCTGTTTCCCCTCTTGCCAGTGGACTAGACAGTGGTTGACACGTTTGGTTACAACCTTCAACTGGAACCAGGTGCAGCTCCACTTCTCCTGTCAATACAAAAACTATTTCTAGTGGTGTATAAATTTCCATTTTCTTCAACCTTTTACTTTTGTAATCAGCACAAATCAGCACCCAATTAGTCCCAGTCAGCTGTATGTTGTTACCCAAAACTGGTGGATGCTGGTAAAATGATCTGAATGCTTTCAGAGTGTCCTCTACACAGTTTTCCCACAGTGCATAGTATGAGGTAATAGATCCAAGTAAGATTCTCTGCAAAAGCTGTCTATGTTCGGAAACTTTATTCCTTAAGTTAGAAGCAAACTGACACGGTTGATAAAGGGATAATTCATATACTGAAAGAAATTTACCCACAAAGTCATCAACAGTCATATTGCTGTTTTCAATCGCTTGCTTGTAAATAACTGGGATATCTAAATACACAAGATTCATCAATCCATCACCAAGTGAATTTCGGACAAAAGTTTCGGTATTTTCACAGATTTCACATAACTCCACATCAAATTTTTTTGTCACATAGGGATTCTTCATTAAGCATCGACTTTCGTACAAATTCTCCAACTGTCTTTGGTTGAAAAAGTACATTACTGCTTTTCTTGTACTCCAGGTTAGTAATTTTCTCCCAGAATTAGTTTGAAGCAAAGTAACCAAGCTGATACTTGCAAGACAAAGTATAAAGATTCTGTAATTTAACAATCCAGGTCTTGATTTGAACATTTTGTTTGTTCTTATTTTGGTGAATTTTCTGCTTCACGATTAATAATCCTGCACTGCTGACAGTTTTCTCTTGTATGGTCAGTTCTGGTCAGCAGTGAGACGCTTCCAGTGATTTAGAATAAGGTCAGATGTTTTTATCTTACGTTTCTCAATAACTTTTTGACCTGATGTTTAACTGAAGAAGACTCGTACAGCAAAAAATATAAGATTAATCTTTAAAACCATGTTAGCTAGAACACAAGTTAATAAACTTGTAATTATTTATCTATACAGTACAACCTCTGTAGAGCAACACCCTGTGGGAGCTGCAAATATTGGCCATTGTTTAGAGGTTGTTGCTCTACAGAGGTTAAATTTATAGTAAATATCAGCTTTTGGAAATTTTGAAGGTGTTGTTATAGAGAGGTTGTTGCTCTACAGAGGGCCGCTCTGGAGAGGTTGTACTGTACATTTCTGATGATTAGAAAGTTTATATTTTCCATTTACACTATATATTTTACTCTCAAATTAAATGAATCACTCAAAGAGACATAACTTCCAGTAGAGCTTAGATGATCATAACAATGGACACATATAAGTACAGTCATACCTGTGATAGAGGCCACATCCAAATATAGTCCACCCTGTGAATATAGTCCACCCTGTGAATATAGTCCACCCTGTGAATATAGTCCACCCTGTGAATATAGTCCACCCTGTGAATATAGTCCACCCTGTGAATAAAGGCCATTCTTTGAAAAAAGTTGGACTGATTTAGCAACTGTTTGCTTAACTTAATTGCGTTAAAATAAATTGTTTGTTTGATATAAAGGGACTTACCCTAATGTCTGAAAAGGATACCATTAGCTGGATTCTGGAACATAAAAATTGCTCTTTCAGCTAAGACATGCCAATGAAACAAGTCCCTGGACTTTCAGTGTCACTCATGAAAGTGACTGCAAGTTTCAATCATCAGGCTTTCCTAATATCAGCCTATATGAGCCTATTGAGGCCTTTTGAATTGAAGTATGGAAAAAACTCATTATAGAGCATGTCTGAGATACAAAGAATAAAAAAAGGCATGGCCTTATGACAGGCTTGAGGAATATGAATACAGTAAATTGATTAAATGCTCTGATGAAGACAATTGAGGCAAAGAATCCATAATCAGCGAAATTATTTATTTGGGAGAAATCTTTATTAGATATATGACACTTATTTATCATTGTGTAGTGCTCAATCAAGTCGAATAAGTTTGACCAGAATAGAATAGTTGTGTTTTCTTTTTTTTTTCGAAGTACAAAAAAAGGTATACAAGCTGTACTTTTGAGGCCTGATTTGTCCTGATATATATATTCATATAACGGTTATTATGGATTTTGCTGTTACAAACTTTAGGGTGGGTGAGACAATATTATGCTTTTCATTGCTTTTTTGTATGTAGCCTATTATGTATTAAAAATATCTATAAAAAAATAGTCAAGTAAGATATTTTATACCTCAGCCATAGGAGTATTCCTTAATTTAATCTACTAGTATTTTATATGAGTAAATTTGGTTAATGGCAATATTATTTTATCATTACAGATACATCACCGCCGGTTGTATCCTACTGTCAGGATGGTTTCTTCCAATATACAACAAGTCGCCTGAGTATTCCAACCTTTTTAACTCCAACATTTGCAGATAATACGGGAATAGCATCGTTGCTGGTTTTACCTTATAACTTCCGAACATCTCAGAATGTTAAGGAGGCTGAAACAATTACTTACATTGCTGAAGACTATGCTGGAAATGTCAAGATGTGTCGTATTTCTATCACAATTCCAAGTATGTATTGATTAGATTTTTAATGACTTTATAAGTTCTCTGTTATTATTATTATAAGATAAAACTCAAAGCTTTATTATGATACATTTATAACATTATCTACTAAATTAACGTAAACATTTAAACATTTTTTCATTTATGAGAATTAGTGAGGATTGATTGATGCGTCATCAAAACCAACCACTTTACAACTTGAACTTATGCTGTTTATTTTCACAAATGACCTTGATTTTGAACCAGGTTTTCCAAAGGAAAATACTGGTTATAAGATTGCCAAATGTCAGCCAACGGGTTGGCTGGTGGACATTCGCAATATCTTGTATGTGCTATTTCACCCACATTTCTCAAGGGAATTCGATCAAACTTTCACAGAATTATTGTAATTAAATATCCCAGCACATGTATTCTGAGTTATGTAATTTGATAATTTTGATGGATTAGCATTTTGTGATTCAATCATTTTTTACTTCAACAGATGGCCCTTTGTGTTTTTTTCGCATATGTAACATGTAGAGAAATGCTCTTCTGTTCGTAACCCCCCCCTACATTTCTCAACGGATTTTAATAAAACTTTCACAGAACTATTGTCATTAAGTACCCTAGCACATATGGTATATATTTTATGATTTCAATCATTTATGACAGATTCATGGTTCTTTGTTTACTTTGTTTGTATGTAATTTAAGGACAAATACTCCTCAGACTGAGTCCTCTGTGCGCAGCTACTCCTACATTTCTCAAGTGATACGTGTCCATAACTATAAGTTACTTCTACTGCTGACCAGAATTTCTTATATCTATGTGAAAACTGTAGCTAATTGAAGCAAATGTACTTTATAACATTTTCCTTCAGATTCCATCACTTGCAAGAATGATGTATCAACTTCACTAACATTGTCTACGGACACAACATTTGCTGCTAATGACGCACGGTACTTTGAACTAAAGAATGAGGAACTGGATGTGGTTTTCAGTCAGGATTCCTTTGAGGCTTTGGCTGAAGCTCCAACTATAAAGAGTGTATATGAGATTACGGTTGAATCTCGTGACCCTGTAACATCAGAAGTTGTTGATACATGTACTCTGCAGTTTAGATTTAGTGGTAAGTGAGAATGACCATTGTATTGACTTCGTATATGATGTAATATAATATATAGTATCATTCCAAAATATAATATTAATTTTCCATTACATTATGACGTTATTTTATAATTCCATGTATAATATTATCTTATCACTATATATATACGGTATTAATAATAAAATGGTGTCAAAATTTACGTAGTTACATAGCAACGTCACATTTATGCGTACACGTGTACACAACGTCAAAATTGTAACGTCATCAAAGTGTGTTATTTTTAACATTTTATATATACGGTATATATAATTTCATTTTATCACTACATGCATGACATTATTTAAGAAAAAATATTACTTATATGATGTCATTTTAGGACAACAAATGAACAAATGAATGAGTGATACTATTTTATGTACACAATACACATATATGACACATGCACTCCTTGCACACCATGTATAATTTTACGATTACAAATAGTTTGGTTAAAGATTTGTATTTACCTGTCAAATTATCAAACAAATTTATGATGGAAAAGTTGATCATTAGCTGATCTAATTAACTTGCTGCTCAGTTATTATTAGAAAATGTAATTTCAGAATCAAATTGTATATTTTAAGTATTTTATTATTGTTTTATTGTAATTACATTTTCAGCTTCATTATGTTCCCATTGGGCGATCGATGTTCCAAATGCAAGCAAGGACTGCATTGGCCAGTCTTGTAACATTACTTGCAACCC
Organism: Lutraria lutraria; assembly: GCA_964023205.1. Classification (NCBI taxonomy): domain Eukaryota; kingdom Metazoa; phylum Mollusca; class Bivalvia; order Venerida; family Mactridae; genus Lutraria; species Lutraria lutraria. The sequence goes on along the minus strand of OZ026843.1, from coordinate 14,190,797 downwards.
TGGTCACTACTTTATGCATGATATATCCTTGACATCAGTAATAATGACCTGCTCTGGAAATGGCTGGGACAGAGAAACTCCAGTCTGTGGTAAGTACTGTGAAAATATTCATTTTCTTTGGGGATTTAATTTCATGGATTTTGTTGGTTGGCTCATCCATAAAATCAAATCTAGAGGAATATAAATACTGAGATTTCAGTCAACTGTCTGAAAAATTTTATTATCCGAAATTGGGCTACTTACAATGCAACTTACGGTTTATACTGGAACTGACAAATAACGATCGACAATGTATACTTGTTTGAGTAAACATTATATCTAAAAAGATTCAGGTCTCAGTTCATGTTTAATTATAATTGATTCTTAATGATTATTTATGTATCGATACATGCACTATAAACGTATCTGCATTTGGGATATGGGAGTCAGGGAGAAGACGGCTTTACTGGTATTTAACCATCAGCGACATTCTAGTTATAGCTCGTTGACAATGTAAGTTAAGAAAAGGTTAGTTTCTTACATGCTGAAATAATGTTGACATAACGGACCTGATGTCAGTAGGAAGGTGTGGACACAAATCGCCCCTTGAAAGTTTGCGCGTCCATCAGTTTGCATACGTCTCAAGTGTCAAAATTTATCCGTATATCAAGGTTACATCTGTCGCATATACAATTGTATAACTTGACATGTGAAATTAAATTACAAATGTAACTTTATTTTTCTATAAGGTTATTTTATTGACGAAAACAACAGAAAACAATATGGATTTTTTTCCAAAATTGAAAATCCACAAATTTACGTCCCCACAAAATAGCAATTTTAGTAAAAACCACGAAAATTAAGCCCAACTAAAATAAATGAAACCACTATATTTTGTTTCCACTCATATCTCCTGCCTTAAAGTTCCCTAAGCTTTTCAAATGTTACAATACATGTAGGTTTATTTTTACCTGAAAATATGTTTTACTGGTGAAAATTGCTCTTTGAGAACGGTGTGCCTCCAGATCTCTTTTGGCAGGCATCTGTTCCTTCTTCCCTGGGGTGCCCATCCTTTGCTGCAAATATTGTTTGCCTGATATAAAGATACCTCATGTTATCAAAATCTCGTCACTTTGAAATGCTTTCATTCCAGAGTTTGTTATGTCACTTTTCTAAATATTGAGCATAGCATTGACAGGATACAAATTGATTGGTTAATGACTAAATGAGTTAATGAGACCTTTATGCACAAGTATAGACTTGAAGACAAATTGATAATTTGAACAATTTACAACCATACATTTTCCATTATGATAGCATGGTAGATTAAAAATAACGAAAAATGTAAAAAACACTTTTTAACATTTTTTTTATTTTCATAGCGGCAGCCACGTCACAGCATGTAATCTACATAGCAGCTTATAACTACAAGTATGGGTTGGGCTCTGGAAGCGCAACTCTAAATGGTGGGTATATATTTATTTTGCCTCCACCCACTATCTGTGGTGGGGGCTATACTGGAATCACGTTATATGTCCTGTCTCGTCTCATTTCTTTTCAGAGATTTGTCATTGTTATTCACTGATGGATCTCAAAAGCAGTTGGAATCATTGTTCACCTACATGAGACAGTTTTTTGTGCTTAAGAACTAAGCCCGTACCTATAACATCAAGGTCACACTTGAAGGTCAAAGGTCAAATATCGGGTTTACTTTGTATAGGTAGCAACACAGTTTTCCATTGAAAGAATCTAATTGCTTTATTGTTAGTAGCAAGGACTTACATACATAAATGTACATGGATTCATAACTTCCGTATTTACAGTTAAAAGTAATCAAATCCCAAGGTAATAACACATGAATCAACGGGATTTCATGCTCTTGCTTACAAAAGCTAAAATAGGAAAATACCCGTGATGATCCGAATGTTAATAACAGCGAAAAAATTTGTGGTATTCCGAATGTTCAATCTCGGAGACAAATTGTAATTGTCCGCCATCTTGGAATTTAAAATTTTCGACTGATGCCTTTTTCAATGCTTATACTTAGACTTTGTGGATCCTTTACCAATTTCCTGTGCCCAATTGCCAGAGTTTTTAGTATAATCAATTTCGTAAACACCCGGTCGGACACTGCCAAGTATATAGCAATGCATTGTGGGATTGTCTGAGCTATTTTTAGCAGTTGCAAATCCATGTATGTATATAAGTCCTTGTTAGTAGCATGCAATTAAGTGGCAAAAAATGTCCCTAGACTGTGACAAGGGTGAAAATAACATTAACACATCTGTGTCAAAGAGGTGTATGAGGGAACTCTTTATGTTTGTGACAAGCTCAAATTATAGAGCATTTAAAACTAAACACCATCTGGATTTATCTGGATTTTGACTTTCAATTACCTAATTTTCTTTTCTGTCATGCTTTACCGAAGGAGAGAGGTTTATCTCTATTGGTATAAACACTAATTTATTAGCTTAGCTGTTTTCGAAGAAAAAGACAAGCTATTTCGATCATTGTGGCGTTTGCGTCTGTGCAAAAACTTTAATGTAGCTCATAACAGGTATCAAGATGAAACCTAATAGGTAGATAGATCTCACTGAGACAGTGAATAGACAAGCATTGGCTCCTCTTGTGACTATCTTTTTTTACTTAATATATCAACCATATATCAGTGTTTACACTACTACTCATCCCTATTGATAAAAGTACCATCCTTTTTTTGTACTGAGAATATTGATAAAGTGAATTTTAAAGAAGTCTTTGATGAGTCCCAATTTGTATTAAGAATTGCAGAATTTCTTTGGATTTATGTCATACAGATTCATGCTGTTTATTTCAGATGGCTGCTTGGAATTGTACCAATCTGAGATCACAGTGAAGTTACGACTGTTTGAAGATGTTATGCAATCCAAATGTAATAAGAACGCTATTACGAATGTTACACTTACCCTAATTGAAGAGAAAATTACTGTGACGTATCAGTCATCCATCAGCAGAGTATGTTTGATTTCTTTTTTTATACACCAGCATTAAATGATGCAGGGGTATATAGTGAGTGCCTTGTTCAGGGATATGGTCCTACCTACCATTTCTACTGGGGGGCAAATGTCCACATGACCATTTTTTCATTGGGGGGCAAATGTCCAGGGGACAAATGTCCTGCACTCCTTTGTTCGTCCATCTCTCTGTCTGTCTGTTGCAGTGTAAGTGAAATTACCACCATTGGCATGTGTGTTTATTGAACCCAGTGTCATGTCTCTGTTTGTTTAACTATGCCACAAAAGTCAGTGTCATTTGGTGACTTAATTTTCAAGCTTCAATCACAGGTGTTTGGCACATTTTTATAATGCCCCAACTGTTAGATATAAATTATATATAGATGCCAAACACCTGTGGCTTCAATGGTAAATGAAGACCCAGACACACCCACCTGTAAGCTAGCTGGACAGCTTTCTCTCATGTAAGTTTTGTCTGGACCCTGGTTGGGATTCAAACTCACGGCAGTTAGGGGCTAATGATAGCCAGGAAGAAACTATAACCACTTAAGCACAAAGGTCTCTAATTGCTCTTTGACGAATTATTGTATTGGTACAAACTAATATATGATAAGCGATGTGTTATAAGAGAGTTAACATCTTATCACTGCTGATGACAATCTCAGGCATCTATTGGTGCAAAGTTTTAGCATTATAATTAATTTAAACACTTGACATCGATTTTTGTAATAAGTCCTGTGCCGAACTTTGCTTTTATTTAAATAATTAGCATTAATTTTGCATGTATTTACCCAAATGCAAGTAATAGATAATCTGGTTGTATTTAGACTCTTCAGTAAAATTTATTCTAATGTGAATATTTTCTAATTTTTGCATGTTTACTTTAGGATTATGTAAATAAACGTCATATAAATTTATGGTACTGCTGGAATCTTAATATCATTTTAATGGTAGAAGGAGACATAAATCTATGCAATATGGCATTATGTATTTTATTGTTGCACTTTTTTTTTTTCTGTTTCATATATTTAGATGTGTATTAAGCTATAATTTCTGAGTAATTGTCCATGTGTCGAAGTCAAAAATCAAAGTTGGTCTAAATCTGGACCCTACACTTTCATTGTGGAATGATTTTAAAATAACCTTGCATAGATCGTGCAATACTTGTGTATGTAGCTCATAGGTCAAGGTCACACAGGTTAAGATTAAAAAATAAACATTTATGGAGTAAAGATGTGTGCTCTAAGAATTGTTTACGTTAGAGTGTGTCACATTAACCATTCAGTAATGGACATTGATCATAATATGATAGGAGTATGCATGTTAAAGTATTATAATTCAACTTCTTCATCTCTTTACAATAGTGGGCTAATGACATGTTGCCCTTAAACGTCTGGTTTAAAAAGTACTTGTTTAATTTTCTTTTAGACACATTGAAAACATTTTGTTCAATTATTAAAGCAATATAACAGGATACTATTCTTCTTCAGGTAGTGAGGCTTTAATTTGGGGACATTTATAAAGAACCATGTAGTAGACTTTATGTGAGGTCTTCTTAATTCTCTTATTATCCTGTATTGCCTATCATGCCATGATGATTTCAGATAATATCCTTTCTTCAGCATGGATGCACTACTATGATTGTATTCTTAATTGGATTAGTGACAGGTCAATCTCATCTGAATTTACTCTTGTATTGGATAGATGACTGATTTCTTTTATTCTAAATAGCTTCTTGGTGATGGCTATTTCTAAATTGCCTATTTGATTGTTTCATTCTGTGATGAGTTTCACATATGTCTTTATAAATGCCCCTTTTTTCAATACCTAATTAATGCCCTAGTATTTCGATACCTGAAAAATTCCCCCATTTTTCAGTACCTGATAAATGCCCCAATTTTTCAATACCTGATAAATTCCCCCCATTTTTTCAATAACTAATAAATGCCCAATTTATCAATACCCAATAAATGCACATATTTTTCAATACCTGATAAATGCCTCAATATTGCAATACCTAATAAATGCCCAATTTATCAATACTTAATAAATGCCTCCACATTTCAATGTGTTGTGTTAAGTGTTTGAACAGTTCTGGGCACTTGAATTTGATTAGAAACAATTATAATTGAAATGTTCACCAAGTGTAAGGATTTTTATTTTTCTCATAATTGGATGGGGCATTATTAGGTACAGAAAGAATAAGTTGCTCCAATGTGTACAATTTGTGATACATAAAGTAAAATTCTTGAACCTTCCTTCATGGCATAATAACTTTTGGCTGCAATATTTTACAGTGGTGCTTTTTAAAACAAAACTATTGATATAAATATCAGTGTTGAGTGCTGAGAAATAAATTAAGCTAAAAACAACAATAATTGTCCTTATAAAACAACAGTGGCATTTATATTAGTGAGTCTGCTTATCATGTTTATTTTAACATTTGAGTTGGACTAACAATTGTGAAATGTATTCAACCAATTTAGGTTGATGTGCGATTTGAGTTCAGAATTGATTTGAAGGACGAGACTGTGTCGAACGCAGCAAGTTTAAAACGAAGCTGTGCAGAACATATTCAGACATCTCTGAACACAGAAACAAATATAACTACCATTAAAAATATCACAGCCAGCACATCACCTGAGTGCAGAGGAGGAACGTTTGATTTGCCGTCAGAATCACCAGTCTTTCAATACAGATGTAATGGGGATAAAAGATTTGGGTACCAATCCGATGGCACAAGTGCCTGCTGTAAGTGATTATCTAATTGAACATGTTGGTATCATTATAATTCTTCACTTAGTAACTATCAATTACACTCCTGCCTCATATACCATGTCAGGCTGCTCTTTGTATTATGAGAATGGAATAAAATCTGAATTCCATTTAAATGGCATGTGTTAAAGAAGGGTGATTCACATGCCTTTTGTTTTTGTTGGGCCAGCTAGCAATGAGCCTGATATACTAGTAGTAGCCACAATGGTGGGTTGTTTGGTGTATGTTCATTTGTCTGTCCAGATTATGCTTTTTCAGACCTTTACTCTGTCATTAGATAGGGATTTTGAAATAACATGGCACAAAATTAATGTTCTCTCTGATGGGAGGCAGCCTGTGTCAGCTAAGATCTATGTGTGTTGCTCAATGGCCAAGGTCACACTTCAAGGTCAAATTTAAAAAAAAATTAGTCTAAAACAGCTAGTCTGGACCATTAAAATACAAGTTCTTCCTCTTGTGGCAATATCATATCCCTTGGACATCTAGTGTAATGAAGCTATCAGAAAACTGTATAGTTGGCCTTGCACTTTGATAAGTGGCATTTCGTCGGCCCCATTCAGAAATGACGTAACTTCAAAAACTAACTTTTCAGGAGAAAGAAAAAACAATTTTACACTTTCAAACAAGTTTATTAGATGCTGTCTCTTAGTATGTAAAACAACTAAACGACATTAAAATATCATGTGCGTTTGACAGTCTTTCAATAAACCTTACTGACTGCAGAAGATCATTGAATGGAATCTCAAATAATATTTTTACGAAATTAATGTTCAGATAATGACAATAAATGAAGATTTGACCCTTCCAAAATGACGTAACTTCAAAAGAAAGAACATCTTTTATTGAAATACTTCGGATCGGACAAGACGTAACTACACCAAAAGATGAAAATAACCTTATTTACTTGAACATATTAATTCTACATAATCATGTACATCGGCATGGTGTTTGTCCTTTTAAAAAGCAACATTTCCATTTGCAATGTACTGTTGAAAAGCAAAAACAACATTGGATTCTCTTTTTTATTTAGCCAAGAACGCAACCTATAAAAATAACAAAACAGTACTCGTTTAATGATAATAAATGCGAACATATTGAAGAAAACTTACCTACAGCTCTATATTACTCTAAAAATGACTTTGAAATACAGTTTCAACTTGTTGAGTTCACAAAACAGACTGTCAACTAAACAAGTCTGCAGTTACCACTTTTCCTACTAGCGTATACCGTAAAGATTTTCAACAAATTGAGTTACGAATTTTCCTCAAGTGACAAATTTTAGTGATTTGATTGGGTTAAAGCTACGAGGTTTCGGCATAAGACGCAGGACATTATGAAGAGTCTGAAATCGTGAAATTCTGATTTTAGCTGAAAATGTAGTTACGTCCTTTCGGAATGGGGCCAACGATATGTCAATATTAAAGATATTGCAATAACAGTAATCTGTGGTACATCGCACACCTCTATTAAATGTTTTCAGTCTATTGTCCGATCGGTTATCACTATGTTTACACGTCTTCAAACTCATCCCATCGATGTAAGGAGTGTCCAGATGGAACTTACGGTGTAAATTCTAACGATGAATCTAGTTGTGAACCGTGTCCAAATGGTAGATTAACGGGCCTGACTGGTCTTACAAGTCCAGCTGCTTGTAATGCCAAAGGTTTGTTGAGATCTTCATTTTTTACCACCTTTAAAGAAGTTGTACTTTTAAAGTTTACAAACCGCTAATTACTAGTACAGTAAAACTTCTCAAAACCTGATCCCTTCTGGACTCAGCAAAAAGTAAGTTTTCTGAGGATTCCACAGAGATTTTGATAAGAAAATTGAAAAAAACTGGGACTTAAAAAATTGTCTGATTTTCAGGGATTCTGGTTTTCAGGAGTTTAACTGTATATGGGGAAAGCATTCATAAATACATGGATAGGTTACTCTTTATTTAAGTGTTATTCAACTATATTTTAGTATAGTATAATTGTCAGTTGGCCCTACCAATTCTGCTGATTTGCCATGTCATCTAATGCTATGAATTATACTAAGAAAAATGACTATTCAATGTCCCTGTGTGAAGTTTGTATCTGGTGTGAAAAGAATCACAATCAGTATTACATTTTCTGTGAAGTTGTTTTAGGGGACATTTGTCTCACCTGAATGTCAAAACTGTGACCTCCCCTATTTTGGCTTTTATTGACTCCTCTATGCAGATGGACAGCGAGTACTCTATAAAATTGATAGCAAAACATACAGGTAGAGAAGAATTTGTCAGTTAAGAGTTGTGGTTCTTTAACCCGTTCACTGCTAATATGACAGTTGTACCCGTCTGCACTATGATCTACATATTTTCCAACATGACAAGTATTCAATGTCTCTACAAATCTCCATATATTTGCCAACATGACAGGACTACCAATTTGTGGATTGGTTAAAGTTACAAATAAGCTATCATTTCTTAAAAGATTCTCGGGAATACAATGTACAATGTAGGCAATATGTGTCAGGCAGCAGAAGGGTTGATAAACAAGTCCTTATGAAGTCAATATAAAACTTTTTCTTCTTTTTTCAGAATCTTGCAAGCCAGGATATTTCTCAGTAAATGATGATGGCTTGGCACCTTGTAAACCATGTCCAAAAAGCTTTTATAGTTCTGTGCCCTACAGTCGAACATGTAAACAGTGCGACACTAATCAGATAACGTTCACAGAAGCTTCCAGTTCTTACATTGATTGTAAGACAAAGGAACAAGCTGATGCTGATGGTAGTAAGTAACAAACTATACATCTCAGCTATCTTTGTTTACAGAGCAGTTCAATCATGTCCTGGAATATTGAGTACATTCAAAGCTTATTTTCAGCATCGCCTTTAGTTTATTAGTTTAAAACAACTGACACTGTTGAAATTTAGAATTTTACCATCTGCTGAATATTGGAATTTGATGACGAAGTGAATCACCCAAAACATAAAATGATATCCCTTGTACACTTGGAACCGCGATATACACTGTACCGCGAATGCCCGGATAATAACAATAACTGACGCATGCGCATCGCCTCCATTTCCGTTTTCGCCAGGCATTTGTTTGCAGGGATCCAGACTTTTGTTTACATGTGCATGCCGGGACTTTAAAACATTTTTCATCGATGAGTTTTGCCATTTCTAGAGTCAAGTCAATTTATCGTTCATACAGTCATTTGAAATCGATTCAAATTAATACTGCTATATAATTGTGTCAAATTTTAAAGCATTTTATCTCTTAAAAAACTTTTTTTATATTTCTGCAAATGACAGATGGTCCGCACACTGTTTGGAGTTTAGTACTTTAGTAGGAATTTCCCGCATGATTTCGTATCTCGCATTTGATTGGCCGATTCGCGGTTTTTTGTATATATGGTAAAAATAAACATGGCCGTCAGTGTGTCAAAGAATGCAAGCTGATGACGTATGTTTTCATTGTTTTTTAGAGAATTCTTATGTTCTTTGACACAAAGAAGGATTGTTTATATAAATCAAATGGTTTAATGATTGCTTATTAGCACTGTCGTGAATTTTAAGCTAAGTAAAGAGTTAGAATCGCGGTATTTCGTATGACCAGTATACTTACAGTTGTACATCTTTTTATACGCCCGTTTGAAAAACATGTCGTATAATGGGAACACCAAGGCACTTCAGAGTTATGGCCCTTGACGGGCGTATTTGACCTGGCACTCTTGTTGTAGACACTTTAATGGACAAAGATTTTCACTAGATTTTAACATTGCCCTAACAGACTTTCCTAGCTTAAATGGTGGAGGAAGACTCCAGGCATACACTTGGGTAGAACCACTGATCTTCTGTTAGTTAGATGGACAGCTTCCTTACAGATGAAATTTGGTCCTACTCGACAACAGAGGCCCAGATTAAGAGTTAAATATCAACCTGCTACACATATGTATGCTGTGTCCATTTGTTTCTCATTTGTTATGAAGACACGGTGATGTTTGAAAATGAGAAACAGTATAAAAATGAAAAGAATATATTGCTGATTGTTCACTTCATTTGAATGATTCTTTTTATTTAAAGGAAACTATCCTTGCAATCCTAACCCGTGTATGAACAATGGAAATTGTACACTTGTCAGGAGAGACTACTTTTGTACCTGTCCAGATGGTGAGTGATCTAAGAGTTACTTCCCTTGAATTGTGACACCATAATTTTTTGTTCAAGTAACTCTAATGTGATGATTTTCTTCTAACCGTATAGATACTTTTACAACATATCTGATAGACCATGTTAGTGCTTCCATAGATAAACACAGCTTTTAATCTTTGTGGCTTATTGAGAAGACTTTCATTATAAAAATCAAGTACCGATAAGAATCATGGAACGGAATTTTGATGTCATGATTTATATCTTCACTATAGTACTGTCATTATAAGATTCTATATACATGTTGCTATATTTGTTTGAAAAAAAGTATTTTATTACATGATTATAATTTGATCATTAATTGTTGCAGGCTTTACTGGACAAAATTGCTCTGAACCGTTTCATGCTTGTTTGAGTAACCCATGCAAGAACTTTCAAAGTTGTACACCCATAGGAACTGATGATTTCACATGCGGCTGTAACAATAACCCTGGAACAGGTAAGTAGTCTCAGGTTTAGATGCCAAATGACTTTTCAAATATTACTGGACATAAGTTTTGGTCTTTTGGTTTTTAAAAGAACAATTCCGATAATAACAATAGATGTCCATTTTTATGCCTCCAGCATCTGCCGATGAGCGATTTCCCTTGTTTGTTTGCCCGTGTGAGATTAAATAAGTAGATTTTAACATTCATTTGTAGATTTGATACTTGTAAATTTCTTGTCTTGAACCATTCATTCCAAATGCAACAGTATCACTTAACCTTGATTTAACTACATTTTACTGTTTTGTTTAGCACCAAGACTGCTTACCTGTGTTGATTTTAGTTATCAAATATTTTTGGTGCTTTTATATGGGACTTGGACCATTTAGATTCCAAATCTATTGTCAAGCATGCCACTGAGGAGGTGGGGGGGGGGCATGTGTTTATTAAACAAAGCGTCTTGTTTATTTACATGCGTATGGAGATGGCATCTTGTAATATCCTCATCTTTAGTTGACCTATTATTATTCCAATCTAATAGTTTTATGTGACTTTCTTTTGAATAATCTTGTTTGTGTTTCAGTTCAAGAACTAAGTGGAAAAACATGTGATGTAGACAACTTTGGCTGCTCTGCGGCTTCATGTCAGAATAATGGCACCTGTCATAATCAGCTGATGAACTCAGACTGCAAATGTCCCTCTTACAGTGGATACACCAATCATGAGTACTTGTTATATTACATTGGCATAAAAAAATGTTTGTTTCTTGTTGCTTGCAAATCAAAGAAAGGGTCGGTAGATTGGTATTGAATTTTTTTTCCATTTTTTATTATTACTCCTTGGAGCATGGGGTAAAGTAAAAAAAGTGAGAATGTTGATGTACCATTCCTGAGGTGGAATGAAAAGTCTAGTATTGCCTGGGAGTAACATACACATTTTTTTAACCTTATTCATTTACTGATATACATAATTAATTTTATGATCAAGTATTGCTAAAAATGTAAATACAGAATATGATCAGCAAGCATTGATTGATGTCAAAATTCCATTTGTGTTCGTGAGAATCATGGCCCTTGATATTTTTCAGAAGTACTTTTATATTATTTATTTACTGAAATACAAAATTCAATTTATATTCAAACTTTGCGTCTGTCAGAATTATTGCCCTTGAGTGTTACTTAATAGAATTACTTCACTTGAACACACATGGTTATTATAAATGCTACTGGTGTACTGGTTTGTATGTCAGCAAACCAGTCTATGACACTGAAATCTCTCTTACAAACATCCTTGTTACAGTCAACAATACTCTGAATGTCTTGATTTGTAAAAAAATGTCTTGGAAATGATGTCACATGATTTTTAACTTAAACTAAAATGTAATGTCTCTTTATAACAAACTGAGAAGTTTTCTTAAAGCTTTTTGTCTTGGTATATCCGCCATTTTAGCACTCACAAGATCCCACTATAGTCACATGTTTGTTTGTTTATTTGAGTTTTTATGCCCCTTTTCAACAGTCAGTATCATATAAGGCGGACAGATCACTTAACCATTGTTCCTGGGAAGAACCAGTACTAGACTCCCATCCTCTGTAAGCAACTGCCTACTTTCTCACATAAAGAGACATGGTAGTAGCTGGGCTCAAACCCACAACTCTTTATCAGTGAGAGGTTACAGTGATTTGAAGTCAGCAACCTTAACCACCAACGTCACATAAAAGCGTGTAAACGCAGTGGTATCTGTAGTGATGTGTGATGTAGTAATTGGTGTGTGGAATATTTGAGACTTTCAGTGTTGAAATCTGTAAGATAATCATTTGATGATTCAATATGCGATTTTCTGATACTATTTATAGGAATGGAGGGCGGTATGATAATTTATTGCTTCAGCATGCATAGTGCAGGCTTCATTCACATGCATGAGATTGTCTTGTTAAGCCCCAAACATATTTTTTAACTAAATATAAGAACTGCTTTGTTTCTTTGTGGTGGTTGTTTATAAAGTTCTTGTGTGATCAGCTTGTTTTAATTAATAGATTTGTTCTGTTAAATAACTGATACCAAAAGATATACGTTCAAAAATTCAGTGTATTTTATTTGTTTGTCAGTTGGTTAGCATGATTGGAGTCCAAATTACTCTCAGGGCAATCATTTATAAACCTTGTTGTGTGCTTTTTAAACCACAACAGATGACCACCAATATCAGTATCAGATACTTTAAGCTATGGATATGTTTTGTCTTACTTTGAACTTTATGTCAATAGTTATCATACCACAAAGCAGAAAAATTGTTAAATTCTGTTAAAATATATACTGACTTTACTCAGACTTATTATTGTCCAGCGGAAAGTTAAGTTAATTGTCTAGAGTGTGATGCTGATTACTGCTAGTTATATGTCTTCAGGTGTCTGCAAGGCATAGTCCACTAATATGAACAGTGATTTCGTGTATAATATGCATTAAATTTTATACACAGTCAAACCTGTGTTAGAAGCTACCTCTGAATAAGGGCCATTCAATTAAAAAACCATCATTGATTATTTAGAGCAGAACAACATCTGAATGAAGGCCACCTGTCAATAGAGTCCACACTGGGTCTTTCCCAAGGGTGGCCTTTGTTCATAGGTTTAACTATGTCATGTTAATTTACCATGTTATGTTTTCCAGTGGTACATGTGGCACCATGTTAGATCCTTGTACTGTGGACCCCTGTCAGAATGGATTATGTATACCACATGGTCACTTTTACAAGTCATGTTACTGTGATGATGGTTGGACAGGATTGTATTGTGAGAATAATATAGGTAATGTTTCATTGTATTTTTGGAAATTGAATGATAGTTCAGCTTTCTGTAGCCGTCACTCACTTGACGCGCATGTATTTTAATGCGGACCAAAGTATGATGCAGTGCAAGTTGATGTAAGTTCTGTTTCCATGAGTACTTTCAGTACTTTGATTTTTAATTTTCAAATTAGTCATATTACTTAAGGTAGTATGCGAACTTTCCTTGACATCATGGGTAAAAAAATCGATTTTTCTCCGATTGTTCCTTTTATTATTGCTTGTTAAAATCTCCACAAAATCAACATGGGATTCATTAGTTGTTTGAATCTACTTCCGTTTACTAAAAGTACACCAAAACATAGTTGGGTGTCAAAATTACGGGTGAAAAAACGGATGTATTTTTAGTGCTAAATGTTTCGCCAAGGAAATAATGATGACAAACCCCCATTAAAACTAATATCAGCTTATTCCGCAGATAGAGCGCTTGAAGTTGGTGTATTCGAAATTACAATAGCGGTATGTTTGAACCAATTATGTATGTAAAACGTCAATTTTACACCGCTGGCATTTGACGTCGCCTTGCTAGGAAACGGGGCACAATACAGAAAAAATAAAACGAACAAAAATCGAAGAACATGCTATACTACAATTGTACCAAATTACAGAACAATCGGAGAAAAATCGATTTTTGAACCATTACGTCAAGGAAAGGTCGCATACTACCTTAAGTTGTGGATTTCTCACAGTATATGTATACAAATATCAAAAACAGATTTTTCATCATTTTTTTTAAAGAAAATCTCACATTGTTTATTAAATTTTGTCAAAATTCTAATTACTGGTATTCTAGGAGAAATATTAAGATATTTACATTGTTAATGTTTGTGCTTATTATTTCTTGTGGTTACAGATGACTGTGTCGGATCCCTGTGTGAGAATGGTGCTGACTGTGTTGATGGTCTAAATTCGTACACTTGTAGTTGTCCTGCTAATTACCATGGGACATATTGTCAGTTCTACAACTCATGTAAGTATAGTTATAGTGCTCCAAAATCACTATCAATTATTGAACAGAATCAGTTGTCAGACAGCAATTGATTGATTACAAGGCTAGAAAAATTAGTCGCATTTATAGTTACTAAACCAAACAGATCATGTGGTAGACTTTTCCAGCATTCAAAGCAGGGGAAGCATATTGCATTGGGTACATTAGTTTCCACGTCCTACATGTATTACATTAATATATCTTTCATACCTTGACAGCTTTTCTTAGAACATATCCTCTACATAATTATCAACTTTTATTAAGAACATTTATTTTTACTCTTGTTCTGTCATAATGTTGAGGACCCTCATGAAGGGGAATTTGGCGTTGTTTCTTTCAACAAGCTTATACAACAGCTCCTGTCTTCTATTTACTCATGTATTTCCTGACACAAGTTGAAAAAGCTTCATAGGGGAGGGGATTTTTTTTTCAGAAAAAAGGGGAAAAATGTATTTCATTGAAGAAGGGAATGCGGCCCCAGAAATCCTAAAATCAGGGCCCTAGTGGTGGTATATTGTATTAATTTTGTATTATATTATATTTAAGGTTCCAGAGTATGTGTAAGTCCTACTGATAGTGACTGTAACAGTTGTGATGACGTAAACACAGGTTCTTGTATACCTTACAATAATGGTTACATCTGTAATTGTTTACCTGGATACACTGGAAGATCCTGTAAGGTAAATGTGACTCATTTTTTGTCACTCCTTCGATAGATAATTATTTCTGAATGTCCTTCACTAAATGTGTCTCACAAATGAAGAGTCGTTTTGTGGTCTTTTTGGTGAATGAAACAAAATCCAATGTTTGACCCATTGTTGTCATGGTAACACTTACTATTAGGGGGGGCTATACTGGAATCACTTGAAATGTCCCCATGTCGTCGCATTTCTTTTCAGGGCTGTAACATTGTTGTTCACTGATAGATTTTAAAACAACTTTGCTTGATTGCTCACCTACATGAGATAGTGTGCTGTGTGCAAGAACCAGGCCTGTACCTCAAACCTCAAGGTCACACTTATAAGTCAAAGGTCAAATATTGGGTTTGCCATTTTATGAACCGCCATGAAATGGCGGAAGGCATATAGTATTTACCCTGTCCATTGGTGTGTGTGTTTGTTTGTGTGTTAGGGCATTTTCGTGTCCGGCTCATAACTTTGTCATGCATGATTGGATTTTGAAATAAAATGGCACAAAAGTTCATCACAACAAGACGATTTGTCATGCGCATCAACTGTGTCACTTGCTCAAAAGTCAAGGTCACAATTGACGTTCAAAGTTTGTGCATTTTATTTACGGATATAGTGAAAGTGTATATTCGTGTCTGGCTCATAACTTTGTTCATATTAAGACGATGTGTCAGGCGCAAAAACTCAATGGTCACAGTGGACACTTAGATATTTACTTTATATTGAAATAGTGAAAGTACATGTATGTAGTTGTGTGTTTACCACCCTTAGGTGATCGTTACCTCCTACTATGGGCAGCATTCCCAAGCAACCTGCTCTATGTTGTATTCACATATTTGCCACATAACACTCATTCTGTGTCCAGTGTCTAGTTTGTAATTCAGTTGTTAATTGAAAGGAATTCAATTACTTTATTAGTTAGTTAGTGAGTAACTATTAGTTTGTGGCAAGTGGCAAAAACATGTTTATTTCCTGTGACAAGGGCGAAAATAACATTAACACATCAGTTGTGTCAAAGTGGCGTGTGGGAGTATTCATCACATCTGTAGCAAGCTCTATCTGTCATCAGAAGAAATTATACTGGAGAAAATTATATTTACAGATCAAGATTTCTCCATGCAATAGTCATCCATGTAAACATGGAGGATTATGTACAGAAGTGGATGAAGATGATTACAGTTGTGCCTGTTCTGAACCATGGGAAGGCAAAGATTGTCAAAACCAGGTTGATTATTGTAAAGAGGACCCATGTTTAAATGGGGGAACCTGTTACAGTACAGCTTCTTCTTATGTATGCAAGTAAGCTGACTGTTTAGTGATTCAGTTTGAAATCAGCCATTCTTCATTTGTATAAAATACTTGTTTTTATTCCTGTTGTCAATTTGTTTCTTAGAAACTCAGTATTGAATAATATAGCTTAATAAACCTAAATTCCAGTATTTTTGGGACGTTTTTTCAGTGTCCCTATCCCTTACTATTGAGCCCAGTACTGTGTTAAGAAAAACACGGGAAATGAGTGAAACATGAATTGGTGCTTTACACTGGGCACAATAAAGAACCAGCTAGAGCTATTAAAGGGGCATACCCTACATCTGACAAACATTCTGTGAAAGTGTAAAAATGTGTTCGATGTATATGTAAAACAACATATAATGGATAATTGCAAGAAGAACTTGGGTCATAAAATGACTAGTTTAGGTACTAGCCGCAAAAATCATAGCTATGAATAATATATCACTTCCACCCAAAAAGTGTACAACAAATTCCAAAGACTTTCCGATCTTTTATGGAAACTAATATTTTTTGTGATTTTATTTTTAATTTGATAAATTTTTGGCTGAAACTTTTTTTTGTCGGCTTTTTTCTTTACCAGCTTCTAATTTATCATCATTTTGCCTTGATTCTAGATGCACCAAGTTATAGGGTATGCCCCTTTAAAAAAGAGTAGGATTTAAATACCCTGTTTCTCCTGTATCTTATCTCCCCTGACTCTGGGGCGCTCTGAAATGACTATAGCTGTCATATGAATTAGCCGTTAAACTTGTATGCAGATAAATAAAGCTAGATTGAATACATTAAAAGTCAACCAGGTGATCAACCGAGTGTGTGTGTTCAATGATTTTCAATAATGGATGTTTAGAAATTTGACTCAGCATTGTTCAGCATTGTTTAGTTGCATCTATTTTTCTCCTACAGATGTCCTTACAACTACCTGGGAGATCAATGTGAAGTAGAATATGATTTATGTGATAGAGCTAATCCATGTGTGGGTGAAGATAGTATCTGTACCAGCACTGAGGAGGAACCTTTCCAATGTAGTTGTGAAGATGGTAATGTAGCAACAACTGTACCCAAATATCGATCTTAAGTCTTTAGTGTTAATTCAATTATTTCCAAGTATTGAATAAATTGAATAGGTGTGAAAAACAGCATACTGTCAGTTTGAACTTTCGCATCTTTTAAAGTTGTAAAAACATATTTTGGAACTTCAGTTTAATTTCAAACTTTAGCATTTTTTAACTTTCGCATTTCAAACTATTGTAATTCATCTTTATTCAATTCACTTGTAAAATATTATATTGTTTTTTTTATACAGGTAGAGAAGGTGATATTTGTGAGAAAACAATATCTGCATGTAATGAAAATGTGTGCCAAAATGGTGGAATATGTGTAGACATCAATGATCCCAACCCCTGTGTATGTTCTTCAGGTTAGTCTCTCTAATTGTTGTTGAATTTTTATGCCCCTGCCATACGAAATGGTAGAAAGGCATACAGTGTTACCCCTGCCCGTTTGTTCAAATTTTGGTTTCCAAGCGATAATTCCAGAAATATTTCATGAATTGGTTTCATATTTTACATGACAGTGTATGATAATAAAATACAGGTAAAGGTGATTTCCATTAAAATCCATACATTTTCACAGGGGTTATGGCTCCTTTTTTACTTATCTCTCAGCGGGTGCATACATGTCCTCCAGACACATTTCTAGTCTTACATTATCACACCTGTGAATTGAGACCACATTTAGGGAGAGGATTCCAATATGACCTGGTGTAGCTCAGTTTTCATAATTACTAATTGGAGTAATCTATCTCTGGTCGCTATTATCATTAGAAATGACCGATTCTGACTTTAGATTCAAACTCTTTTCTTTTACATGTTAGTCGATTATAAAAAAAAGGTTCAGTTAAATGATTTATTTTGTAGGATACGCAGGAACTCATTGTGAAATCAACATTGATGAATGTGCTTCAAATCCATGTCCAGAAAATAAAGTGTGTGAAGATGGCGATAATTCATACGAATGTAAATGTGCTGTAGGAATGCGTGGTGTAGATTGTGACAAAGGTAAAATTCTGTTGCTTTAACTCAAAGGGAGACTACTCTAAGTTTCAGTTTAAAGGGACTCAACTCTAGATTGTCTTCAATTCCAATGATATCGATCACATTAACAATTTTTTTGTTGATTGGTAATTGGTACATGTTCCGAAATAGAGATATTTTGCAGAAAAATTAAAAAGTAAATGTTTTTCATTGTGAAGTGAGAAAAAAAGATTTAAAGACTTCATGAAGAATGATTAAATATATGACAGAGGACTGAAAATTGTGAAGTCTTAACAGATTTGTATAATGTAAACTAATTATTGCTTATTGTGCAGAGAGGTCAAAATTCGCTCCTAGTCCGCCACAGGATTGTATTTATATTGCTGACTTTCTTACAGTGGTTGGACCAAATTTTGATTATGTGATAGTTCCACGTTTGATATGTCGAGAGGAAGCATCTATGGGAATATTTGGTAATGGGGCATCTATCACACAGTTAACGGTTGCATTTTGGGTGAGAGCCACTAGACCAGTCTCGAATGGTGAAATTTTAGTGAGCGTATTTGGATCTAAAACTGAGTAAGTACTGACACGTTTTGTAGGAGGAATGAACTTGGATAAGTGTATTATCTTGTACTTTCAATATTTAAAGGATTGAAATGTTGGTATATTATTAATGTTGCAATGTTCTCATCTCATTTATGATAGCATTGACCTGGTTAATGCAGATGTTTTACTGGACCAAAATTATTTACCTTTTTGCTTTTTTATGAATGTAATGCAGGGGTGAAAGTTTATCAGAATAAGCTGGAATTTCCATTTTTTCAGGTCCATACCATACTGGTTTCTATCGTATCTTCTCCACCGAGGTTAAAATTTCCAGTGTAATTTTCTCGAAATTTTCAACTTCTTTCGCCCATGTGAAAATACAGTGACGGGGCTATTAAGTCGGCTTGTTCTTGTCATCATATTTCATTTTCATTCTTTACTTATTGCAGTAGCCCATATATACCTGAAGACCCAAGCTTCATCTGGAAGTTCTCTGATCAGGAACTGTTTGCATATGTTGAAAATTCACCCATTGCCAGAAGAAAACGGGAATCTATGGTGGGTAACATCACAATTTTTCCCCTTTTTCTAATACTATAAAAGCTTAAAATTATGGTTGAGTTTTTACTGGTATTTGTAATACATTTTCATTGAATTGTGTTTGATTTCAGATACAAAAACTTTTCATGTCATATTATATTTTTTTTGTAAATGAAGTGTTTAACCAATATTTCTGTACACTGTAGATTGTTATATTGTCTTATTCCTAACAATCATGTGTTTTAAAAAAGTGCATTTAAGTCCAGTTTTGCATTATATCTATAAATTATTCATTTAAATATTATTTCAATCTTTTTGTATTTGTTCTTATTTTCAGACCTTGCCATATTTTGCAAGTCCAGTAAATGATAAGTTTTGGCGATATTGGCATCATGTTGCTGTAACTTGGTCCATTATTTCAGGGGAAATAACTCTATTTATTGATGGAAATGCTCGACGACAAAAAGTGTTTTCAGAAGCAAATGCAATTGCCTCAAGGTAAATTGAAAGAATTATATTGTAAAAGTTTTGCAAAGTTTTTTTTTTAATTATTTCGTAAGTGTCAGATTGCAGTAAGTTAGTACTGGTCTAAGAAAACAATCCAGGAAAAATGGTTAGGTGAATCGGCCGTCGTATATAACTGAAAAATTGTTGAAAAACGGCTTTAAATCAAAATAAATAAATGTTTCAATGTCTTCTTGGATGTGGACAATAGAAATATGGAACTTCAGCTAATCCTTTTAAACAGATATTTGCTTTAGCACCTATTACTTATAGTTATAATTCCTGCTGTGCAAATAATTTAACACTCATGTAACACTGGCCCTTCAATTTCAGCTTGAACGTATGTTCTAAACATTATCTCACTTGTAAGGATGGATGTTTTATGATATCTATGGATAAAACTTTATAAAATTTTCTGTATTAAACCTATTACAGTGGTGGAATAAAGTAAGTTTTATTATAGTAAACTCATAGTATATCACATTTAGTGTGACGTCATATGAATTACTATAGTGTGTAATTATATAAATGTATGCTTGTAGAAATCTTACTGAACAGCTGTCTGGTCTATAGACAATATTTTTGTCATTTTCATGATGCAGTTATTTGCTAAAAAAAGAAAACATATCTCTCCAAATATAACATTTTCTTTCTTTTGTGAATGTTGAAAAATGCAAATCATGGACAGATTTCTGCTTTAATCTAAATACTGATGACTTATTTACATATTAAAACAAATCTAAAATATGTCAGTTTAACATGTGTACCTCTGAATAAAGGCCACTCTGTCAATAAAGGTCATAATTATTATGTCTTTTGCAAGGATGGCCTTTGTTCACATATTTAACTGTATATGTATCAGGTATCATTTTGGTAAGTCTGAAATCATATATCCCTGTACAAAATGAAAGGATAATTAATGTAACTTTTGATAGAATAAGGATTAAATGAACTATCCCCATAGGTTGTTGTCAAGAGTGATAGTTACATTGTCTATATAGTGACCATTAAGCTATTTAATAATTGTTTTATTACAAGATTAAGTAATAACTGATTAAAAGTGTTGTCATAAAAATTTGCATGTAGTTCAAAGATTTTTTGTAATGATGCATGATTTTTGCCTAGTTCACATTTGACCTGGTACTTTAGTGATATTTTGTCATTTTTGGGACATCGTAGGTGGCTACGGTCTAAGGCATGTGTTCACATTATAAATGGGTATATTGCAAGATTTTGTATAGGCTCTCAGGGGAATGTTGGGGAAAATCTATATGGACACTGGGTGGAGATAATATGGAAATCATGCAATTTCAGCGCAGTTTCCATGAAGCCTCCCGAAGCTTCTCATGGAAATCGTATGATGCTTGTCATATCTGCTACAGGCAGTCCATAGGCACCGTAGATGCATTGCAGTCCAAATGTGAACGAGGCATAAATGATAATTTAGAATATGATCATATCAATTAACAATTTTGTAGAATGA
This sequence comes from Lutraria lutraria, assembly GCA_964023205.1. Taxonomy (NCBI): domain Eukaryota; kingdom Metazoa; phylum Mollusca; class Bivalvia; order Venerida; family Mactridae; genus Lutraria; species Lutraria lutraria. The sequence continues at coordinate 14,169,522 of OZ026843.1, read as the reverse complement.
TAACTGTATAAGTTGTCCACATTAAGTAATATATCAAAATGTGATGTACATATATATGCATATATATACTAGCTGTAGTAGACTAATTATTATATACATACGACTGCGATATGCTCTCATTTAAAGGTTAAAGGACAACTTTGACCTATTGGATTATCATAAATGCAAAGAAGTGGGGGTACATTTGTGCATATTGCTTTGTACATGTCAGTTGGTCTGTCCTTCAATAACTAGATAACAATTTGGTCTCAGACCTGGTTCAACCCCTATAGATTTTGAGAAAATATAAAAAAATGTTCAAAAAATTAACCATGGATGTTAAATATTGGACTTAAGTTTAATCTAAACTTGAGGATTTCAAAAATCTAGACCTTGTTTTAGCTCACTTGAGCACAAAGTGCCCATGGTGAGCTATTGTGATCGCGTGATGTCTGTCGTCCGTGTGTGTTTGTGCGTGTGCTTCATGTGTGCGTGCGTCAACAATTGCTTTAAACAACATCTCCTTCTCAACAAGTTGGCCAATTTCAACAAAACTTTACATGGATGTTCCTTGCATGAAGCTCTATCAAAGTTCTACAAAAAATTTAATTTAATTTAAAACGGCAACCAATAGGAAAAACTTTTAAGATCTTCTTGTCCAAAACCACTGGGCCTAGAGCTTAGATATTTGGTGTATAGCATTGTTTAGTGGACCTCTACCAAGTTTGTTCAAATTATTGCCCTAGGGTCAAAATTGGCCTGCCCCAGGGGTCACTTGATTTTACATAGACTTACAAAGGGAAATTTTAAGAATCATCTTGTCCGAAACTACAATGCTTACAGTTTAGATATTTGGTGTGAAGCATTGTCTAGTGGACCTGTACCAAGTTTGTTCAAATTATTGCCTTAGGGTTAAAATTGGCCCTGCCCCTCATATAGGCTTATATAGGAAAATTTGAAAAATTTTCTTGGCCGAAACTACAATGCTTATAGCCTAGATATTGTATGTAGCATTATCTAGTGGAACTCTAACAAGTTTGTTCAAATTATTGCCCTGGGGTCAAAATTGGCCCTGCCTCTAATCTATTTAGGAAATTTTAAAAATCTTCTTGTCCGAAACCACATCACCTAGAGCTAAGATATTTGTTATGTAGCATTGTCTAGCGGACCTCTACCTAGTGTGTTAAAATTATGGCCCCAGGGTGAAAATTGGCCCCGCCCCTGGGTTCACATGATATATATAGGCTTATATAGGAAAACAAAAAAAAATCTTCTTGTTCAAAACCATAAGGCTTAGAGCTTATTTTGTATGTAGCATTGTCAGGTGGACATCTACCAAGTTTGTTCAAATTATTGCCTTTAAGGGGCAAAATAAGCCCCACCCCCGGTCACTTGATTTTACAAAGGCTCATGATAATTTTTTATTAAAAGTCTTTTTATCTGGTGAGCGATATAGGGCCATCATGGCCCTCTTGTTATAACAGGTTAATACCATAACAGTGTTGTTTATTCTAGACTTGTATTTATATTATACCGTATATTTTTGTAGCTTTATATATTCCTAAGCTTTTTATAGAATTTATAATACATTGTAGTGTTTGGCATACACAGTAAAACTTCATTGTACTGCCTTGATACAATGGCCACCTTATTATAACAACTACTTTTTCTGTATATTTTCTGAAATTGATGATGAGACCACCCCAGTATTAAAGCCACTTTAAATGGGTTCAAAGAGTGGTCTAAATAAAAGATTTTATTGTACTACAGTGCAACCTCTCCAGGGTGGCCCTCTCTTGAGCAACAACCTCTCTACAACAACATAATTTCACTTCTCCCAAAGGGTGTTGCTTTGGAGAGGTTTCAGTGTATATCTGTTTAAAAGTTTTTTTTCGTATTTGCTTTTTGTAATCCTCTTATGTATTATTCTTTGTCATAGTTAGAGTATGAGCATAAGAAATATATCTTGCTTTAATCAAACACATGTTGTCCGGCTTTATAAGTTCTTGGATTTGTAGCTTGACTGTTGATTTTTAGTCAAACAATACATTAGAGGAGTATGAGAAATTTACACTTGAACAAATGGGTTGAAAATTAATTTATTCTGGCAAAAAAAAAGTGTTCTGGCAAAAAAAATTCTTGCAACGTTCATGAATTAATGAATTATTTTATTTATCTTCAGAGGATTCATAGTGTTTGGTGATTATGATGCAGAAAATGGTGTAACAGTACCTGGTAACAGTGTGACAGGTAGATTTCATGGACTGTATGTTCTAAGTAATGCGTTAACCTTGGACGAAGTCAATGAACTGTATAACAGGTATGTGTATAAATTTTGAAATGATTTTTTTTGCATTCATTCATTAAGTAATGTAATAAAAAATAATCGCTTGTGTAAAGGTCGCACCTGGGTATAAGATGCTGGTCAAAATTTATCAGAAATCTTGGAAAAAAAATATAGTCATGTTCAAAACGCCCGTATTGTTTTTTGGCAAATACATTACCAAATTGGACAAAGGAATTGGAAAGACCTGTGCAATATTGTTCTTTTTTTGTGTTACAGCGGCATTACCAAAACATGATAATGACTTTTGCTATAAAACACCACTTCATTTCTCAACTTGTTAACATATGCTCAAACTTCTCAACACCTTGAGGTTCTCATAATTTGCGGCACAGTCGGCAAATTTTTTTTCTGTTCAGAATTTTTCTTATCTGAATTTCTATTCTATAGACAATTGATACCTGATCATGAGATTTTGCCTCAAGAGTTGACAACCATGCTTGTATATCAAATTGATTATATGAGTGACATTGTGGACAGAAATGGTTATTGTCTAACTATAGAAACCTGCCCTCCCTTAGAGACAAGTAAGTGAATTTTTATACTACAGTCTAAACTGTGTTATCAGTCACCCCAAAATAATGGTCACCCTGCAAATAAAGGCCATTCTTCTCAAAACCATCATTGATTATTTCAAACTAAATGGCCTCCGAATAAAGCCAACTGCCAATAATGGTCACATTTAGTCTTTCCCAAAGGTGACCTTTATTTACCGGTTTGACTGTACTTGTAAATTCATTCTAATTGAACTGCCAGTACATGTGTATAATGGGGGTATTATGAATAGGGATCACTATTTGGATCTTATTGCTTGTCTAAATAAATCTCTGAATAAGGGATAGCTCTGTGAAAAGGCAGGGACAGCCATAGTCGCCTTGTTAAGAACTCTGACTTTATATCACTAGCCCCTTATGGTGTGAGTTCGAAACCCATTTGGGACAAAATTTCCAAAATGAGGAAGCACACTTTGGACTTAAAGTCGATGGTTCTACCCTGTGGTAAGCCTTGGGTTGCCTTCCAGGGTTAAAGCTGGAATGTCTACAAATAACCATGGATGTTCGTGTGACATTAAACACTTATGCGAAAAGGCTATACATGTATCTCTTCTTTCGATACACTAAATGGACTCTCATTCACCTGATATTTCTGTATAATTATTCTGCTATAGGAAAAAGCTGGGGAAAAATTGCTAGACAATTTGTTGGCCTACAAGAAAATCTATTATATAAAATATAAATATATTTGCAGTTTTGTAGTATGTCTATATAATTATTTTGTTAGTATTTTTAATGATTTGTTGTTTAGGATCAGGGTACTACAAGAGTGAGTGTAATGATACACAAGTAGTTAGGATGATGTAATCTATTCATAGATTTATTATCTAATTGATTAAAATCATTTTATCACACCAGCTGATGATCTGCCCACTGTGGTGAGTTGCCCTGACGATATTTTTAATATCACAAACCGTGGTGTGGCACCAAGCTGGATGGACCCAGAATTCAGTGGTTCTACTTTTATCACTAATGTAATAGGTATGTGACCACTAAATCTTTGTGGTTCTTATGTTTAATTTTAAAGGACTGTAGTTTTAACTTAAGTTGTAAATGTAAGTCACTAACACCATGGTAATATATTCAATTCAATTACTTTGAAGCATAAGCATAAATAATAAAAAACAAAATAATAAAATAATATTTAAATATGTATTTCAGAAATTAGTTGGCTCTATCTTTTCAACCATGATTCTTCAAGAGGGGAAGTGAGATTTAAGCTTTGAGATTGTTCTGAAGTTTTAAAACCTTGGGTCATGGTTCCCTTTCTGAGTTTGTTTGGTTCAGAGAGGCATGTAGATTATTAAATGACCTAGTCTGGATAAAGCAGTACAAAAATTTCAGCAGTTTTATTGTTTATTTTGTGTTATTTTCTAGACCAGTTCTCAGATTAGATTGGTAACTTAATCAATATTTTATGTATATTTTTTTTAGGTGCAGATATAGACTGGGGTGTCCATGGTGTTGTGTATGCTCATATTGACAGCGCTAATAATGCTGCCGTCTGCTCATTCAGAGTGTACAACTATGGTTAGTGTTTGGCCTTCATTTACATTTAAATAAATCCACCAAGTTGATTGTCTGGAAAATGTTTCTGTCAATATCTATGGACCCACATTTTGTTGCTTTAAGATGATTACATTGAGAGGTAGGCCACAAAAAAGTTTAGTTGACCAGTTTCTACTAACTGTAGTGAGGTTATTAAAAGAACGAAGTGTAGTTGAGTCTTGTTAGGATAACTTTCATGACTTAAGAATAAACTAGTTCTTTACGAAACATTTTACGCAAACATCAGGAGCCATGAATTTTTTTGTTAAACAGTGCACAATATTTCAGTCTTATTTAAATGGCCAAAAACATTATTTGTCAAAAATTGATAAACATTGTCACAGTAAGAATATCATAGTGACACCTCATCAAAGTACAAACGAAGGTTAAGATTTATTTGTAAGGCTTTCCTTAAAAAAGTTATCAGAAAAAGTTATTATTGATTTAAGTTTTTATTTCAGTAAAAACATATAATGCACCATCCCCCCCAAAAAAAAAATTCCTACCTACGATTTGGTTGCATAATTGCAAACCAAAATTTGTTCAAGGATGGCCATACTGGTGAATCCTCCTGATTTTATGTATATATTTACTTAGGAGTTGGATGCGGAGATGTTGTAGGACAACATTACACTTGTGCCAATATTGATAATGGTGGACTTCTTTGTCAGGATCAGTGCCCTAGTGGGCAAGATATACCAGAAGTTACACCTCTATATCAGACATGCAGCATGTATGGTATGTGGGATGAACCTGTGAAATATTCCTACTATATCTATCCAGACTGCTCGGGTAAGATTTTATTTATGTTAAGACATCTTTAAGAATTATTATACCCCTGCAAACAAAGTTTGACAGGGGTATATTGGAGTCAATATCAGTCACTCGTTGGTTGGGCTGTCCATCTGCATACAGTATCACAAGTTTGTGGAGTGTACTACTTCCAGATTCCTTAAACAATTGCAATGAAACTTGAAATATGTCATCACTATGAAGTGTAGATGTGCAAGACACAATCTATATGCCCAGTGATCCACACATCTCAGAGTTATGTGCCCTTGAACTTAGCCATATAATGTACTATCGCATTCTTAGTGTCATAGCGTCGGGGGGTATTAGTCACCTCTGTGGCAAAGCTCTAGTTTGTGTTTGTCCCTAACCCTAACTTGTTAGTTCATTAGCAATATATGGGCTTCCAGCCCATGACACATTTATACACTACTGTGTACAAGTAACAGTATATATCAGCTTGACATGTCTTACATTTTTTTGTAACTGACTTCTTAGAGCACAGTTTATGTAAGCATTTCATAATAGTACAAATATAATGCTCGTTCAGGCACACAACAGAAAACTTTTTCATCCAACGAACAAATACATGTACCTCATTATTAAAAGTACCTGTTTATCTTGTGCATTAAGTCCTTCCTGATGACTCCTATAGATACTGATTTTTCGATGTATAATGTGAAAGAAAATTACTGTTTTTAATTAATTATTGACCTTAAAGATGATTAAGTGCAGTATTGTATCTATTTCAGATGTCAGTGATATAAAAAATATGGTTCAGTTGTCTTTGACAGTTTATACGAACGTCACATGTAATCCTCAGATTTTGCAAGATTATCAAGATAGTGTATTTGAAAGTCTTGTACAGTTTGATGATATGCAGACGTCAGGCAGAAAACTTTGTTCAGCAGAAGACAACTGTCTGAGTCTTATGAATTCTGCAAGTTTTGAATGCAATGACGATGGAGACCAAATTTCAGTTTACCTGGACTTCGGAACCATAAGGTAAATGATTGTTATATCTTTCAAGCAATATGTGCAACATTTGAAATTTGTTGTGCACATATACTGACCTAAGTCCAGGCTCCGAGATTATACAATTGGTCTCTGAGCTCAAATATCAATTCCATTCTCCAAGTATTATAATTAAATAGATAGAGCTGATTAATGTAAATTCTAAATCACTTAATGTTGGTCCATTCTGTAATATGTCAATCATAAATGATTCAAGGTGGCAGTGCTGTGGCACATTACTATCTGATTAAATTAAAGAACAGAACGAACACAAACATAATATGTTGTATGATGAAAAATGAAAAAACTGTAAGATGGTATAATATGCTGCCAAACCTTTTTTGAAGTTTTTCTAAGAATTTCAAACGATGGCCCAGTATTTGTTTTTGGCCCCCGCCTTTCGAAATGGTGTAAGGGCATAAAGTGGTACCTCTGTCTGTCTGTCCGTCTGTCTGCCTGTCCGTTCAAATTTGGGTTTCAGAGTGACTCAAGAAATATTTCATGGATTGGTTCATATTTTGCATGAAGGTGTATAATAATAAAATATGGGTCAGATTCCATTTCCGTTAAAATCCAAACATTTTCACAGGAGTTATGGCCCCTTTTTGACTTAGAACTCAGCAGGGGCCATTCGTGTCCTCTGGACACATTTCTAGTTGAAATGACTTCTGAGGCTCATATTCTCTGCTAGTATATAACATGTTATGCATTCACCTAATTCTTACCTGACTAACTCGATTTCAGTACATATATTACAAAGCAACGCTAGGAGTTAAACCTATCAATATTCAAATTTGTTGTCTCTGAGAAATTCTACTGTAACAAATTTTTGTTATATTTTAACAGTTCAACTTTAAGATATGAAGAAGGTTCATCTCCTGTAACTGTACCAATGAAAACATTTTTTGATCTACTGGTTGGTGACCTTGACGTGTTTTCTTACCTCGGCGATGAATCCATAGATTATGCAGTAAGCTATTCTTTTCTAATGTTCTCTAAGATTTTGGCTAGAATAAAGGCAAACCTTTTGAGATTAGTCTATTTCTAGTAGTATATTGGTTCATTGACCATTTTGTTGTTACAGTCAAAACTTGTCTGGGGACTTGGAAAAATTGTTTGATGTCAATGAACTTCAATACATAAATGATTGGAGAAAATCACTGACTGTGTTTATATTCTTAAGAGCATTCCTCTGTGTATTGTATTGTGTACCGGATAGGAACGGAACAAGGCATTTATCATTTCGGTGTATTTAATTTTGCAGCATGCAAAGTAATTTGTAATAAAACGCACAAAAAAAAATTACAAACATATTCATGCAAACTGATCTTATATTTGTGAGCATGGACACCGACATATTTAAGTAAAGTCTAAATTTACTTCTTAAATTTCAGATGATAACCCCAGCTCTTACATCATATACATTAACAAAAACATTAACATGTCCCGCTGGTTATATGATTACTGGAAACAATTGTGGTGAGTTAAGTTTCATATATAAACAGGCCAGCATTGATCTAAGAGGGTTTAAAAAGTGCATAGAAGATGAAATGAAGAATAATGCAAAAAGAAATTACCTTAATATTTGAATTAGTAGTTTGCTAACAACATAATTTTTTATATATACAAACTGTTGTTCTTGAAAAGCTAAATATCAAGAGATTAAATTTAATGCGAAATTAGATGCAAGCAGTACCACTTTCGAACCCTCCTGTTTAAAGACTTCAAGCTAGGAACATTGATAGCTAATCAATCAAAGCTACATTCATCCCTTTAACATATGACCTTGACCAGTGTTACAGACGTTGAAGGTCATATAGTTCAAAATGTTTGTTATTATTTTGTTGTTTAGACCAGTAGATCTGTAATCTCAAATTTCTTGTTTATTTTTTTCAGTAAAATGTGGAAGAGGAACATACTATGACCAGGAAAGTCACACATGCATGCGGTGTCCTAAAGGTACATATAGAAGTAACACTGCTGATCCCACATCACAATGTGAGAGCTGTTTTACCAGTAACACTACGCTAACAGTTGGTGCTACAAATCCAAGCTATTGTGTCGGTAAGCCTATCTATGTTATCTCCCTTTTTTGTGAGCTCGGCTGTTTTCGAAGAAAAAGTCAAACTATTGTGATCACTGCACAGTCTGCGTCTGTGCAAAAACTTTAATGTTGCTCATAACTTAGTAACTATAACAGGTAGCAACATAAAACAGTATTTAAGCTTGAGTTTGATGTATTTGAAGTAATTTTATGTCTACTTCTTTAAACCAGTGTTAGCATGTTTTGAGGTTTGATTAAAACCTTGGTGTGGATTGATTTTAAGTTACCAGATAAATTCTTATCCACAATACCACTCCTCACAAAAAAATACAGTTTTTCTGTTCATAATTTTATTGGTTGAGCAGAAATGAATAGATATCTTATGGTATTAACTTGTTCCATAACAAAATGTTTGATTTTACTAGATTTAAATTTCTGGATCACAAGCCTAAATTTGAGTATGTAAATAACCATCAGTAAAAAACTGAAAAGACCATTACAATGTTTGTAATATGAGAAGATCACATGCCAGAGCCGAGGTTCTATAAATTGAGACTCAAATTGCAATTCCATCCTCTAAGTATTACGAATAGATAGAGCTGATGTTAGAATATGTGTTCAGATAAATTATGCTTTCAGGATGATGTATCAATAATATCACTATTGTTTGATCATATTTATCTTAGAATGATTAAAAAACAAGATATGAGATTTGAGCTCAGAGACCTATCTGAAGTTTTATAACCTCGGACCGATATGTATGGTTTTTTTTTACATCCTATGTATTATTAATAAAATTCTATCTTTTTCAGCTTCATGTCTACCTGGTCAATATTACCAAATACCTGCATCGTCCTCAGCACAGACAGGATGTGTACCCTGTCCTGTTGGCTTTTATCAGAATATTGGGGGTGAACCCAATTGCAAATTTTGTCCATCAGGTTTAACTACTGCTAATCCTGGAGCTAATTCAATTGAAGCCTGTGTCGGTAAGTACACTTACATAATGTTATGTCTTAACACTAAATGAAATGTAGTTAAATTGTTACAATTGTTAAAGCGTGATTATGTAGACCTGGTGTCACAGGTACTCCCCCCCCTGAACCTCCCCCCTCTTCTTTTAGCCATAGAGTTAGAGGGGGAATGACACTAAAAGAGTTTGCTACAATGTCACTACATTGATTTCATGTTGTGATGGTTTAAATACCTTTCTTTGTTCATGATAACCCATGTCTGCAGTGTCAAAGTATGGATATCTCTAAAGGTTGTTAATTCGGGCCTCACAGATCACCTGTTTACTTTAATTTATATTGGATGAGGCCCATTTGTTTTTTTTATTTATTCTTATTTATTTGTTTTATTTCAGATCCTCTCACCTTGACAACAACTACTACTTCAGATCCAGATCGTAAGTTATTTTCTGTCCATAAATGAATTCTGGTCTTATTTCTAGCTGAAGTCATATTAGATTTATTGATTTCAAGATAAATTAGGTTCAAATGTCTAACATGTATCCATGATTGATAAAACATCATTTATTATTCATACACTTCCCTTGGTGCATGAATTTTGATGCGTACCAAAGTACGTCTTCCTCTACATCTGCCATGCAAATGTTAAACTGGTTCCCATTTCATGCTACAGTGCAAATCTATGTAAGTTCAGCTTCCATGTGTACTGTCAGTACTTTGATTTAATTTTGATATCAAATTATGAATCTGTCAATCATGAATCTTATGCATTAATTATGTGCTGTACCCCTTAAGGGATTTGCACCCTGGACCAGCTACCTTTTTGGCCTCCTTGTATATCAGATTGACACTAATCTTAGGTAATTCTTAAAATATTGTTGTTTTTCAGTTACACAGTCGTGTGACAGCGAGTTTTTTTTTATAAAAGATGACATTATTTTGTCAGAGCAAGTTCATGTTATTTTTATGCTTTTGTTTTTTAGAAGGTGATTTATCACATGCCTATGTTATCATCAAGCTCAGAACCTTCCTTGGACTCCATAACAACTTGGTTGAAAGCCGCACAATAAAATAGGTCTCAACTAAATAGTGCAAATATACAGATGTATCTGTTGTTTTTTCAGCCAATATTGGTGGAGCCACTGAAGATACAGGACTTAGTGTTGGTGTTATTGTTGCTATTGTTTTGGCAGTATTGTTGTTCCTTCTTCTTCTCATATTGATCATATGTTTCTGTTTCTGCAGGGATTTGTGTAAGTAAAGTAACAACAAATGCATATACAGTCAAACCTGTGTTAGCGGCCACCTCCAAATTAAGACCACCCTTTGAATAAAAATCCTTTGAAAACCATCATTGATTATTTTGAACGAAACAACCTCCAAATAAAGGTCACCTGTCTGTAATAAAGGTCACATTATGTATTTCCCATGTCTAGCCTTTGTTCACAGGTTTGACTGTTACAAATAAATTTTTAGAAATATTTTCAACCCTCATTCAAGTATGAGTTCCCTACACTAGGTTGATAGAACCATGTTGAATGAATTAAAGTCCCATAATCATATAAATTTATCGGTCGTAATAGTTTCTGTTTGTTCTATAACAGAGGAATTTGGTGTGTTTTCCTCCCGTGCGTACTTTATAGCAAGAAAAGATGTTTCCAAAACCACCATTGTATTTTTTCAATATCATTGAAAAAAAAACTTTTTATAGAACAGCTGTGTTTTCCCACAGTCATATTATGCACACGGCATGAAGTGACGTCACACGCTCTATGTATTTCAAGTTTACAAAAGCAAAATTCACAGTGAAATGAGTGTTTTTAGAAGAAAAAGGGCTTGTTTTGTTGGTGATAATTATCTTGAGATAATATCAGCAATTGTTTGTTTTTGCATATATTTTTTATAGCAAAAAGCTAATGGGACTTTAAGTAGGCATGTGTTGGTGGTATATAAATTGTAAGCTCCTCTTTTCAAGTTAGTATAGTTTAAAAAAACCTGATATTTAAACCATCCTGACATATTAACTTCTTTTATAATTGTTATAATCATATCATGTTTAATTTAAGAAATTAATTAAAACAAATAATTATTTCCATTTATTTGGTACTGTCTGATATTATTTAGATTGAAACCTTTTTGGTCACATGACTTGAACAGGTTTTTAACCCTGTCATTCGAAATGGCAGAAGATCATTCAGTGTTACCCCTGTTTGTCTGCCCTTTTATCTGTCCGTTTAAATTTTGGTGACCGAGCGATAACTCAAGAAATATTCAATGGATAAAAACAAAGGCTGGGAAATTGTAACTGCAACAATAGAGATTTTTTTATTTCAAACTTGTTACTTCTAAGTTTATGCTGACTTTTGTTAATTCTCATTTTTTCTTGTAATTTTTTCAGTGCCTTGTCTGTCCAAGAAAAAGCAGGTTGTGTCTCCATTGACCAAGGATGGTTACTATGCCAGGAAGTAAGTTTTCTATGGTTTATCCTGTAATTATGATTTGGTCAGAAATAAACAGCCTTTTTTATGGTTACCTGACTAAACCTTATTTTGTGACACCAATTCTTAATTTATTAAACTATATCCAAAACCATGAAAAGAATTGGGATGAATCGTACCTCCAAAGAAAAGTTTTGTGATCTTTTTGGTCAAGTCATTGTTAACGTGACTATTTTTTCTTGCCTAAGATAAGTCTATATATACTGCCAGCTTACATTTTATATCTAAACCATTATTTTACTATGATATTCAGAAATAATCACCTTATACCAATCTTCTTATCAAAATTTTGGCCCTGTATTACATAATAATTATTCAACTTTTTCAGAATTATCATTGAAATTAGTAACTTCATTCTTTCATTCTCAAATTGTCCTTAGAATTGCCATTTATCTCTCTTTTTCGGACATCCAAATTTTTTCAAAAAACTAGTAACATGATGAAATCACTGTTCTAAAATGCTTGACTACTTGTAGGTATGGTGATCCAAATATGCAGTTTGTCAGTTACAACCTTAAGGACATACGTGAGAAGAAGGGTAAACCACTGGATAGAGTACCTTTTGTGGAGCCCCAGATGTCTGATGAGACTGGTTCTGTGAAAACTGATATATCCGTCCATGTTCCTGTCTTTAATGAAAAAATGAACGGAAAGTGAGTGTACTTCAGATTCTAAAGATAATTGTGCCATTTTAATGCCACCGCCATTTCAACTGGCATAATGTGTTATCCCTGTCCATCCATTCAAATTTTGGTTTCCAGGCGATAATTCAAGAAATATTTCAAAGATTAGTTTTCTATTTTACATGAACGTACATAATAATACAGGTCAACTTCGCTTTCCATTAAAATCCAAACATTTTCACAGGCCCATTATTTACTAAGCTTTTAGCAGGGGCATTCATGTCCTCTGGACACATTTCTATTTACATTATGCATAAAAAAAAATTGTACAATTCCTGAATACCAGTTTCAGAAGTTTTATGTGCACGCTTCACACTTTTTCTAGGACTGGACAAATCACAGTATGAATGTTGTGAAGGTCAATTGATCACTGAGGTCATGACAAATCTGAGTGTATACTGAAAATCTATATGTATGGTGATAGATAGACTGAATTGTAGAATGGATGAGGTGGTTAATACACTAGCTGGATGGTTTAGACCATTAAAGTGCTTCTATTTAATTCTTATGTTAAATTTTAGAGTGACCAGAAAACCCTTATATATGTCCAATGGTGGACAAAGTTTGAATGCATCTCTCTCAAGATCTGGACGTACTCCAAGAGATCCTATGACATCATCACCAAGAGATGCTCATTACTATGGAAACATGGATGTCGAGGCTTATGAGTAAGTAAAATAAGAAAACAAAAAAATCCTTGATATTTGATATATTTTAGGTGCTTGACATAAGTAGTGTCAAATTTCGATGCTTGCCAAATTGGACTCATACTGCCATATAATGATTAATTATTAATGATTACCATAATTTATAAGAATATTTTTCTAATGCTGCAAAGTCAGAATGACTCAAGTCATTGATCTTGGTTTATGTCTCTAAATATGGAAAGCATTCAATGATCATTATAAAATTTCAAAAATGTCAAACAACAGTCAAGCCTGTAAACAGAGGCCATCCTTGGGAAAGACAAAATAGAACCTTAATAATTGACAGGTGGCCTTTATTTGGAGGTCATTTTGTTTCAAATAATCAATGACAATTTTTCAAAGAATGACCTTTTCTCTGGGTGGCTTTTATTGGGAGGTGGGCTCTAACAGGTTTGACTGTATATGTGTGCAGAAACATACCTGAATTTGGCAGTTTGGGTGCAACTGCTTTAAAAAACTAAAATTTTGTTGCAGGATGAAAGAATGGATTTTTTTGTATCTTGCATTTATATATTTATTTTCATTGAGTTCTTACTTCTTCATTTTCAGTAGTAAAATGTCGAAACCAAAACGTCGCAGGAAGAAGCATCGTGGCGAGAGAGGTTCCCCTGAGCGTATACATAGACGTCATGACAGACATGATGATTACCAGAATTATGATACCCAAATTACATTACCTAAAGCTCTGTCACCGATGCCTCATCGTCTAAAGTCGACACCTCCTGAACAAATCATTCTCCGACCCTCTTCCGCTCTTGAACAACCTAGAGTCAAGGTATATACGATATTCGTTTTCCACTTGATTTCCTGCTATGATGATGCACTCAAAGTTGAAATAAACCGCCAATTAAAGTGAACAGTGCGGCCCTATTTACAGATGACATTTAGTCACTGGTTTTCTTAGTCTACAAAATTAGTCATTATGTACTAGTATCGCTGGGTTGTCGTATTTGCCCGGATACACAGGAATATTGTGTCCTGATGTCCAATGGAATGAGTCAGCCATTGTTTTTTTGCTGATGAAATAGAAGCTACTTTGTTGTGGTCATTTTCTGTCCGTTTTATGTTTCTTTGAATTTAGATTTGTAATGTGTTTGATTGTTATTTAATTTATGAATCATGATTTAAGTTTGTTTCACGTTAACATATTTTTCCTTCTACTGTCAATGGTTTTATTGTGTGTGAACCGAAACTGTTGGAATGTCATTGTATGTACATGTACGATACTTAGTCAGTAATTGTTAGATCTGGCATGAGTAATGTTCTATCAATCCAGAGTTAGTGGTCACTTGTAAGTACAGGCCACTATGTGGACACTGTACACTCTTTGGATTACATTGATTGATGTAGTCAGATTGAATGAATACATGTAAGGTGATTAGTGTACTAGTGGTAATGCGCTGGACTACCTAATATGTGTTCCATTCTCACCTCGTCTTTCAGAATTTCTCAGGGACATTTTTTCAGTGTCCCCATTCCATTGCTACTGAGGCAAGTTCTTGGTATTTACAAGGACTTATATACATACATGGATTCGCAACTTCCGTATTAACAGTTTAAAGTAATCAAATCCCGCGATAATAAGACGTGAATCAACGGGAATACATGCTAAATACACAAAAGCGAAAACACGAAAATATCCGTGATAATCCGAATGTTAATAACAGCGAACATATCCGTGATATTCCGAATGTTTAATCTCGGAGACGAAAGGATTATAATAGATGTCCGCCATCTTGGAATTTAAAATGTTCGACTGATGCCGTTTTCAATGCTTATACTTAGACTTTGTGGATCATACATGTATCTCAATATCTTTAAGGATTTTGTTGCATCCTTTACCAAATTCCCGTGCCCAATTGCCAGAGTTTTTTTAGTATAATAAAGTAAACACCCAATTACAGCTGTCGGACATTGCCGAGTATATAGCAATGCATTCGGGATTGTCGAACGATATCGTTTGAGCTATTTTTAGCAGTTTAGCATGTATGTATATATAAGTCCTTGGTATTTATTATTTTATTCATATTAATTTATTTAATATGACTATAACTTTTATGTTCAAGGTGGAACCCTCACATTATGAGGATTTCCTGGAAGCCTCTCCTACCAGGCAGATGACACATGTGAGACCTCCTCAGTTCTATCATGATCATGATAGGTCACATGACATGGAGAGATCACATGACAGGGACAGATCATATGACAGGGACAGGTCACATGACAGGGAGAGGTCACATGACAGTAAGAGAGGGAAAAAACGCAGGAAACGTAGAATTAATGACGATGATTTAGAATCCTCCCATCGTCAACAGGAAGTAGACAGTGCACGAGTATCTGGTGCCTCAATGCAAGACCAGAATGTCTATAGAATAGAAGTTGAATCTGATGAAGATCTACGATAGTTTGGTGCATGAGATCATTTTGATGTATTTCGACAGTTTAAATTGATTGTCATATAAAAACTCGACATTTGGCAGAACTGGTCATATTTAAGATTTAATTAATTTTTTTAGAAGATTTGAAGATTAGAATTTGTAGACAATTTGAAAATGATGTTGGTTAATATATTGTTAGATATTTACTTTTACTAACAATTTTTGTTATTGTTCACTTGTTTAATCACTGGTATGGTAGTAATAATGATAGATATACTGGTAGTATACTGACCTGTCCAAATACAAAGCATTTGTTTTCAATATACTAAATACTTTATTTCAGTTTAATGAAAACTAGATTTTCATAGTGATAACACACTGGACTTCTTTTGTTTGTAAAGGGTTCAATTCTAGGCTCTGCCTTTCCAATTATTCAGGGACGTTTTTTCAGTCTCCCCATCCTATTAAACTACCGAGCCAAGTACTTCGTCTAGTAAATCACAGGGAAAGGGGGCGAGGGTTATATCAATGCTTTATACCCAGGAACAATAAAGAACCAGTAAAAACTATTGTAAAAGAGTAGGGATATAAATGCCTGGTTCTCCTGTATCTTATCTCCCCTCTCTCCGGGACAGCTCTGTAATGACCACAGCTATCAAATGGGCCGTTAAACAACAGATAAATAAATAAATTCAAAATTATTAATTTTTTAATAAAACATTAGAATTTTTTATTGAAAATTCTTTATTTTATTTTTTTTGATAATAGACATTCTCCTTCTTGCGTGTTACTCTAATAATTATCTGAAAATCTAAATTACCGTTATATTTTGTGTTTATTCTTCCTCACTGCCATTTAATGTAGAGGGAGCCTCCATGGTTGTAAGTTTATGGTCCTGACTAATAATCACCCCCTGCCCCCACCACCACCACTATGAGTTAAAATCCCACCCGCAGCCTGACAAATTTCACATGTGAGGCAGCTATACAGCTAGCTTACAGAAGATCAATTGTCTACCCAAGTCTTTCTGCACTGTTAAAGCAGTAAATCACCCTACCTGTTTGTGCGACTTTACCCTGAATTTAAAGGCACTGGTAAACTTTTGAGATCAATATTAATTTTCAAATATTGTAGGTAATTTTAAGCCCTTAACTCTTTGTTATGTTCTAAGCTAATAAACTTAAATATTGTTAATATGTTGTTGTTTCTTTCAATAACATAGCAGTTAAATGAATGTCAGCAAATGTTTAAACAGAGGAAATGGTAGACATGCATGTTGACCCCTTAGATATGAAAAATTTACCCCCCCCCCCCCCCAGCTAATTTACATGATTAAGATTCTTGCCTTGTTATAACCCATATTTTATGTTGTTTTTACATTGACTGTGATAATGTTGTGTCAAAGTGATATTTATTGAGGATTCCGAAATATTATATTTTTTATTAATACCATAATTATGTAAATGTTATTTAGGATGTTCATATCTGCTATTAAAGCAGTTTAGTGTACTGTATTACCTATTTTTGAATTAAACTGACTGACAATCATGACCTTCATTTCATGTGACTGATATTTCAGGTATTTTTAAAAGACATAGATTTGAATTTAATTCTACATGTCACTTGCTATCAATTGTTGATGCAACCTTTAGTTTCCTATCTTCAAGTACTTAACTGTATGTACATGCACATAGAATACAGATGTTGTGTACGTACAAAATATACACTGCTCAACTTATATAATTGGTCGACATCATTTATTCTAAATATTTCAGTGTGAGAAGGTTCAATTGCTTACTTTACAGATGCAGCGTGTAATGTCACTTGATTCTAAGGAAAGCTTCATTTTTTTCTTTGAATGCTTCAAATATTTAATTGCGTTTCATATTAATAAATACTCAAAATCTAGGTGATCAATTCTAAAAGTTGAGCTTTGTATTTTTATTTATTTTCCTAGAAAAAAATTCATGTATAGAAATTTTGCCTATCCCAAGACAGATGTTAGGTTACATGTACAATACATTAAGTAATGTTTCGTAGTTAACAATACTATTTGTTTCATTGTTGTATTCTGATACAATGGTCAAAATGAAATTTAGATGAAGTTTCAGTTGAATTGTTCGGACCATTGAATTGCTTTAGATCCGATAAATTCTTCCTTATAATATTATATATGTATGTTTGAAGTGGTTACTTATATCATATTTGTTTAATATTTTAATATCTTAGTGTATACTCTGTGTTCCTATTGTAAATCATTGTCATAGTGACAGGGTGACATAAGTCATTGTTTGAAGATTTTACAATATTTTACAAGTTTTTCAAAGAAAATCTGCTTCTATCAGAGGACTTCAATACATAGAGAAATATTTGAAGTTTGCTTGTTTCATATGACAGCTCTACTGAAATATATTTGCTACAATTTTCTTACACATAGAATTTGTGTGCATGTTTTTGCTTAGTAAAAGCAGCAGTTATTCATGAATATTGTGAGACTGCTACAAAAAATATGAACTGATACCAATATCATGATTAAAACTGAACTTATTGTTAAGCATTCATATACTGAGCTATTGATTAATTTTTTTCTGATGTGTATTTTAGCATATACTGCGAGTGTGCTGACTTGATGTATCATCTCAAATTTAAATTAGTTTTTATTTTGTTGTAAAAATGTGTTTTTATATTTAAACGTGTACATACATTAGAAAAAATAGATGTTTTATGTTTGTAAACTGTTTTGGTTTATATTTAACACGGCTGTTCTCGAAAAAAAAAGTCGAGCTACAGTACAACCTCTTCAGAGCTGCTCTCTTTTAAGCAAAAACCTCCCTTCAACAACAACTTCATGATTAACTATTAATTTAACCTCTCTAGAGCAACAGCCTCTCAACAACAACATAATTTGCTACTCCCAAATGGTGTTGCTACTGTGATCACTGCATTTGTGTCCGTGTGAAAAACTTTAATGTAGTTCATAACTCAGAAACTATAAGAGGTAGCAACATGAAGCCTAGGCACCACTTGCAGCACTCTTATTACATTAAAAATTTATGAATTCCATGCACTTATTATACCCCCGAAAACGAAGTTTGAGAGGGGGTATATTGGAGTCACTCTGTTGGTCGGTCATTAAGTTGGTCTGCATAAAAGTTTGTGGGGCGAATTACTTCCACATTTTTTAAGCAATTGCAATGAAACTTGAAATATGTTATCACCATCAAGTGCTTACCGATTCACTCATTGCAGAGTTATGTCCCCTTGAACTTAGGCATATAATGTACTTTTGCATTATTAGTGTCAAAGCAGCGGCAGGGGCATTATTCACCTCTGTGACAGCTCTAGTTAATTTTTATTGAATATTGATAGGAAAAAACTTAGTTATTCACAACAGAGCAGATTTGTATTTTTGACCACACAATACAGGGTCTGAGGTTATAAAACTTTGGTCTCTGAGGTCATATCTTATCTTTCTTAATTTCTATGTAAATTGTGATCAAACAATGGGATTATTGGTATAGCAGTCTGAGAGCATAGTTAATCTGAACCTGTATTTAAACATTAATCAGCTGTATCTATTCAACCATAATACTTTGAGAATGGAATGGAGTTTTGAGCTAAGAGACTATTCTCATGTTTTATAACCATGGGGCTAGTTGTTTAACATTATCAGAAATAAAAAATCTCCCAATGACAAACTGTTTACAACTGCTCTTTGATAAAATCCTCATAAAAATCATATTTACATACTTTTGTTTCAATGTTAAATAAAACTGTACTCAATGATGCTGATTTTTATTTTGCAAAAGTATGAAGATTGAAAATTGTACACATACAAGTATAAACACAATTATACATTAAAGACACAAAATACAGTATTATTTTTTGATATGTGCATGAAATAGTAAACTAATACATGTATCCACTTTATTTCTGAACAAACATAAATATACATACAGTACAACCTCTCCAGAGCTGCCAAAATATGTTGCATTGGAGAGGTTGCACTTAAACAATATTTTATTTACAAAGGTAATTGCATGACAGATATACAAGACAATTAATACATAGTATAATGATATATCGGATTGGAAAACAAGTTTAATTTAACCCGTAAATTCCGTTCCATATGGTATTTATAAATTAAACATACATTTGTATATACATTTGCATTGGTGTAATGATTCAGCATTTAGAATTAAGCTGTCGATGAAATCATTGGACAAAATGATACAAATTCAAACAAGAAATAGGAGAAAAAAGGATGGATGCAAAGTAATATTCCTATATTTGCACTATGCATTCAAATTCCATGCTATAAATTTACACAAAAAAAAACATGAAATATATGAATGAATATAAATATACATGAACTCATAACTTGGTGTGAAAATACTTACCTACACATTATTTGGTCAACGCTTCAATTATGACCATGAGCTCAACACTATTTATTTACAGTATGATATGAAACATTAACAGGAATTCCCTGAAAATCAAGTCCAATTCTCCCTCAATCAAAAACTCTCAGAAATCCGGACTTTTAGCCTGGGACCACTATACATATATAATATATGTAAAAATATCAAGGACTTATATACATGTACATACATATATGTATATAAGTCCTTGATAATATGTAGTTTGAGCCAAATCCGGAAGGTGTCCCTTTTTAAGTTTTTTTTCTGTATATTCTACAGATGATATCTAGAACGTTTTGTGTTACTCAGTTTTAACGAACATGCAAACAAACAAATAAGAATTATTCACTTTTGGACAATCCAAAGATTTATTTGTCGTGCAATAAATCCAAAATCTGCTTGAAAAAAGTCAGATAATGTCAATGTGACCGTGACGTACCATAGTTACAATTGATCCATTGTTCTAACTGATATTTAAATTATTCACATCATAAAACTATTACTGAGTCAAAAATGATTGGCGTAGCTTGCTTCACACTATATAGATCTGTTTAACATTCTTGGTAATTTAGTTAAGCGCAAGTGTTTAATTCTGCTTGTTGTCCAAACATGTGAATCTCACACCAGAAGCATACATACATTGTATGTATTTGTAGCTTGACGTGTATCATCAGGATCCTAGATGTTCTTTTTGGTCACATCCGTCGTGGCGTAATGCGTGTTTAGTGCTTGTCTCCGTTTATCAGAAATATGAGACTGTATCGAATCATAGTGATTTCCTGCTGATGTAGGTACATTTCTTGTTGTGTCATACACATTAACAATGGCTGCAGTATTTGTGTGTGTTCGCTTTAAATTAATTCTATCATACTGATTCCGATCGTGGTTTTCAAGGAAGGAGCTTGGAAGAGTGTCTAGATTAATCATATCATACGCTGCAACTTCATGTGCTTCGTCCATTCTATTATACACCAATGGATTGTTAACAAGTGGTCTTACAGTATGTCTAGAGTTCCCAGCGTTTCTATGCTTTTCAGCTCGTCTAGCTAAACCTAGTTTAATCAAAATAGACACCAACACTATTATGATTAAAGCAGCTACGGATATTGTAATGTACAAAGCATTATAATAGTTCTTGTTAGATGACGTAGTACGGATATCTAGATCAGTTTTTGTGTTCGCTATAATAAGCCCACTTGTCACAGTAGATGTTTGCATTGAATCGCTCATTTGGTCCGATGAAGATGGAAATTGAGGCGTGACATTATCCTCATTCGGTTCAGTTGACACTGAACTTGCCGTATTATTTTGGTTGCTTTCTATGTATGACAACGACGTTGGAGCTGATGAAGCATTTGTAACATCGGTTGAGATACTACCAGACATTATTGTATGATTGTCGAATATAGTGGTGATAGCACTTGATGTTACATGACCGCTCTGAATGCTTGTGGTTAAGATGTTAAATTTTGTGTTATCAGATGTTGACCCCGAAGTTTTAGCTGATGAAGCATTCGTAACATTGATGAAGGTACTAATATCGCCTTGATGATATTCTGTTGTAATGGTCGTCCGCTGTTCACTTGGTTCAGTTTGTCCATTTCTACACAAAGCCATTTTTTGATTAGCACAATTATCAGGCTCAATTATCAACTTTGATTCTACTTTGGTAGCACAGAGACACGCGTCAGGTCCATCTGAATGTTTTACTATCTTAAAACTGCGAAACATTCCTGACCAGTAAAAGTTAGGATTATTCAAAACTTCATATTCTGTTATTGGATACGGTAACAACTTACCGTCAAGATTGTAGCATTGTTGTTTTGCGTTTAGCCAGCTCGAGGTACTTCTAAAAATACAAAACTGTGATGTCCTACATCTATAGTTAAGTGGTCTAGTAACACTGTGGGTACACATATATCCACGTACATCATTTGATTTTCTGTAACATGACTTTGTCGTGTATTCAGCCTTTCTGTTGACAACTCGAACAGCTACACATTGCTGATATTGTGGAGTGCTGATCAGTTTGGATGAAATTCGATCAAACATTTTGAACACAGACATATATGTGTCTCCGTTATTATCCAATTGGATACTTTGTTCGGGATAGGGACACATTGCATCTGCTTGGGGTGATAGGATGTCTTTGTCCAATGCATTAAAACAGACACACTGTTTGTTTTGTATCCCTAGGTAAATGTATTTGTTGCATATTTTCGTGCACGAGTAAAAGCTTTTCACAGTTCGTGGTGGCAGCATATGTCCAGTAGTTACATTGTAACAGCCGTGGTAAGCAGTGAAAATCTGTGATAATTTTGCGTATCCCATAATCCAGACTGATTGTCCGTTTTGAATATTCTTCCATGATGACGAGTCATTGATAGATCCATGTCTTTTATCCTCTGCAGATAACTGATATAACCCACCAAATTGTTTACAGGAAATGTTTGCCTGTGTATGGTTGACGAGATTTATGTCCATCTGTTCAATTAACGTTACACAGAAGATCTGCAACCAGATGATTAATAAACTTAATCTATTCATGAATATGTTTGCCATGATGTTCATGGAATCTACTTTCTCAATTACACTTACACTTTATCCAATGGTTGATGCACGATGATATTGAACAATTTAAAAATATCCAGGACTAACTGTATGATTTAAGCATTTTAAAAGGAAATGACGATACTATGAAGACAATGACATGAAACTAATAGTTTGCTTCCTTCACTTTGAAGTTATTCTTCATTCGTACTTTGGTGTTAATTAAAGCATGTACATGTATATTAGATAGATTTCCATTAGGCCAAAAGAAAAACGTGCAGCATGTTTCTACTAACAGTTGTTTCAAGATGATATGAAACTATTTAAAAATGTCCATTGACTAACTGTACGATTCATTCATTTCAAAAGGAAATGACGTTACTATGAATACAATGACATCAAAAGTAATAACTTCCATCACATTTAAATTATCCATCCTTCGTACTTTGATGTTGAAAAGAATGCATACAGTGCAACCTCTCTAACAGCAACATCCTTCGGGATTAGCAACATTATCTCGTTGCTGAGAGGTTATTGCTTTAGAGTGGTTACATTTATAGTTAGATCATACTGTGGCTAAAACCATATTGTTGTTGCTTGGAGGTTGTTGCTGAGACGGCCGCTCTGTGTAGGGGTATTACTGTATATCAAATAAACTTCAATCATTTCACTTCAGTGACATTGAAATCAACATTTCATTGGGCAAAAAAAGAACAAAGTTTCAAATAACATCCCAGGAGAATATAGGGTCAGAATGTCGCTATAATATTGGCCGAGACAAACAAATCTGGGGTCAGCTGACAAAATAGTTGGTCGGGTTAATGGTAACGAAGAACTTGTTTATGTCTATAAGTACAACACATGAAGTGTCTAACCTGAAGGACACACAGTAGAATAGATTCATTGTGAAAACACGAGTTTCTGAAAAGTTATTTATATGTTTATCTGCATTGCAATCAGTAGCAACATACCCTTCCACATAGAACCGACAACTTCTCCACATTCGAAATATTTTTTTTTTGGTCAAATTTTCATTGAATGGTGGAGCCTGGATCATATTATTCGAACCCACAAAGACTAGGGCGGGTGATCATGTGAGTTTGTATACGGTAACAATGGCTTCGCCCATGACTTAATAGGTATTTGGTCTTTTTTCACTATATCTGTCAATATTTGAATACTTAATAAAAGGTAGTACATTAACTTTACTAGTTCGTCTCACAGTTTGGTAATCTTGATTTTTGTTAAACTCTTTTAGCTGTAAAGGACTCTCGCAAGCCAAGCCAAGTCGAATTATTTATTGGCATAAACTTATAAGTCCATCGCCAAGTAAACATAAATAAATCATAAATTGGCGGTAGAAAAGTACAAATTATGTATATATATATGACTGAAGATATTACATCCTATGTTAAATCGTCCCCACCTCTACATAATGTGAGGTAGCTTGCGGACAGAATGTGGTTAGTACTGGTTAATGCCTAAATGAAATCAAGGGAAGCTGGTTAGAATAGCTGCCCGCTACGATATAACTGAAATAATGTCGTGTAGCCTTTCTTTTATCCAAGCTATTATAGAGTCCAAGGAAGGTAGTCAGGTAAACGATTATATAGGAAAGTGATTTTGTTAAAATCACCTTCCTACAAAATAATTCTTCAGAGAATACGTACAATATATCTGATAAGAAACTGCATGACCGACTCGTCACAGCGTTCTGGAACTCGTTTAAACGTAGATTGTATAGTATATTTACAAGAACATAAGGCCCAAGCGACACAGAGTACCAAGAAATAAGAGTTTCTGCTGGTCGATATACGCTTCAATGGACGTGAAGCATAATAGACCTTTAACTACGTCAGAGCGCGTCAGGTGAGGTAGGCCATGTAATTGTTAAATACGTGTGCTGGTCAACTTCAAGTTTCACTACATCAGAACGTACGATATTGTTCCACAAGTCACAAGCAAACACATGTGATATAGATGTTTGTCATAATACAGGGGTTCAAACCAGAGTTGTCAGTCAGTCAAGACATTGGCTATGGAAAAAAAGGTACCACGCAATATCTGCTTTACGTTAGTCAAGTTGAATGGATACCTGCCCACACTAGACTGCACAATACCAAGATTAGTGTATGTAAACGTTTCTGGTAGAGCTGTATTGCCTTAACGAAGAGATGGAGGTCGACGGCGATATTTCCTGTCCATGTCAGTGTCCATGCTCGTTAGCCACTATAATTTTAGTTCGCGTGGATATGTTTGCAATTGTCATTTCTTTGTGATATGTCGTATGTTGCAAAAGTCATTACACAGTAAGTATAAATGCCGTGTCCCATTTATATATCAAAGTTCATTTATATCGAACAATTTCGCCTAGTCCCCTGAACTTTGATATAACGAGTTTCGACCGTACATGTTAGGTTACATGTACAATACATTAAGTATTGCTTGGCAGTTAACTGTACTGTTTGTTTCATTGTTGCCATGTGATACAATTGTCAAAATGAAATTTAGAAGTTTCAGTTGAATTGTACTGGACATTAATTGTTCTAGATCTGATAAATTCTTCCTTATGATAAAGTCGACCTATTGTGATCACTGCATCCTCGTGCAGAAACTTTAATGTAGCTCATTACTGTCTCATCACTTTGGTCTTTGAACTATAATAACATATCTATATTGTCTTTCTAAATGTCTTTGTAAATTGTACTCAGACAATAATGGTCTGAGAACATAGTTTATATGAACCTGTATTTAAACATTAATCAGCTCTATCTATTTAATCATAATACTTTGAGAATGGAATGGGAGGTTGAGATCAGAGACTATTCAATTGTAGTACAACCTTTGGGCCAGTTGTTAAACATAATCAGAAATCAATGCTCCCTAAATGAGGAACTGAATACAACAGTACTGTTCGTGGATAAATCAATATTGAAATAATGATATTTTCAAGTACACAATGATGCTCAAAGCGATACGATATTTATTTCTAGCAATGAAGAAGCATGAAGATAGAAAATTGTACGCATACAAGTTTACATGTATATACATATACAAAATACAATACGTATCGTATTGATGTGTGCATGAAATGATAAACTAACATCCATTTTATTTTAGAGCGGTCATAAAGATACCTACAGTACAACCTCTCTAGAGTGGCCCTCTCTTGAGCAACAATCTCCCTTCAAGAACGGCATGATTTTTCAGACTGGACGATTCAACTATCAATTAAACCTCTCTAGAGCAACAATCACCCACATACTTTTGCTTCTCCCAAAAGGTATTGCTTTGGAGAGGTTGCAGATTGCATGCAAGCGTGTTAAGATCCTCAAAATTCCATGCTATGATTTTATATAAAACTTGAAAGATATGAACGAATATAAATACACATGAATTCATATAAACTTGGAGTGAAAATACTTACCTACACATTATTTGGTCAACGCTTCTATTATTACCATGAGCTCAACAATAGTTGGTTACATTCTGATATGAATTATTCAGGAAGCTGTGATTGTATTATCTTCAGCAATATACAGGTATATAATATATTTTACAATTAATTAATTATATATATCAATACAGTAAAACTCCCTGAATTTTTCGTCTTCATCAAGAGATCTCCCAAAATCTGAATTCTCATAAATCTGAACTTTTAGCAAAATCCAAATTGGGTCCCGTTTTCAAAGGTTTTCCTGTATATAAGTATCTTATAGATGATATCTCGAACCGTTTGTCGTAATCCGTTGTCATTGATATATAGACAAACAAATAAGAACAAATTGGGATTATCTAACGATTGCTTTCTCGCATCATAAAATCAATGTCTGTATCAAACAAAAGTCAGGTAACTTCAATGCAACCGTACCATAGTTACTATTTAAGTAGTTTTTAATCAGTTGTTCAAACGGTAGTTGAAACTATTCCTATTACAAAACTACTATCAAATATGTACTTTACATTCTTGGTAAAATTGTTCAGCATAAATGTGTAAATCTGAGAAATGTCCAGAATTGTAAATCTCACACCGGAAGCATAGAAACTTAAACCTTTGACTGTAAGTCTTGGAGCTCTTGTGTATCATCAGGATCCTAGATGTTCATTTTGGTCACATCCGTCGTGGCGTAGTTCGTGTTTTGTGCTTGTCTCCGTTTATCAGAAATATGAGACTGTAACGAATCATAGTGATTTCCTGCTGATGTAGGTACATTTCTTGTTGTGTCATACACATTAACACTGGCTGAAGTATTTGTGTTTGTTCTCTTTAAATTAATTCTATCATACTGATTTTGGTCGTGGTTTTCAAGGAAGGAGCTTTGGAGAGTATCTAGATTAATCATAGCATACGCTGCAACTTCATGCGCTTCGTCCATTCTATTATACACCAATGGATTGTTAACAAGAGGTCTAGCAGTATGTCTAGAGTTCCCAGCGTTTCTATGCTTTTCAGCTCGTCTAGCTAAACCTAGTTTAATCAAAATAGACACCAATACTACTATGATTACAGCGGCCACAGATATTGTAATGTACAAAGCTTTAGAATAGTTCTTCTTGTTACGCTTGATATCACGACCGGTGGTATCGTCCATTTGGTGCGATGGAGAAGATGAATCTTGAGTTGTGACATTATCATCATTAGTTTCAGTCGACACTGAACTTGCAGTATCCTGTTGGTGGTTCCTTTCCGTATGTTGCACCGTAGTTGGAACTGATGAAGCATTACTAGACATCATTGTATTACTGGTGAACGTGGTGGCGGTAGCGCTAAATGTTGCTTGAGTGCTCGAAATGGTTAAGGTTGTGGTGTTGAAGTTTGTGGCATGAGATGTTGAAGCTGATCTTTTAGTATTGTGTTGAGGATAGTTTGTTGTAATCGTCGTCCGTTGTTCACTTGTTTCAGTTTGTCCATTTCTACACAAAGCCCACTTTTGATTAGTACAATTATCAGGCTCAATTATCAACTTTGATTTTAATTTAGTCACAGAGAGACACGCGTCAGATCCATCTGAGTTATTTACTATTTCAAAATCGCGAAACATTCCTGACCAGTAAAAATTAGGATCATTCAAAGTTTCGTATTCTGTTACTGGATGCGATAACAACTTACCATTATAACCGGAACATTGTTGTTTTGCGTTAAGCCAGCTCGAGTTACTTTTTAAAATGCAAAACTGTGATGTTTTACATATATGTTTAACTGATCCAGTAGCATTCTTCGTACACAAATATCCATGTATGTCAGTTGTATCGCTGTAACAGGACCTTGTCGTATATTCAGTCTTATTATTGATAGTTCTCACAGCTACACACTGTTGATACTGCGGACTTTTCTTCACATTAGATGAACTGCGATATTGAATTTTGTACACAGTTAGGAGTTCTTTTTCGTAATTCTTAAATTTAAAGCGATCCATTAAATGACGACACAAACTGCCTTTTACTTTCATTGTTTTTGTTAGATATGTTTGATTAAGACAAATGCACTGTGTGTTTCTAATCCCAATGTAGTCGTATTCCTTGCATTTGTCCGTGCAATTATAAATACTGTCTCCAGTATAGAATTCAACTTCTGTCCATGTGCTATCATTGTAACAGCCGTAGTAAGCAGAGAAATTCTGTGATAATTTTGCGTATCCCATAATCCAGGCTGATTGTCCGTTTTGAATATTCTTCAATGCTGACGAGTCACTGATAAATCCACTTCTTTTATCCTCTGCAGATAACTGATATAACCCACATGAAATGTTTGCCTGTGTATGGTTGACGAGTTTTATGTCCATCAGTCCAGCTGATGTTACGCTGAAGATCTCTAACCAGAGGATTAACAAACTTAATCTATCCATGAATATGTTTGGTGTAATGTTCATGGTATCTTCTTTCTCAAATTTTAATACACATACACTTTTTCCAAAGGTTGATGCAAGATGATATTGAACGATGTGAAATAGTACGAAGTGTCTGTAAGATTTATGCATTTTAACAGGAAATAAAAGTATTATGAAGACAATTACATTGAAACAAATATTTAACTTCCAGCACTTTTGAATTATTCATCAATCGTACTTTGATGTTGATTGAAACATGTATATTGAATAGATTTCCATTATGTTACATCAACATTTCAATTAACTCTCCATTAGGCAAAAATAATACATGTACAAATGTACCACGGCGCTTAACGTAAGGACGACATGTCGGCAAAACTTTTCTTTTGAAACATATTGAGTTCGGAAAAATAGTTAATATGAAAATGAAAATATCGACAAGATTAAAATTGTCTGCGACAAAACAACTAAGGTGGACTGACAAAGAAGGGTGGGTCGAGTTAATTGTAACCAAGGGTTTGTTAGTAAAACACATGTTGTGGTTAAAGATACACATAGTATTAATATTCCCTTATATCCTTAGCTTGATCTATCCATTTCACTGTAATTAAGATAAGCTTCGTACAGTGAAACCTCTCCAAAGCAAATGCCTTTGTGAGTAGCAAAATTATGTTGTTATTGAGAAGTTGTTGCTCTAAAGAGATTAGATCAATAATTAAATCGTACAGTTGGAAACAAAACATGCTGTTGTGAAAGGGAGGTTGTTGATCAAGAGAGGGCCGCTCCGGAGAGGTTGTACTGTATTTCCTCATAATATTACATAAAATTAGTAAGAAAGATGCATAACAAGATATGATAACGGGGCAAAGTCAAGTTAAAAATTGTTTTGTTTGTTTTTAAACTCTTTTAAATGGTCAACACTGTGGTACTAAGTTTGATGTCAAATTATGGCACAGCTCAAAAATTATGTATCATATACACTGTAAATATTTGGATAGAAAAGATGAATAAGAAAAATATATTTCAGTGAAATTTAACAGCCATCTGGATATAAGATCACCAGTAAACATCAGTAATTCCTTGGCATTTTTACAAAAGTTCAGATTTAACATCCGGTTGTACTGTTGTTGCAAAACAAATCCCTTCACTGTGCTTCACTTAGTTGTGAGGCTAGATTAAAATAGGTAATGTCGAACTCTAATTTGAACACCATATGTCTAATGCTTTAATACCACTCCCAAATAGGATTATCCGTAATTATGAAATATATAGGTCTCAAGAAATATAGTTGAGTTTCATTAAAGAATGTTTCTCCGTGTGCATATTCAAACAAATTTACAATATAATCTCTAGTCGTTGATTATAATCATACGTTGCACATTAACAAATGGTGCTCTTTAATAGCTGCCATAGCTTATTTCCCTCGCATGCAGGTACCCACTTATACGTCTTGGTAGATGAGAGTAATCAAAGAAACCTGTCCTTATCGATGAAATTACGATGATCTTGGCTACCTAGGATTCGGACCATGCAAGGACCCTCGATCCGAATCGTGAATCAGGTACGTCATTTTGACCACATTTTACGGTATGTAATAGGTCCCTCATCTATTAAAAACAACACTTTTAAGTAAATGATCAAGTTTTATTTAGAAAAAAATACAGATTATATACACATAGTAACACATGCATGCACAAATGTTTAAAGTGAGGCATTAAAACGATCCTAATAGAAAACACAAAATATTTTGTTTTTAATCCAACATTAAACCGTTAGTGCTATTTGCTCTATTTCACTCCCTACGACATTAAATAGACGATGTCGGGGCGTTTCAGTGTGTTGAGTGTGGTTTTTGGTTTGGTACTTTTTGGTGAAGGGTGTATTTGATAAAGGATGGATCTTTTGTATGCGCTTTTAACATACCTGAGAATGAATTGCTCATGATGAGCTATTATGGTCGTTATGTCTGTCATCCGACGTCGTGTGTCTTTAACAATAGATTCACGTGGAATCTCTGAAACTAATGAGCCAAGGACTTTATGTATATTAGTCCTTGAATGAGCGAACCAATTTCAATCAAACTTCTACCAAGATATTACAAATGATGCCCCTGTGGTATGAATAGCAACAATCGGGAGGCCAATTTCAGAACAAATTTTCTTGACCAAAAGTGCATGGTTTAGAGCTTAGCTATTTTGTGTGTGGCATTGTAGTGTGGTCCTCTTCATAGATTAAGCCCCAGAGGTTCACCGTTGAAACTATCCCCAACATGGGGTCGCTTGTTTACATAGACCTACATGAACGTATGTAGTGAAAACCGTTAAAATTAAAACAAATGTCGCACTCTTTGGGTTCTTTCCTTTTTCTAGTGAGGAGTTTGTAACTCCAAAAACATTCCTTTCTTATCAGTAAATTTATATAAAACAAAACAACGGTTTAACGACCATTCTATTCAAGTGTAAACGTACAGGTGCATGAAACCTCATATTACAGAATAACAACAAAACATATATTAAGATCAGAAAACATGAAAGGATGGATGAATGGTAATAACAACAAAACATATATTAAGAACAGAAAATATGAAAGGATGGATGAATGGTAATAACAACAAAACATATATTAAGAACATAAAACATGAAAGGATGGATGAATAGTAATTACAACAAAACATATATTAAAAACAGAAAACATGAAAGGATGGATGAATGGTAATAACAACAAAACATATATTAAGAACAGAAAACATGAAAGGATGGATGAAAGGTAATAACAACAAAACATATATTAAGAACAGAAAACATGAAAGGATGGATAAATGGTAATAACAACAAAACATATATTAAGAACAGAAAACATGAAAGGATGGATGAATGGTAATAACAACAAAACATATATTAAGAACAGAAAACATAAAAGGATGGATGAATGGTTATAACAACAAAACATATATTAAGAACAGAAAATATGAAAGGATGGATAAATGGTAATAACAACAAAACATATATTAAGAACAGAAAATATGAAAGGATGGATGAATGGTAATAACAACAAAACATATATTAAGAACAGAAAATATGAAAGGATGGATAAATGGTAATAACAACAAAACATATATTAAGAACAGAAAACATGAAAGGATGGATGAATGGTAATAACAAAAAAACATATATTAAGAACAGAAAACATGAAAGGATGGATAAATGGTAATAACAACAAAACATATATTAAGAACATAAAACATGAAAGGATGGATGAATGGTAATAACAACAAAACATGTATTAAGAACATAAAACATGAAAGGATGGATGAAAGGTAATAACAACAAAACATATATTAAGAACAGAAAACATGAAAGGATGGATAAATGGTAATAACAACAAAACATGTATTAAGAACATAAAACATGAAAGGATGGATGAATGGTAATAACAGCAAAACATATATTAAGAACATAAAACATGAAAGGATGGATGAATAGTAATAACAACAAAACATGTACTAAGAACAGAGAATATGAAAGGATGGATGAATGGTAATTACAACAAAACATATATTAAGAACAGAAAACATGAAAGGATGGATGAATGGTAATAACAACAAAACATGTATTAAGAACAGAAAACATGAAAGGATGGATGAATGGTAATAACAACAAAACATATATTAAGAACATAAAACATGAAAGGATGGATGAATAGTAATAACAACAAAATATATATTAAGAACAGAAAACATGAAAGGATGGATAAATGGTAATAACAACAAAACATATATTAAGAACAGAAAACATGAAAGGATGGATGAATGATTAACATACTACAGTAAAGTTCCGCAATTAAGACCACCGGGCGTTCTGACAAAAAGTGGTCTTATTAGCGAGTCGGTCTTAATAGCGAGTCAGTCTATATGTATACATAGTATTTCATAAAGTTACCAAATACATGTAGAAAAATAGTGTTTGTTGTTGTTATATCTGTTACTGTGGCATATACAAATTACATTCAGAAAACAAATAGTAAACAACTTCATAAATTTATTTTAAACTGAAACTATATAAAAGATTGTGATGACATATATACAAAATTTCTTGATATTATTCATAATGACCGTTTGATATTGTCTATTTCACCATTTATCTGATCATGTACGTGTGTCTCATCACCATACACCATTTCTTTTACTGTTCATCATATAAAGGGAAGCAAAATAGTACGAATGTGCTTAATTGCTTTAGTAATTGAATCCAATCTGAATCGTGTAAAATACTGTCAAAATCAACAATTAAACCAGGGACCACGTGTTTGATAACACCTCTCGATTTAATGTCTATACGATCAGTCCTAGATAATCCCCTATGAATCACTCTTACATCAATTTTTTTCAAAAATATTTTCGGTGGTGTTGGATAATAGATGTCGTAATTGGGCTGATCAAAATAAACTTTTATCTGATTTTCAATTTGGATTTCGGAAAGGGAAAAGTACAACAGAATGTATATTTGTTTTACAATCAATTATTGATAAAGTTATTTCCAAAGATAAGAAAAAATTATTTTGTGCCTTCATAGATTTTCGCAAAGCTTTTGATGTAGTGTATAGAAAAGGGATTTGGTTCAAACTTCTACAGTATGGGGCATCGAGCCGACTTGTTAAAATGTTACAAAAAATTTATGAAACAGTAAAATCTTGTGTCTGGGTTAATGGGTCCAATACCGACAGTTTTTATACAACGCAAGGGCTCAAGCAGGGTGAGCCATTATCCCCAATACTATTTTTGTTTTTTATAAATGATATGTATACTGAACTAAATGATAATAATCTAGACGTATTTAGTGTAGGAGAATTACGCTTATTTCTTATATTATTTGCTGATGATACTGTTTTATTTTCTTATTCGAAAGAGGGATTGCAACATTTATTAAATAATCTGTATACATACTGTACAAAATGGGGAATTAACGTCAACGTTGACAAAACAGTTGCTATGGTATTTAAGAAAGGTAATAATCCGGAAAATGTAGATGTATTTTATAATGAGCGAAAATTAAGGATCGTTACAAAATTTACTTATTTAGGTGTTTGTCTTTCAGCTAATGGTTGTTTTTATCAAGCCCAAAAATCATTAGCACAGCAGGCAAATAGAGCCTTGTTTTCAATCTATTCTTTATATGAATCTGTTCCATTTTGTATTACAGAAAAGATAAAACTTTTTGACTCGATGGTAACACCTATTTTAAACTACGGATGTGAAGTTTGGGGCTTTCACAAATCGTTAGATATAGAACGTATACATTTAAAATTTCTTAAAAAACTATTATGTGTTAGACAACAAACTACTAATGCTACAATATATGGAGAACTTGCCCGAGTACCAATGAGTTTAATACGCAAAAAACGAATTATTAAATTTTGGTTTAAAATAATAAACAATCAAGATACATTGATATTCAAATTATTCAATATGCGTGATCAAAATGGTAATTTTATTAATACGTGGGCAATTGAAGTTAAAATTTTATTAAATAATCTAGGATTTTCTTATTTATGGAACAATATTAATGTATCAAAAGAGCAAATGTCAAGTTTAATTAGATGTTTATATGATCAATATTATCAGAAATGGTTCAACGAAATAAATACTCTATCAAAATTGGAAAGTTATCGTATATACAAAACTCATTTTCAGGTCGAACAATATTTAAATATAAATAATGATAAATACAGAATAGCCTTAACAAGATTTAGATGCTCCTCTCACAATTTATTAATTGAAGAAGGTAGACATAGGAATATTCCAAAAGAACAAAGATTGTGTAATAAATGTAGCATGTTAAGTATAGAAAACGAATACCATTTTTTATTAGTGTGTCCATTTTATAGAAATTTAAGAAAATACTATTTACCTAAGTATTACAATCATTGGCCAAATATTTTTAAATTCAAAAAATTGTTAAACGCATCAAACATTAATTTATTAAATAAATTATCGAAATTCATTTATTTAGCAAATATATTAAGAGCATAATTGATATTGTATTTTGTTATCGCCATCTTGTTTGTATCATTTTGTAAATGGCGATAAACTTGTAAAAGTTTATGCAAATAAATCTATTGTATTGTATTGTATTGTATTGTATTGATACTAATTAATTGCTTAACAATTACACATTTTAGACCCTTCTCCACTACAAACAATAACAGCGTATCATAAAGTAGTCGCATGTCGTAAATACCGTAAATTAGTCTATCAGTGTATGTCGTTAACAATAAACATACAACAACAACCAGACCCCTGCGGCTAGGTGTGAGATGTATACGGACGGATAATTATCATAGATGCAAAATCATTTATTTCACCATATCTTGTTGTTGTTTTTAACCATATCTTTAATACAGGTGTATATCCAGATCTTTGGAGGAAAGGTTTAATTGTACCCATTCATAAAAAGGGAGATAAGTCAAACCCCTCTAATTACCGCGGTATAACACTGATTAATGTTCTAGCAAAATTATTCTCTCTCTGTCTAAGAAATAGAGTTAACAAGTGGTGTGAAGGTAATAACGTTTTTAATGAAAGTCAGTTTGGCTTTCGTGATAATCATAGTACAGTAGATTGTGCTTTTATTCTACATTGTCTGATACAAAAAGTTCTTTCTAATAAATCTAGATTATTTTGTGCATTCATAGATTATGAAAAGGCTTTTGATACAGTTTTACATGATACACTGTGGGTTAAATTGGTAAATACAGGAATAAGTTGTAAAATGATAAGAATTATTAAAGCAATTTATAACGACGTTAAATCTTGTGTAAGACTGTCACCAGATGTACCAATTTCAGATTTTTTCGATGTTACATTGGGCCTTAAACAAGGTGAACCACTTTCACCTTTGCTTTTCATAATTTTTATTAATGATATTAAGGATATAATTGATTTTGAAAATCTAACAGATAACGACATAAATTTGCTTTCAATTTACTTACTCCTATTTGCTGATGATATAGCTCTATTCACAACAGATCACCATAGTCTTCAGTTGCTTTTAAACAGTGTTTATCGATTCTCCACAAAATGGGGTTTAAAAATAAATGTTAACAAAACTAAGATTTGTATCTTCGAAAAACGAAAACAAAGGCATAACTATGTATGGCATATAAATAATGAGAATATTGAAATAGTTGATAATTTTTGTTATTTGGGACTTTGCTTTACGTACACGGGTAATTTAAAGAATGCAGTATTAAAACTTGAGGAGCAAGCTCTGAAAGCGTATTATAGTCTTCTTTCTGTTTTCAGTAGAATCAATGTTAATATTAAAACTAAATTAGCTTTATTTGATTCTCTAGTACTTCCTATTATATTATACGGTTCTGAAATCTGGGGAATATATGATTTTAAAGAAGTAGATCGTATCTATCTTAAGTACTGTAAATTAATTTTAGGTGTAAAAAAACAAACTTCGACTTTAGCTGTCTTAGCCGAACTCGGAACATTTCCACCATCCGTAATATGCAAAGAACGTGCTCTTGGATTCTGGTGCAAAATTATGAGTAAACCTAATTCACTAATAAACAGTACTTTCATGAATCTAGCAAACTCTAATATTAATAAAAGTTGGTCAAGTAAGCTAAGATCGTATCTAGATGAACTTGGCTATAGTTATATATGGGATAATTTTAATACTGAACACAATTATAAGCGCATTTTTTCTCAACGCATTCGAGATCAATATTTGCAAAATTGGCATGAATCTATACAACTCGCACCTAAACTAGAATACTATCGAAAATTTAAAACAGAATATAAATTTGAAAATTATCTCTGTTATATAAAAAATGATTCTATACGTAAATGTCTCACACGATTCCGTCTTAGTTCACATTCTTTAGAAATTGAACGTGGTCGATATATTGGTTTAGAAAGAAATAATCGTATTTGTAAATTGTGTTCTCAGGGTTTTGTGGAATCAGAGTACCATTTTCTTATGTGCTGTCCCAAATATATCCATTTGCGTACTAAATATTTACCTAAATACACAAATTGGTCCAACATACACAAATTTGTAAATCTTATGTCAAGTTTGAATAAACGATTGGTGTATAATACTGCAAAATACCTTTTTGAATCTTTTAAAATACGAGAAACCGCTCTGAACATCATATAGTTGCTTCGTCTATGTCTATGTGTAATAAATATATGAAATTTGTTGTATTTAAATCTACTATAAATATGTAACTTTGTTGTATGTAACATTTTGTTTATTATTATGTACATGGAAATATTATGTATATGAACGTCTTGGCCATATTCCTTGTAATTATTATGTAAATGGCCAAAGGCAATATTCTTTTGCCGTTTTGCCAATAAATAAACTGTATTATCGACTTGTTCACGGTCGCTTTAGTGGGACTCAAAACTGCAGTAATTAACAGATTGGGTCCAATAAAGTGGTCGTAATACGGAATAGCGGACCGGTCGTATTTACGGACCTTTAAATCATTGAAATGAGAAGGGAAATTTTTGGTTCTTTAGAAAAGCGGTCGTAATAGCGGAACGGTCTTATTATCGGACCGGTCGTTAGGTGGAACTTTACTGTAGTAGTAAATTGAAGTTTAATAGTTTCACTATATATTTGTATAAATATAAAGAGTACAAAATGATAGTTTAAAACCTTCAGCGATATTTCTGTATTTATATATATGTAGCTTCCGGTTCTTGTTGTAAAGCCAATCTCATACGTTCAGTCCAATGGTCACCTAATCTTTGATTAGAGCAATTTTGTGTGTTTGATTTCCTATGGTAAACCTTAATTTTACTACATGAAGGAACAATGCACATTACTACAATGATAATGAATAACAGAACATTTGATACAATAGAGATACACAAAAGAATGATAGTCCGACTGTCCAATACATCATCTGGCATGGTCGGACAATTTCTAAATCCGCTTGTCCTAGTGGATGGTTGCATTGAGCCAACAGATTTGATAACACTGTCTGGAGATGATGATTCTGGATGTTTGACAATATGATAATTCGTTTCAGTTGACATTGAACTTGCAGTATCGTGTTGGTGGTAGCTTTCTGTGTGTGGCGTCGTCGTTGGAGCTGAAGAGATTCGTCTGGACATCATTGTATGACTGGCGAAAGTAGTGGTGACAGCAATTGATGGTGTTTGAGTGCTCGGAATGATTAAGGTTGTGATGTTGAAGTTTGCTTCATGAGATGTTGAAGCTGAGCATTTAGTATTGTGTTGAGGATGGTTTGTTGTAATCGTCGTCCGTTGTTCACTTATTTCAGTTTGTCCATTTCTACACAAAGCCCACTTTTGATTAGCACAATTATCTGGCTCAATTATCAACTTTGATTCTACTTTAGTAACAGAGAGACACGCGACAGATCCATCTGAGTGTTTTACAATCTCAAAACTGCGAAACATTCCTGACCAGTAAAAGTTAGGATTATTCAAAACTTCATATTCTGTTATTGGATACGATAACAACTTACCGTCAAGATTGTAGCATTGTTGTTTTGCGTTTAGCCAGCTCGAGGTAGTTCTAAAAATACAAAACTGTGATGTCCTACATCTATATTTAAGTGGTCTAGTAACACTGTGGGTACACATATATCCACGTACATCATTTGTTTTTCTGTAACATGACTTTGTCGTGTATTCAGCCTTTCTGTTGACAACTCGAACAGCTACACATTGCTGATATTGTGGAATGCTGATCAGTTTGGATGAAGTTCGATCAAACATTTTGAACACAGACATATATGTGTCTCCGTTATTATTCATTTGAATGCTTTGTTCGGGATAGGGACACATTGCATCTGCTTGGGGTGATAGGATTTCTTGGTCCAATGCATTAAGACAGACACACTGTTTGTTTTGTATCCCTACGTAAATGTATTGGTTGCATATTTTTGTGCACGAGTTAAAGCTTTTCACAGTTCGTGGTGGCAGCATATGTCCAGTAGTTATATTGTAACAGCCGTGGTAAGCAGTGAAAATCTGTGATAATTTTGCGTATCCCATAATCCAAGCTGATTGTCCGTATGGAATATTCTTCAATGATGACGAGTCACTGATAAATCCACGTCTTTTACCCTCTGCAGATATATGATATAACCCACCAAATTGTTTACAGGAAATGTTTGCCTGTGTATGGTTGACGAGTTTTATGTCCATCTGTCCAGCTGATGTTATACCGACTATCTGTAACAAGACGATTAACAAACTTATTCTATCCATGATTTTTTTTCTCAAATGTTCATGGTATCTTTTTTTTCAAATACTCTTACACAATTTCCAATGGTTGATTTATGATGATATTGAACGATTCAAAAATGCTTTGGACTCTTTGTATGATTTACGCATTTTTAAAGGACATCATGTTACTTTGAATACAATGACATTAAAACTAATATTTAACTTCCCGCACTTTTAAATTATTCATCTTTCGTACTTTGATTTTGAAAAAAAGGACCGCGTACATTGTATATCAAATTAATCTGAATCATTTCATTTCAGAGATATTACAATCACCATATTATTAGGCAAAAAGAAGAACCAGGTTTCAAATAACATCCCAGAAAGATATAGGGTCCGTATCTCGATATAATGTTAGCCGAGTCCAAACAATCTAGGGTCAGCTGACAAAATGGTCGGTCGGGTTAATGGTAACGAGGAACACATGGAGCCGGCTACTTCTCTTCATCTGGAAGATTTTTTGAGGAATAAATTCCATAGAAGGGTATGACTTCGATTGTATGATTTGGAACTACGTGCACAAAGAAGAGCAGCACCTTTTTATACCACTTTTACAATTTCGTCTCATGGTTTTCGTAATCTTAAATCGAGTTAAAATCCCCCAAGTGTAAAAGACTCTGACAGATTCAAAAATACAATGTAAAGGCCTATAACAGATGTATAAAATGTATCACTTTAACAGACCCACCAATTACATTTATTTAATACACAAGCCCGCCCGGTAGCTGAGTGGTAAGTGCGTTGATCTACTGATCAAGAGGTTCTGAGTATTCGAACCCCGGGCGAGGCTCATTGTCCGTGACAAATTTGACAGAAGATATTACACCCTATGTTAAAATGTCCCCCGTCTCTGAGTTATGTGAGGTTAGCAGTGGCTTTTGGTTAGAATGTGGTTAGTACTGGTTAAGGCCTAAATGAAGTCCATGGAAGCTGGTTAGGATAACTGCCTGCCATAATATGACTGAAATAATGTTGTAAACGGCGTTGAATCCAATTAAATGAATAAATAAACATAAATAGACGGCTAAAGTGAACTTGGATGGAGATTGAAAAGCTCGTAATTCAGAAGAATACAACCTTTATAATGCGTTCTTGTTTAAACCCTAATTAGCTTTTTCGATGTTAAAATCAAAGTAGGTCTTATTTTAACTAGAAAGATGTCTTATCAATGAAGCTATATAGAAAATGTAGAAATGTAGCACGAACAGTATTTTTTCAGTGAAATTGCAAAAAATAAGAAAAAGCATCTGGCAGCATTTTCACGGATTTAAAGCATTATGTAAATGTTATTTAAGAGCAAATAAAATATATGTCTTATATTTTACAATTATTTTATCTATTGTTCTGTATAACTAAATTAAAAAATCTTTACTTGGACGTTAAACTTCATATTACGTAGTTTTACATGCACGTCCCCACTCGGCATGACTAAATCTATTGTCACTATTGTTTTCAATAGTTTAAAATTTCCGCAAGAGGTAAAGGTCCGACTAAAGGGAGATAAGTCATATCATACTCATTAGGCCCGAACTAGAAATAGATACTAGATTGCATTGTTCGATGGAAGTCTTCTGAAAGCCTTCCGCTTTTATCCAATATAACGATTTTAAACATCTTGTATTGGATACCGGATTCCTTATAAGCTTTTTTTATCAGGTGGAAAATCAAATGAATTTGAGTGACACTGATGGGATTGGTGTATCCAAATAAAGAGCCGTGATTGTGTCTGTATTCTTAAGTTCGCAAACGAAAAAAAACATCAAGATCATTGTATTTTCATCAAAACATATTATTTCTTGATATACGTATTGTTTAAATGACGGTATATATTTATCAGATCATACTTTCGTCGAGAAATGATTTCATAAGAATTCATTTATGAAACCAATATCAAGGGAGGTAACTGTCATACTGTTGTTTTATTAAATGTATAAGATTTGCGTCCCTTGAGAGAAATCGCTATGTTGATTTTACCGGTGTCATGACATGATGTCAAAGAGAAATGGAGGTCTTTCAAACAGTAATTTAACTACGTCCAGAAGTCGATATCTCATCACGGGTCACTTATTTTCTTTTTTTTAAGAAGACGACATAAAAAATATAGTCATGCAGACCGATTATTTTTAATTGGTGACACAGCTAATCGATAACTATTCACGATCGTGTCGCTTGTATGTTCATGTATTATTGAATAATACTCTTTGAAAGGGAGTTCGTGACTTTAGAAATAATATTGAAATCGATTCGATAATTGAAGGTTTTGAAAATTGAGCGTTGGTCGTCGGCTGAGAAATTAGCTGTTCCGTAAGGCTATCGATTTCCGATTTTGTTTTTATATAAAAGCTGGCGCGATTGTTCCACAAGATATGTAATAGGCGGTTCTGAATGTACATACTTCATTAATTTTGCATCAAATTCGGGAAATGATCCGTGCTTTATTTAATAATTTAGGGACCAGTCACCAGTTCTTCCGAAGCAGACGCTTGCAAGTGTTATTCTTCTATGATCTGGGGAGGAAAATCACGTGATCAACATGATACTGACAATAAAGCGTCTGACGATAAAGATCAATGTTTGAAATTGATCAGTATTTCATTATAATAGACCTTCATACATCGATAAATTACGATAGTATCCGAATTTAAAACCACCATAAAAGGGTTTCTTGAAATTGAGATGCGACATGATTCTGCAAAAAAACTCCACCAATTCTATTTTAATCTATTCCGTATGCAAGGAAGGTAGCTTTCTTATCGAAAGAAAATTGATCACATACACAAGTCTTCAGATTTCTACTCATTTCACCGCCAAGAAGTCTGATGAAGTACGTAACTTTAAAAATGTTTTCCACAATGCAGTGTATAAACTCTGGAACACTACGAGATACCCCGGATAAATCACTGTCATTTGAGCAACAAGTAAGTCTTTAGAGAGAAGAAAGTGGTAAACCTTGTGTGGCCTCGTCATTCCTGATAATGAAAGAAGTGATATCGCAATAACTTCCCATCTTAAAACTGATGATGAAATTAATGATGGTTACAATAATATTGTTGTTACATGTGTTGTTGTTGTTGTTTGTGTTGATATTGTTCGTTTCTGGTTACCCGGCCAACCCTAAAACTCCACTTTGTCATTTTTTCCTTTCCACACGGTTTCAAGAGCTAAAAAACCTCGACCTACCTACCCTATTTGAATTAGCTTGAAAATATAAATGAAGTTGTTGGTCATGTAAATGATGATAAATGATAATGTTGTTTATCATGTCGATGTTGATGATAATATGATTAATGTCAGTGATAATATTAATGTAAATGGTGATGATGTTGTTTATAATGTCGGTGATGATGTTAATGTAAATGGTGATGATGTTGTTTATAATGTCGGTGATGATGTTAATGTAAATGGTGATGATGTTGTTTATAATGTCGGTGATGATGTTAATGTAAATGGTGATGATGTTGTTTATAATGTCGGTGATGATGTTAATGTAAATTGTGATGATGTTGTTTATAATGTCGGTGATGATGTTAATGTAAATTGTGATGATGTTGTTTATAATGTCGGTGATGATGTTAATGTAAATGATGATGATGTTGTTTATAATGTCGGTGATGATGTTAATGTAAATGGTGATGATGTTGTTTATAATGTCGGTGATGATGTTAATGTAAATGGTGATGATGTTGTTTATAATGTCGGTGATGATGTTAATGTAAATGGTGATGATGTTGTTTATAATGTCGGTGATGATGTTAATGTAAATGGTGATGATGTTGTTTATAATGTCGGTGATGATGTTAATGTAAATGATGATGATGTCGTTTATAATGTCGATGTTGGTGTTGTTGTAGCATCCAATTTTAAGTTAGGATCTGACTCTTTGACTGTCGTTATAATTTCCCATTTACGAAGTTTCCATTAAATAATTATTATTTATTACTAGTATTAAGAATTCCCAAAATGATTTCTGTCAACCAATATTCACTACATTTGTATCTATTTAATGGTGTTTTGTGGCGCATCGACAACTAATGGCCAGGAAGCGATTAAATAAAAGTGAAAGCCACAAGTGTAAACCGTACAAAAAGATAATACAAACGTATATAATAAGAATGAAGGTTCTGTTTAATAATTATATCAATATGTTGGAAATGATTTGTGTTATCAAAAAACAAAAGTGTATACGATTAATCACACTTAGATAAATATTACTTTCTATAGAGTGTAAATACATGTACATAGTTTAAACGATTTTTAAATTTATTTTTTAAGGAAATTGTAATTACAAAGTATCGCAGTTTATTGTATAGTCCGATTTCTTTTGTGTAATTAATAATTGTTTCAGGCATGGCAGTTTCAAAAATACGTTAATTTTCCTTTTCATTAGCGAAGTGTTTTAATACGAACTAGCTGAAGCTCGATGCAGTCATTAAGAATTCACATTCTTATAGTGTATATTGGTCCCAGGTTCCACTAATTATTCCATTCGCCACATAAACATGGCACGTCTGATTGTATTCGTTTCCATGAGATAAGAATAATTGGATGGAAGTGCGTGATTATCACACGTCATTAAAGACATATTAGATGCTATATATATCGTTAGTTACATTTGTTTAAAACAATATCAGTAGTATATGATGATACTGAACTCACTAAAATAAAAAATAACGATTTTTTAAAGTTAAATATAGTTTTTTTAAAAATGTGCATATACCAAAAAAATGAGTGAACAAAAATAATTTGAATTATATAGCTGGAACCATATTGTAACTTAGCGTCAGTCTTTAGAATGTGATAGGATTGTACAAGTTTATTCTTTTAATCTAGGACTCTCTTGTATTGTCACGGACTAATTGTCACTTCTATGCATTAGACTGAATGGACCTGAAAAGTCCATATAGATACATTATTGTGTGGGACTGACGACCCAACAAAATAAAAATGTATCTCGTAGTTACAAGAAACCGTGTCCGTTTAATAATTATCGCGTTTTAATATCGCAAACAGTTTAACCTTTAACCCGATATTCATTCAATTTTTTTATGTTTGTAATAAATGTATTTAAACATTCGTCCATTAGTAGCGCTAGAACCATTACAATTAGAATTAATGACAAAGCACGTGACATTAAAAGTCATGTGACTACTTTAGGACGCCACAATTACAAAGAAAGTAGTCCATCCGCATCTGTCGCGAATGTGTATTTTTATCTGAAATGCGATGCGGAGAAAACTAGAATAGCTTTTTATAACATTTTTTCCAGATCGCTATCATGACAATTGGTCTCCCTATAAAACGATACAACTAGCTCGCTAATGAATGAATCACGGACAAGAAATCAAAACATTCATAAATATTAACACAATTATCACAACATTGTTTGAATGACGGCGCCCCTGGGCAGTAATACTTCCCCTGCAAATGGATATCGATATATCTGCTTTAAAACAGCAAGAAAACCAATGTGCAATGTCAATAAAGGTAACATTTCGTCTTTCTTAACGGGTGGTCATTGCTACAGGTTTTACTGCATCCTGTTAGATCGTAGGTAACATACGTTACAACCACTGTTATTAATGACATCAAGTTAAATCTGTGAAGAAAGTGCACCCTTGGGAA
This sequence comes from Lutraria lutraria, assembly GCA_964023205.1. Classification (NCBI taxonomy): domain Eukaryota; kingdom Metazoa; phylum Mollusca; class Bivalvia; order Venerida; family Mactridae; genus Lutraria; species Lutraria lutraria. The sequence goes on along the minus strand of OZ026843.1, from coordinate 14,125,313 downwards.
ATACATAATCTTTATTGACAGGTGACCTTTATTCAAAAGTCATTTAGTTCTAAACAATCAAAGACATGCAGTTTTAAAAGGAATGTCATTTATTCACAAGGTGACCTTTATTCTGATGAGGATGCAAACACAGGTTTGATAGAATTTGCATTGGAATAGTTGCGTCTGAAATAAAACCAATGTCAATCAATGCATTAAAAATTATCAAGCTATGTTTTTGTCTATGAAGTAAGTCGGCAGATATAACAGACAAGTTTTATCACACGACCTGTGGTAACAACAGTTTACAGTTGGTGGACTAAATTGTTCATTTATCAAAAAAAGGCTTCAAAAATGAAACTTTTAAAAGTTGCATGCATATCACTTGTTAAAAACTGCTTTCGTAACTGTTAAAATATACATTTGTAAATGTATAACAGAAATCCGTCGATATAGTACGGACGGGTGGACGGTTAGAGAATATAATCAACGTAACGCTTAATTTGAATGATAAGTTCTATAATGCGATTCAATTACGATATGAAGTTGTATGGTATTAGCAAACATAATCCATTTTCAGGATAATACCATTTTTTCCGAACTTCTCGATTCTCTTGCATGTTTGCTTGTAATGATTCAAACAATCGTTGCCATAGAGACAGACATCCATTTTTTATTAATGACAATAATTCAGAAATAACAATCAACAATACTCAACAACAAGCATGAAACATGCACATTCTTCTAAAATAATATTATCAGTAAAATTACCACGACAAGTGTCGTGTAGATTTATAAGACCCGTCGACTTGGTATTTTATATATATATATATAGTCAGGTAAAATTGTTCCTATGTTATTCTTTTATAGCACTTTGCAATATAGCGATTTCTTTACATTGTGTATAATGTTTATCTGTTGTTAAACTGTCCCTTCCATAGCCATGTCCACAAAGAGAGAGAGAGAGAGAGACAGAGAGAGAGAGAGAGAGAGGGGGGGGGAGATCTACAGGAGTACCAGGCATTTATATCCCTACTTTTTTCGAATAGTTTTCCTGGTTCATTACCATGCCCGGTGTAAAGCACCTCTACACGCTTCGTCCGTATCTTGTGAATTTCTCAGCACAGTATTGGATTCGGTAGTAAGAATGGGCAATCTGACTAAAGTATTCGATCTTCCTTACGGCAAGATCTGATGACGGCCTATACTAGTTTCTATTTTCAAAAGTCGGAATTTCCATGATCACTATTTATATCTATTTATAATTCAGCCAATCGTATAACTCGTTTCATCGGTACTTTGGCCGAATGAACTTTCTACCTGACGATGTTATTTAAACGTTAGTAAACATTAAATTACGTATAACATATTTGTCTGCAACCACTTTTTGATTTTTTTAGTAATCCTGATCGATTCGGCCATAGTAGTACAGAAAATTTAATAAACACACATGTCACATGGGCGCTATCATTACATTTAGTTGCGTAAGAATAGGTGTTCGTGATAACTACAAGTCAAATATTGCTTTTTACTGCGGTTAAAAATAGAATCAGATCGCTTTCAGAATTATGAAAGTAAGGCGCTGATTGGCTAGTGGAAAAGGTCACCTGAGGTGACCTTCTATAGGTCGTCTTCAGATCCCCATAGCGTAGCGGGTTTGAGGATATGATTTTAATCAGATTGTAAGAATGGGGCAATGTAAAGTCGTCCCTGAAATATGAGAATCCGGACCAGAGGTTTGAACCCATGACCTTTCGGTTATAGTAGACCAGCGCGTTACCACTAGACCACCGATCACCCCTCACCATAAAGGTGATCTGAATACTTATATTTGTTGAAGTGCAAGACATTTTTTTCTTTTCAGATTTTATTGTCGCATTTCATCCAACATTACTTATACTTACAAATACAACATTTGGTATATTTGTTTAGACTGAATGCAACCACCAATGTCGAGTTTCTGCATATACGGGCACTGGACAGAAAGCTATGCTTTATCAGCTATGATTGTCACATTTCATCCAACATTACTTGTACTTTCAAATACAACATTTGATATATATTCGACTTTGGTAGTTGCATTCATTCTGATAAGCTATGATTTATCTTAGACAGTGCATGTTAACTTAAAGTTGGTAATTCGATTCCTGGAGAGTAAAAGATGTTTCGTCTGTAAGAATGACAGCTAAAAAAACAACATAAACATCTTTCTGTTTCGCATAAAACATAAGGAAAACAGTTCTGTCGCTTTAGCTAAAATGATCGACAAAAATGCAAAGATAAAAACTAGATTTGGTTTCTCCTCAAATGTTGTAGCCTATTGTTCGGACACGTCTTGTTATACAGAATTTTGTTAGAATTTGTAATTGACAGGTTTATAACTATATTTCCGGATTGTTGGTGCTTCTCTCAGTGATTCTGTAGTCATGTGTAACAGGGCAGAATAATTGAGTTATCGAATATAAAGTTATGAAATATTAGATAAAGCTACCAGACTTATCCACTATTTGACCCATGATTTTCGATTCATGTCCGTTATTTATTTCCCTCGTTTTGAAGTCCAAGTACTCGCAGCCTTTTGGAAACTGAACGATAGGTCAGCTTTCCATTGCCGTCACTAACTCGGCGCGCATGACTTTTGATGCGGACCCAAAGTACTACGTTCTTATACATCCGCGATACAATTCAGTGTTAGACCAGCTTTGTGAAGCATTGAGTTTGTTGACCCACGAATACGGGATAATTGCATATGAGCGAGCAAGAAAAAAAACGTTAAGAGTTATATACGCACGCCATTTTGCGCGGCGAATTGTTTATTTAAATGAATCTGCTCATGTCATGCTTGAACCGAACATGTTACATATTTACAAAGTAAACATATTACATGTGTATCTTGTAGTAACTGTCAGTAAGTATTAGGACACGTTGTATGTATTTATTGTGTGTCTGGTCAACTTGGCCTACGGTCACTTTCTGCTTAATTCCAGCATATCACCGATTTATCGACCATTATTATGTTACGGCAAAGCCTAGAAGTAAGTCACCACCACTATATAATACAAAAACAGAAGTTTCCTTTTTGAAAGGTGATGTCCTCAGAAATTTCCTCTATTTCCATCTTTATTCGGTGATCGATTTTCCAAATCACCAGTAACAGTTTTTTTAAAGAATGGCCTTTATTCGACAGGGTGGCCTTTATGAAGAAGTGGCAATACACAGAGATTTAACTGTAGACTTATTCCTCTGTATATGCAAAGGAGAAGCCATCACCGCCGAAACTGGGGTTTCTCTTTCTAGGCATTCAAAACCAAGCTAGTTTGGAACTAATTATCGATCATGATTTTTAAGTACAATCTGCGATTCTAAAACGATGCTACGAATTTAGTCCAGTGATGGTTAGTTTTAATAATCAGAACTGTTCCCGTGTGGACTGTGCAGTTATTACAGTCAAACCTGTAAATAAAGACCATCCTTTGGAAAGAGAAACTTGGCTTTTATTGACAGTTGGTTTTTATTCGCAGGTGTTTTTGTTCTCAGTAGTCAAATGACAATTTTTAAAAGAATGACCTTTCCTCACTGGTTGACCTTTATTCGGAGGTGGTCACTAACACAGATTCGACTGTAGTTGTAATAAATATAAAATGCAGCTTTAACAAGAATTATTCATGGGGATGGGTGCCCGGCGCTTCGATATGCGATAATTTATGGTTATTTGTGGTCATTCTGTAAATGGCGTCTGCGTCATCAGGCTATCCTGAGACGCATCACTATCCAATTTTAGATTTGTATTCATACGCGGAGGTAAAAGGTCAGTGTGAAAAATAGATGGTGTCGTTTAATTTCATTAATTCTGAGACCAAATAAAGAAGGATTTATTTAAAATTAGTACAAAGTTTATAATAATTTATCTAGCATTATTTGTGATTATTCGTACATTTCCATCACAATTTTCCTTTATGTTTATGATCAAGTATGATTGATAAACGTTGCATGACGTCACTGCAGTTCAGAGGTTAAAGTACAGTAAATCCGGTGAACAAAAATCACTGATGGGAATGACAAATTATGTCTTATCGGCAATTCGCCATTATTCGGATGTTTCTTTTTTAAATAATTAATGACGCTTTTATAAATAGAATAGCATGTATTTACAGGGTGGTCTTTCTCTGTGGTGACTGCTAACATAGATTTTACTCCGTGGGAGAATGGTTCAGGTCGATGACTTCAAATCACTGTAACCTCTCACTGATAGAAGGTCGTGATTTCGAGCCCAGCTACCGACCATGTTTCTTTATGTGAGAACGTTGGCAGTTGCTTATAGGGACGGGAGTCTAGTACTGGTTCTTCCCATGAGCGATCGTTAGATGAGTTGAAAAGGGCCGTAAAACGCAAACAAACAAATAAACAAAAACCAGCATTCAAAGCGCGATGTTACACAGATTGGTGCGGGTAGCACGTGACCTGGGTATACATATTGGTTTGTCTATGCCAATGGCAGATTTCCTAAGTACATTAAGATTTGGCCATTTACTTTAATCACAGCAATGATTCAATATATGCAATAACAGAGGGATGAACATTGACAAATCGCTAATGTCTAATTTCTGCCAGATATAGCAAATACAAATCATAGTCAAGTACAATGTACATTCAACCGAAAAAAAAAATTGTCTATGCGCGCGAATCAATTTTATATACGGCTTCGATGTCTAATAAATTTATTACTTAATGTACGAATACAAATATAGATGTCTATATTACTGGATTCTAAATGTTGCAAGTTGCACACAATTTCCTCTTCTAGAATTTCCCAATGCATTTATCATATCTCGTCATAAACGCACAAAACCCGTGACGTGAAATCAATAACTGAAAATATAGAATGGAGAGAAGAGTCGTCTAGATATGTTATTACATAATACATTAGTATCGCGAACATTTTCAAGAAAAAGTACGGACGCCCATTCATGACTTCTTGATTCATCAGTTATTTTTCCGACGACTTGGATCATTGGTGAAATCAACTGACACAATGCGTCTATGTTCATTCATGTTCAACCTTCGTACATTGCGTGCAAATTTAAACACGTGAAATTCTGAATAATGAAATCTCTCATTTCTATGATTCCACGTTTCACGATTTTCGCGATGTGTAGTGGTGAGTAAGATGGCACTATCGGTCTTCCGTAAAGTTTCTAAAAATAATCAATGCTTATGATGAATATAACATTATGTAATCACTAACTGCTGAATTGCAGAATTTCACTGTCGTATCGTATGCTTTGTACGTTATTTACATTACGACAAAAATATAATGAATATATCCAATAGTCTGTCCGTAATGTTTGCCAACTTCGAGGATTTTGGCGATTCTGCAATTTCATAATATTCGCTGTCTTGTGATTTTCTCTTCTTTTTTGGAATCTTAAGCTTATTTTTGTCGACGTTTTTCTACAATCTGTTATGAACAACACATGACTTTACTTCTTTATAACAAACTGATTACATCTAGTATGAATGTTGAATTTTTTTCTGCTTAATAATACTGTATTAACGACAAGTGAAACGAAGAAAGCGGTTAATTTCGGTCGATTATGTTTATTTACGGTAATGAGATCGGTTATTTCCGTAAGACGGAGCGGAATGACTCGGAATAGAAATATATTGTCATGACACATTGCTGAATATTTGAATCAGTCTGTCTTGGAAAGAGTCTATGAGTCAATCTATGAGGCGATATGTTAGAAAAACAATTGAAAGGTTCGAATCTATTTCCAGTAATTCGGAAATTCGAGCAGATATAGATGCCTCCGAGGGGAATAGGTTTCCGGCTTCTAACTGGCAACCACTAGCCCATCATCACGTGTCTTCTAACTCCATCTTTCACAAAATTTCACTATAGTAAGGAAACTGTCAAGCTAGCTTACGGAAGATCGGTGGTTATACGAAGATATACGCCTGGGGACTTCCGGGGAAATCTTTCAAATGATCACGGCTGTTGGTTTGATGTAAACCTATTATTTATTAAAATGACCATTATAATTGAATTCCGTCTTACACCATTACCTGATTAGATATTTATAGTTATTGATGTTCTAAGCAATGGTTTAATATAATATGATGCAATGGAATATCCAATGAGCATACATTAAGACTTAATTGTTTGCTAGTCTGTTCGCCCTACATACGCTCACGCTGGCTTATTCGTTAATAAAGTTTCGTTCGTTAGAGAGGTTCAACCAACAAGTTCGGCTTTCCAAACTATATATAGTTTTCAAGGCGTGTACCACCTGTCCAAAAAGTTTTTAATTGTTTCATACGTTATATCGACTTCCACAAAACTGTAATTGACGTACGTCTCGTATAATGTCAACCGTGTAAAATTAGATTAGTCAATACGCGTGTACGTCGTCTGTGGAAATATTCTGCATGTCCATATAATCATGTTTTATGACAGCCAGGTTGTGTTTCTAGACGAATTTTAGCCATGTGTACAAGTTTATTCTAGTTGTTTGTATAGTATAGTGTCTATTACTAGTTTGGGTAATCCTGGCCATTTGATTGGCTAATGGTGATGACTGAACCTATTAATAGTTGATAGGTAAGTAAATCATGCAGACATTGCTCTGTGATGTTATACTAGATAAGGTGTTGTGTGGCAATATATCTGAAATGCTATTTGAAGTTCAACGTGGTTGTATCATAGCAGATCATGGTGAATTTGTTAACATTTAGGGTTTATTCTATCTGATGGATGTAGGGTATGATATTACCATGTGCTTGTGAACTACATGTATATACATGAACTTATTCATTTGTCAAATACTCATGATTTTCATTATAAAGTGTATTACTCATATCATGTAAATATGTTAAACTCTCCATAAAATATACAGTCAATATCCTTTATGAAAAAAGCAACTTCATACAAAAAACATAAACCAATATGCTTCTTGTAATTCGTCTACCTATAACGTTTTGTTATAGTTTTTCTTGTTAAAAACATTCTTGATGTCATAAGATAAAGCTGCGCAAACATTGTAAGTAAAATCTTGCTCTGATTTAAGATAACACGTGGACAAAATTATCTAAATACAGTCAAACCTGCTGCGGAACAAAAGCCATCCTTGTGAAAGACAAAATGCAGGCTTTATTGACAGATGGCCTATATTCGCCAGTTATTTCGGTCTCAATATTCAACGATATCTTTTGTAAAGAATGGCCTTTATTCACAGGGTGGCCTTTATTCGGAGGAGACCGCTAACACATGTTCGACTGTAAATGTAATGCGGTTGCCCGTATACATAATTTGACCTTTTTAAAATACTAAGTAAACATCAACGTTTTGGTTCTTCACATGGGAATAACTTGAGCCTCTATGATAGATTATTCTAGAATTCTATTAAAAATCAATCCTTATGAATAATCATAGTTTTTCAATCTCTGTAAGACAAGACATAGAATACTTGTACTATTCTTGGTAGTAGACACGCCCGTAAAGCCTCTAGATGGTATACGGTCATTTAAGGGGCCGCCATCAGGGAGAGGAGAGAGACGATTCAGGAGAACCGAGCATTTGTACCCCTACTCTTATTTCGAATAGTTTTTCCTGGTTCTTTATCCTGTCCGGTGTAAAGCACCAACACACGCTTCACCCATTTCCTTGTGAATTTCAAGAGGCAGCACTTAACTCGGTTGGGGACACTGAAAAAGCGTACTTCAGAAATTCGGAAGGCAGACCCGGATTCGAACACACGACCTTTCTCTAGACCACCGATCATGCGTAAACATGGGATTAGCTGCGGGAGGTGCACCGTACTCATGTACTTGGTAATCATATAATATACGTCATCGCTATTACATATATGAGACATAACGACACATACATCACTTTGACATTGATTCGTAATTAGTTTTGCGGGATGCTATCTTTTATACCAAAATAGATATATCTATGTAATATATATCATTATCAGATATGGCTGTATGTTATGTATTTGTTCTTAACAAACCCTCGAAATCAATAGAAATATTGCAGAGTGTGTTTTCCTTGAACTACAATCGAATTCTAAAGAAAATTACCACGTGTTTACCCTAGAATTGTCAATCTTCATTTGGTTACCAGTCAACTCAATCCTAACTATTCGGGTATTTCCGTAACTGAGAATTGCGCCTCGTACATAAGTGTAAGGTTACAAATTTTGGTTATGCGGTTTCCGGTCACTACGTTTTCAACACTAGGTACTCGTTTTCAAGAATCATTCTCAGAATTACATTCTTTCAAACGTGTTTATCGTTCGCGATTGATAAAATGGGGATCAAATTCCCATTGAAAAAGAAACAGGTTGTTTCCATAGTTTGATTCCCAGGGTCAGCCATGATGGAAAGAAGTCCGTGAACAGTGAACAACAACAACAAAATGGCGGCCTGCCTATTCGGTGTCCTCGGTACCTTTCTTTATACAAACGCCGTGGAGTTCCGATTTGTAATGAACTGAACATTTCGTCTTCATTATAGCGTCGCATAAACCTGACCTCTAGAGCATCCGGTCTGATAATAAAGATACGGGTAACCTCTAGGGATCGTAGAATATTTTATAGACTTATCCATGCTCCTACTTTATATTTATAGATTACCAGTTAATTCCATTATTTCCCAGTCCAAAATGAACACAAATGCCGACTGGAATCAATCTAGCCCGTGGCAAAACTCTTTAGTCATTATCCTCGGCTTGAAATGTCAGTCCGAAGTTATCGACGGATAAAAATACCGATTCGTGCGTCAGAGGCAAATACAATGTATTGATATCAGTAATTCATTCGTCTATTCGTCTAAATGAAAGAATAAAATATGTTGCGGCAATTTTTCTATTCAATTTTTCTATTCAATCGAACCAATATATCACTAAAATTCATTTGAATCATAATAAGTAAATTCAGATGATCGAACAGGTATGTTTTTCCAATTCTGAAATGTTCGATTATGTAATTTACAGATTCGTCCTTGATTTTAGTTCTCTGGTGGCATGGAAGCAAAATAAACAGATGCTGAAATATTTATACCCGTCAGTGTTATAGAGTCAAGGTCTGCCATGGGAAGGCGTGCATTAAGTTCATTCGTTTCCATGTAGACAACACACATATAAACAACATGATACAGGTAATCTATAGACTAAGGTAACCTGTAGACCATGGTAACCTGTAGACCATGGTAACCTGCAGACCATGGTAACCTGTAGACCATGGTAACCTGCAGACTAACCTACAGTCCATGATAACCTGCAGACCATGGTAACCTGCAGACCATGGTAACCTGTAGACCATGGTAACCTGTAGACCTAACCTACAGTCCATGATAACCTGCAGACCATGGTAACCTGTAGACCATGGTAACCTGTAGACCATGGTAACCTGCAGACCTAACCTACAGTCCATGATAACCTGTAGACAATGGTAACCTATAGTCCATGGTAACCTGTAGACCATGGTAACCTACAGTCCATGGTAACCTGTAGACAATGGTAACCTATAGTCCATGGTAACATGTAGACCATGGTAATCTACAGTCCATGATAACCTGTAGACAATGGTAACCTATAGTCCATGGTAACATGTAGACCATGGTAACCTACAGTCCATGGTAACCTGTAGACCATGGTAACCTATAGTCCATGGTAACCTGTAGACCATGGTAACCTGTAGACCATGGTAACCTACAGTCCATGGTAACCTGTAGACAATGGTAATCTATAGTCCATGGTAACCTGTAGACAATGTTAACCTACAGTCCATGGCAACCTGTAGACCATGTAACCTACAGTCCATGGTAACCTGTAGACAATGGTAACCTACAGTCCATGGTAACCTGTAGACCATGGTAACCTACAGTCCATGGTAACCTGTAGACAATGGTAACATACAGTCCATGGTAACCTGTAGACTATGGTAACCTACAGTCCATGGTAACCTGTAGACCATGGTAACCTACATTCCATGGTAACCTACAGTCCATGGTAGCCTGTAGACCATGGTAACCTACAGTCCATGGTAACCTGTAGACCATGGTAACATATAGTCCATGGTAACCTTCTGTATACCATGGTAACCTACAGTCCATGGTAACCTGTAGACCATGCAATCGGTAATCTGCAGACCATGGTAACCTGTAGCCCTTCTTGGTAACAAATGGTCATTGTTTTTATCAGAATATATCAATTCTTGAAATATCATGTTTTTATCCACAAGGACATAATTATGCAAGTCACATGTGATAAGGTACAACAATTCCGTGTCAGACAATTTCAGACTTCTCTAAACCAATGAAGCACCATTTCTTGGATTTACGAGATGTAAACAAACGCCCTATTTTATATTTACGTATGAAAATATGCGCCAAAATAAAGTATTAAACCATATTTTAATTGCGTTCCTCTAGAAAAAAATATAATATTCATAGATCATGTAGTAATCCCTGGCAATTAACTAAAATTCTTCCTGTATAAACCGATCCAACTTACCTTAGTGTTTAGTGAAACATGTGGTTGGAAGCCTGTTGTTAACTGTAAATTATCAATCAACATTTTGGTATGTAGGCATGAAGCAATTAACTGTATAAACGGTTCATAATTAGGTATAATTATTAATTTCTGTCTTTCTGCTTTACATATTTCAGGAATGCATCTATAACAGTCTAAGTGTTAACATGATACTAGAAAATGTACGGCGGAATGCATCTGTGTCACTTGGCGCAAGATTTTAGTCGCATGTACATGTACAACAATTTGGAACAATAGGAAGTTTCATATTTATGTACATGTATAACATGGAATAGACGTGAAATACACTTTTCAAGAAGTCAAGCGAATACATGACTCTTTAATTGCTTTTTCAACGATGTTTCAATCTTATACAGCGAAAAGTTCATCTAACCAATTTTCCAGGACTGTATTCTAACCAGTATTCCAGGACTGTATTCTAACCAGTATTCCAGGACTGTATTCTAACCAGTATTCCAGGACTGTATTCTAACCAGTATTCCAGGACTGTATTCTAACCAGTATTCCAGGACTGTATTCTAACCAGTATTCCAGGACTGTATTCTAACCAGTATTCCAGGACTGTATTCTAACCAGTATTCCAGGACTGTATTCTAACCAGTACTAACTCGCCTTCTACAAGGAGCTGGATAGTTCTCCACGTGTGGAGGAAATCGACAATTTTCTCAAATTATAATAGAAGAGTATGACCTGTCGTGACCGATATTCGAACCAGGATCGCCAGGTTATAAGTCCAACTTACTATCAACTGGATCATGGCTTCACTGATCTTCCATATTTTTATCAACTGGATCATGGCTTCACTGATCTTCCATATTTTTATCAACTGGATCATGGCTTCACTGATCTTCCATATTTTTATCAACTGGATCATGGCTTCACTGATCTTCCATATTTTTATCAACTGGATCATGGCTTCACTGATCTTCCATATTTTTATCAACTGGATCATGGCTTCACCTGATCTTCCATATTTTTATCAACTGGATCATGGCTTCACTGATCTTTCCATATGTTTATCAACTGGATCACGGCTTCACTGATCTTTCACATTTTTATGAACTGGATCACGACTTGACTGATCTTCCACATTTTTTATCAACTGGATCACGGTTTGACTGCTCTTCCACATTTTTATCAACTGGACCACGGCTTGACTGATCTTCCACATTTTTATCAACTGGATCACGGCTTGACTGATCTTCCACATTTTTATCAACTGATATCAAAACATGAACTGTTGAATCCTGTGACGAAATAAAAATAACATAAAATACTTGCATTAAGAAATGCATTAAAATGATAGCATTTTAAATTGAAACGGGTATCTATCACAAACACGTTTTGTTACAAAGAGTTTTTAAGTCATTAACAATATGGTTTGTCTCAAAAGCTGACATAATTATCTTAACAAGAAAGACAAGTGATATATTCTTCCAGCAGGAAATCTCTAAACAGTGTGTTCGTATGCATAATAGTCGGATAAAGTTTTTTTGGATGGAACACAGTTTCAGGATCGCTTTTACGAGAAAGATTCGGAAGGATTAATTTTCATAATATGAGAGACTCGTGGCATAGCGCCGAACAAAAAAATATTCAGCACATTCATTGCCATTAAAATTACCATTGTGTTTTCCTTTGAATTGCTGTAATTTAATGCAATGTTTTTTATCAGTTTGATTTCATTACAAACGAATAAATTCTATTTTTTAGTGTTGAAATAAAGCAATGCTCTGTGCCATTGAGCCGCAGCATAAAAATCTAATCAAAACACGGCGCTAGGAGAATTCGGTATGAAATATACTCACGTTTTTTTCTCGTGAAAATATTCGCTGCGGTTATGGTCGGTAGCTCCAGATACTTCAGCTTATGAGAAAACAAAAGAAAATTCCGAGTAATTTGGTAACAACAAACTCTGTTATCTAATCTTCATTTCCCCGTCGTTGAGTGCTTATAGCACAGGTAGCTTGTACTCTCTTAAGTTTTATCTATCGCACGTTAACGTTGTTCATCTTAAAGCCGCCGTTAACAATAAGTGACGTTTTATTCAAGTGGTGCTTAAATATTTCAGGTTTGATTTCATTCATCAAACAGTTTGATGGTGTATATATTCACAGTATAATCTCTCCAGAGCGGCCCCTCTCTTGTATGAGCAATAATTCTCCTTCAATAACAGCAAGATTTTCCCACTGAACGATTAATTCAACCTCTCTAGAGCAACAACCTCTTCAACAACAACAATGACACGATTTTGTACATTAATTATCTGTAGTGAAAAATACATAGTTTTCGGCAATAAGTGTGTACCTTTGATCTTTAGGTAGAAGCGGGCTTAGACATTCCGCGAAGGGGGCAGGCCGTTTTGACATAGCATTCTTCCGATCTGAAGTGCTCCCTGTATTAAATATCTCCAGAACGCTTATGCCAGGACTATATTCTAATAATACCCAGAGGGACAGTCCTACAAGAGCTGCCATGACTTCGTCCGTTTAGATTTATTGACAGTTTCAGATGTCCCACGTGTACCCCTGGTCCCTAGACGCACACACTAATTGGTTTATACTCAAATAATCAGCATCAATTATTACATCAAAATACGCGTATTATATATTTTATGACAAGGAGATCGATAAATCCTTGCAAACAACATGTAAAAGCTCATGCAAACTAGCCGGCGTGTTTGAGACTGTACAGGGTATTAAACATTGGCGAGTTAGAAAATTGTATTGATATTTTTCTCCCAGATATGCAAATATCAATGTCTGTCACGTACAGAACAATAAATAGTCTGTCAAACAAACCGAGTGGGAAGATAATTCAGACATTATGTAGACAAATCGTTCTTCTTCTACACACAATGATAATATAACTGGAATTTGTATCCGAAATTATACAATCCGTAGAACCTTCAACGTCTGGCTTTAGAATTTGTTTCATAAAAAATCGCTTTCCATAGATTCACAAAGGAGTATAAGAATAAAAAGAATTCCTCTACAGTGTAATTTTTTAACGACATGCATTGATTCGAGACTATTGTCATGAGAATACACGCTATACGAAGTACCGACACTAAGGCCATCCTTAAAAAATATTGTTGTTTGCGGTAACGCTACCCTTACTCACCAAAAAGGCCCCTACCTGACGCTTTTACCTATTGCGTGAATTTCTTTTTTTTTAATAAAAATAGCATTTTGACATGAATTCTGGTTTTAATACATGTAATTATGTAAAAATAAATTGTGATAAATATTTCTTACCTACCTACGTAAAAAATAGGGTTACCGAAAACAAACAAACAAACTCCTATCCGGAGGTTTCTGGTTCGATTCCTAATCAGTTGTGACATTTGAATCCCGTCTGAGTTTCAGTGCGAGTCCTGGTCAGAACCCAGCAAGCAGTCATCGAGACTCGATGTAAAATGATGTAAAATAAATCAGTTTTTTAAGCTGAAATTAGATTACAGCAAACAAACATTTCTTAAGGATAGCCATAGAATGGCAGAACCGACGAGCCTCTGTTCATTTATTTGATTTATATAAAAAGTAAGAAAAAACACTTACAACTAACAAGAAGTTCTTACTGCGACTGCATTGTTCACTAGCATACCCAAAGGAAAAGAGGACATGATTATTTCAAAGCCTGTACATCTTTTTATAATTGTAGATTAAGCAAGTGTGCGTTAAGTGAAGAGATCATCTTAAAAGTCAAGCTTTTATACGATTGGTCCAATCCCTGTCACATTTTAAAATGAACCAATGGTGAATGAGAGTGCAAGGGAATGGTTGTCATGGTTACTTGGATTGTGTGGTAAAACATGTGGTCTCTGAGATGCCAGCTTCCGAGTCCAGTCTTAAACAGTGAGTGACCAATGATTTTAACGACAACACATTTCTATAGGGCACCTTGACATGTTAATGGGATAGTCAATTAAATCGTGAAACAGGCGCGATTATATCTGTAATGCCCATCATTACCGAGGTTTTATAGAAATAACTCTGTACAATGGCTGTGAATATTAATGAGAACTTGTGCAATGACATCGCGGTGTAAGACAACTTAACGTACAAAATATACAACATCAATATTCCTAGTTTCAATGGAACATTGTCTGCATGTGTACCATCGATGTAGTATATTCACTAAAGTTCCATACCGATCAGAGTTTCAGACAGTGCAAATTGCCTCATTCGTTTGTTTTTTTGCAGTATCAGCATCTTTAATGCAATGAAAGGTCTCGCAGGGCACAGTCGGAATAATGTATTCACGTTACTAGTACTCCTATGCATTTCATGTACATGTAGGTTAATTCTTAGCCGTTGCCTTGTTTCGTATCATGGGCTGCTATTTTAATATTTTATGACGAATACGTAATCAGATATGTCAGTTTTTATAAATATTAGCTATAATTCAATAAAAGAAGTATCAGGTAAAATCATACTCAAATTTCTTGCATTCAGAAGATAATTATGTTTCATTCTTTCTCACGCATGTTTTGTATTTCTTTGGAACTTCTTTACGTTCTGGCTACATCGTATTATCGTTATCGATTTCTGACCAATATCCTTCCGCCTTTGGTCTTTGACGATCATTCGCAACGAATATAAAGTCAATATTAATACAGCACAGACAGTGTGCACGCATTGCTGAATGTGAAACTAACACTATTAATTCCTTGCGTTCTTTTGGTGTAATTAACTGAATTGAAGCCTTCATCAACCAAATTACTACTCTGTTAGCTCGTCCGTTACGTGTATTTAGTAGCTACTTTTTGATCAGTATAAATGCCGTAATTCACCGCGACAGTTCCGGATAGGCCGACAATTTACCACATCGTCCATTAACACGAACAATATTAATTTTTCGATAGCCAAACGTCTATGATTGTAAAGAATTACTGCAATCTAAAATCTCATCAATATTCGGCGGGGTAAGGAACACTAACTTGGCACATTTTTTGGATGTAAATGTAGCGAGTCTCGTGATTTCGGCCAATTATTGTCGTCTGCAACGGATCTGTAAATTCCAGCAGGAATATCCAACGAGGTAATTAAACGAATGGTATCCATTTTATCTTGTAAAATTTATCAATACAGATAACAAAGATGTTAAAGTTGCTTCGTCCGTATTCATCCTCGTGTCCAATTTCATTGATTACAATTGTTTCATGGACTACTTTTAAAGAACCCGGCTGTGCACGTGGTGCGTTTATTAGCCCATGAGTAAGATAGTATCAATCAGAAATTCCAAATGTAATCGATATTGTTTTGATAAGACCGAAGAAAATTTCCTACTCGCAGACAAGTGCGTTGATAGCGCTCGCTAATTTGCATGTTCCTCGGGATGCGGGCAGCAATGAACATAATACGCCGATAATTATAGAAGTCAACACCACAATAATAAAACTGCCATTTTCACCCAAATATTTGTTTCAAACAAGTTTCGCAAATGGGAAATCATCAAAACCGCAGATGAAGCAGCACTAAATCTATTGTCGTAAGCTTTGTCGGCAAACTTAACGACACAGCCACTTTGCATCTTTAGTAAAGAAAACATCGTATCAACTTGTGTATCCCCGTGAAGCATTCTTCTCATTAATCAAGAACAAGTTCTAAGGCTGGGTTTTAATTCATGGGAATTCAGAGATTTGGACTGACGGTTTAGTTTTCGATGAAATGAAACAAATTCCGGCTCGAGAGAAATGGGCGGATATGTAAAGCATAGGCGCCCATAAAAGTAGTAAAAGCTTTGAAAGGAAAAATCTCTGCGCTCAATGTTTCCTGCAGACAAATACAAAATGTAGTCTTTTTAAAGTACATGTACAGGTATGTATGCAAAAATGTTGTTTAAACGTTGTTCAATGGTTACATACATATACATTTAAACAATAGGTACAAGTTTATTGATACATGTTTGTTAATAAGCCTACCATGAACTTCATAACCAATCATGGAATCACTCGGAAATGATATACATGTCTACAGTAAAATGATATACATGTCTACAGTAAAATGATATACATGTCTACAGTAAAATGATATACATGTCTACAGTACAACCTCTCAAGACCGGCCCTCTCTTGAGCAACAACCTCCCTTCAACAACAGCAAAGATTTTCCCCCACTCAATGATTTAGCTATTGATACAACCTCTCTATGGCATCAACCTCTCAACAACGACATAATTTTGCTACTCCAAATGGGTGTTGCTTTGGAGAGGTTGCACTGTATAGCATACTAAGCATTATAGTGAGTGCCGAATTTTCATTTTTCATTAACTTGTCTTCTAAACGGCCAATTGTTAGATTATTTAATAGTGTCTTAGATCATTAGATTAATATAGCGAGTATTACGTTGTCAGTTTTGAAATCGTGTGCAGTTTTAATGACACAAACTCACGCAATGATAATTGGTTGCTCCGATGTTGTGATTATCCCCTAAGACGACTTGTGTTCAGCTTCTTTATGTTTGTCTGTTGTTTTACGGCACATGCGACAGTTATGGTCATTTCAGAGAGGAAGAGAAGACACGGGAGTACATGACATTTGTATCCCTACTTTTTCGATTACTTTTTCCTCGCTCTTTATCGTGCCCGGTGTAAAGCAAAGACACATGCCTTGCCCTTTTTATGTCCCCGATTATCGAAATGGCGGAATGACATGAAATGTTACCCCTGTACGTCTGTCCGTTCAAATTTTGGTTTCCGAGCGATAACTCAAGAAATATTTCATAGATCGGTTTCATATGTGTATGATAATAAGATACAGGTCAAATTCGATTTCCGTTAAAATCCAAACATTTTCACCGAAGTTATTGCCCCTTTTTGACTAAGCTCCCAGTGGTTTTCTAGACACAGTACTTGGCTCGGTAGTTGGGTCGGGGACACGTGTTCAGACGATAATATTGCAGCCATCCCATACTATACCTCCTCTCGCTTGTACAAAAGAAAGAAATTACAGAACCTTGTGCAAGCTTCTAATCCATCTTGAGTAATAATTTCCTGAGTGACCGTCTGAGCATATGATAGCGGCCATATTAACTAGCGTAGTAATACACCAAATGATCCCAGAGGACCTATTTTCTTCGGCTGTTGCGTTTGCAGACAATTTTTATCCGACCGTAACTTGAAGATTACCAGTTTTTCGTTTATTTGTTCAGAATACACCCAACAGATGGTGCATATTTTGTTCGTAGAGAATGAACGACCAGATTGTTCAATTATTTCGTATGTCTTTTTACGATAATGCCCACGTGTTGAAGCGCACTTTACGAGTTCTAGAAGCGTTATCGATAATTATCCTACTCGATCGGTCCAACGACAATCCTAATAAAAGAGCAAGATAATGCAAGAGCTACTTGCACATGAAAAAAATAAATAAGCAGTAATGTAAATAAAATCCGTATTTATTGCACTCTTTTGTTGACTATCACATGTTTTCATTAGTATTAAATCGAGTGTATATTTACAATGTATAAACAGGAATATCATTACATGTATATGACATGCAGATGAAGTTTTTGTGAACACGCCGCATACTAGTATTCGTTTCACGTTCAATGGATTGGGAAACTAACTGTGGCCTTTAAACCACTCATGGAAAATACATAATGTGACCTTTATTTCAGGGTCATTTAATAATGATAATAAACGACAGTTTTTAAAAGACTGGTCTTTATTCACAGCGTGGCCTTTATTCACAGCGTGGTCTTTATTCACAGGATGGCCTTTATTCGGAGGTGGTCACAAATTCATATTTTACTGTATTCTTGTTAATTATAATTCGAGAAAGTCACAAAGAACTGATATACATGTATATAAATTCAGTAACATGTACATTTTGTAAAATGCCTTCACAGTGCTGTTCTCTAATGTTTTTACGTCTATGTTACAACACATTAAATTTTGTCAGAGATCAGAACAATACACAATGACTCAGACCAGGATTTGTAAATTCATTGCTCACGATTTCAAAAAAATAGCCACCATTATGTCTGCTATTTTTACTTCATTGCCAAAGATCGCACGTAGAGAAAATAACACGCCCCCAATATATGTGTACGATTGTGTTAAAACAATCAGGCATTGAAATTTAAGACAATCATCGCGACGTAAGTCGTGCCTATTGCTTTATGGACTGTTTGTAGGGTGGGTGGGGTGGGATGGTATAAGCAGTGTTTGTGGATTTATGTTTACAGCCAAACCTGTAAACAATGGCCACCATTGGGAAAAACAAAATGTAGCCTTTATTGACCGGTTGCCTTTATTCGGAAGACGTTTTGTTCTAAATAATCAATGACGGTATTCTAAAAGAATGAGTTTTATTCACAGGGTTGCCTTTATTCGGAGGTGACTGCTAACACAGGCTTGACTGTATTTGTGTGTATTGGGTGTTTGTATGTTTAGAACTACATTGTCTGATTGTGTTTTTTGTGATACTGTTTGTGTTGGTGGTGTCCTTGTTACTATATTTTACTGGGGGTTAACGTTGCACGAGCAGTCTTTATTTGGAGTTATTTGATGACTTCTCCAGTCTTAATCTAGTATGGAGGAAGACCCCAGGTCGTATACCTAGGTAGAACCACCGACTTTTCGTTAGTTCGTTGGAAAGCTTCCTAAGATGTGAAATATGCCCGGTCCCGAGCGGGATTCAACCCACAGCGGCGAGCGGCTAGTGATCACTATAGTCAGAGACCACAACCACTCGACTATAGATACCCCCTTGTGATGATATAGCCTTAGCGGTGAGAGTGAAAAGGGTCCTGAAAATCCAATTTTGGAATCAGACCGATAGTTCACCTTTCCATAGCCGTCGCTCGCTCGGCGCGCATGAATTTTGATGCGAACCAAAGTACTACGTTTTTCTACATCCACCATGGAATTGTTAAACTAGTTCCCATTTCATGTTGCATCGTAAGTCCATGTAAGTTCAGTTTCCATGAGTACTTTGATTTACATTGTATTAAACGAGATGCGAATAATCTGCACATCGGCTGTTATATTGAACTGGTAAATTATACGAAGCAGGCTCATTTTGTGGTATTGTAAAATGTTATATCGATCTCCAATTGCAGATTTTCAAGGTTATTTCTCTAGAGTCGTTTTAAGTTACTATGTCGGCCGCTAAATATTGTACACGTAACACATTCTAAACTACATACATGTACGTGTAATTTATTATACTTATATTAATTAAGCATTAGAACGTTTCTATTTTTCTTTTTAATGATTTTTATTTAATTTAGAAACGCAAGTAGAGCAAAGCAAATATAGACTTTAAATTATTTTAACACCAAATAAATTGAGATGGATGTTGACCAACAAACCAAAAAGCTGCAGAAGAAGCAGCAACGAAGGGCGACAGCTACAACAACAACAACGACAATAACATGAATAATAGTAGCAACAACGACGGCGTAAACAACAACGACATCATCATCAACAACAACAACAGCAACAACTAGGACAACAATGACAACAGCAACTACGACAACAACAACAATAATAAAAGTAGCAGTCACTACTCGCTGGAACAATGGCTTTAACAGATACTTGTCATTTCAATTACATGAGATTCAATTGTTGTAATTATTGTAATTACTATAATAAGTAATGAACTGCTACGTTATTCTGTGCTTATTCAACAATGGGTTTTCCTCACTATTTACGCATTTATGTTATATGAGTCAACGAAGTGACTGGCCATAACACCACTAAAACATTTATGTGAAATATTGTAAATGTTTAATACAAATTCGATCTGTCTCCGAGCAGTGACTCACACTAGCTCTCTTCTGTATAATTTTATTCATAATCGTTTGCGTAAAAAGCCATCGCACCAAATATAGTATAACAAGACCATACTTGTCATAGAAACATGTACAGTAACGAACGGATATTCAATACTATCCATGGAAGTTTTATATCAACACGAAACTTGAGCACTTGTGAAACAATGTTAGATAATTGGCCACTGAATGTATTTTGAACTGATGATTTCGTAATACAAACAACTAGCCATTCAGAATCAACAATGTGTGTCGCAATGACCGCCCACGGTGGGTGACAATAAATCTATACACTTGGTTATATATTACTCAGCTTGAATCTCATCGTGCTAAAGTAGTTGCATCAAAGTACAAACAATACGTAATTTCTAGGGCCTAAAAGTTGTTTGTTTCAACTTTCAAGAACGGCTTTATTTCGTAATTTTCTATTTGTGTCATGTCCCTATTTACAAGTTCTTGAACAAGGGTCAAGGAAGGGACCGGATATGAAAAAGATACGTTTATTATCCGCCATATTTGCGCGTCACATAATTTAGGATATTATAAATCAAAAGCGATGCCCGAAGTGTGGAATCATGACCCTTATGTGTATTTTATTGCATTAAGGGTCGAATTCACAAAGAAATTACCACACCCATACATAAACCAGGTAACCTTACAATATCGAACGTCCTTTGAGCACACAAAGATCAAGACCCGATTTTTAAAAGGATGAAACGGACACAGCTGTTTCGTACCATATGTTGAATTTGACAACTGCCACGGATTTAATCAGATGGTTAGATTATAACGAACTTCTATATCACATATTTCAATTAGGTACGCAGATACAGGATTAGGTCCAATCGTATTTCCCATGGGATAAATTTCAGCTTAAAGTAAATAATGTGTGTAAAGTCTTATCTATCATTTTAATAGTTATTCTAGCTTTGGTACGTTGTTTATACGGTGGAAAACAATTCTTATTGTTTCACCGAAACTGTGTGATATATCTTATAGGTAATACAATGTGATACAATTGTTTACAGTCTTAATCAGACACACGAACATAACAATCACTATGCTTGACCAGGCAAAATAGTTCACTGATTGTATTTCGGTAGGCTATATAAGTATACATCACATTTATCACGTTATTTTTTGGAAACTGAACGATAGTGCATCTTTCCATAGTCGTTACTCGCTCAGCGCGCATGAATTTTGATGCGGACCAAAGTACTATGTTTTTCTACATTAACCATGCAATTGTTTAAATTAGTTCCCGCTCCATGTTGCAGTGCCATATCAGTTTCCATGGGTACTTTCAGTACTTTGATTAAATTTCCTACATCGGAATGTATCGTCGGGAGATGTCAAACAAGGGTTTTTATTTGTCCTAAGCTGCTGATGGTGCTATTAATTAAGAATAATCCTTTTTCATGATGAGTGGAATCAGGGACACTATATTACAATATGGAAATATAGTGTCTCTGATGGAATCAAATATTAAGCATATAAATCCAGTTATTATCGTGGTTGTGCAATACGTGCTATTGATTGGTGGATTAAGTCATGTGATCCTCATTGTACTTTAATTAAGATTAAATCGAGGAAAATATGGTTGTAAACTAATATTGATATGTCCGTAAACAATGAAGGAGTGTCTGTTTAATACATGTTCAATGTTCAATGGTAACTGCCACTTGAAATGAATTGTTCACAAATAAATCAACTTTGAATATACTAACTACAATGTGTATACATGTATGGTTTCAACTTCCAGCACAGAATGACAGATAGAAATCGATCTGATTGAAATACGATTACATTTTTAACAGTCTCGGGATCAGTTTATTTATCGTCTGTTCAAAATGAAACTCCATATATGTCCAAGACCGTCATTATATACACGTGATGGTCAGATGTGAAATCATTAGTCAACCAATAAAAGTAACAGGAAAATATATTTCGGGGTTTTCAAAAAAAATAAAAAATACGATGTAATGATGTGATTAGTTAAATCAGAGACGTATAACGTCTCTGGTTAAATGTGGCAACTAAAAGTGAAACCACTTACTGAAGGATCTTTAGTGACTGACAAAAGAATAATACTTCCATGCAGAAAGACACACCAAGATTGTTGATCATCGATAAATGTTCTTATAGAAAAACATGTACAGTATACGTATTTATCGTGGTGATTTTTGCATCGTGTATGCATGAATACATATTTGGAAGTAGTACCAGTGAAACCAAACGTCATTATATCTTACCATAGCAAGTATTTAATGATGACGCATATTATCATTATTAAAGTTTGTTTATGAAGTACTTATATAATTATCATTTTTTACCTCCGAGTAAAGGTCACATTGTGAATAAAGGTCATTCTCTAAAAAAACGGCATTGATTATCAAAAACAAAATGACCTTCGAATAAATTCCACCTGTCAATAAAGACCACATTATGTTTTTCCCAGGGGCGGCCTTTATTCACAGGTTTGACAGAATATGTAAATATATGTCTGTGTATGTCTGTGTATGTATGTGTATGTATGTGTATGTCTGTGTATGTATGTGTATGTCTGTGTATGTCTGTGTATGTCTGTGTATGTAGGAATACAGTCATGTATGGAAATAAAGACCTGGTAAATACAAACGGTACAATCTTTATTATAGAACATAGCAACGGCGTGACTAACGGCAATGCATATATCAACTTGGTATTTTAATTATTGATGACTATTGATTCTTTAATTGTTAAAGATTAAAAAGAGTTCCGGGTAAAGATAAAAAATAGAAAATAGTTTTACTTGCTAAATAACGTTCAATGAATTAAAATCATCGTAAAATTCGGAATATTTTTTATAAGTTTTTACTATAAAAAGTCTAAGACTAATATAGGATGTGCTTAATTAACGTTTGTGGAAAAGATATCAGAATAAAATGCGCCTTCCATAAGTTTTACCAAAGACTTATTCAACAGACAAAAGGTCTTTGCTCAGGACAGAACGTCTCCCGAGTCACTTCTGAACTGACATTCGAGAACTTCTTTGTACTATCGGACAGATGACTTTATTATAAATGCGCACTAATATCCAATAATAGTCAGCGAACTCGGTCAAATTTGAATCCATAATGACTGACTAAGGAACAAAGGGGACACTAGGGATCTCAACGGAGGTGTACAGCACGCCACCATCGGGCGTGAAAGTAGTCCGCGATATAAAAAGATTCATCATTAATGTGTTTAATAATTCCCATTGTAACAAATGATGCATGCCGCTACTGTTAGATGAAGGAGAATGGTGTCATTTCCGGCATTATTGAACTATTCAGCCAAAAACTAGCTAGTCGGCAGGTTAGAAAACAATGCTGCATTCGTAATTCAGTTTTAAGATAATCACATACGCATTGCTCTTTGTACTAAACAAATCTAAGCCATCCTCAAAAATTGTTGGGTTAATGTGACGAGACCAGCCTTTTGTGAATGGGTATAGAGGTAAGTATAGGCATTTAACATTTCACCTAAAATATGCATACTCAAGATTTGAAATAAAATACAGGCAGGAATAAGTTAAGAACGAAGATTTTTTTTGTCAGCCGGGGTTCGGAAGAAGTTTCTGCGAACAATTTTTAAGGATGACCTATGAGCTAGCTTTAATCTAATGATATATTTCTATATTCCCGTATTTTATAAATTAAGGGTATTGATATTTTAATACATAAAAATGTGTTCTAAATACTGACGTTTCATGAATTGTATTCACTGGAAGTAATTATGTAGGTATGGCCTTCATGCAGTGACTAAAGCTTGGAAAATTGGATGAAATTCACGAAAAAAAGCTCACATATGTATGTACGTGTATATGTCATCAATGTCACTTTATCTTAAATTTGTTTTGTCTGAACGATGCACGTGCGGCTAACAGACGGACAGTGAGAATGTATCATGATCCTATCTCAAGTGAGTGACATATGGTTCACGGTCGGCTGTGACTCACGGTAGAACGAATACTTACATATGATAATGATTGGTGAAATTTTCTTAACATCCTAAGTATTCTTTGAAAATTTATATAGTTTGAGTATAATATCTTACCGGTATATGACTGTCGATCGCTGCAACTTACTGCCATTAAAACGCAAATGTTTCAGTGGGTCAAGGACTTATATACATATATATAAGTCCTTGAGTGGGTATAACGCCGCTTTTACGAATATTTTTATTTCAGTCATGTCATGACGGCGGCCAGTTCACCTAACTAGTCTTTTTCTGGCCTGTATTCTAACCAGCAACTTTACTAACTAATACATTACAAGGAACCGACAATTTCAACCCTATATTCCCCACGACCTCATTTAGCCAGAAATATTTTTACGCCTAAATTTTATTTTACGAGTGGTGTTTTTTTTTTTATTTGAGACTGGGTCATTGACTCATACAGGCCTAAACAGGAACGCGAAGTCCCTAGAACAACCTTATACCAAATAAGTCTATCTAAACCTGTCCCCAATATATATACCTGTAGATGCATAACATCATTAGCCTAAGAAAGTTCTGTACAATCTGGCTTTTATGACAAATATCTTTAATGCAATTATTATCTTTTATTTTAAAATCTGAATTTAATTATCTATACTTAATTAAAAACAATGGTCAAATACCATTTTCTGCTGAAATTATTTTTTAAGTAAAAACCACTTTGATCTGATTATCAAATGCATATATGACGGCACCTCGGTAATAATCGAATGCCGTGTATTTTATTTTTAGGATAAAAAACCTACTTAAATTTACACTTACTATTTACATAATAAAGTGAGGTCAGCGATTAATTCAGACGATTTAAAAGTCGCCCATACTTCGTTTAGTTGCCTGTTGATGTACAATGAGGAAACATTATAACAAAGCGAAAGTGACTGTCTTACTTCCACGCGGATGATTCATATTGATCTTCCTTCCATTGATATACGGAACTATTTTGTTGAGCGCGTAAGGATAACGGGCACCGACTCTGCGTTGTTCGGTCCAATTGTCATACTGACTATCGATGGATTGAGTTGAAAACATTTTGAGATTGTGTGTATAATTGTGATATTAAAGCCATGGAGGGGATTTATTTGTATATCATTCCATTTGTGTTTATTCAAACTATTTATGCACAAGATACAGGTAATCTTACCGGTTTTTTGGAATTTAAAATATTTTACGTACCGTGATTTGATGAGACCCGTGTTGGAATACTGAATTTGGATTTATAATTAATTTTTTGTCCACTGGAATTTTCACTATTATTGCAACATTGCAGTGAAATGAATATTAAATAAAAGACAGTAATCGTTCGTTTATTATCCCTTTTAATATTTCATACCCGTTTTTGCTGTATTTATTTAGCAGGATTGACAAATCCGCATAAATTTTCTACCCCACCCACTTTCGTTTAACATTTTCGAATGTGTCATGTCCCAATTATGTGTCATCTGTTTTAAGTATACAGAATTGATTATGTTGTAAATTTTCTACAAAAAGGTAAACATAAGTTGTGTATTATACCATCCTTTGTAGAAATAACCTGGGTTAATTAGTGTATATTATGTAATATGTTTATATTTTTAACGAAATTGTTTACTAATTGAGATACATGTTAATGTTTATTTGTTCAGGTTATTTGTGCCAGTTTGATCCTCAATAAAAATATCATTCAAAGATTGCTAAATAAACAACGTTTTCATCATTGAGAGATAAAGGTATGATTAATGTATACCTGGTGCTAATTTTGGCTCCCCATCTGTTTTAGATGCTGGCTGGATAAAATATATATATTAAATAAAACATTAATTGTAATTATTATAGCGGAGGCAAAATAAAAACATGCTACAGTATTTTGAACTTGTGAGTTCAGTTTAAAGATTTGAAATACCACTGCCATTGAGGCAATTCTTAAAAATTATTTTGTTTGTGGTAATGCTACCTATGTTCCAAAAAGGCCCCAACCCAATTTTTTCTTTTGAGTAAATTAAAAAAATAAAAACAGCATTCTAACATGTATTTTGGATTCAACATAAAAAATAGATTGTAAACAAAAATTTGCTACCTACCCACGGAAATTATGCTGGGTAGGGTTTAAATACTGCAAAAAACAAATATTTTTTAAGGACAGCCTAATCTCAGAAAAAAGTACTTCTAGAAGAA
Organism: Lutraria lutraria; assembly: GCA_964023205.1. Classification (NCBI taxonomy): domain Eukaryota; kingdom Metazoa; phylum Mollusca; class Bivalvia; order Venerida; family Mactridae; genus Lutraria; species Lutraria lutraria. The sequence goes on along the minus strand of OZ026843.1, from coordinate 14,098,823 downwards.
TATGTTACTTCTCTCTAAATGCAGCTCTTTAATTTCATAACAGCCATTTTACAGTGAAAATTGTTTTGCTTTTGCCTACATGTATGTAGCTAATTAGAATTTATCAAATTAATAAAAAAAATCTACATGTAAGGTAAAAAAATCTTAAGTGCTCTGTTTGGGTCATAGTTTTCTCTCAGTCACAGACAGTTATTCAGTACTTATGCTCAATAAAAGTGGATTATTTGATTTATTCATACCAAAACTTAAGATGCTAAACATGTGTTTGGGATTTGTGCAGTGCTCAGGCTTACAACGTATCTAATAAGCCATTAAATTGAATACCTTGTAGCTAGTTAAATTGGTATCCAAATGTTTGAAAAATTGTCCCTAAATAGACCCATTTATTGGTTCATGTTGTAACTTGTACCTGCATGATGTTCTTCTCAGAATTATTTAAAAAAAAAACACTTTAATATATTAATTTCATGTCAGAAATTTGTAGTTGTTACAAAATTCATATTTATGTTAACACAATACAGAAAAATGCCTCATTTCTTGAGTTAGTTGGCATGGTGTAACAGTTAAACTGCTTTACTTTAGTGTATGGTCAATGCTGGTACATTTGTATTAAATTTTGTATGTATGTATGACAGAACAAGTCTCGATGAATATATGAATGTTTACTTATAAACTTTTAATTTCTATCTTTAATGACAACTATTACAAATATTTGTAAGCAAGCTAGTGTTGTTTTCTTTTTTGCTTTCTCTTTCAAATGCTCCTTTAGGAATAGAATTTTGAAGAGGACTTAGATCTGCATTCATGCTGTGCATGATGATGATATGATGTTGTGGAAATAAATTTCAATGTAGTCATACATTCTAGACTGTTATATTCCTTAATCAATTAATATCTCCTTCACTGTGAGCTTAATCAATTAATTTCTCCTTCGCTCTGAGCAAAAAATGATTTTCAGAGCTGTAGTTTAAAGAATTAAGTGTTAAGTCTTCAGTTAGGCTAGTGCCAAGTTCTCCTTCTTCGGCTTAACTTTCTCATACATTTAATGGAAAAATCAATCAATGCATATTGAAGATGCAGAGGATTCTCTTTCTACTTCTAGTCATTATGCAATATTTGCTTGTAATGCTATCAGGCATACACCTATTGGGGGCCATTATTACTGTAGAAGTATTCAATTGCACCCTCTGACCCAAAGGAATTACATTAAAAGCTGGTATTCGTATAGAGGAACACACATGTTATATCCCTGATGATTTATTTTATGGTTGAAAACCAGTTGTTGAATAGGGATTACATGGATCGTTTGTCTTCAGATTATGCAATTTACAAGTGCCAGGCTGTTTGAAATGAAGTTTCATTTGCCTCAGTTTATTTAAATGCTTCAATGGTGGTTCAATTAGTGAGCTTCATGTATGAATTAATTGGTTTTGATTATCTGGCTGTTAGATAATTGAAGCCCCTATGCTTCACAATCACTGTTCATTATTTCATTGCTGATCCTGTATTAAATGTAACTTCCATTATTTATTTATTAGTGAATCAGAGTCGATGTCTACTCTTATACCCATTGGTTTTTATCATCATTGGTTACATGTGCAAAAAGCAATATTCCAGCATCGATCTAGCAATGGTTGACTCATGAAATATTGAGAAACCTTAAAAGAGAAATGTTGTATAGGATTTGTAAAATCAATAGAGCTTGGAGCCAACTAGGAGAGAACATTACTGTACATACTAGAGTCTGCCTGCCTAGTATGTGTAACTCGTATCTATTTTACTGTTTCAAGCATGTGTAAATGTGTGTAAGTGAACTTTATCCTTTCCTGTCATGATTCATTCTGGTCAGCATTTGCCTAGTTTTCTTTTTTGGGGGGGGGGGGGGGGGGTGCTGTTCCTGAATGACATTCGAGCCTCCCTAAAAAATTGTTTGTTTGCCGCTTCCAACCCATACTTTTTTGGCTTGTGTTGGTAGGTAGGTAAATTCTCTTTTTTTGCCATCCTCCCATTATATTTGACTTAAAAGTTAAATTCATACAGAAAATATTTTTAAAACACGGAAATAGTAAAAAAAAATTATTTTCTTAGACTAGTCAAAAATATTTGGACTGGCAGGTTTTTGGTGGGTTAGTCGGATGGGGCAAACAAATAAAATCTTAATTTAGGTCTCATTGTTCCAACAGTGAATTAGTTATCTTCCAATCAATGATGTGTATTTGTGAACAAAGAAATTTCCTCAGAACTGTTAAGTTAATTTATGAAATGGTTATAAAAATTAGTTAGTATAAGGTAATTTTTGCCTATAAACACACACAGAATTTTGAGAAATCTGCTGAAGTTGTTATGGAGAATATAAATCTGTAAATTTCCATAAAAGTAGTAGTACTGAATAAATTTCAAGTTTTTTTCAGGAAAAGGGGAAGACAGTAGGCATTGGTAAAATCAGTGAAAATTTAACACAAAAGCAAATTTTGAGTATATTCATTGTGGCGCCAATAGGGGAAATTTTAAGGGGGGAAATAAAGCATATTTGTTGAGGGGATTTTTAAGTACTACTATGCAGTGTCAGTACTGTCACTTTCTTACTAAATCCTGTATGATTCCTACTGGCTTAAGTCAGTAAAATTGTAATTTCATGTTTATTGGTCCAGTTCCAAAAACTTTTCTAACGCAATACTAATTTGTTCTTGAAATTGTTTGCTTCAATGAAAAAAATATCTGAAGAGAATTTATGGTAGTCTGTTCTTGTTTGTCATTTATGTCAGAATTTATAGGTGTCTGTCCTAGATAGTACATTGTATTATGTGTCAGGCTTGTGATTCTTAAATTGGAAGGTTTATCGCAGTTACTGTAAATCTTACATTTATGGCAAGCAAATTGTCCACTTATTTGACAAAATATTGTATATTGATAACACTTAATTTATAGTTAATGCCTATTACTGTACATTCATAGGTTTAGACATCAGAAATACCGTATATAAGTCTTGTATTTATAAGCTTTTGTTGATATAGAAGTTGAACAGCTCATCAGAGACAGAGACAAGTAAAATATTGTTTGTTTCTCATTTAGATAGTACTGAAGTTATTTTACTCATTAACACAAACTACTTTACTACAAACCATACATATTAAGATTGCTGACTTGATATATCAAAAGTTGAGTCAAAAATGACCTTTGTATGATAATTTTAAGAATCAACAAATTTCCTACTTATATGTAGCTCGGCCATGTGTTTTGAGCCATGACCATCTGGGAGATGTGGATATTCAGAACGTAATATGTTAGTGAATAAAGGGCATTTACGGATAATAAGTAAGAATAATTTAGCACAACTGTATTTGTAAGTGATGCTGGTGCGATGGATAGAACGTAATCTGTATGAACCAATAGGCATTTATTCAATTTCAGATTTGATCCGAACATCCATGTATCCCTTATTTGGCTTGTTCTGAATAATTTCATCACTGCTCAAAACACAAAGTCAAGCTATACAGTGTAATACTAAAAGAAGCCTTTTTCCCAGAAGTACCCAATATGTTTTCTTTAATTTGTTATCTTTTCAGTTTTTATAGCTAAGAGATGCTCTTACAATTTAAGTAATTCAGGTTTGGGTGTATAATTACTGTACCACAATATCTAAATGAACACTGATTTAAATCAGGTTGAAATCTATATATCTAATGCAGACTTACATATCAATTCATGTGTCTCCCTTTTGAAATGCAATTTTATACTGCAAAACTGTTTATATTTTGTAAACATCTTTTCAGTGTGGCTTTAAATTTTATAAGACTGATGATGATCTCGCTATTTTATTATGACTATATCATCATTGAAATTAAGTATCTTTCAGCCTACATCATGTATTTTGTATTGCCTTCTATTAATTGGTATGTTTATTGTCATTATAATTACTTTAATTATTTTATTACATATCATTCCTTTGTCATATAAATAAACATGTATTCTCCTGTTCAGTTTGTAATTTGTTGATCAGATCTCGATGACTGAATTAATCAAAGTACTGAAAGACCTCATGGAAACTGAACTCACAAAATTTGTATGGACTTGCAGTGCAACAGTGAACTAATTTAACTATAATTATTGCATGGCAGATGTAGAACAATTTTATGTAGTACTTTGGTCAGCATCAAAATTTGTGCGCACTGAGCAAGTGGTAGCTATGGAAATCTGAGCTATCATTCAGTTAAAAAAAAGTTAGCTTCTTGTTTGCTGGGAATATTTATAGAAATAGTTTCTTTGTACTGAATCAGGAATTTGTTGTATGCATACAGTTCATTGAGTCAGGGCGTATGTTTTCACTTTTTATTTGGGGCACATGTTGGGAATTAGTCACATCCTGAAGCTGGTAAATTGAATGATGTATATTAACACTTGTCTATGTGTTCTACAGAGACTGTTTCTGGTCCTGTGCTTGGTTAAATAATCCATTAACATTTACTTTATGTGACCCAAGGCTTGGTGCCATGTCTGGATTGTGGAGGATATCATTGTTTTAGTCTGCAGTATGTACATGTGTCTGCAGCATAATTCAGTGTACTGTGTGAGCCTTAAAAAATTCTGATGGAACCCCCCCCCCCCCCCCCTGGATTCCATTCCGCCTTTTTCCACTTTTTGTTCATCAAGTGTTCAAATTTTAATGCCACAATAATTGCAATTAATTTACATGATAAATGGCTGGACAGTATTTATCTTAAACTGTTTTTCCTGAACTTATCATATTATTTTACTGACTATAATGATGAAGTACCCATACAAACTTATCTGTATAATAAATTGTGTCTGGTGGAACCTCAGTTAATTGTTTTCTTTGAAATTGCTTCACATTTCCCTCCAAACATCTGTCAGGCACAGAAAATGGTTGGTAATCATACAAAATGGTGTTTTCTCTCTGTGTGCGTGAGCGTGGAGTCTCTCATTCTCTTTACCAAATCAATAGTAATCTAATTCTCTATTCTTGTGTTTTCTTAGGAGAAATGGAGTGGTCAGCTTAGAATGTTGGGAAATGGTTTTAACACAGTAATTGCATTGTTAGAAAGCTTGATGCACATAATGCTCTCTGTGTTTTGTAATGAGCTCTGTTGTTTGAATGCATGGACGGAGCAATTTGAGCGGAACTGACTTTTGAAAACAAGTGAAAACATATTGATGGATTTTGAAAGTACTTGAAAGAAATGTTAATTGTTCACCACCATGTGCACGCCAGACCCAGGGTAAAACCACCTCTAGAAAGAAATCAAGTTTAGCCAATAACAAAAGTTAATATCTTTGAATTAAAACCTTTATACATATAATTATATGTACATGTACCTCAAATTTTAAACATTCTGAGTCAAAGCAGCGTGTATGGTTATTGACAGGTCACTCCAGACTAGCTGAGCTGTGACAAAGCAGTCTTCACGTTAACCCACTAGCCCACTGCCCGGGGCTAGTAAATTTCCTATCGGGCTAGTGAATTTTCTAAAAATTGTGCATTCGGGCTAGTGGTAAATTGCTTATTTTCAACAGTCCACATATAGTTCGGGCTACATGTAGTGCTTTAAAAAATTAGTTCGAACTCTGCAAAGCTCTCTTAAATTTGAGTTTGGCGAAAGCAGGCTCCATTTGTTGCTCTTAGAATAAGTTAAGCCATATAAAATTATTAATTATTGTACCAGTAATGGTTCATGTAATAAGTTCAAGCAAAATCTTGGAGTCTTCGTGTGTCATTATCAAAGCTCTAGATAACATTATGGCACTTTGAAGTTAAATAACCTTTGGCATTTCTATGCATCAACTACTACATTTGTACTCATTTCATTGATTCTTGAATAGTAACTGACTAAGCCCGGCTTGTCTTATAATTTACATCATCCCTTTGGATTTCTGGCTACATGTACCTCCTGTTCCATATGGTAGAGTCATGTCTTTCCAAATCCTTTCCTTGTAGGCTTGTAAGACTGTATGTGGTGATGACACATGGTGTGGTACAGTGAACATGTTTTGTTAATCATGTTTCCAGCTTCATTGACCATCATAGCTACACAGAAAACATGTATCAATAAAGAACTTATGACCCTGTTTTATTGCTTTTTATTGGTCATATTTCACTTCAAGTAAATGTGATATTGTTGTATATTTTATACATTGTGAGACATACTTGAGTGAGTTACGATGTCTGTTGGTAAGAAGTAAGGCCCCTCTCTGTGTGAGACACATTGCATATCTGGTTAACATATCTTGTTGGGAGTTCATTGTACATATATATTAACATCTTATCACACTGTTTGAAATCCCTTGTTAGCAGGCACTAAATGCCATCAATGCTTTGGTCTGATTTTGTGATTAATCATTGGGTATGGTAGGAATTTCTATGTATCAAATAATGATTGTACTCAGTTTTTTGTGAACTTCATTTGTTACTATTAAGTTGGGTTTATAACCTTTTCTTTGGAGTAATTTATGCTCCTTCTGGTTATTTTTAAAATTTTATCAGCAGGAAATCTACAGAAATGCCTATGACTGTATGAGTAATCTTACCGATGAAGGGCTTGTCATGGAAACGCCTTGTGTAAGATTTAACATTAAGACAGGTAAACAATACAATTCCTTTCTGTTTCCGTGGATACCAGATAGGGGTCACATGATATTGTAGAAACATGCATGCATGACATGCTGGTATGTTGTAATAGAATGAAACATTTAAGAAATTCATCTTAGTGTTCCTGTGGTGTTATCTTGGGTCTGTTTTTAACTGGCTTATTGTTCAGATTTTAGTACTTATGTTAAAACAGCATCACTGGAAGCATGCTCCCAATTTTGTGAAAGATAATTTTTTATTGTTATGTATTTGTGTTTATGGCTGGATCAGAATTTATGAAACCTGTCTAAACTCTAATAATAATCTGGCAAGTAAACCCCCCAAAAAATCATTCAGTCAGTTAAAAAATTTCAGTGAACTTAAAAAAGGAACTTTTTTCTGTCCTGTAATGGCTAAAGTGGTCATACATGTACTTTAAATAGCAAGAAGAGACAACTGTTTTTTTTCACCATTATATAGGAATGTGGTTCAGGGCCTATATGGAGGGGGAATAGCGTCGTGAAGGCAAATCACTCACCTCAATCCTCTCCGAGCCATCTGGTGCTTGAGGCAACTGCAAGGGTCCTCCACCTGGCTTTATCTGCAACAACTCAAGGTGTCGTCTCCATGGTCAGACCTGATATTCAGGTCTTTGAGAACGTTGTGTTTCCAGATCTCTTTCGGTCAGCCTCTGTTCTTTTGCTGGGGTGTCCATCTGAGAACTAACCGTGACAGCGAGTTGGAAATACTTGGGCCTGGGGAAAATAACAAGACATTAGACACTCGTACATATCTTCACAACAGTTAATTGCCATTACATTTTAACAATTGATTGTTTAAGACAAAATAAGCTGTTCAATTGATCAATTTTGCAATATTTTTTGTTAAAAAATGCTCCCTATAAAAATAAAATTCAACTGAAGAGGAATTTTTAAAGATTATAAGGAAAGCATATTACATGTTTTTCAGACAAGGGAAATGGGTCCTAATTTCGACCCCAAATCTGTCCCAAAAAAGCACTGAAAGATTATAAATGTTTGAATAAATTAACATACAGATAAGTTCTCTAGAATTGTAACCTTTAGATTATACATTGTAGATGCTCCATTCCTTTACCAGCCCCTCTAGTTGGGTTTAATTTAGTGCCCTCAGTTTCTTTGGGATATGTAGCAAATATTAACAAATAAAAAGTCTGTTATTGAAGAAAGTATCAAGCTACAATTGTGATCACTTCATTGTAGATTGTGTCTGCATCAATGCAAAAACTTTAAAGTAGCTCATAACTCAGAAACTATTTAATTAGAGGTAGCTACACTGTACATGGTACTTCATAGATATATAGTATACTGATCTCACTGAGGTGATGGACTGAGTGTTTGTACCATTTGTAGTGCTCTTGTCTTAGAATAGAACTCAGACATTGAGTCTTAAAGTTCATTGAGTCTCAAAGTTCTATCTTAGTATTAAATCTTTGGGGAAAAGGCAAACATTGATGTATAATTCTGATAATAGTTGTTAATTGTTCTGTTCATTTCACTGGGAATGTATTATTGATCTTTTGTTTCTGCCTAATTAACAGATGCTGTAGGAATGATTTATGTAGGCACATGGAATACTTTTCTTATCTATTGTTTGTATGTCTTTGGTAAAGCATAATAAATTAGCAGTACTTCAATTAAGGTTTGTACAACTGTACGGGTGTACTTAATTTATAGGGTTTAAAAAGAAATTAAAACCTGAATTCTATGACTTGAAAGAATCCAATCTACCAACAGATTAAGAGGTTGCTGGTTCGAAACCTGAATGAGAGGCACATGTATATAATTATGTCACCACTGCATGATTATCACAGTACTTAACCAGGCTTTTTATTCACATTTAATGATTTTGGGAAAGGTACAGTACTGACTGATTTTAGAAAAATGGGGTAAAATTTGAACATATTTCAGTCTTTTGAAAAGTTTTTCTTTTGAAATTGAAAATTTGTCCTTTGTTTGAGATATCGGAAAAATGGTTAAGGAAATTTTCACTGTAATAGGAGGAGTTTTGAATGATCTCCATATGGGTAAATTTACTGGTACCTGTAGTATTATGTTAGGCAAAACATACTGATTTTAATACTGAAAATTGTCAATGATGGCATTAACTAAATATACTAATGAATGCAATCAAGACTAATATGATCACTACCGGTAACTTTAGACTTCAGATGATTTACCTATGTTTCTTCCAGGTAATACATCTTGAACTGTAAAAAGCAACAAGACTCATTTATTTGCTGTTCTGTCTTGTGTTATATTCACACTTATGTTTTTATTCCATTAGCGTTCTTGAATAGTCTACTTACCAGAGCTCATCAAGTCTTGTTTATATTCTCTTCCTTGTCGTAACTACTGGATACCTGCATGTGTGTAATGGTAGTTTGTCATTTTTATATCAAATCTGTGCTCTTATCTGAGGTTTTAAATGCTGTACTGTTGTTTAAGTCAATTTTTTATGATGATACTTTGTTTAAAAGGATGATTTAAAGTGTATGATTATTTACAATACAACTTTTTTTTGTTACGGAATAATTAAATTCTTTAGAAATAGACTTTAATTGCTCTGATATTTACAGATCCCCTTAAAAAATAATTCATGAAATCAAGATTTTTTTAAAAACTTTTCATGCATATTTCATGAATAGTTCTTGAAATAAGAATACTTATTTGGCAGGGGATGTGTTTAATGGCCTCTACTTAGGAGTGGGTTGGGCACAGCTATTTGTTTTTTGAACTTCACCCCAGATTATACATTAATTGTCTCAGTCTAAATTTTCTTTGAATGTACGTCACATTGCACAAGTCATATCCAATTACAATTAATATAGATCCAACCATACCACACCAAACCACCTCTTAGTGTTAAAGAATTGCCTTCAAAGGAAGGAGAAGATGCTGCAGCAATATGTTACCAATCAATAAATTTTCACTTAATAACCAAGTGAAAGAGAGATGAATATTTTATAACAGTCATGGAATAAGCCACTTCAAGATCTGAACTAATGAATATCTTTGTATTTAATGAGTTTTTAGGATGATTCTGCATGCAGCTTAACGTTTTCGCCACTTTATCTCTGCACTCGTGTATGCAATAGTCTTTTCAAGTAAATGGCTACAGAGTTTTTGATGTTGAGGTGTAAACCAATTTTAACAGAATATTGTATGTTATCACATACTAGATCTCTTGTTGATGCATGTATGTACACAATTTTCATGTCATTCCTGTTGCATACACCACAGTGTTGCTTCACTCACACAATAGCAATGTGCACACAAATTGTTGTCTTTGCTGCTGTGTACACACTTAATGTTTTTATGGCAGTGTATACATAATGTTGTTGTTGCTGCAGTATATATACATAAGGTTTAATTTGTTATTGCTGCATTGTGCACACAATTTGTTGCTACTGCATGTATACACACAAAGTCATGTTGTTGCTGCAGTGTACTAGTACTGTATACACACATGTTGTTGCTGCAGTGTACTAGTACTGTGTACACACATGTTGTTGCTGCAGTGTACTAGTACTGTGTACACACATGTTGTTTCTGTTGCAGTGTACACACATGTTGTTGCTATAATGCTCTACTAGTACTGTGTACACGTATGTTGTTTCTGTTGCAGTGTACACACATGTTGTTGCTATAATGCTCTACTAGTACTGTGTACACATATGTTGTTTCTGTTGCAGTGTACACACATGTTGTTGCTATAATGCTCTACTAGTACTGTGTACACATATGTTGTTTCTGTTGCAGTGTACACACATGTTGTTGCTATAATGCTCTACTAGTACTGTGTACACATATGTTGTTTCTGTTGCAGTGTACACACATGTTGTTGCTATAATGCTCTACTAGTACTGTGTACACATATGTTGTTTCTGTTGCAGTGTACACACATGTTGTTGCTATAATGCTCTACTAGTACTGTGTACACATATGTTGTTTCTGTTGCAGTGTACACACATGTTGTTGCTATAATGCTCTACTAGTACTGTGTACACATATGTTGTTTCTGTTGTTGCTATAATGCTCTACTAGTACTGTGTACACATATGTTGTTTCTGTTGCAGTGTACACACATGTTGTTGCTATAATGCTCTACTAGTACTGTGTACACGCATGTTGTTTCTGTTGCAGTATACACACATGTTGTTAATGCTGCATTGTACACACATGTTGTTGCTGCAGTGTTCCTGTATGCTTTTTTTGCTGCAGTGTACACACATGTTATTGTTGCTGCAGTGTACTCAATAAGTCTTGTTGTTGCTGTAGTGTACACACAAGTTGTTTGTGCTGCACACAGGTTTGGTAATGGATTGTAACAATTTTTAAACAACATTGAATGTGAAAACAATTACTCATTTTATTGTCAACAATTAAGATAAATAAAATGTAACATAGAATAGGTGCCTTTCGTTATCTGAGATCTATGATATTTAAGTTTGGACTGATAAATATTGCCCTGTCATAAGATCACCAGTTTAGATAGTACATCATTATTGTCAGGTATACTTTAGGTGTTGATAGAATTCATTTACATTATTGTTGTCAGTTTTGTTAATATCCATATACTGTTGTTATTTATAACCACTGGTATATCTCTCTTATCTGATTTATTTATCTCTATGAAACTATAACACTGAAAAGTAGGTGTACAATATATATGATGTATTTTTATCACAATATTGAGTAATTTTCGAAACCTTTAGTGGTAGAGTGGATATGGTCTTTGATCTGTATTCACAAGCTCCTTACCCCTGGGACTTTGAATCCCACATAGGACTAAATTTCTATGTGAGGAAGATGTCCAGTGGATGGTGGATTTTGGATCTTTCTCAGGAAGTTGCTAAGTAACTCTGGCTGTTAAGGTGTGACAGATTTATTTATCTGTAGTAAAACAACAAACACACTGAGTAAATTCATCAATACTATGATATCTGACCTTTTGTGTTCTGTTTTTTGTCATGAAGCTGGTAGTTGTCATGGCGGGGGGGGGGGACAACGATCTGGTACAAGATGATGGGTGACTATCGTTCACCTTAATGTACATTATGTATACATGATTTCTATCATTGATCTTCTGTGTTAATACTTGATGTAAATCCATTGTGTGCTTGTAAATTGGTTAGGTTATTGATGGCTACATTAATTTACATGAATGGTCATTATCCTTCACTGGATGTGCTCGGTCAGTCACCATATCTGACAGGCTTTGAGGCAAGCAAAGGTCATAGATCGCTTATCAAGTATGTTTGCCTTTCTGATTGATCAACAGATACCAAAGAATTAACTTAATACTTTTTGTTGTGTTTTAATGGGAAGATATTCAAGATTTAATATTAGACATACCTTACAGTTCTTAGGAAGTTGCAGTGAGATCAATATTATATACAGTGAAACCTGTGAACTAAGGTCATTCTTGGGAAATACCTAACATGACTGTATGGCTTTATTGATAAGTGGCCTTTAATTGGAGGTCATTTTGTACAAATTAGTTAATGATAGTTTTGAAAGAATGGCCTTTATTCACGGAGTGGCCTTTATTCACAGAGTGCTTTTATTCACAGAGTGGCCTTTATTCACAGAGTGGCCTTTATTCGGAGGTGGCCACTAGCACAGGCTTGACTTTACCTTAATCCCTTTTGGGATTGCACAGAGTATGCTGGCTTATCAGCAACACAATGTCTGTCATTTGATATTACCCAACCCTATCCTCATTTTAATGTAAATTCTATTCCAAACATAATAATTGGATGGGGTATTAATACATTAAAGCCAACACATTTCTCGCATGTTCTCACAGATTCTTGTATAAGTATTCTGTTTCAGTTGAACCTTTGACATTTTTATTGTTTTCTGTTTCACCATTGCTTTCAATAACATTACTGTCATGTTGATTAAATACAACTCTAGACTTGTTGCAGCAAACACAGATTTCCCAAATTATTACCTTCAGAAAATGCCAAAATGATGTTACTATAGATTAGTTTGTATAAATAAATCTTTGATTGTCTACAGATTCTGTACTGATTTAATAATAAGCAAAATATATCATTAATTGATAGAAATTGTTAGCATAAGTGAAAATGATTGTCTAATGAAGAAACACATTTCACTGAAGGTGTATACATGAGATTGGTTCTAAAATGTCTACCCTACGTGTACATTACAATGTAAACACTTGACTTCCTGTGTAAAATATATTTAATTCTATAAAAGCTGGCATTTTATCATACATTATTGCAATGTTGTTTGTCATGTGTACATATTTATAATCATAATACAGTAATACCGGTTGTTTCATGAAAATTGTTAAAACCATATTATTGTAATTTTCAAAGATAAGCAGCTGTGGATACATCAGTTTTGAGCCAAATTTTCTCTTTCAAAAGCTCATGTGAAAATTCCTGAAAATTACATTTCTCAATGAATCATATTTTTGACATTTCATGATTCTTTTGACATTATGAGATAAATTTTTAATAAAACCGGATTTAACAACTAGGCAGTGTAAATAATCTATGGTAAATAATTAGATTTTGTCAACAATTTCCTCTTCGTCAGATGCCATCAATATGTGTAAATGCTTAATTGGCTTTTTAACTATAATTCTGAAACTGGTTCTCTCTTGAAAGGTACATAAGGATTTCCTTACTGTCTAGATCTTAAAAATTGGGCATTAACAAAGGAAATCTCAGATTTACTGGGTAGTGAATGTTACAGTATGTATCTTGAAGAAAATAGGGTTTTTGATTTATTCCATGCCCCACCTTGATCAATGTCCAACTCCCCTTAAAATAAAGAGAGAAAAAAATCTGACCTACGTTTGTGGTTGAGTGGTTATACACATGCATATAGGTCACTGACCTCAAGTCACTTTAACCTCTCACTGATACAGGGTTATGGGTTTGAGCCCCGCTTCCGACCATGTCTCTTTATGTGAAAATTAAACTAGGCAGTTACAAAAAATGTACTTACGGAAGATTAGAGACTGTATTATAGTACTGGTACGTTCTAGGAGCGATGCTTAGGTGAACTGTTCGCCTCATATGACTCTAACTGTTGAAAATGGGCTTAAAAATCGATATAAAAAAAGTCATGCCTTCCTTATTATGCTGACTTTATTGAACCTAAAGTTTAACCTTCATGTATGTATCAGAAAAGTTCGAACTCTTACATTATCCTAGCAAATTGAAACATTCTGTTAGATATCTTGAGGATGATATTTTAGGTACTATTTCATTATGTGGTACTTAGACTTAAGGTCATCAGATTCTAGAATAAGATAGGGCTCATTCAGTTACACAGCCCAAATATTTAACTGTCTGTAGGTAGGTAGGCTGTATACTTTTTGCTTAGACAATAATTATGCTTGTATTTAATTCAAAAACAAAAACCTGGAATTAATTTTTTAACCCCCAGCCATTTCGAAGAGCATAAAGTGCTACCCCTGGCTATCTGTCTGTGTGTACGTCCATTCAGATTTTGGTTTCTGAGCGATAACTCAAGAAATATTTCATTAATTGGTTTCATATTTTACATGAATGTGTATAATAATAAAATGTATAACTGTCTAGTTCAATTTCAGTTGAAATCCAAACATTTTCACAAGAGTTATGGCCCTTTTTGACTTGGCTCTCAGCAGTTGCATTCATGTCCTCAGGACTCATTTCTTGTTTCAAATCGTCAAAAAATTTTGATGGGGGATCATTAATGATTCAGTTTCTCTATGTCTTCAAACCAACACTTACTTAAGGATGGTCTTATATGCAGAACTTTCATACTCCAATTTCGTAAATTATGCATTATAAAGTCTGTATGTACAATCACTCTTGAATGTGTGACATTTTGGATGTTACCAATTTGTTAATGATACCAATTATTGACAAATGTGTGGAGTAATTTGTCATGCCTATGGCCTTTCTCTGCCGGTGTATAATTAGGTTCTGGGCTGGTTAGATAAATTTATTCATAACTGATCTAAATGTTACACATGGATTCTGTGGAGTGTTGATATTGATTTTAGAACTCTGCTGCTTCGAATGTACATTTTCTGCTAGCTGATCGACAAGACTTTGAAATCTGAAAATTGATTAATTTACTTGAATAGAATTTCCTGCATCTTGGCTGTAGATTACTGTGATTATTCTTATTGCTTGGCAACCACGATAATTGTGATTATAGTTCATGCGATAATTATGATGAAATCTTTTAAATTGTAATAGTATGTTGGTAGAAGGATGATTTTCTTTCATCTTAACATGTTTAATTTGATTGGTAGATTGGCGTCAAAAATAGTATTGTGACTTCTTGATAATATTTCAAGATATAAATTATGTTGTAAAACAATTTTAACCTGGATTTCACAAAGTGAAACCTGGTTATTAGAATGCCAAATCTGGGGGTGGGCGGTCTAGCGGGCGAGCATCAAACAGGTGGTGTCAGGTTAATAACTTATGTTCGGATTGACCAATCTTGACTTAACTTGGTATGTAGGATCCTTGAATGAAAACCTTCCCTGGGGTCATATTTGGGATCTGTGGGGTCAAGGTCACTGTTACTAAAAATAGAAAATCAGTGTCCACTCAATAACTTATGTTTGGAATGACCAATGTTGACTATACTTGGTATTCAGCATCCCTGAATCAAGACCTAGCTTGGGATTGTATTTGGGATCTGTTGGGTCAAGGTCACTGTTACTAAAAGTAGAAAATCAGTTTCTGGTCAATAACTTAAAAGTAAGGATTGAGATATTACAATGAAATTTTGTGTGTAGGTTGCTTTTGTTTTGCATCAAGTGCCAGTAGGGTCAGTGTCACTGTTACTAAATATAGAAATCAGTTTCTGGTCAATTACTTAGTTACGCGACAAATGGCCCCCCCAATGATTGACCAATCAAAATGACTGACATCAAGCCATTAGCCAATCAAATTGCCAGGATTACCCAAACTATTAATAGACACTATACTATTTACCCACAAACAACTAGAATATAAACTCGTATACCCATGACTAAAATTGTATTTTGACTGATGAAATTATTATAATTTGATCAGTCAACAAATTTCCTACTGATGCTGTAATAAATTTGACCCCTTTGCACAAGTTCTTAAAAGTCAGAATATATATCGCAAAGATTTATTTTGCTAATTTCATGTTTCAAAAAACTCAAATACCATTTTAAGGGTGACTTATTGACAGTCATTTTTAAATAAAATGTATATATTCAGTCTTCGAACTAATTTTTTTAAAGCACTAGCCCGAAGTGTATGTGGACTATTGAAAATAGAAAATTTACCACTAGCCCGAGTACACAATTTTGAGAAAGTTCACCAGCCCGAATAGAAATTGACTAGCCCCGGGCTGTGGGCTATTGGGTTAGCGTGAAGACTGTATATTCATGTATGTAAACCTGTACTGTATTATAATTGACTTGTCGATTTTGGAAGCTAGAATAATGCATTTGAAGTACAATTATAAACTGTAACTGCCACATTCTGTAAATGGTTTGAAATGATATTTTGATTGGTAAAAGTCTGTGAGTGTGAATGTTTGGTGTAATGGTGCATCATGTTTCTGTTCTTTAGTACTTATGTGCAGTATTTTATGTGATACCGCTTGCATGTATTTTATCACCTTGGTAACTTGTTCCATTTCTCGACAGGCATGTAAATACTCACAGAGCTCCAGACTAGTTGATGTACAAAATGTACAAGCAGACATATTTTTGTTCTGCACTCATTTTATTGTTTGTGTACTTCTATAACCACAAAACATGAGAAACTGTAATATCTTGGCACTTTCTGTTGTTTATTTTTTGGATAGGATTTAAGAGGAATGGTATATTAAATAATTTTCTCTGGCACGTTTTCTCTGTAATTCTGAGCTACCAGATAATAGCTAGATATAGGCCACACACTCTATGAATAGGGCTGAAAATAAAAATAAGTTTGTTTGAAAGGCTCAGACCTATACAAATTTTATACATTTTTAACAATTTTTACTTTTGATAAATATTAGTAACAAGAACAAGTATTAGACAAATTACAAGAAGCATATATATTGGTTTATGTTTTTGTATGAAGTTTCTTTTTTCATAAAGGAAATTGTCTGTATATTTTATTCAATCCTCCATTAAGAAGAGTATAAACTATTTACATGATATGAGTTATACACATTATAATGACAATCATGAATATTTGACAAATGAATACATGCATGTATATAGTTCATGAGCACATGGTTATATCATACCCTACATCAATCAAATTAATAATCAACTCTAAATGTTAACGAATTAACCCCTGCAGTGCTAAAATTTTGAGTTGGAGCACTCCAAACAAATTTATTTTTATTTTCAGCCGAGTATGATATATACATATCTGATAATCTTAACTCTGATTACATGAAACTATTTCAGGAAATACTTTTCCTTTGTCTCTAATGAGATTCCACTGCCCATGCGGCTAGATTTTCTATCTTGCCATGTGTACAATATTGAAACCATTTAGATTGTGTTTTTTGTCTGATTTACTTTACTGTAGAGCTACCAGCTACATTTTGTACATACTGTACTCCTAATTATGTGTGCAGAGATAAAGAAATATGGACATGTACTTAATTATAATAAGTTAATTGAACCTTTCTATAAGATTAAAATGCTTCTACCCGCAATCATCAAACTTCATTATGTTCGTTCCTCATGACAACCGGTACAGGACCTGGGCATTTTCAGGTCAGTAGGTCAAAGGTCAAGGTCACCATGAGGGGGGCATCTTGTTTTTAAGTTGGCATCTAAATAAATAACTTTTTTAGCCTATTGTTGACAATCAGAATTACTGTGAACTCAGATTCATACTTAATTTTTATCCCTGGGGGTGTTTATCTCAGTATTGTTTGTAGTAGTTGTGAAGTTCTGAGGAAATGAATTTCTCATTTCATGCCTGAGTCATTGTATACTTAATTCTGAAAATTTCAAGGGCCTACTTATCTAGAAGATTTATGTATAATATTTTACACTATATATTTGTGATGCTGATGATTAATAGTATCTTCAATCATGTAACCTTTTCTGTGGATTGTTCATACTTTTGGTTTGAAATGTTAAGTAACATAGAAGCACTTACACAGGGTGAAAGTTTTCTGTTATATGTCAGAATATCTGTTTTTTAGCTCTGAAACTGGCCTACTTTTTATTGTACCCTTGAACTGAACATTAATTCAGGTTTGCTTGTTTCAGTTTTAGTGGGTTAAATGCTGATTTTCAACAATATTTCAGTTTTAAAAGACAGCAGGTTCTAACCACCAGTTTTCATGGCCTGTATGCTAACCAGTAATAACTTACCTTCGACAAGGATCTGGCAACTTGTCCACATAATATATGAAGGAAAATAGATTTTTTTGTCAAATTTTCATAGAAGGGTATGACCTGTCACGATCATGTTTCGAATCAGGCTCCCTGGGTTAAAAAAGTCTAGTCCAGTATACATTGGCAACTTGGGTTTAACTGTTAATCCAAGTTAATAAATTCTGTTCATCTATGTAGCATCTCAGATACAACAGCCATACTATCATACAGTTTTACTGCTATAATCATGCACTCATATTTTATGGCTAAACATGAAAAATTTTCCTGGAATATTCTGACTTACTCAATAATAAGGCATTAAGTGTAAAATAATATCATATAATGTTTTGTTTGAGGAATTAAGTGGTGTTCGATGCTCAATTACTGCTTGTCTGTGATGTTTCTCTGTATTTGTAGTACTTATGTCCCCACTGGGCCAGATATGTATGACTTGAGTATTATATCACATGGATCTTGTCTTTAAGCTGTCTGTAAATCTGCTAATCTTTAAGGCAGTTCTTAGAAAGTGGATAATTTTTGTTGAAGGGTTGAGCTCAGATTACAAATGTTCACATCAGGATAGTGTTTTGACTTATGTGACCTTGGAATTTGAGATAAAAAAAAGTTTTATAGTGTTCAGCTTCCTGCTGTATATCATAGCACCTTCCATGGAATGCTCAGGATTCAATGGTGTTTTGTAGCGGCTTCTATGGAATGCTCAGTATCCAATGGTGTCTTGTAGCGCCCTCTATGGAATGCTCTGTATCCAATGGTGTTTTGTAGGCCCTCTATGGAATGCTCTGTATCCAGTGGTTGTCTGGTGGCGCCCTCTATGGAATGCTCAGTTTGCAGTTGTGTTTGTAAGCCCTCTATGGAATGTTTGGTAAAATTTGTAGGCCCTCTATAGAATGCTCACTTTCCAGTTATGTAAAATTTGTAGGCCCTCTATGGAATGCTCACTTTCCAGTTGTGTAAAATTTGTAGGCTCTCTATGGAATGCTCACTTTCCAGTTGTGTAAAATTTGTAGGCTCTCTATGGAATGCTCACTTTCCAGTTGTGTAAAATTTGTAGGCTCTCTATGGAATGCTCACTTTCCAGTTGTGTAAAATTTGTAGGCTCTCTATGGAATGCTCATGTTTGTCTGGTTTGATTATGTCAGTTTGGTTATTGGTTGAAAAGTTCAAGTTGCAGGATTAAGTTCCCTTAGGGTTCACATTGTCTCAGGTTTGTGTTCCCTAGGGGTCTCTGTTTACTAACAAACAGACTTTGTCTGGGCCCCCATTGTCTGATATGAGCTGTTTAACTCCAGAATTATTCAAACCATTCAAACATTACTTCTGACTATTATTTTAGTAACAATCATCAATATTACTGTGCTTGGAGTTTAACTGAGTTTGAGAGAGTCAATTGGAGTCACTCTGTTGGTCAGTTGGTCAGGCGCTAAGGTCCATCCACATACTAAAAATGTATTTCACAATATTGTGGAGCGAACTCAGCTACTTCCACATTTTTAGCGATTGCAATGAAATTTGAAATATGTCATCACCATGAAGTGTATATAGATGTGCAAGACACTATTTCTATACCCTATGATCCACACATTCCTGAGTTATTTGGCCTTGAACTTAGCCCTTTAGAGAAAAAAATGTCATTCTTTAACTTAAGTGTTGAAGCGGTGGCAGTGGTACAATGTATTAAGTCCCTTCTGTGTCACAAAGCTCTAGAACTGAATGGGAAATAATCAGGAATAAAAATGTTCATTGTGACATCATGGACAATAGTGTATCTATATAGTTAATATCTCCTTTGTCTGAGTGTCGGACAATTTTCTTTAGCATTATACACCTTCTTTTCAGGGTGAAGTAGTATTCGACTGTAAACTTTGTCTGTGTTTTTTCTCTAGCCTGATGCAGAACCTCTTATGTGAAACATGTTTATAAATTCACCAATGCATTGGGGTACACCTTAGGCAGATACTATATGAAATATATGTATTTTTACTGACTAAAGTTAAATTTGAACTTCAATTGATGAACAGTTGATGAACTTATGGTTCATGGACTTCAGTTGATGAACAGTTCACAAAACTTTGTTCATGAACTAATGATTAATTATTTTGATGAACCTTTGATGAACAATTCATGAAACATCATGAACTATTCATGAACATTATCAGTTCATGAACAAATTCTCAACAGGGCTGTTTATAGTGGGATTGTTTCTATATATATATATGAGTCTGTGAAGGTTTGTGATTCATTGGAATTTCATGTGGTATGTAATTGTTCACATTTATGGTAAAAAAGCAGACAGCAATGTTCGGAGTAGTTTGTATTTTGATCAATGGCAAACTTTTCTCTATTGTCAGCAAATTCTTTGGGGAGTTTCTGGGATGTAAGAGAAAATGTCAGGTTAATCAATTGGATGGTGTATAAAGTAGTTTTATGGAGTCAGCATGGAATATAAATGAGATATTTCTGTTGACATTTTCCGATATGTTTTAAAAGCAGTCTTTATCCGAGTATTATAAGTGTCTGCTATTGTTGACTTTAAAAACTCTCTTGTTAAACCAATTCTTTAGTCATAATGTCTGGTTCCCTGTGTTGTATTACCCTTTGTTGGTGTTTTGCTTACTAACTTACTTAAGTATATTAACATATGAGGATCTTGGCAAACTTGATGTAAATGTATTAAAAATGTTTGAAATATTTTACAAACAATTAAACAGTGTTCAAACTAATTTTTGAAAGCACTACTTAGCCCAAACTATTAGTGGACTATTGAAATTCGATAATTTGCCACTAGCCTGAATACACAATTTTGAGAAAGTTCACTAGCCTGAATAGAAATTTACTACATGTAGCCCAGGACTGTGGGCTCCTGGGTTAGCATGAAGACTGAACAAGATACATTCTTCACTAACGGAATCGAAAATGAAATATTATCATTATGGCTATTTTTCCAGGGCCTTTTTTCCAAAAATCGGGAAGGGGCCTTAGCCTTTCATTTTTGGAAATTCAAGTGCCAAATTTTGAGGTTACTGCATGATTACTAAGTTTGAATAGCATCGTATTTTTGGGAATTTCTTGCCTAAAATTGGGAAAAAACGGCCTTTTTGCAATTGGGAAGTCACTGAATTTTGGCCTCTGTTGTAGAAGGAAAAAAGCCCTGTTTTCATTTTCAATTTCATTAGATAAAATGTAATGTAGTGCTCTAATTGGATAAAAAATGCATATAAATTAATTATCCATCACAATGACTTTGGAAGTTAAGTATCGGCTTCAAATGTGGTGTTTGTGTAGATTTTAGACTCGGTGTCAACATGGAATACATGTTAATCTTATATAATATATTATGGTACTTTGGTTGTAAAACTTCTTTTTTGTCCTTCATTCTTTGTAAAGTCTTATGTACACTAAGTTTTGTTAGGTTGGTGTTTTTGAGAGGCGATACAGTAGTTTGGGGACGGTGGAATTTTTTTAGAGAGCAGCTGTGTATTCCATTGTCTGTTGTTCTTGTACAAATTGATGCATATGTTCTGCAACTTGCATTATGTAATCATGCATCGTAGGTGCACTGACAGATTAATGTATACAACTAATGTTTACAACTGTCGATCATAATCTGCCGTAACATTCTAAAAAATAGGATTGAAATGTTTCGAACTATGTTATTTACCTGTTGACCTGAATTGCAACGATACAACATTGTACAATATGGAAACATGCTTACTAGTTATTAATTAATGCTTTCATGTCAAATAATCATGAAAATCATTCTCTTAACTAGATTGTTAATTGCTGTTAGGTAAGGTATATAGGAAATATTTTTTTTACAATTTATTTTTTATGTTGAACCCAAATACCTGTCAGAATGCTACATGGTATAAATTTTTTGTATTAGAAAACAAATTACACAAGAGGTCAAAAAAGTAAGGTAGGACTGTTTTTGCCAAGTAGGTAGCATGATCCCAAACAAAATATCCTTATGCCCTGTATAGATTGTGCATTTTCAGATCAAAGGTCACTTGGAGAGAGCATTATGTTTTGAAAACACATCTTGTTAACGATGGCCTTACATTCAGTGCATTTAAAAAAATGTTCAAACAGTATAATTTATATTAATTATGGTTAATGGATTAAAAAGAAACTAATGTAACATATCATGAGAGATGTTAATTAGGAAATATTTGGTACAAGGCTCATTTGTTCGCATCTTGTTGAATGTTTTCTTGGAAATCTGCCGTGTGTTGTATGTTATTTTGGAAATTTATACAGCTGATGTGGGTGTGCTTGCAGATTATATTCCAGAAAAAAATGCTGTTGCCAAAAGATGTATCAGTAATTTATTGGAGACCCCCCCCCCCCCCGGATAGAAAGTTTGTTGTATATTTTGTAGGCTGACCTTGAAAAATGCTTTATTGGTGTTTTGACTTCTTAAGTGTTTGGTTCTGAAATGTAAATGATTACATCTATGATATGAGGACTGAGGTTTTTGTAAAATATGTTATCTGGAATGGAACGGGTAATCATTGTTAACTGTGATACTAGGTTTAAATTTTGTAACAAGTTATCTCCAATAATAGAGTCTATTAGATGCAGCTGGTTATATTTTAGAACAGTATTTTGTGGTATAATTTCATTAAACTGGATGCATCTATTGTAAGCCAGGCTAGTATGTTAGAAATGCCTAAGAACAAAGCTCTGCCGTTACTCTATTTGGTGCTTCTCTGAGTTTTGTTGTTATTCTATTGTTTTAAGTTATGCTGAATTAACTGGTGGACTTATAATTGATTTCAACATTTTTGTGGCAGCCCTTTAGTACCTCTCCGATTCAGTTAAGGTACATGAAGCTCCGGATTCAATTCCAGCAGCCCTAAGTATATAAATGTACATCCTTCAAACTCGGATCAAGGCCCTGGATAACCCATGACTGTGTGTTTCCTTAATTTGCTGCTACTGTAACAAATTGGTTAAAGCTTCCTTGTTGATGTCTAGAAGATTTGTACAAAAACAGACCCAGATTATCATACTACCTTACCCTGAATATCACACAGTAATTGTTTTTTATACAAGGATATATTATCATGTGTTGAAACGCCAGCTCTGACTCTATGCATTTCGCATTCATAAATGTTAGTAAAAATCAATTTTTTGCAGAAGTAATATTCGTTTATGATAAAGAACAAGAACCGTTTTTGTGGTAAGAAATTTTTGCTCACAGAAATGTTAGTGAAAAATGGCCATTCATGAAAAACACAAACAGTATATTTCTTGCTGTTTTGTGATGAAATTGATTTCTTTTGTCATGTTTGTAGTTTCATATGTCCTGTGATTACACTCTCTAAAACTATTTCAAGGATGCATGACATCTGTTCTGTTAATTTACCAACATCCCAAAATGTTATCTTGGTTATAGGCCATATCTGATTATAAGCCACTGTTTGTTGATTGTAGAAGAAAATAATGTGTTTTGATTAGTCTTCTATGGGGTAAATACCTTTATCATTTCTTGTGGTTTAATCTATACTTGAAAACTGTGATAAAATGTTAATTCAGATTAAAAAAGTGCCAGATATTTTACAGCTTTATGTTCTTGGATGATTGGCGGCTTTGGTTTGCATTCTGAGAAAATGGCACACTTAGATTCTGCAGATATACCATCATGTATTCAATCAACATTGTTTAAGCCTTTGTTAAAACAGACATGGACAGATTATATTTATTCTCTGGAGAAGTCTGCATGTTTGATAGGATTGTTGCATCTCTTTTGTGATCTTCAGATTTTATTGATTGGGAATGCATTTTAAATGGAGAATGCAAAAACATGATATCAGAATCCAAATCTAGAGGAAAATTGTGTTACTGAGTTGATTCCATTTTTTTGCTCCAAATTCTTTTTTCTAAGAATACAATTATGAAGGCTTAATATCTTGAATGTCTTAATTAGTATTTTTTACTCAGTATTTTATTGCAATTCTACCTAGAGAAATTTAAGTGAGTAGGTAACTAAGGTAGGAAACATCTTTTACAGTCTATTTTGTTTTTATATCATACCCAAAATGCATGCCAGAAGGCTATATTTTATCATTTATACAGTCTTTGACAGACTAAGAATTTGCCTACATCCGCTTTACTGTTAATGTAAATCGAAACAGTGTCTTTAAGTTTGTTCAAACTGGATGGGGATATGAAAGCCTGGGTTATATGGTACCCTTGAGTCAGCCTAAAAAAATGTGTACAAGTCTTATTTGGATTCAGTTATTTGAGTGAATTAACCTATTTTTAGCTGTAATGTTCCCCGGTTGGTGATTTTAATGTAAATGTTGACCTAATTTGTGAAGCCAAATACTTTTTTATTAATTTACATTGCTTTTAAACTTCCAAATTGTGCATTGCTACAAAATATGTGCTGATGTGCAACAGGATTGTCTTCATAGGCTGCAAATTATTTTGACATTTCATGGTTAATTTTATCACCAATATGCTGGTTTGCTTAATAAGAAATTTGAAATTTCTCCTTATTCTAGTTTTGTTAGCTGTTGGCAATAGATTACTGGAGAAAACTTTTGTAAGTGAATTTAAACAATACAGTGAGAATCTTTGGTGATCAATAAATTACAGATTATTCTGAGATGGTTAAGTTTTCTATCTGTTTAATAGCATTCTGTGAACTATATAGTGATGGTTTGCGATTATTTTTCATCACCTTCTTCAAGTGGTTGATTATATTTGTTTATACACTGGATGGTCTCACTGACACTAGGTAATTCATTGGCACTCACCCTGATCCTGTATGGATAAACAAAATAAATGAGTTCTGCCTCATAATCATATCCAGCTTATGAGACTTATACTCATGCTATTAATGGTAAGTGTTTGACCTTCACAATGACCTAGTCTCCTTAGATCCCTTATGTAATTCCTATAATGTGAGAATATTCTCTCCAGTTAACTTATATGTGCATAACTGATAGGCCAACAAACCCAGCTGTACTGAAATATGACATCTTGCGTTGGGCCCACAAAAGCTGTATTGAAATACTTCCTTGGGTCTAATTTGCTATTGCAGGAGGGAATATAGGTCTTTTATCATGCAAAAGATAATAATAATTTTACTGTATTACATCGAATATGTGATGATCACACATTAAGGCTCAAATTAAAGTTTGTTTGGAGTGCTCCGACAAGTGACTGTAGCACTGAGTAGGCAGGCAAGGATTTTTTTGCTGTAATGTGAATTAAGAGTAAAAAATGCCTCCAAAATTTATTTGCTAGGATCGGGGCAAAAACAAACTTATTTTTATTTTCAGCCTAACTTCCGTGGTAATGATTGAATAGTTATAATATATTTGTCAATATTGATTTATATTTTCAGAACCTCAGATTGTTTTTCCATACAACTTGAATCCGAGTACAGTGGATACGGGGCGGAATTTGCAAATTTTGTGCGCATTGTCAGTATCAGATATAAATACTGAAGGTGCTGTGTTTACTTGGAAAGACAAAGCTGGCAATGTCATTACCAACAAAAACTCCGGGTAAGTTATAGAGAAAACTAGTGGTCAATGTACTTTTATGCCTGCTTTTGAAGAACAGATCGTATATTGCTTTGCACAGTCATATTGGTCTCTTGATAGGTTGGTCCGTAACCAAACCTTGTCCGACCAATAACTAGAGAATGATTTGGCCTAAGCTTTTCAGATTTGTTTTAGAAGATTGGTCATCACATGTAGATGATCCCTATTGCTTTTGACAAAGACTTCTGTTTTTTTATAGGCTATTGTGATTGCGTAATGTCCGTCGTCTGTGTATGTGTGCATGCGTGTGCGTGCGCGTCAACAATTGCTTTAAACAAAATCTTCTTCTTAACCAGTTGGCCAATTTCAACGAAACTTAACATGGATGTTCCTTGCATGAAGCTCTACCAAAGTTGTTAAAAAAATTTAATTTATTAAAAACTCTGGTTGCCATGGCAACCAATAGGAAAAACTTTAAAAATCTTTTTGTCCAAAACCACAGGGTCTAGAGCTTAGATATCTGGTATGTAGCATTGTCTAGTAGTCCTCTACCAAGTCTGTTATTAAAGTATGGCCCCAGGGTGAAAATGGGTTCACATGATTTATATAGGCTTAGATATATAGGAAACAAGAAAATATTCATGTCCAAAACCTCAAGGCCTAGAGCTTACATTTTTGTGTGTAGCATTGTCTGGTGGACATCTACCAAGTTTGTTTAAATTATTGCCGTAGGAGCAAAATTGGCCCGCCTCAGGGTCACTTAATTTTACAAAGGGTCATGATAATTTTCTCTAAGAGTCTTTTATCTGGTGAGCGATAAAGGGCAATCATGGCCCTCTTGTTATATTTTATTTGTCTGAAAGATTTCATTGATTAAATTTATTTTTAGTATTAGTCCTTACATACGACCCAACAGAAATACAGATGAGTATAAAGGGGGTGTATATCTGAATATTGATGATATTAAGCAAGAAGATGCTGGAAAATACAATTGTAGTGCTGTTGTTGGAGATAATCCACCATATTTTGGCATATTTGAAGTTGAAGTGAAAGGTGAGATATGTTGTGATCTTTTGCTCTCTTACATCCTTGTACATTAGTTACGTCTGTTATTAGCATAAAGCTTATTTCATACTCTAGTTTTCTATGTAATGTTTAGAAATAAATAAATTTATAATGCTCTTATAATCATACATGTATGTATGTTACATTTTAGAGCATAATGCGGTTATATATTGATACTTAAGCTGTGCTGTAAACTTCAAAGTCAGTGCATTAATGGCATTCATTCTCAGATTGAGATCATACTGAATATCATTATGTACTTTGGCATCATTAATTTTCGTTGGGAATATAATTTTGTGGATTTCGTGGGTCGGCTCATCCACAAAATCAAATCCCACAAATTTAAATGCAGAGGTAAGGCATTAAAAAAAATCAAAATCCACAAATTTACGTCCCAACAAAATAGCCATTTTAGTAAAACCCATGAAAATCGAGGGCAACGAAAATACATGAAAATACAGTATGTCCATAAATCATGCATGCTTCACAACAATATTTACATAACAAGCACCCAACTCTACCAACTCTGTTCACATAAGTATTACTTAATAGTGTATGGCCACATAACATCCAACTCTGCCCACACTGATATTCACATAACAATGTATGTCTACAAAAAAAACCATTAATTATGTGTCCAACAGAATGCATATCAGAAGTACTTAAATGCTCTGTACTAAATAAAATCCAAATACATAAAAAAAACATATATCATTTCAGCTGCGTTGGAAATAATAAATTGTCCCGACAACCAGTCTGGAACCCGAGGGAAGAAATCTGAAATTAGATGTGCTGCAAGTGCTGGTCCTGTAGCTATTGAAATGTCCTGGGAAAAAGATGGTATTCCACTGCCAACAGAAACAAGCAGTAAGTGTTAAATTTTATCAGAATGTTGGATTAAATGTAATTGATTTATCAGCTACTACAATTCAGTCAAATCTGCAGATAAAACAGGCATTATCTTCATTCCTCTCTGTAATTGTATCTATATAGGTACTTCATGAACTATAAGACCTACTGATATTGCTCCCGTTGGCTGGTCTGTCCATATTTGGTGTCTGGGCCATAACTTGGATTAAGGCAATGCCTTAATGATTTATTTACCTGTCAACTATTAATAGATTCAGTCATCACCATTAGCCAATCAAATGGCCTGGATTAGCCAAACTAGTAATAGACACTACACTATATACTCACAAACAACTATAATTAACTAATACTCATAAGTATAATTAATCTAGAAAAATAACTTGACACGATTACATCTGCAGGGGTGTAAATTTTTTTTGAAAGGCAGTCAGTCGTCCTGCAGGACGACTAAATGCATAATGTTGGTAGTCCTTACATAAAGTTTGGTCGTCCTCAAATTTTTTCTAACTTTGCTCACATCTGTGGAATGTTACATCATATTGCTTCTAACAGGAGAGTGGAAATATATATTTCTACTCGTCACATCAAAGATAAGATACTACAATTATAGGTTCACATTAAACACCTTTTAGATGACGTATGATTTCACCATGTGGTGCTGTTATCCGTAATTTTCGTCCGAAATATGTATACTTCATGGAAATACAAGTGGAATGACCGTTTTTGAAAAATAACGAGTCTTAAACTTTTTGATGGTCATAATGCTTAATGCAACATTATATTGTAGTAAATATTCAATAAATACAGTCAAGACATGTGGTTAATCAAGTAAAGTGTATAGCGATTTTCGGAAAATACGATCAGCACCATAGATTTTTATTAAATTCCATTGACGCAGAATCACAGCTTAGGGCAATTAAAATTGGTGCTGATAGATGCAAACAAACAGCATGCATCATCATGGTCAATTTAAAATATCATAAAAGACTCGATCGGGAGACGGATTTTAATTGTATCTGCTTTGTAATGACAGACGAGATGACATGACAAACTTAGACTGTGTTCGAGAACCATGAAAAATGCGGTAAACGGTGCAACACTGCATACGAGGCTACGCGCTTTTCACTACTTGACCAACCAAGAGCGTTGCTATGGAAATAGCTATGCATATTTACCTCCCTTGCTAAAGTAAGGCATTTGATGAACATGATTAATTTACTGATCGAAAACTTTGTTTTCTTGCAAAAATTTAATATGAATTGAGACTATGAAACTTAGTCGTCCAGTTGGACGACTTTTATTTGAAATCTCCCTCGTCCAACCATGAAACTTAGTAGCAAGTATGAGCCGCTCCCTTGAGTCAGGCCTCAAGATCAGGGCTACACATAGAGGTTAAATAATTTGTCCACATTTAATTTCCTGAGGCCATAACCTCGAAGTCTCTTGGCCAATTGTAAACTTTCTTGGCACTATAACCGCCCACTGTCAGACAATGTTTTACATGCAGCATTCCAAGGTTTAATGTGAAGGTCATGTTATGAATGGCTGACTTACAGTCCAGAGTACAGTTGAGTTGGAGAGACATAATTGTATGTTTTCATTCCTAAAACAAACATCTAGTTTTATATACATTTTGTAATATTGTTTTCAGAGTACCAGTTTGCTGACGGCAAAATGATCATTATTAACACAACAGAGGATGATGCTGGGAGTTACACATTCATAGCAGCTACGTTTGGGCTTAAGACAGACAATAATAAGGAAAAGAAACAAATACAATTTGAAGTTAATAGTAAGTGATTTACTTAGAACTGAAAATTCTTGTTATAATTTGTATTAATTAATTAGGTGGGAAACAATTTCTTTGTAGAGTACAACCTCTCCAGAGCAGCCCTCTGTAGGGCAGCAACCTCTCTATAACAACACCTTCAAAATATCCCCAAGCTGATATTTACTATAAATCTAACCTCTGTAAAGCAACAACCTCTTGACAATGGCCAATATTTGCAGCTCCCACAGGATGTTGCTCTACAGAGGTTGTACTTTATCTGTTTTTAGCTCACCTGGCACAGAGTGCCAAGGTGAGTTTTTAGGATCAAGCTTTGTCCGTCGTCCGTTGTGCGTTATGAGTCATCCGTCGTCAACTATTTCTTTAAACAACATCTTCTCCTAAACCACTGGATCAATTTCAACAAAACTTCTAAGGTGTGTTCCTTGCTTGAAGCTCTACTACAGTTGTTCCCATGCAGAACTCTGGTTGCCATAGCAATCAGAAGGATTTTTTGAAAATCTTTAAAAGTTTTCTTCTCAAAATCCAGAGGACCTAGAGCTTTGATATTTACTGTGTAGCATTGCCTAGTGGACCTCTACTAAGATTGTTCAAACTATTGCCCTAGGGTCATAATTGGCCCCACCCCGGGGGTCACTTGATTTATATAGACTTATATATGAAAATTGAAAAAAATCTTCTTGTTCAAATCAACAAGGCCAAGAGCCTCGATATTTTGTATGTGGCATTGTCTAGTGGACATCTACCTAGTTTGTTCAAATTATGGCCTTGGTGTCAAATTTGGCCCCATCCCAGGATTAACTCTATTTTATATAGGAAAATCTAAAAAATCTTCTTCTCAAAAAGCAGAGGACCTAGTGCTTAGACATTTGGTGTGTATCATTGCCTAGTGGACCTCTACCAAGTTTGTTCAAATTATTGCCCTAGGATCAAAATTGGCCCCACCCGGGGGTCTCTTGATTTGTATAGACTTAGATAGGAAAATTAAAAAAATCATCTCTGCATGAAACCACTAGGCCTAGAGCTTGAATATGTGTTATGTAGCATTGCCTAGTGGACCTCTACCTAGTTTGTTCAAATTATTGCCCTAGGGTCAAAATTAGCCCTGCTCCGGGGGTCATTTGATTTATATGGACTTATATAGGAAAATGGAAAACAATATTCTTGTTCATAACCACAAGGCCTAGAGCTTAAATATTTTGTTAAGATAAGCTTTGATATTTGGTGTGTAGCATTGTCTAGTGGACCTCTACGAAGTTTGTTCAAATTGTGGCCCTGGGGTCAAAATTGGCACTGCCCCGGGGGTCACTTGAATCATATAGACTTATATAGGACAATTTTAAGAAATCTTCTTGTCCCAAACCACTAGGCCTTTGATATTTTGTATGTGGCATTGTCTAGTGGACCTCTACGAAGTTTGTTCAAATTATTTCCCTAGGATCAATATTGGCCCCGCCCAAGGGGTCACTTGATTTATGTAGACTTGTCTAGGAAAATTAAAAAAATCTTCTTGTCCAAAACCATGAGGCCTTGGGCATAGATATTTCGGATGTTGCATTTCCTCTGGATCTCTACCAAGTTTGTTCAAATCATGGCCCCATGGTCAATATTGGCCCGGTCGTGGGGTTCAACAACTACTGAGCAGTTGGGTTATAAATCTTTACCATGTCAAATAACTTTTCTTGATTTAATTATCCCTTAGTGTTACAATGCTCAGGTGAGCGATATAGGGCCATCATGGCCCTCTTGTTTTTCATCTGCATAATCCAATACTGTTTAGTAGGCCTGAGGACACCTCAGTACATCTACTCCTTTTCACATGCTTTCAAAAATATATGAAGTTCACCATATTTATATACAGCAGAATATGTGCGTGTACAAATTACTTTGATTTCATTGGTAAAATGACATTGACAAAGATACTGTATACATTTGTATTTTCTAAATAACGGTCTTAGTATTTGAAATAGTGTATGCTGTTATTTTGTGTGATTCAAACAATTTTGTATTGTTTTCTTCAGTTGCTCCTGAAATCATTAAGCCAATATCATTAACTTCAGCGATTGAGGGAACAGAAGCCACACTGTACTGCTCAGCTAAGGGAAAACCAAATCCCCAAATTGAATGGCGTAAAGAAGGGGTAATTATATAATATTGTTCCTGTTCTGATCGTATGCTAATTCATTGTTTAAGACACCTAAGTATACTGTGCTGGACTTGTAATCCTGTGACCTGGATTCTAATCAGGTTGTGGCAGGTCATACCCTTCTACATGAAATGTTGATCTCCCTTCATATGTGGAGTAGTTGGTGGCTCCTTGTTGAAGGATAAGTAAACACTGGTTAAAATACAGTCCAAGAAAACTGGTGAGGTGAACTGTCCAATGTATATCACTCAACATTAAAAAATGGCGTCGAAACCCATGGAAACAAACAAATCCAGTATAGTGAGCAAAGTGAAAATCAGGGTTACTGCAGATCTATAACAAACACTTTTCTGTGAACATCCCTATTACCACTTTGCAACAATATCCAATAATTCTAATGTCCGATTTAATTTTTTATTTGCATTTGCATAAAAAAAATTCTCTCGATTTCCGTAATGCAAGAAAAAATTCAGGGAGTTATACATAGGTCATACTAGATCATTAGTTCTTCCTGTGTCAGAAAATCAGATGGCTTAGTGGATTTTAGGTATTTTTGAGTCGCCTGAATTAAATGGAGCAAAATGTGATGTGTTGTTCAATTCTTTGATCTGAAGCTATCTTAGGAAGGGAAGAACTTTGACCTTCATTCTCAGAGTTATTTCTAGTATCAGTATAATGTATACCCTTATGTGACAGTTGCTAACAAGGTTTAGTAGTTGTGTGATAACTTGCTTGACTGCTAATCAACAGGTAGTGGTATCGAATGAATCTCGGCTCCGTCCTTTGTACTATATTTAGAACGTCACAGTCATGTGGGTGAGGTGCGTTTCAGTGCTTTACGTCCTGCAGCATGATAAAGGTGAACCAGGAAAAACTGTTTGAAATACAAGTACGGATATAATTGCTCAGTTCTCCCATTAAGATTGTCAACAAGACATTCATTGACTTAATGATTGGCTGTATTTCCTGCTCCATGCTCTTATATTGTGATCGTGCCAGGTCATGCTGTTTGCTTGAAAAATTGCTTGGATGCTTTGATATAAATCTAATCAATATGTGTAAAATTTTTCTCTTATCTAGAGATTATCACTTTTTAATGCTTGTATATTATTCAATAACTAATCTATAATATCACATGGGGAATTAATCCATTTTACTGGTCTCTGGATCACAGCATCTAAACTCTAAATTGTATAACTATTAAAAAATTTGGTCTCAGAATTCCAGTGAATGCCCGAATAATAATTGAAGAATATCCGTTGTGGATCTCTGGCTACTGATGATATGTGATTAGTACCTGGGAACTGATACAGTCAAATTTTATATAGCTGTAATAATTAAGTTTGCTGCTATCAGCCGCTTCATATTAAAATAAGCCTTATACTGTATTTTCATTATATATGAAATCCATGGGGGCTGTATTGGATTCACACTTAATGGTCGGTTGTTTTAGCTTATGCTTCAATAATTATTTGATCAGGGAATTTTAATACTGTCTGCAATATTGCGTTTAGGTAGTTTTCTAAAAATAAATCTTTCAAATGGAGACAGATAAGTGTTTGTAGTCTGACAGGTGAAGAGAATTAATCTGTATTGCTGCGCGATGGTGTATAAATGTCTTGTTGTTTGTTGAAACTGGTAAGTAGTGAATTTACAGTTGTTTGCTCCAGACTAATGTTATCGATTATTTCAACAAGATTGTTAAAAACGATATTGTGACAGTTGTTTTACCTCTCACTGATAGAGGGTCGTCGGTTTGAGCTCAGCTACCGACCATGTCTCTTTGTGTGAGATAGAAGGCATTGC
Source organism: Lutraria lutraria (assembly GCA_964023205.1). Lineage (NCBI taxonomy): Eukaryota > Metazoa > Mollusca > Bivalvia > Venerida > Mactridae > Lutraria > Lutraria lutraria. The sequence continues at coordinate 14,065,650 of OZ026843.1, read as the reverse complement.
TTATGTCATATGGGAGACTAGTACTGGTTCTTCCCAGGAACGATGTTTAGATGAAATGCCTCCTATGACTGACTGTTGGAAAGGGGCGTAAAACTCAAACAAACAGACATTTGTTTGGTACAGCTAATCAGCCAAGTCCTCAAGAAAAACTGGACATTTGGTCCTGTGAAAATGCAAAAATTCATGGACTGAACGAAATTTTAGTAGACCAAACAAGAACCAAAAATTATGCAATTAGGCTAAAAACTATCTTTTTCAAAAGTGATTAAATTAATTATTTTTTATTCAGAAATAGGATAAAATTATCACTAAAAATAACTGTCAGTCACCACTGACCTTTTCAAATTTGCTGGACCGCTGTTACTTCTGACCAGTGAACAAGGTTTTAAAACTTCAAGCTTGAATCTCACATTTCGTCCTTAAAGGTTCCTAAGACCTATGACTAAAACATATGCTATGAAATATATATTCATGATTCTGTGAGCATAATTGATCTGAATATATTCTAGAGAATAAAACCATGAATTATTTTCATATAAAATATTTTGAGAATGAATTTGAGTTTTAACTTGGCGTCTGCAACAGTTCTCAGGTTTTATAACTATGGGGCTGATTCTTTGCTTAAACGACGGTCTGCAAATGCTATGTAACAATTGAGAACTTGGACTGGATCTTTACTGTTTGTTTCTAAGATAGCATGTTGTTAACTATTTGCTTTATTGATTTTTGTGTTTCGTTTTTCGCTGATTTTTGTGCCTGTATATAGGCTGAAAGGGGAACCAATTCACACATTTCTCTACAACTAGGGACTCTGATCTGACTGTAAGCCTCATATAAACTAGTACTACATATTGAATTTATATCAATCAACAAAATGTCCTATTAGTGAAAGAGGAAAAAACAAGCATAGAAGAAAGCGTCAGTGATTTGTTTGTGATAAATAATTGCTTGCCGAATATAGAAATAACACGAAGGTCATCTTAGAAGCTTACAGGCTTTCATGGAGTATTGATTGATCAGGAACATTTCTGTCTAGATGTAACCATACCATATATAGACAAATGAATAACAAGTGAGTGATATGCAGCATCCATGGCCTCTTTACTATCTTATTCTGATGCAATATGTTTCATCTTGTAGAAGTGATCTTGTTTGAAGATTAGGTAGAAATTAAATGCTTTCTGTTGAGAAAATTGCATTGACCTTTTCCTGCATACATATAGATGGTCCAGAACTGTGGTACAGAAACAGTTACTACATGCTATTACTTGTTCTGTTCTTTTGAAGATAATACATCTTATATTAAATTATGCGGGGTAGCTTTGTAGAAGCTTGCAGATAGAATTTGGTTAGTATTTATGTAAAGGCATAGGAAGCTGGTTAGGATAACTACCCGCTACGATATGATTGAAATTATGTTGAAAATGGCGTTAAATCAGATGAAAAAAATCAAAGGAAGATATTACATCTATAGACTATAGCCACTTGTTTAATACTGTCTATGATTTATACTCCATGTCTCCAGCTATCATTATGTGCAGGGTAGGGTGTACTTGTAAGAAGTCATTTGGCTCTGGTTAGGTCATCGGTTGGCTGTATTCAAGTATTGACATAAATTTTATGTAATTTGGGAACTTTAAGCAGCAATTATAGTAGAAGACTTCTGGTGTCAACATAGGTTAATTAAACCAGTAACCTTCAAAAAGGTTATACTGGACAGCCCCTAAAATGTAAAATTTGGTTGCTGGTAGGTTTTGAACTCAAGATAGTGGAAGACATGAGATTACTCAGGTAAGTGATCATAACAACTTGGCCACAAAGATTAGGTTTTCTAAATGGAATGGACTACGCTGAGTAATCAAACATGTGTATTGAAGGCTTATGTTTCAAAATTGAAGCAATTATGATACTGTTGTCATAGAAGTTGGAAAGCAGAAATAACTTGATGTCTGAAATATAATCTAAAATTAAAAAAAAAAAAATACAGACATGACTACTGAAGAAATAACACTAGTTTGTAAGTTTGTATATGTTTTGTTGTGAAATCCAAATTAATGAAATATAATCTGTAATTGCTGCAAAATTTTCAATAATATGATTCATATAATTGCCTTGATGTATTTTAATTAATGTTTGATTTTAACGTCATACAAAGCAGAAATTGGCTTATTCAATCTGCTTTTGGGTTACTTTGGTCTTTTAATTGATAATTTTCGACATTTTTTCTAGCAAATTGAATTTCTTCATGAGACATAAACTGTATATTTCTGTGGTTTTCATTAAACCCCCGCAAACAAAGTTTGAGCAGGTTATATAGGAGTAACTCCATCCGTCCGCATACAAGTTTGTGGAGCGAACTTTGTAACTTCCACATTCTTTAAGCGATTGAAACTTGACATATGTGACCTTGACCTATGAGCTACAGTTTTTTAATTGTTCAACCCCACAAGGCGGTGTGCATTGCACAATAACCAGGTCTGTAGCTCAAAGGTCAAGTTCACACTTAGACCTAGGTCAAACGTCATAAATGAGCATTATTGACCTTGTCTGGGCTGTATCTCCCTTATACATTGACATATTTGAAAATAACTTGATTATTAAACACCATGAGACAGTGTGTCACACATAAGACCAGGGTCAATAGCTCCTAGGCCAAGGTCCCACTTGGATGTTAAAGGCCAAAGATGGGGTCTATTTTTTGTGTCTGCTTCATAACTTTGTCATTTTTTTATGGATTTTGGAATTGCTTGGCAGAAATATTTACCATCATGAGGCAATGTGCCATGTGCAAGACCAAGGTCAGTAGGCTGAAATTCAAGGTCACAGATGTGAAAAGTAAAAAAAGTATTATAGACATTGTCCGGGCTGGGCTTTATCTCACTTATGCATTGATTATGCATTTGAAAATGACTTGGCATAATACAATGAGACCATGTGTCCTTGGAAAGATCCAGATTCATAGGTCAAAGGTCGAAATTACACATTCTGTCAAATATATTTTCCTTGACTGGGCTGTGCCTTCTGTTTGCATTCAAGGATTTTGAAATAAATATAAAAAATTGGTATAAATGTTAACTTCAATGAAATGATGTGTCATGAACATCACCCATACTTGTAGTTCAAAGGTCAAGGTCACACAAGCTGTCTAAACAGCGGGCTCGTCATGTTGCCCCTGGGCATCCAATTTAATACACATTTAATTTATCAAAATTGACCATTTGAATAAAAAAGTACACACAAATTTCAGGTATTTCAGCAAAAATCTCTTATAGAATATAAGTTTTACCTAAACTAGCATGAAATACATGTGATCTAGTAATTGGTATTTTTGTACATGCGCAGTAGGGTGCATAGTAAATATTGTGATATACTGTATAATACATCTTTAAGTCTTGTAATAATCATCTATCTTTCTATTTTTAGAGCACAAATGTACTGACTACCACAGAACGTATAAAAGTGGATACAACAGTTGAAGGAAATGTGGTTCAAGGCATACTGACGTTTCTTTCTGTCAGCAAGGATGATGAGGATACCTATTCTTGCACCGCTAAAAATATTGCTTCAAGTCCAGATACCACTAAGAACTATGCTGAAAACAAGCTCATTGTTCATAGTACGTATTTACTATAATGTCTTCTATTTGTTCCCCCTATCCATTCTTTGTGTGAAATATTATCCAGATTTGCCAGATTGATGTTTAGGTCGTAATTTATGATGTAATTATGTTGGTATAGATTCTTAGTGAATCAAAAAGGCCACCCTTGTGAAAGACTTAATTTGGCCTTAATTGACAGATGGTTGCTAAGGTTTTACTGCACATAGAAAAAATGTCAGGCAAAATCACAGTCACAATACCCATCTAAACTTATCACACTCTATCAGAATACCAAAGCTATGTAGTCTACAAGGCTGTCAGTGCAGTCAATAAAATATTCAGTATATCTTACACCAGTCGTCGGACATTCACTAGGCCTTCGCTCAGTGGTTAGAGCATTTGTCTACTGATCAAGAGAGATTGTGAGTTCAAATCCAGGGTGAGGTTAACACTGTTCATGAAAAATTTAACTGAAGATATTACATTCTACTAGCTTGTAGATAGAATATGGTTGGTACTGGTTAAGGTGTAAATGAAGTCCAGAGATACTGGTTACTGGTTAGGATAACTGCCAGCCACAATATAACTGAAATAATGTTGAAAATGGCATTAAATATGATGAAATTAATAAATAGATAAACGACACATCAACTAATGGAAACAAGTCAACCTAGCAGCTTTTAATATGGATTTCCAATTAAATTTGTTTGTGAAAAAATTAATTTTAAGTTGTTGTAGGGTCTTTGAGTTTTAGAACTTAGTATCTTTAATTGTACATAATAAGTATTCTGATCCTCTGTGACTGCAAAATGCAAGATGCTTAGATGATATTTTGTAGGGAAATTTTTGTGTGTTTTGTGGGTAATGTGTTCAAGCTGCAAGAATCTTTTACTCCTACTAAATTAATGGTTTCATGATAGACCCAATTCACTTAACAAGAATTTCATTACTCAAAATGACTTTTGAGATGGAAAATCTTTGGCAGTGAAAACATTGTATTCTGCAATTTGAACATGAGGTCAAAATTCTTCAAAGGCTAATAATATGTCTTAAGATCTATATTGGGTTATAGACTGCTCTAATTTTGCTAACAAAATACCCTAGTAACCTCATTTTATGCCGTATTTGGGCACAATGCCTGTAAGTGGTGTCAAGCTGTAATGTAATCACACAATGTCCTTGGTTTGGCTGTCTCTTATATTATTTCTGCAAATATCTGCTCATTAAATATGCTTTCATCCAAGCTTATAGAAATGGTACAGGATGGTTCAATTCTCAAGTTCTATAAATGTTTCTGCTTGGTACATACATGTAGTACATTAAAGATCTGTATAATTACTGTGTCAGCTAGTAATCGCTCGTTTAGATACGCACATAGCTACAGTATGAGGTAGGCAGTATTGACTCGGAGTGCATCAATATGAGGTATTTAAAGGGTAAATGTTGAACTGCACAGCAAACAACTTGACCTTACAACTCAAGTGAGCAATTCAGAGCAAAATCTAAGACCAAGTAATCATTTAGGAGCAGATACAGAGGTGGCTCTAGCTAGGTCACTTTTGCTGTTTTGTTTGGCTCAACTGATTGGGAATGTTTTACAACTTCATTCTATTACTTTGTCTGGGATTTTTTCTCTGCTATATTTTAAGACACTAATACAGTAATAGTTTTTGTAATCATATATTTTATTTTTGTCACATTGTTTAACATCACCCTGGTAGTCAGAATGTGGGTTTATCATTCTCGCATGATCATATAAAAAAAACTCATGGTGTTCATGAAATTTGTTCTACAAAATACCATTGTCCATTGGAGTGCAGTTTATTGGTAGCTATAAGTATAATAAAGTTGTATTTATTCTTCTTATTTCATCAAAAAATATTTTCCTGTTACTGTATAGCTGGTCATGTTGGAGGTATAGATATTTTTTATGCTACAAGCTTTATGTGATAAAAAATGTTTTTTCTGCTTCGACTAAATATTCCATAACGTGTGTTTTGTTGCTGGCCTATTGAATATGAATTCCATTTTCCCAAATGACTCATTTGTTGCCTTTTAAAAATTGTCATTGTCTAATGTTGTTGCTGTTTATCATACACGCAGAATTGTCTTTAACTTCACCCAATATCATACACTATTGTGCAATGCCTAAGACAAGTCATAAATTCGCAGTCTTGTGTCCCTTGGCTTTTCCGATTATTTTGTTTATTAAATTTTTTTGTTGAACTACACTTCTTACCACATTTTTAACACCTGGCTGTCAGGAAGCTGACCAGGTGTATGCCAGGGGTGTTCCTCCACAAAAGCTTGAAATTGCCAAAAGACACAATGGCTGTTGGTGCGACGTTATACTCCAGTGAAAAAGATTTTTTTTTATTTAAAGTGTTGCTAATCAATTGTTGATTGTGGTTTGGCTGAAATTGTTGTAACAGCCAATGTATCAAAATAGAATGCAAGCACTCATGCATCACATCTTATTCAGTTATAAGGCAGCTAGCAGCCACATGTGGAGGTGTTGCTGGCACTGCTTTAAAGGGTTAATAAGTACTGGTAAGGATGCAACTCTGGAAAACTGGTTAGGTTAATTGGCTAGGTGCCAACATCATACCCACTGAAACAGTTAAGAACAAGCGTTTACATTTTTTTCTGTGAAATGTGTTTCAGTTTAAATCAATGAAGAGGGATTTGAACTTTGAGATGGATGTAAAATGATTTACATTTGATTTGATTTCATGTGAATTATTTTTGCAGTACTTAAGTATAGTTTTTATAAAAAATAAATGTTGATTACACATTTTTGTGTAGCTTGATTCTACATGTATTAGATTTACTGCATGGCAAAGTGAATATTTGTCTCAAGCATTACTTTGGTTACAAAAAGCCTTGTATGTCTCACCCTTAAACATGCTTAGTATGGGGCTTGGGGTATTATGGTCTTATGGCCCATAGTTTTATCATATTTTAACCAGGGTTTTTCAGTTTGCAACTCCTCCTATATTTCTGAAAAAATTAAATTCTTGTAATGTTTGTCTGATAAGATGAAGATCTATAAGGAAGTAATAAGATTATTGGATAGTTATGTTGTCTTGAATCAGCTGATGGATTCAGAACCATCTTGGCCTGGCCATCTTTCTGTTCCAGCTAAGGCCACACCCCCTTAGGCCATACCTGTACATAACCATAATAAAGAGAACCAAATAAGTATAGTTTTATGCATTGTTGACCCTATTTGTAGACTACATTCAGCTGAAGGATACAGAACCATCATGGCCTGGCCATCTTGTTTGTCTGTTACATACCAACTTAGGACACACCCCTTAGGCTGTGTCTGTAAACAATTGTAATAAACGGAACCAAATAATAACAGCTTTATTCATTGTTAACCCTATAATTTTAAGGATTTTTTTGCTTTGTTGTGTATTCTGTGAATGTATGCTGAATGATGGATTTCTTTGCCATTGTGACCTCAATTTCAAGATGGCTTTGAACACAGATTTATGGACACATGTCTTCATGACTGAAATTTGATGCCTTTAAGTATAGATTATTGTTAACATTTGTATGTTCCTGTATTTATCTGAGTATTTTTGTGATTGTTTACAAACTAGAAGGGTAGGGTATAACTCTGAATCGGCCATCTTAATATTTTTTTTGAATTGAACAAACCATGGTAATAGGTGGGTCATGTGATGAAACTTGCGAAACTCTGCATGTTTATGTTTTATTTATTTGTTTATTATGTGGTTCGACAAATGACAAATATATTAAGATGTGAAATTATGTATTAGTGAAGTAAACATGTACGGGTGCTCTGAAAGGTTTGTTTATGTTGACATGTAAACGTTATTTTTTCTACTCAACCCCTTAAACATATTTTCGTTTACAACCATTTTTGAAAGTTGTTTAAATCATATTTCATTTGATGTCTTTTGTCGTAATAAGGGAGCATTGGGCTTTGTTAAAAAGAGGCTGAGCTTAGCGCATTGCAATTCTGCTGTGGAATAATCCATACATTTTGGGATAGCAGAAGTGTTCAAGCTGACTGTATTTCAACCAGCCTAGTTTACCATATAATTGGGCCATATCAACCAAATATGTTTTATCACAACACCTACAAATAACCATGTTACCAACTGTGAAAATTTGACAAAAATGTTAATTTTCTTCCATATGTGGAGAAGTTGCAGGTTTCTTGTGGAAGGGTAAGTTAGTACTGGTTAGAATACTGTCCAGGAAAACAAGTAAGGCGAAATGGACACTTAAATATTGTTGAAAAATGTCGTAAATCACACGAAATGTTCCAAAGGTATTAGTGATGAAGACAAATTACATTATTGAATATTTATTCTAATAAAACTATTGTTTATTTGTAGCACCACCAAGGATTGTGATTGCCGATGAGTTTGAAGGAACTGAAAATACAGGAAAATCTATGGAATGCGTGTCTTATGGTGATCCACCACCAAAAATGGTCTGGGAAAAAGTTGTCCCTTTTAAGACATTTACTGGAACCAATCAAGAGGTAAGCTTTCTTTTGTTTTAGCTCACCTGATTCATCAGGTGAGCTTTTAGGATCATTGAATGTCCGGCGTCCATCGTCTGTCCACAATTAGTTTGTTTACACTCTAGCATCCGCAGCTCTAACGAATCGTGATTAAACTTGCTCACCATGTATATGGCCCCAATGCCTCGGCTAAGTTCAATTATGGGCAAAATTGGACCAGAACTTCTAGAGTTATGGGCCCTTGAATTACAAAATTTGCTATATTTAGCTTGTTTACACTCAAGAGCATTCATTTATCCACCAATCCTAATCATATTTTCAGTATAATTTATTATGTGTATAACCAAACGATTTTGGACAAGTTCGATTATGGGCAAAATCGGACCTTAACATCAAGAGTTATGGGCCCTTGACATAGAAAATTTGCTATATTTAGCTTGTTTACACTCTAGCGCCTTCATTTATTCACCGATCATAATCATATTTACAATGAAATGTATGACCTCATGGTTTTGGACAAGTTCAGTTATGGGTGGAATCGGACCAGAACTTCAAGAGTTATGGGCCATTAGATTAGAAAATTTGCTACGTTTTAGCTTGTTTAACAGTATTATACCATCATTGTTGGTTTTGATCTCAAAATCTACGTAAAAATGAGTTTTATGAGATGGAAACTATATTACCTGGTCATTAATTATTGTGCCTTTGTTCTCAAGTGAGCGATAAAGGGCCATCTTGGCCCTCTTGTTTATTGATGTTTAACTTTGCACAAATAGTTCAGATCATTTGGCGACTTTTCTTGCTTTAGTGTCGGAGGATGAACCTAGGCATCCACCTGGGTAATATCCACCATCCTACCCAGCTAACTGGTAGGGTTCTCAATAACAGCAGGCTGCAGGCCAATTTAGCTGCTTAGAAATGTGTTTGGGCTGGTTAGGAATCTCAAAAGTTTATAAAATATTGCTAGAAAATGCCCGGACCACCCCTAGCAGGCCTGTTAGTCTAGCTTTTGGGCCTGTTGACCATGAAAACCCTGACTGGACTGCTTCCTTAGATGCAAATTTTAGTGCCTGGTCAGAGACCGTAACCGCTTGACTATAGAAGCCCAGTATGTCTACACTGCTGCAGTGTTTTATCATTCAAACATATTTAATTAAAATTTTTAGTGAGAATGATCTTAAAATCTTTGTATTAGTGATATTCAGAATTTGGAACATCCAGTACTCGTATGTACTGACTGTATAAAAATTAGATGGAAAAGGGGACTTAGAATCTTGTTTGGTTTTAAGAAGTTTCTGGTTCCTGTAGAGTTTGGTACAGGCTATTCAGAAGTTACACTGTATAAGAAATAGTGAAAATCTAATCAAAATTATTTGCAGGGTATATCTGTAAGCACTGAAAGTATAGAAGATGTAAGTAACCCAGGAACCAAACTGATCTTGTCCTTCAATTCACTCACTCATGAGGACGATGGAGAATACAGGTGTAATGCAAAGAATACAGCCGCTGAAACAGACAAAATTGTCACCCTTAGAGTAAGATGTAAGTGTTTTCATAATTTACCAGAATATGACCTGAATGATGTTTATGTATGTTATTTTGCGAAGATCAAGTAGCTATTTGATAGTAAAAAGTTTAATAAAGACAACACATGTCAAATTTTATGCGTAGTTCATGAACTCTTGATAATGACTGTGTAATTATTTAATTTAATACTTTAATGGAATGTTGATTATTTTTCATTATTAATTTACTTGACTTTGATATTTTTTAACATTTTATATAGAATTTCCTCATTTTGCCTTATATAACAATGAAACAGAGAGTAAGGACTTGAAGTGACCATTTTTGGCTGTTTAAGCATAAATATTGACGTAACAATTTTTGCATACTTCAGACAGCCCAAACTTTGAAGAACAAGAAAAAAACAGCTTTTACACATGGGCCCAGGATAGTGATCCATACTTGGTCTGCTCGGCCAGTTCCAACCCAGAACCTTTGTTTCAATGGTTCAAGGGTGATAAGACTATTTCAAATGGTGATAACTATTTCTCCATAATACCAGCTGTGAAAGATGATACTAAGACTAATATCTATACAAGCAAACTACAAGTAAGTTAGGTTGCATTCTAATGAATATTGTATTAGCTCGACTGTTTTAGAAGAAAGTCAGGCTATTGTGATTACTGCGTTGTCAGTGTCTGTGCTTGTGCAAAAACGTTAATGTACATGTGGCTCCAGGGCATCTAAAAAGTTGAAATCAAAATCGGTCCAGAGTCGCCCCCCCCCCATTTTAGGCGAAAATGTACCCCCCCGTACGTTACCTATACGTAAGTTGTCACCATTGAAAACATGCAGCATCGCGGTTTATCGTAATATATGAGTGACAGTCTAACTTTAAATTATTAGGAACAAATTAATATGCTCCATTATGTATTATTAGACCCAAAACACGAGCTACGAAGAACAATTTCTAAATTCAGTAAGGGTCGCGAAAATGTATTACGGAACCGTGTACGTTCGATGAACATGCAGGACTGTTCTAGAGTAAATCGAGCGAAATTCATTCACATCTAATGTTTACTTTACTTCATGATCGGGCAAGGCTTTCTGACTATCGTAATGTCAATGTTTTAAATGTCAACAATCAGTACAGATTTGAAGATCGTCGCGGGAGACAACTCCATGCAGCCGGTGTTCACGTAAATAAATCTCTTGCGCGTTCGATTAACTTTCAGAACTGTTATAGAGTTAAACGAGTAAAATCGTCTGCATGTAAACATAAACTGGTTCCCGTTCCATGTTGCTGTGCACCGAAGTGCATACAAGTCAATGAGAACCAGTTTACATGTGACCACGTGTTTGGACTAATTACCATCGACCCCCTATTGATTGGATTAACAAAAGATCGCTGCAGGCATCTTGACGTGTTTATTGGGGGTCATTAGAATGGTGTGAACAATATACAGGAAGGTTTGTGACATTTTGCGCGTACAATGCGATATGGACCGAATTTCATGAAATTTATGAAACATTTATAGCTCATTTATAGACCGATTTTTTAACACTTTTCTGCTGCTCAAATCGGTCTGAGGCGTTGAAATTCGGTCTGGACCGGCAAATTGTCGGTTTTTGTGTGCCCTGTGTGGCTCATAACTCAAGACACTAGAGGTAGTAACATGAAACTTCATAGGTGGATGGATATCACTTTGGCAGTAAACAGATTAGCATAATGGCACGGCTTGTGGCGCTCTTTTTATATGGTCCGTGTCAGAGGTTGGTTTACACTTAAAGGGGTAACTGGACTATATAAACCACTAGATGGCGCTGGGGCGGGTTTTTGTAAATTTTTATGCATGTTTCATATCAGAGAGCCCTTTTTTAAATTTCTGAATAAACTACAGAAAAATATTCTTCGAAAATTCTCACAAAGGTAAAGTATTCCATGTCAAAACATTTCATCCAAAAATATTAGTAATATATATTAATTCTGAGTGTTACTTTGAGAAAAAGTTTAAACCTGTCTAACAGAAAATTTGAATTTCCGGGGAGGTGTGGCTACTTGCTGATAAACTCTCAGTTTGTAAACAGAGGCACGTGGTAAGGTTGAGCAGCCGATGCTTTCTATATAACAGGAGTACTTTACTAGCCAGTGGTCAGTTGATGACTCACCCATTCTTGCGCTATTTTAAACATTGACAGGTAGTATTAGGCATATCAGTTTTCATAGCCCAACCCACAAATGGAAAATCTGTAGGAAATTATGAACTGGAACCTTATCCTGGTGCTGTCACAGAATTCGAGGGCTCAACGCAACACTGTCGTAAGTTGTTCTTATTTCAATATAAGTTACGACACTGTTGCGTTGAACCCTCGAGATGCAAAGTTAGTTACAGTGCAACCTCTCCAGTGCAACACCCTTTTGGGAGAAGCGAAATTATGTTGTTGTTGAGAGGTTGTTGCTCTAGATAGATTAAATTAATAGTTAAATCAGACTATATGAAAAAATCATGCTGTTATTGAAGGGAGGTTTTTTCTCTAGAGAGGGCCACTCTGGAGAGGTTGTACTGTATATAAAAGATAAAAGCAGAAATATTCAACCTGTAGAACATGCATTAAGTGTTACAAACATAACTTATTTCATTAACAGGTGACATACAATGGTGCTAATGATGCGGCAGTTTTTGGAAAGTACCGATGCTTGGCCTCTAATAGTGTTGGTTCTAATAATATCACATTGGACCTAGAAAAAGCTGGTAAGTTATCATGGCAGCATTTCTCGTCATTGTTAAGCATTTAATCCTATTCCAGAATACGCATAACTCACAGTAAATTCATTCTTAGGTTTTTTTTCTAGTAAAGTCAAAATTATGCGACAGATATTTTCACCATCATCAGTTAATTAATAACATGTTTACAGTTTGTTGATAAATAACCATTGCTACAAGGTTGTATTTAAAACTTAAGAACAGTCTTTAAGCTCAGGGTAAGAGGTAATAAACTTGAGAGTTGTCTCCAAACTCAGATCTCAATTTCACTCTCAAAGTATTTCAGTTTAAAAGATATCACTTGAAGATCTTTAATGTTTTAGTACATGTTCATATCAATTAGACTGACATAATAACATTATACCATCATTGGTTAATCATTATTTTATAGTAAATACGATAAAACATAATAACATAGTGCTCCAGATAATTTTTGAGGGCCATGAATATTTCACTCATTGAAATTGGAATGGATGCATAAACAGCATAAAAAAACCAATAGAATGAGTTAACCATACTTTTTATTAACCAGAATGTTTGCCTCAATGATATGTGGGTTTAACATGGGTCAGCCGAGGTGAAAAACTAGGTCATTAGGTATAAACCTTGTTAAAGCTCTAGATGTCAGGATTTTAATTTGATCTTCGCCAAACCTTGTCAGATTGTTTGTCTTAATGATATAAAGAACAAGTTCAAGTATGGGTCTCCTGGGGTTAAAAACTAGGTCACAAATTAAAAACCTTATGAAAACCTTATTAACACTGTGCATGTCAAATTTTGATTGAATCTTCGCCAAACCTTATCAGAATGTTTGTCTAAATGATATGTAAGACAAAATAGGACATGGGTCATCTGGCGTCAAAAACTGAGTCACAAGGTCCAATCTTAAAAAACCTTGTCTATGCTGTAGTTGTCATGGTTTTGTTTGGATCTTCACCAAACCTGGTCAGAATGTTTATCTTATTTATGTGTAGGACAAGTTCTAACATGGGTCATCTGGGGTCAAAAACTAGGTCACAGGTTGAAAACAATGTTTTAATGAGTAAACAATGATTATCACATGAGCAGTTTAGGGCCATCTTGGCCCTCTTGTTTTAATCATCAATGACGATTTTCTTAAAGCATGGCCTTTATTTGATGTGGCCGAAACACAGGGTTGACTGTATTTTTATTTTAACGAATTTGTTTGTATTTCAGTTGTGCCGAATAAACCAAGTGTGAACCTTGATTACTTTGATGCCAGTCGTTTTTATTTCCATCTTGTTGCGAGCACAGTAAAAGGCCCACAGGTGACACAATTTGATGTTACGTACACACGAAAAGGATACAGTGACAATTTCGTGCAGTCAGCTCCTAGAGGTCAGTTTCTTTATAGGTTGTAGCTTCTGCTGTGATTTAATTAATTAAACTTTTATGTCAATATCGTTCATGGATATTTATATTCAATGGTCATTCAATTCTCATTATTATCATTCGTCAGTATTTTTTTATGTCAGACAACTCAATGGTTTTGTGTGGTAATGTCATTTTTCTCTGATCCTTTCCTTATCTGCAGCTTTATATTTTTACTGTTTCTGTGGCTATGAGTTTATCAGTCAGAACACACTCATCCCTTTTTGTCTCCCAAATCTCTTAGGCTAAGGAAATAATTTTTGGGTTTTTCAAAATTTCAGCTTTCACATTTGGTACTATAAAGAATGAAATCAAGAATATCCAATTTACTAAGATTTTATGTGATAAATATTACAGGTGAAATACTGTTCAAGCGCGGAATTAATGTTGATATAATGGTAGACATTTTGCCCTAAGAACTATACTAGAGGCTCAAATGATTTCATGACGTTTTTATTCATATGTTACAGAGGACCGAGATTTTATCGATGTGAATAGAAGATACACGGAAATGAAAATAGAAAAGCTGAACGCAAGTACTAGCTACGTTTTCACATTCTATGCCAAAAATGAAGTTGGGCTGAGCTCCGGAGTGGAAGTGGAAAGAAAAACTCCAGCATTAAGTATGTCCAACTTATGTCTAATAGAATAGAATGGTTTCCTGTTGTTACATTTTTCATCAAAGTTCTGTAAAATCATGGACCTATTTTGCCTCATTTTGGAGGAGGTTCTATTTATCAGTTTGTGATACTGAAGCTTGTCACACTAAAGTCAGTTTTAATCTTTTGGAAATTAAAGAGTTTCTGTGTAATGTTTTTTTGGCAGATTATTACACTAGGTGTCCTCTTTAAAATGCAGTGTTTTGTTAAGGTGGGGGATTAGAAAGGTGAAAATTGCACCTTGAGGGGAATAGGGAAACACTGAAATAACAATGTATACAACATTTAATTATCAATATGTACTACTGGTTATTTGAATTATCTTTTTACCAAAATTGTATTCAAGAAAAAAATACTACAGATGAGTTTACACTAATGTTAACAGTCATTAGATGATATCTTGTGTGCAACTTCCGTGGCTGTAGCTCCAAGGTCAAAGTCACACTTATGAGGTTAATGGTAAAAAATCAGTATTTTTGTAACTTTTTGGAAATACTTGACATAAAATTTCACCAATATATGGGTATGTGTCTTGCCCTGGTCTGTACCTTCAAGGTAAAGGTCACATGTAAGGTAAAAAATGAGTATTTTCTCATCTGTGTAGTAACTTTGTCATATATGGATGGATTTTGGAAATACTTAACAGAAATGTTCACCAACATGACTGTGATTGTGATGGAGTATCATGTGTAAGACCATGGGTAAAACTGCCTCTCAAAAGAAATCAAGTTTGTGTCTTTAAGTGAAAGTTAATTTCTGAAAAAGCTTTATACCTCAGACTTTAAACATTTTGTGTCAAAGCAACATGTGGGGGTATTTTTCACTTCTGTGACAAAAATCTAGTTTAATAATTTAGAGGGAAAATGTTTATATATATACTTTTTAGACAGAGGGGTGGAGCCAAATTTCAGCCCCTGATAAATCAGTAAAAAGAAACACTGAAGTGTGTTATGTCTTAACTAATAGAAAAATGCATGATAGAAAAAATGTGATGACAGTCATTGGCCAATATTGCATTTATATTCCATTTTCGGAACTATGTCTGGAGTGGACTTAATAGGCCTTAATAGACTAACATGATTGGACAATTGTTTGTGGACATGATCATGTCATCCAATTGTTAAAGGGGTCAGTAGGTCATCTGTCAAAGTTTATGATTCTGTGTGTATGATAATGTTTGCTGATACATTATGGTTATGTCCGTCTCTGGTTTGAAATATCCTTCACAATGTCATGCGGAAATGGGTTAGACCCAATGTAAAGAATCAACTTTCTAAGATAGGAAAAATATACATAATAGTTAATTAATCCATTAACATTTTTTTAACAAAGACAGCAGAAAACCTATGACTTATGCCATTGTAACTTTGCCTTCTTTTGTTCTCTTTTTTGTGGAACTTTCATTTCACTTATCCTAAGAATTTTAGCTATGCTGAAATGCTATTTTGAAATCAAGGGACAATTTGTTTCCTAAATTTAATCCATTTTGCACAAAGAACAAATTACAATTTTTTTTGTTTATATTAAGAATATTTTTATGAAGAAAATTCTTAATTGATTATAATATGACATTAAAACCTAATTTCTTTAATTGCCATGCTAGAATCGATCCATGCATTGTATTCTTTGAAGAAGTTGCTTTACATTATGGCTCATTCACTCATTGACTTCATACCTGTTTTTTTATTGCAGTCTGTTTCATATTGTAGATACAGTCAAACCTGTGAGCAAAGGCCACCCTTGGGAAAGACATAATATGGCCTTCATTGGCAGGTGCTCTTTATTCGGAGGTCATTTTGTTCTTAATAATCAATGACAGGTTGTAAAGGAATGACCTTTGATTAAAGGGTGGTCTTTATTCAGAGGTGGCTGCTTACACAGGGTTGACTGTAAATCACTTACACCATATCTTTCATGTATAAAGGTCTAGTCAAAGTTTCTTAGTTATACTATGTAGCTAGTGTTTTTCCGGCTGACCTTCACACATAAAAAAATATTTGAATTATTTTAACTTCAGTAACTGTTTTATTATAATTTATAGAACTGAACAGAAAATATTCTGTCACAAGCGATTTCGTTAAAAAAATCCAGAAGTTAATTTCTTATTTTATTGGTTTGTTTATTTTCACATTATATTAACACATTAAGTATGTAAGTTTCTGCTATAATGGATCTCTGTAATACATGTTAATTTTTTCATCATGTGGGTCAGAAAAGGTTTCTGTTATTGTTATTTTCTTGAGTGAAATTTCCATGCTTTTTTCAGTGTCCTCTTTTTGTACTTAACATGTCATCTGCATCTTTCAGTCTGATTAATATGTGTAATTTGTCAAATATTGCTTGTAAATTGTTGTTTAGCATTCAAATCTTTTTCTATTGGTTTGGTTGCCTATTATTAGGTAGATATTTAAATAATTAATATAATGAGATTTTCTGATTAATTGCAGACACTGTATAGTGGTTAATTGATATAATAATATAATTAATGCATAAGATTGATATATTTTGAATAAATACATGCTCAAATTCACATATAACTATTTTTGCTATGTAAGTACTAGGGATATTGCTGTCAATATTCTTAGCAAGTTCGCATTGAAGTTTTATTGTCTGTCTGGGGATAAGGTTCCTGAATTATTCACATTGTTTAATGTACCATTGGGTATGGAGTAATGATTCTAGATTTTATTGTTACTTCTTTAACTTAGTATGTAGGTTGGGTATAATGATTCTAGACTTCATTGCTACTTCTTTAACTTAATGTGTGGGTGGGGTAAAGAATGCTAGATGTGTTTGTTACATCCTTAAAAACTATGTAAGTGGGTGGGGTATAGTGATACTACATGTTAAGTGCATGGGGTAATCATACTAGATCTGTTTTTTATATCTTGAACTATGCAAGAGGGTTGAGTAATGATGCTAGTAATTCATACTTTCTAAACTTTGTTAGTGGGTGGGGTAATGATGCTATATATTTCATTATTACTTCTTAAACTTTGTAAGTGGGTGGGGTAATCATAAAAGTTTTGTTTGTTACATCCGGAACTATGTAAGTGGGTGGGGTAATGATGCTAGATTTCATTATTAATTCCTAAACTTTGTTTAAGTGGGTGACAAGAACTCATACTAGATTTATGTGTAACGTCTTAAGTTGTGTATGTAAGTGGGTAGGGTAATGATTCTAGATTTCATTGTTACTTCCTAACCTTTGTTATTGGGTGGGGTAAAATGGTCAGATTTTTATTCATTATTTCTTGATGCTTTATTAATGGATTGGATAATGTTTATTGATTTTATTGTTACTTCAACAGCTTTATTTGTTAATTTGGACAAAATGTTGCTAGATATTATTTAAAAACTGCTTAATTAGCAGTTAAAAGTGGTTGAAATTGAATATGGTGGCTAATCATGCAGTGTCATATCTATATTATCATACATCATTCTGTCTATTGGATTATAAATCTGACTCACTATTCTTTCTTCATTTTTCATTTTTACCACATGCAGGTAGTAAAGTATCTGTTTGTCATATGATCGCTTGCTTGCTTTCATTATAAAACTGCTTCCTAATTATATAGTTCCAGCCATTGAAACATTCTGTTTTATTTTGTAATGAAAGCCACATACTCTGAATGATATGATTTCAGGCCATGTATTTCAAACTTTTAGCTTAATTTATACCATATGCTGAATGTTATATACAATTTTTTGTTTATACAAATAAGTGCCATTCATAATGATACAATAGTAATATACTGAAGAAAGAGATTTGTTTTATGGTAAAACATACATTACTGTTATCTTCTATCATTGAACTTTCATGCGTAATTCTTTATATTTCTAATTCAATATCTTAATTAAGAAACCGTATAATGTGTACTGTAAATAATTCTACAATCTACTTTGTGGTGTCTTTTCTTAAGATTTATGTACTTTTGTTTATGAGAATTCTGTTTTTTTCTGTGCTCCATTTGTTCATCTTTTTTCTACATGCTTTGTAAACAAATTATTTCTTTGCAATGCCTTTTACTGACAGTACACATACATTCACTAACACATTATCAATCAATCAAATCTAGATAAGATACGGATCCTTAGAAGAAAACACATACATAATAAACAAACATATAGTGTAATCCCAGAAAACTGGACCCCTTCCGACCTTGGCCTTAAGTCCAGTTTTCTGGTAATTCCGCTTTTCTGGTAGTCAGGGCAGTGGTTTCCAGAAGTTTTACTGTATAAACAAAAGGAGAAAAAGATGAAACAAGTACACAAAAAATGACTGCACAAATATATGAAATGATAGGCATTAGGTCTTGACAGATCTGCTTGTACACTCATAATTAAGGGTAGAAATTGACTTAGGACGAGTTGAAAGTGCTATAGCTAAAACTTCTTAATGTCCTAAGCTGGTTGTCCAGCTATACTAGATGCCTGAAAAATAAAGTGGAGTCTGGTACAAAAATGATTGGATAGATAACTATCAACTAACTGATGACAGTCCGCAAAATTAGCGGTTGTCCTGTTGTCTGGGACAACCAATTTTTCATTCGGACAACCAAAATTTTCGTTCGGACTACCAACTTTTCATTAACAAGTCAAATATAAAGCAATAAAATTTTCAGTTTTGGGCAACCACATTTCAAACCTTTATTTCACAGACTGTCAGATGATGACTAGTGTGTATAACAAGTCATGTTGTCAATTTGCAGATTGATTAATTATTGTCATAGAAAGAAAAAAGACTTCTTGAAAGTTTAATCATACCAAAAATCTCAACATCTCAGAATTACTGCCTTCCCTATAAACACTCCACCTTCCCCTAAATACTGCTTTCTCCTTACACCAACCCAAAACCAGCCCAATATTAAGACGTACCATAAGAACAATGAAGGAAAACACAATTACAACAAAATGTAAAAAGAACAAAGACAGATAAATAAATGCCATGTTTTATACTTACATCTATAGATTGCTGTATATTCCTTATGCACTGTATGATGGCAGTTTACTTATTTGCTACAGTACTTTGATATTTCACTTCACAAGTTTATCATTCTGTTTCTTATGTTCTTTTTTGTATGTATGCTGGATTTTACTGTTGTTAATACATATAGTCATGAATGATAATGCATATTTCCACTTTGGTGGCACATATTGGCATTTGTCTACATTTTTTGTCATGATGACATTACCTGACACCAAATGCTCTTTGTTGTTGTAAAAACAAGCTCTTAAATTCTACATGTTTGTTGTATAGATGATGTTCTCTGAAAATCTTTGTCTGTTTTGTTATAATTGTGTCAGTATGCTGTGAACATCATCCATTTGTTTCCATAACAAACATACTCTAAAATCTAAATATCCCTTGTTAACAAAATTAATGGCAACATGTTTTGAAAATCCTTTCATTTGTTAGTATTTTTTGTTTGTTTTGGCCTGTCTGTTCATTTGTACCAAGCTTAAACCTTCCTACAAAATCAAAAGGCTTCCACTTCCACTGTCATCAAACTTCATATGTTGGTTCTTGATGTCAACCTCTGCATGCCTGTGCATATTCAGGTAGGTTCAGTAGGTTAAAGGTCAAGGTCACCCAGAGGGGGCATTGTGTTTTAAAAAACACATCTTGTTGGTTATGCTGGTCTGTCGGTCCATCCGGCTGTAACCAAACCTTGTCTTGGCAATAACTAGAGAACTATTTGGCCTAGGCACCTCAGATTTGGTTGGGAGGTTGGTCATCATCATCATCATCATATGTAGATGACCTGTATTGAATTTCAAGTCGGTACGTCAAAGGTCAAGGTCTTACTATCCAGTTGGCCCTTAGTGGGGTTCCACGTTTCACAAGCGCTTCTTGTTTTCTTTTGATGTCATTGTTTGCTCTAACCTTCAATCTTATATACCTACCGGTATCTGTTATATTCAATGTTGTAAATCAGGGTCACTGTAGACTGAATTGTTGTATTCTTGATTTTTTTCCTTTCCAAAAGGCTGACAACCAACTTGCAGGATTTTTCTACTTTAATCAAAGCCAACTTGCTGAAAAGCAACTGTGTATATGTTATAGACAAATTGCGATTAAGGAACCCTGAAAAATGAACATCATTAGTTACTGATTTGCTAAATTTTTATAAATACTGATATAAATAAGTATTAAGTGCTGAAAGGTTGTATTCTTCTGACGTAAGTTTTGTACATTATCTGTACAGTTGTTGTTAGTTGACAAGACTTTAGAATTGTTTTATGTCTTATTTTGCACTTGGTGAGTTGGTTGATACATTTGATTTTCGTACTACTGGTACCTTATTTTTAAATGTATTCAGTGGTTTTATTTAATTGACATGATAGCATCATAATTTGATAATAGAATAATTATCATGAAGTACATCAACCATTTGTGTTGAGATTCATAATGCTGCCCCTAAAAGGTCACTGCCCTTCAAATATAACAGTACCCATAATGTCACAGCTTTTCAGAGATCACAAATATAACAACATCTTATAGGCCACAGCCCTTCAGATATAACATTACCGCAAAGGTCACAGCCCTTCAAATATAACAACATCTTTTGGGTCACAGCCCTTCAAATGTAACATCATCTTATAGGCCACAGCCCTTCAGATATAACAACATCTTATAGGTCACAGCCCTTTGGATATAATATCACCACAAAGGTCACAGCCCTTCAGAGGTCACAAGTCTCCATAGGTTATGTCACAGTCCTTCAAATGTAACATCACCTCAAATGTCACAGCCCTTCAAATGTAACTTCCTCTCATAGGTCACAGCCCTACAAATGTTGTATTACCTCATAGGTCACAGTCCTTCAAATGTAACAATAACTTCAAGAAAGATATCATTATGGTTGTTCTCATAAGACTTCAGAGTATGTATGAACATAACAAGCAATGTTGTGAAATTGTTACAAAAGTTACACAGAAAACCTTTATCTTATTTGCATTGCTTTGTATTGTATGTATTCTAGTATCAAACTTACATTATTCCTCTGTTTGTCCATCTGTCTGTCTGTCCACCCCTGTCTATCTCTTGTATTGTCAGCTTATTTATGAAGGAAAATTGATCTAAAAAAACATATGAATTTGTCAACATGTTTGTATGTTTTCAGGTATTTTTATGTATTTTTGCCATAAAACATTTCTCTTTCCTGATTGTTTGATATCATGGTTAAAGATTTGCATGGTATCTGCATTTTAAGTTAAAATTACACTGTATTCCTAACATTTTGTAACCATATATAATGACTAGTTTATTGATGTTTTATGTCACTGTGATCATTTTTAAAGCTTGCAAGATAATTGCATTAAATAATTGTTACGTTAAGAGAAAACGGAGAGACTAATGATTAGTGACAAATGATTTGTTTATCAAAATAAATGTGTTTAAAAAAGTATCTCTCGTCAAGAATCATAACCAAAATGTACTTGGGGCTGTGATGTTTTGGACCCTTAAACAATGGGGGGGGGGGGGGGGAGAGGGTAAGTGTGTATATATCATCATAATTCATTAATAATAGGTTTTTTCATGTTTTTTTTAAAAAATAAGTCTGAAATGTTTGAATGTTTAAACTAATAATTCTTTTCGAAGATATCAAGATTGAAAATGTTTTTGAAGAGACTTTATCATTTTGTATTTATTTCAGGTAAACCAGACGTTCCTAAGATCACAACAGAATTTAATTCACCACGTTCTACAGTCATCAATGTGCAGTGGAAGGCTCCCAGTGATGGTGGAACGCCAATTCTTGAATATATCGTCAAATATGAAAAGGTAAGCAGTTTCAGTAGCCTCTTTAGAGAGCTGAGATATTCTGTTCCATTCTTTGAGTATATTTTCCCCACTATAATAATACTATGTCTCTTTATTTGGTGACTATGTTTTTAAGGTAAATCAAATTATTGTCAAGGGATACGATTTCCCTTTTTTGGTGCATACATATATATATGTTATCATAGTCCCGCCATTCAAAATGGCATAAAATGTTACCCCAGTCTGTCTGTTCAAAGTTTGGTTTCTTAGAGATAACTCAAGAAACAGTTTTTGAATTAAAGATGTATAATAATAAAATACAGGTTAAGTTCGATTTCAGTTAAAATCCCAAACATTTTTACGTTAGTTTATGGCCTTTGTTTTACTTAGCTCTCAGCGGGACATTTGTTATTTGATAGAAATAATTTCTAATGAACAAATGAATTCTAACTGATCCGATTTTATCTGATTTTGAGCCCCTAAACAAAAGGGATTGTGTTGTACTCCTGTCCTATGTATCGGACGCACCCAATTTTTTTAGCCAATTTGGTAGCTAACAAAAGCATATTATACACAAATGATTGCGACATTGTCTGTAACCTTTGTTTAATTGTTGAATGTGACCTGATCTTATCTTGTTTAGGTGAGAGTTAAGAATGAAACAAGCGATCCACTTAAAGGGTATGAGCTTTTGGAGAAAGTTTCAAGTCCTACCACGATACCTTCAATCAAGGAAACATCGAAGACAATAGATAGACTCCTGCCTGGACAATTTTATCAGGTGACCGTATTTGCGAAGAATAGTGTGGGTCTTAGTTTAGGTGGTACAAGAATCATTCGCACGAAAATCGGTAAGTCACATTATTTTTTGTGTATGTTTTTCTACATTTTGTGTACCATTCTTTCACTACACGACATTGTCCCAAGTGATCTTTTTTAGTTCACCCTTCGTTTCTCAAAGCACTTGTGGTGTGTAGATTATGTTTTATTAGGTCTACAGTACAAGTGTTTGTCATTTTGGGCCTTTATGAAAATCATATGGTCACTACACTCTAATCACTGTTTTGATTGTATCTTCATGAATCTTTGTCAGAATGTTTATTTCATTAATATGTAGGTCAGGTTTGATTATGGGTCATTTCCGGTCAAAATCTTTGTCACTAGGTCAAATCTTAGGAAAACCATATTAATACTGTAGATGTCAAATTTTTATTGTATCTTCACCAAACCTTGTCAGAATGTTTGTCTTAATGATGTGTAAGACAAACTCGATCATAGGTCATCTGGGGTCAAAAACTAGGTCACAAAGTCAAATCTTAGGAAAACCTTGTCTATGCTGTAGTTTTCATAGTTTTGTTTCGATCTTCACCAAATTTTGTCATAATGTTTGTCTTATTTATATGTAGGACAAGTTCTAACATGGGTCATCTTGGTAAAAAACTAGGTCACTGGTTCAAAACAAAGTTTTAATGAGTGAACAGTGATTGTCATGTGAGCGATATTATAAGGGCCTAATTGGCCCTCTTGTTTTGTCTGACCTTCAACTTTTCTTGATCATCTGTTAAAACTTCCTGTTTGTCCATATGAACTACTTCTTGCCTGTTACAGCATCTACTGGGTATCTCATTCTTTCTAAAATGTCCTCCTGAAATGGTCAGGTAAAAAATTAACACATATAACACCCTACGTTAAATTGTTCTCCACCTCTGAATTATATGGGTAGCTTGGTAGTAGCTTACGGATAGAATGTGGTTAGTACTGGTTAAGGCCTTAATGAAATCCAGGAAAGCTCAGGTTAGGATAACTGCCCGCCACGATATGACTGAAATGATGTTGAAAATGGCGTTAAATCCAAAGAAATAAGAAAATTAACCAATTTATCATGAACCTTAAATGAAGACTGATCCTTTGTGGTGAAATTTACTTCAGATGAATTAGCATTGTTTATTTTGCATGAGACACATTTTTGAAAAGAATTGTTGTGTTTTTTGTGCCCATATGTCATTTAAGGGACCAAAAGCACACAAAGAGCAAATCAGCTCATTTGTGGAGGTATTTTGGTCAAAAACTTTGTTTAATGCAAATGTCATCTTTATGCCGAAACCTATTAAGTCCAAGGTGAAATTTTCTTTTTTTATTCCAACTGCCTTCTCCCAGTGGCCCCTTCTCAGTCCCTTCTATTTTCTCTTGTATTATTTGTGATGGATACATTTTCAGCGGAAGCAGTTGAAGGCGCTTCTTCTGGTAAGGGTTACAAAATCTTTCGGAAACCAAATTTGCATTTTGAATATATATGTTGTCAACTATTTGTTTGTGTAATGACAAAAATGTGAATCTGGGGATGTTTGTTTTGTTCTTTTTTATCTTTAAATGTTTGTTCTTTTAATCAACAATTTCGGTACGAGATTTTGAGAACAATGCCAATTAAAATGAAGCATTATGAGGTGTCATTTTAAATAGTTAGTAGAAATGATACCATGTTTATTCATTTTTAGAATAGCCTTCATGGTCAGTTCAAGGTTAACTTGTTTTGAAATCTGAAGTTTTTTAAGTCCTTCGATGCATAAAGTCTTAACAATTGTTTTCATAATATCAACTTTTTCATCAAATTAGTACTGGAATGGAGTGAATAAATAGTGCTATTGTATGGTACATATGGGATGGGTTCCCTACTCTCATGCCACATTTGATGGGGACAATAAAGTTAATAATGAAAAAGTAGTGCTATTGTATTAAATGAATGCTGTAAATTCAATTAAAATTTTTGGGTAGACCCTTGCAATTTATAACACACGCGTGCTCACAAATAGACAAATAAGGTTTATCCGAAGGACATATCCTTTTTGTATATAATCATTTAATAATAAAGTGAACTTTTACTATCTTAATTTTTATCCCAATAAACAAATATGAAACATTTGATTTTCACTTTATAAGCGCCAAGCAAAAACCTTTTTTACCAACATTTCTCCATACTTCTATGCTGTTGCAACTATTGAAGTATTAAACTTAAACATATGCATGTACTGTAGTTTTCTTGGATTGCAAGACTTATTGATTTTATTTATTCCTTATGGAAATGTGGCTTAAAGCCATAAATAATTATGCATAGATTTACATATGAAACTACATAAAGTTTTGTTAATGTCATTCACCAAACAATCGGTGACATTATAAACATAAAAATCACTGGGCTGTGTTCCATCATTTGCAGCATTTGTGATAAAGAAAGGTGGATAAAAAAGACTCATTTAGGATTAGGTGGCCATTTTTTCATGCTTTTTGCAACATAAGGATTTGTTTTATTTATTAAGATGCTAACCTACCTCATCTGTTGTTATATATCATTCTATTGTTGCCTAGCAATAATTTTTGACATCAACAAAGTGCAACCCAATAGTAAGTTATAACATCGACATATTGCAACCAAGCAGTCAGTGATGACATCATCATAATTTTTAAAAGCTGTGTTGCCGAGGAGTCAGTGATGATATCATAGTGTTACAAAGCAGTCAGTTATGACATCATCATCATTTTACCAAGCTGTCAGCTAGTGATGACATCATACTGCTGCGAAGGACTCTTTGATGACATGATAGTAATTTTACCAAGCACTCAGTGATGACATCATCGTATAGTTTCCAAGCACTCAGTGATGACATCATCATATTGTTGTCAAGGAGTCAGTAATGACATCATCGTACTGTTGTCAAGGAGTCAATGATGATATCATCATCCTGTCACCAAGGAGTTTGTTATGTTATCATGTTGTTGTTGCGGGTCAGCAATGACATCATCTTTTTTTCATGAACTGGATTTTTATGATCTCATAATTACCTGTTGTATAAAAATATTGATAATGTAAAAATCTATGCTGTGATGCACAAGAACACGATCATGGTCAATAAGTTAGATTTAGTGACCTAGTTTAATTAAGCTCGCTTAGAGTAAGTCTTTCAAAGACTGGTGTTATGTGATTGGTCACCAAGTTTAAATATTTTCCCTTAAGATTGTTCATGTTGTCATGGAAACTACTGACCTCTTGAACTTTGAACTGTGATTCTATTTTCATGAGGTCCTAATATGTTTTACTTTAAAAAAAGGTTTGCTGATAAAATTCCTTGCACTCTGTAGTCATATAAAATTATTTAGGAACTTGACCCTCTTTGGACCCATGTTATCGTTTGGCTGTTACACTTGAAGACGGGTAGCTGGGTTTATGGGAAGTATTTAAAATGGACAGTAAATTAAGCTGTAAAACTCTCTCAGTTTGCTTCCGTTTAGAAAATCATAGAACTTTTTATGCAATTAGTCATTATTAATTGATTTATTGTGAGTAATGCTCATACAGATCGTATTTCAAAATTGCAGCACTTGTCAATTTCCTGCTTGTTAGTCTCTTGGGCGTATTTAATTTCATTCAACTTGAATTGAAATGAGTCCATGACCATCATTTATCTGTTTGCAGTAACATGACCTATATTTAAAAATCCCCTGACCTCATTTTTTCCCCCGTGAATTTTCCCGATTTATGGTTTTAATTTATACTTGCTGTTAGTTTTCAGTACAAGCAAAATAATGTTAACAAAAAAATGCTTTTGGACTGAATCAAATAAAAGTTTGAGTCACATAGCCACAAAACTACATTTTTAAGGATTGTCTTTATGAAATTGTTAAAAAAAGGGAGAAAAAAGAAATTGTTTTCTTTTTCAAAAGTTATTTTATCACGTACAGAATGTCTACGAAAAAAGTCATGTAGTATTTTCATGTTAGTGAATGCAAATATTATGCCTGTTTTATTTTTTATGTTATTTTCTAGAAATATGGGATATAATTATGTGGCCCCTCGTAGTATTTAATAGCATTTTTGGTCCTGTTTTCTGATGATCAGAAATGCTGAGTCTGAAATATTATCTTTTCAGGAGCGTAGCCAGTGGTATGCGCTTAATATGTAACATCAATTTAAAAAGTGAAAATACTTTATATGGCCACAAATGGCACCTAAGTCAAAAGCTAAGGGAGCTAGACCTTGATTAAATCTACTTAGTGTCACTCGGGTTAATGGCTGCTCTCCCCTTGTGTGTTACATTCACTAAAAGCTGGCTATGCCCCTGTTCTTGCATGTTGTCCATGCTTTTTACTTGTCATGCTTTTTTTACTTATTTCTTTTCATATTGTATGCTTGCTGCTTGATTTATGATTTCAAGATCCTTCGCATGATTTTTTTCATATTTTTTTCTAATTTTGTTACATATTTTAATCATTCATTATACATGAATTAGTGAAACACTTGAGTTTTGTCTGTAAATGGTTCTGAAATTACCCTAAATTGGACCCTGACCCCCAATTTTCTTTTATACCCCTTATTGTTACTTATTATTTATACATATTTTACCAATTTAGACCTGGTGTGGAAGCATGTTAGAATCATCTAGAATAGAACATACTCTGTTTCCTTCGAATAGAGTTCATGCAAACATAATTTTTCTTGAACTGTTCTTGCATACTTCATGAATAAGGATTTAACAGCTGCCAATCTTATGAACCATTTTTTGCTCAGCAAAGTCAGCTAAAAAACTACTCAGACATCTTGAGAAGATTGATTAATAGGTTATATATTCTATGATAATATAATGTTGGAACTATTGCTTTTAGATGAGTCTGCATTAACCCATTTGCTCTTTATAGCAACATCCTTTGACTAGATACAAGAAAGAAATGTAACCATGACAACATGATTATAAGATAAATCTCTTGTCTGATTTTGCTCTAGCTTTGATATTAATTCTCTGACTGTGGTCATGGTCCTGTGTTTTGTGTGCTGAATTTGTAACCCCGCAAGCTAGATTTGAATCCCTGAGTTGTAGCAGAACGTACCATCCTATAAAATTTTACAAAAATGTTAATTTTCCTCCTTACATGGAGAAGTTGCCGATTCTTTGTGGAAGAGTAAGTTAGTAATGGTTAGAAAATAGACCAGGAAAACTAATTATGTGAACTGGCTGCCATATAAAGATAAGATATCATTGAAAGTACATGTTAACTTTAACCCACTGAAACTAAATTCATATAATACTGTTACTCATTGTCATTGTACTGAGTAAGACGATGATATTTCGTGTCGTTTTCTTTCAAACCTTTAAAAATCTTTATATTATTTTAAAATGAGGCATCTTACCGTATATGCCGGACTATAAGACTATAAAATGCATTTTTGAGACTCAATATTCAAACTTTACGAGGGGGATGCGTCTTATAAGCAAGCCATACAGAAGAGTCGCTCTTGTTATCTTTGAAGTTGTATTAATCAGTTTTTTATGGCTCAGAGACATTACAGCTACCGGTACAAGCAGTGACCGCTCAGTTTATGAGTTAGTCTGAGCCCCAAACTGCCTTCAATATGGTGGCCATTCTCATAAAAAATCCATACGTTTGCGGAAGTACCTAGATATTCCTTCTAGTCACATGCAATGGCAACATTATAAAATTTTATAAAAAGTAATAAATATTTAAAATTAGGTAACTAGTTATTATAGAATTAAATGAATTGCAGTGTGTCACAAAAGTAGTCATATTTTATATCAGATCTACCAATAATTTATAAGTCATTTAGTCCTTTTCTAAAACCACCAGTGTTAGATGAGGTAACATGAACATATAAAATTCTGCTATGTTGTACGTGTTTCATCTGGTGTTGTCCTAAAGTGTACTTTTTCTTATGCTTTGATAATGTTTTATTTGCGTAAATGTGTTTAATTAATTAAACACGATACATGTGCTTTAAATTTGTGTTTGTGCTTATTATTTCATTGTCTTGCATACTGCATTGGACGACGATAATTAAAATGTAACCCTTACCAGTGCAATAAAAGGCAAATTGTGTGTATATCATGATATGATGCAATATGTAACAATGTTATATACAGTCAAACCTGTGTTAGTAGCCACCTTTGAATAAAGGTCTCCCTGTAAATATATGCAATTTTTGAAAAAAACATAATTGATTATTTCGAACAAAATGACCCCTGAATAAAGGTCACCTGTCAATAAAGGCCATATAATGTCTGTCCCAGGGATGGCCTTTGTTCACAGGCTTGACTGTATATTTATAGTGTACAGTTCATATATCAGCAACATTTCAAATGAAAAGGTACCAGTCTATTTAAGTGAGCTAAAAGAAGGTGCCAGTCTGTTTTAAACTCTGGTTGGAATTAATGAAATCATGAATATTTCTTGAACTTTTCTTGCATACTTCATGAATAGTTCATGAAGTAAGAGTAACTATTCGACAGGGGTAATTGCGGTTGGGTGATGAGGTTTCTGAATTTCTTATATTTGTCTCCAATAGGCGAAGATTATTTGGTTATTGTAAAGCCCTTCTTGTTATGGTTACTGTAATATTCATTAGTGCTTTCTGACATCTGTTAGACTAATCATTGTGGGATTACGTTACTTTTAGAGTAAACTGTGAGTGTGTCTTTGTCAAGACTTGATGTCATTTTTGTAGATGAATGGGATGGGGAAGAATATAGATAGGTTCATTACAGTTGTGCCAAGTAATTTATGGCTGTAAATCCATGATGTATACATAAGTACATAGTAAAAATATGACAACATTCAGCACAGAAGTAATAATCTATCGAAGAAAATATTTGTCTAAATGGGAGAGCTTATTGTTCATTGTTGTTTCCCTGAAAAAATAACAATAAGAATGATTAATTGTCTGTATGATGATTGTATTCACTATTCAGACAACACCATGGCTTCTTGTATAGGTTATTGGACTGACTGAATTTGTTAAGTGATAATATAAGAATGTTTTGTATTATTCCATGACTATGAGATCAAATACATGAAGTCTCAGGTTTTGTTAGTTTTGTTGATGAGTGTTTGTTTAAATGATTGATACTTTCATGATCAAATTTCCTAGATGAAATGATATCCTATCCATGAGTAAACCAAAAGGAACTTAGGTGACATAAGTAAAAAAAACATGGTGTTTTTGCTACCTTTTAGGTTGGCTTGAATCATAATCTACAATTTTACATCGGGTACTTGTACGATGAAATAGGGGTCACTTTACTCTTCGCAAGAGTCAGAAAGTAAACATTGCTTAAGATCTGAAATATTTCCAGTTTCCATGTTGTGTCTATGAAATGAGTTACCCCTTGACCCCCCCCCATCTTCAAATGGAATTCATGGAAACATTAATTTTACTTGAACTATTCTGGGATATTTCATGAATAGTTCATGAAGTGTGAAAAACTGTTTGACAGGGATTGGCACAATTTGCAGATATTATAAAAAAGACATATAAACCGAAGTAGATTTCCAGTGATATGATTTCAATTAACAGTTTCTAACCTTTGCACAGATCCAGCAAAAAAAGCAATACCCATAGAACACTATGACACTGTGAGATGTTGTTGATAGGTGAACGTCGCTTAGATATTCTTTCTGTATGAATTGTGTATATTTGCCTGCACTGACCCCTTTATTTCCCTTTTTTCAGATCCCCGATATAATCCAACAACTGGTGGGGCTCCAAGGATTGCACCTGTGACTGCATCTATGACAATAATATCCTGTCTTGTAGCCATCTCAGCATGCTTGAACTACTTCATGTTATCTCTGTAGTTTCTGTATTGTGGAATTTTCATTTTTCGTCATTTATTTTAGCACCTAGTCATTTCCTACATTCATTTTTATTGTGAAAGTCGCAACACCTAACTCTGTTGTAAGTCAGATACTTGACTTATGAAATAGTTATAGTTATCAAATTTTTTTTCCTTATCTTTTGATAGCTCTGTTGAATTTCTGTGTTCAAAGTTCTTGCAGAAGCTGATTTTGAACAAAACACGGACAGTTCGATATTATTATTATTTAGTTATATGCACAGTTTAATAAAAACTTTATTTCAATTATTCATTGATTTCTTACATTTGCAGTATGCAATGTTAGATCATTGTTCATTTTGGCAAATATTATTTTGTATGATGTATATTTAACTTTTACTTACAACTAAATGCGCTGTATAACATGGTTACTTTCATAGATTTAATGAAAATCATAATTATTGATGGACCTAATTTTTTTTGCCCTTGAATGATTGCATCATTTTTCAAAGATATGTACAGCCATAATTAATGTAGAATTCTTTATGAAGTCATTGAAATGTGTTTTTCCTTTTTTTTTCAGTTGATCTAGCTTTTAAAAAGTTTGTCTTGAAGATAAAAATATATCTTTTTTGTAACCCTTTCACTTAGATGTTTAAAAGTATGGACGATCTGTTATATGACAAATTTTGTTGAGAAATATGTGGATAGATGTACTTAGATGAGTATATTCATGTATGTACATGGCTGCATTGATTGCTTCTAACAATACATGTATATAATATACTGGTATGCAGATGAATCTAGACCTGTATGTAACAAATTTTAGCATATATATTGTACTAATACATTGCATACTTACATACTGTGCATAAAATAGTCACACCACTGAATTCATTTGTTTCTGAGATTTGACATTTGCTTTCAATTTTCGTTCAAAATTTGGAAGCAGTTATAATATCATAAACAACTTAAAGTGAACTACATTGATTTTATTAATTGAGGAGAATTTTATTCTGTATAATACAGTCTGTTAACTTTATCGGTTTCCGCCACTATTGTTTACTGGTTTCTGTCGAGACTTTATTTTTCCACCCCCTCTAAATGTCAGCGTTAATGTCACTGACAGGATTCATCTCTTTGGTGAAAATCAATATCTACATGTTTGGCTTATTCTTGTTCTCCCATATTTGCTTGGAGTGAAACATCTGTATTTCTCAATTCAGGAAACAGAATGGTGTCTGGTATTTATGGCTGGTTCGTACAAAATGAGAGTTCTTGCACTGTTCGATTTTCATGTTGTTAGAAGTCCATTTTTAGAATGTTATACACAGGAATGACAATATTCTGGATATATCCAGATTTCTGAGCAAGATAGAAATGGCAAAGTTATGGTCAATTTAACCTGCATGCTCTGAAGGATTTTGTTTTATACAAACTGAGTTAAATATGTGATTGAAGGCCTCTTGCTTGGCAAAAATGGTCATGCCTTATATGATTTTCAGCATTTATTATTTGGCTCTATTGACACCCCTATTTACAAAGAGTTTAGTTAGAATGACAAAGATCGCTAAAGCTTTTGTTAAGATACAGTAGCATTGATTTTCGGCTGAAAATGGTTCCATTTATGTAATGTCGCATACCTTTGTAGTTATATCTACTTAAGACTGACTTAATGGTTTATTATAAGGACTGTCTGTCACTGACATTACTCACTTGTTGTATCGGTTTATGGTAAAACTTGTATGCCTTTGTCAGCTTAGTTGATCATTTTCCCAGGATGATTGTAAACTGTCTAAAATAGACCCTGCTCGTTGACACTAATATTGATTTCTGAAGGCTTGCGGATGATTCAAGAAAGCTGCAGTTATTCGGTTAGACTTGTTACACAAATTCTATGACAAACCTCATTCAATATGCAGGCATCTTGTTGAGTCAGAGTATTGCGCAATCAATCCTGTAATGAATTGTATCCTGCAAACATGTGCAGAATGGCTGTTTGGGTGTTATGTTGTTATATTAGGAGAATTTATGCCGATGCTGCTCTCTTGTCTGACAAATGATGACATTCCTCATTGACCTTACATAATTATATACATAGATAATTCAGAATAAGAGATAGAACCATCATGTTGTGTTTTTAGTATTGCCGTCTAGCCCTATCTGTATTGGAATAAGTTGAATTTATTTTAATGGGGATGTTTTTAGCCACCTTAACACAACCAAAAGTAAAATGTCAGAGATAAATGAAGCAGTGTTGTGAAACTATGACTTATGAAGTGTTTGAGAAAATTGCAAAATTCCTTCAGTCCACTTCATTATTGTCCTGGTAGTAAAGATTTTATTTCTAGTTTTAAGTTTTTTTTTCACCATTGAACATTTTCATGAACTAGAGAACAAAGGATGACATGGTGTTGATTAGTTTCATTATGAGGGTTTGGTGTTAGACAAATGTATCATCACCTTAAGCCAAATGCAATGACAATTGTTTAACGCCAAAACCACATATCAGTCATTATCATCTGAGTAAACATAAAAGTCATAATGTATAAAATCAGAAATCCATTTTTTTCATGGACATGTTGTAGAAATGGATGATTTCTGGGTTGGGCATTTAAAAAGTTAAGAATTGCATAATGTGCACCTTAAGTCAGATCAGTTTGGAATGTATGCAGGGGAGACAACTTTGTATGCTCAAGTCTGATTTAAGTGCAAGGTAGATTACTCTAGTGTCGAGCATAATGTGAAATTGACCAAATATTGTTATAATTCCTCAACTTACTGGTCAAAATGGAAAAAAATATTTGAGGCAAACAATAGGACTGAGTGACAGCTGGATACGGATCCAGTTAGATAAATACAAGTTGATGTTTGTTCATGATATTACTTGATTTCTTCATTGAATTCAAATATGTATGTAGTAGTTTAATTAGCTATAGATCATAACATCTATGTTTATTGTATATAGTACATTAAAACTAGCTTAGAAAAGTGTCAAATATGTAATTATGTATTATATTTTTTGTTTATGAGTTACTTTTATACGTAAGCATTGCAATTTAACTTTTACCGGTACTTTAAACAAATGGTTATTATGACTACGCGTGACATTGTAAAAATTATACATACGTAACTACACTGTGCTGCATATAAGTTTTGTATTTTGCCTTGGTTGGTAAAATTATGTTTACCAAATGCTTTTTTCAAAACAGTTGAAAAATTCAAATATGAATTATTTGGTAGTTGAAGTCCTACCTTGATATTGTAGTCTTTTTGTTACAGAAAAGCTCTTCTTTTTTGTTCATAAATATTTTTTTTTCATATTTCATTATTAGATGTCACCTTTTTGTTCATTGGAGAACCTTTAGCTTAATTACATACCCGTTGAGTTAGTGTACATTCCACTCCAATGGAGAACTTATAATGTAACACATATTTGTGCTGGCTTAATATTTAAGATTGTTCATCTTGATTCCTGTTACATTTGTCGATGAACAATGTACACATGTCATGTCGACATTGTTTGATTTCCATTCTAAAACAATGTATTACATCTGGATAAAGAATGGATGAGTTTTGTAAATATTTTTTTGAATACTTGTAGTTATAATCAAGCTTTCAGTTTACATCATAGCTGTTGTGCTGTACAATCTGCAAAAGTCTTTAAAGTTTTGCAAGAATATTTGATTTGAAATACCTTAATATGTATGCTCTTGGAAGATTTTTGACATGCTTAAGATATTGAATAAATATGAACGTGTACGGCAAA
This sequence comes from Lutraria lutraria, assembly GCA_964023205.1. Lineage (NCBI taxonomy): Eukaryota > Metazoa > Mollusca > Bivalvia > Venerida > Mactridae > Lutraria > Lutraria lutraria. Next base: position 14,031,077 of record OZ026843.1, on the reverse strand, counting down.
CAAATAACATACTTATAACCCTACTTACTAACATAGTTTCTGGTAAAATGCTACGCATTCTAAAAGTTGCCACATTGATTATTTTTGGTGCATTTTCCTTTAGAAGTAATTAATTATCAATTAGTTTTGAATAGTTTGTCATTTAGACTGGGTAAATGAACATTAACTGAATTTTATGAAAATTGTACTGGATTTGTTGTGGAATCCAATCACAGACTGGTTCCAGAGCATCAGGGACTGGTTTTGTTGTAGAATCTACTTTTGTTGTGGAATCCAATACAGACTGGTTCCAGAGATTTCAGGACTGGTTTTGTTGTGGAATCCCATCACAGACTGGCTCCAAAAAAACATTCTGGACTTGTTCTGTTGTGGAATCTAATCAGACAGTTTCATTTTATGATTATCTGTTAAAAAATGTAGGAACATACTGAAAAATAGTTTAACACTGTTACAAATTCATAAACGGATAGCAGTGTTGTATTTCTGACTACTTAATATATAAAAAAGGGCAATGTTTTATTGTATGATATTAAAAGTTGCTTATATGTATGGCCATAAACGTTTATTTGTTGTTAAAGAACAGTTGTATTAGCTGATCAAAGTTGTGAGATTTACACATTTTTGTGTATTTTTGTTTGTTGTATAATTGTCTTAAATTTAATCCCTTGTTAACCTTTGTACATTTTGTATTTTTTTTTTCAAAATAATTTTCTTTAATTTTTTTTTTGAAATCAGAAGTTACTGTACTTATCCTTTAAACTGGTTTATGATAATACTGGAATTAGTAAATTACCTACCAGTAATAGATTTTGGAGTAATCACTTTAAGCAGTATATGGTGTTTTGGGTTGGTTGTTCAAGCTGATTAGAAAGTGTTAATTTACAGTGCAATAAACATGTTCGAATCACATTGGTTATTCATTCATGCATTTCATATGAATTCTCACTCGTTCTAGACATTTATAAACGGATGGCCTATAACAGAGAAAATTGTTGTTTTTTTGTTTTCCACCTTCATGTTTTTTTCCAATCATTTGTACATTTAAACGCATATTTGTATTCTTATCGTTTTGCCCACTCCATATTTATGAAGATAGAATTTTGTTCATGCCTTTGTTTGATTGTTTATTTTGTGGAGTTTAATTTCATGTGTGTCACAGAATTCAACCTTTTTAAAAGTCAAAGGCAATAATTGTAACTGTATTTTAGAGTTGAGATTATTTACTGCGACTCAAACAGCAGTGCACTGAATGTTATTGATGTTTGAGTAGATTGTCTTAGTTTTTGATATATTAAATGGTGTGAAACAGAGATCTGATGAAATGTTTTATTTTGTTTGTGCATACTAAAAATTATATAAGAAAACTACTCACGGTTAATTGGTGCAGTTTAAATTCACCTAGAAATGTTGCGTTTTATTTACGCAATGCATAGAATTTGCTCAATTTTTTAAACTTAGAATCAAGGATTTGCTGAGCATAAGTGGATCAGTTAGCTTGCGCATTATGTACACCAACAAAATAATACAAGTAATTAAAACACTTAAGTTCTGAGATGTTAGGACTGAGTATATTAACACTTAAATGCTTTCTTATTACTCCAGAGAAAAAATGTTTGAATTCAAAATCAATTTTTCATTATTCTATGCTAGGCATTTAATTGAAAAAAAATAATGAAAAATTAATGTGTCATTTTAGAGTTGTATTTGATTAAGACTGTGTCCCTCATAACAGTGATGTTTGGTCATCATCAAATATTGCTTGTCCATGTTGGAAAACTGGTAGACTGTTGCTTATACTTGACCCCCCTTTAAGTATTACATGCATTTGATTAGAAAAAACACATTCGATCGTAGATGCAAATCAAGTTTTTCTTATTTTGTTTATAGGAAGTTTGTAGTTATTTTGAGTAGATATATTATTTGTATAGCTAATGCAGAACGATGTCAACTAGACATATTTGTATTACTAACATATAACCTCATCTGAATCACCGATTAATATTTCTCCGAAGTTTTATTTTATTGATCATCTATGATCCATGAATTGGATTCATGTAGTATGTCAATATTTTGACTCAGCAGATAAAACCAATTATTCTGTACATACCAAAAAACTCATTTTATTAAAGCAGAACATACTTCACGATTGATCATTCATATATGAACCAACCAATGTGTCTGGAATACAGTTAAGAGTAATTTTTTAATTTCATGATAATTAAGTCAGAATGATCTGTTAAATTATTCATTTGTTTTGTAAGAGACAGATATGACTCAAAATATTACATTTAGTATCCAGTTCTCAAAGATATACAGAAATCCACTTTCACTTTATGTAAATTTCATTACATACCTTTAAGTTTCATGAGTATCAATTTCGGAGTATATCTTTTTTTACTTTGTTTTATTTAATATGCTATAAGGTAGTACGTTTTCTCTCTATTTTAACTCATTAAAATTTACTTGTGTTGTAATTAATTGTTAACATTGCTTAAGGTACATATTTGTGTGTGAAAAAAACTGTATAATCATTTCATAGTGCTTGAATAGAAGTTGAAACCATAGCAATGGAAGTTGACAATTTTTGAAACTTCATTTTTATGAAAAAATTGTTGAACTCGTTGCTATGGCAAAATTTTGTGTGTAATATTTGTATACACTTGCACAGATGTTGTAAAAATGATCAATGGTTTCGTAAATATAAATTTTCTTTTGAAAGAAATTCTGTCTTGTGCTGTTTTAATCCAGGGAATTATTCTTAGACTTTAAGTGGCCTAAGAGACGAAAAACATATTGTTGTCTTCTTCTCGTCCAGATTCAAGTTTTAAGTGTCATCAAAAATGAGTTTAGAGATCAGTATTAGATAGCAGCCTTGCCACTGGGTGATGTTGTTAATGCAATATTTAAACATCCAATCAGATGCTTCCGTTTAAGACTGGGTACTGAATTTTCTTAATTACCCCAAGCAAAGTTTTTAACCAAAGACAAAATTATGGACTTGTCTGGATGTTAATACTACATTGAAAAAAAAGATGAATTTTGAAATTGTTGCTTTGAGTAGTAAATCCTTGTAGCTACATACGATCAAAGAAAATTTCAAATATTGTTCAGTGTACAGAAAAAGATTATACAAACTCTGTTAGATCAAAAGAGTTCAATCTTCTGTTATAGCCACAGGCTTGGAAACATTAATTGACATGAATTTAAAGCTGAAATCTAATAAACTACAATAATATCCTGTGATCTTGGATATTGTATGTAGTCATGTGTAGAGATACTGCCGATCAATTCTGGGCATTGTTACAGTCTGGTACAGTGGTAAATAGCGTATTACATGAAAATCCTGGGAAGCGATTCCGTACTTAGGATGAGTCAGACATCGGGCTGTGCAGTGACACATGTTTATGAGAACCATCTTTTGTGTACAGAATTGTGGTATATTATTTGAAATACAATGTAGTTATTCAGAGGTTTGAAAATCATATTATATGAGATATGAATGAACTTTAATGGGTCGCCAAGCCAATTGTCTTCTGTGGTTAGTTTTGATGTGACTTTACCGGACTACTGGTCAGAGAATTTATGATGTAACTTTATTTGACCTCAGGTTGACAGGTTTGGTATTTCTGTTGAAGCAGTTATAAATTTAAAAGTTACATGTGTTGCAAAGGTATAAATGACAGATCAGGGCCTTCTTTGTAATATTAGATTCAACAAGTATATATATAATAAAGAATGAAAATAATGGGTCAAATATTGAATAAAGTTTACCAGAAATTAAGAATATTACACAAATATAAGGGTTTGGTACTAAATGCAACTTAAATGTGGAAATATTAATGAATAAATTAATGATTGAGAGAATTTGAAATATTTGAATATAACTGTGTACTGCAAGCATATTCAATGAAGTTGGACAAAAAGAAAATACTAAAAAAATCCTGTTAGTATAACAGGACACTCCAACTAATCCATTGTTGGCTGACATATCCCCCAGATTCACATGTTGCATGATAAAACCTATAGATATTGTTTTCAGTCTGTTGTATTGTATGTTGTTGATGATTGCTTGTAGTCTTTGCCGTAAGTACTTATTTATTTTTCTCATGCATCTTTGGTTTATCGCAAAACTATGTTATGTTTGTGCTTTTACATGCTGTAGCCCCGAAATGTTTCATGGCCCCTAAAGGACCCTGTAGATGGTATTTTATTTGAATTTATATTTAGTTGCCTCTATTCGGAGGTGGCCGCTAACAAAGGTATGATATATACACAATACAACCTCTCCAGAGTGGCCCTCTCTTGAGCAACAACCTCCCTGCAATAGCTATGATTTTTCCCACTGCATGATTTAACTTAAATTATGACCTCTAGAGCAAAAACCTCTCAACAACAACATCATTGCTGCTCCCAAAGGGTGTTGCTTTGGCGAGGTCTCACTGTATATATATTTTGCTTTCTTTGCATTTTATTTTATACATTTTATCTTTGTCTAAGATAAAGAATAAAGAACCTGTTATCCACCCATGGGAGGGAAAAATATATTGCCCAATATGGGATGACTAGAGAATTTTCTTCCCGAGCAGACAGGAAATTCTTTTTATTTTCCCGAAATACCAATGAAACATTTATGTTACTTTACCATAGTCAAAGTCTAATCTCACCTACCGAAATAAAAAAAGTATGTGATCCATCTGTGACCAATGACTTTTATACTAGCTAAGCATTACTTTGCAAGTCATTAAGAGAGCTAGAAGTAAGTATGCTCTTTTGTTAATGTTGTCTAAGGTAATAATTCTAATGGACTGTTTTTACTTCATGTAATGAGTTAAGGCGTTCGATCTGTATAGTTCTTTTAACAGCTCCTGGGTAGATAATATATTGCTAAATGCTATAAAAGGGAGTAATCATTCTGGTAAAATCCCTCCTCCTGGTCAGATAAGAAGGTTAAGGGTTCGAGCCCAGCTACCGAGCATGTCTCTATAGGAGAAAGTAGGCAGTTGCTTACGGAGGATGGGAGTATAGTACTGGTTCTTCCCAGGTGAACTGTCCGCCTAATATGACTCTGACTGTTGAAAAGGGGCATAAAAACTCGAACAAACAAAATTGGGTCAGATAATAGTTATATTAGATGACAACATTTCAATTACGTGAAAGAAAACAAAGTTAAACTTTAGTCAGAAAAAATGTCCTGCTTTCTACTACAGTTACCCTACCAAATTTATAGACTCCTATCCTAAACTTTCTTACTGCAAGATCCGAAGTACGAACATAATAAATAATTATTTAGGGACAAATTGTATCACCAAAGTTCAAAAAGTATGTTCAGTATAAAAAAGCAAGACTTTTATCCATCTATCCTAATTTTTTGGTCAAGTAACCATTGACATAGAGACTACATGTACATGGTTGGTGCCGGAGATGGAGAGGGTTTATACTATAGACTAGTGAGTGAGAAAGTATATCTTGGCGATCTTTAGTGAAAACATCAATTTCATTTGCCAAAAGATGCAATAATATAGTATCAATCTAATTTGATAAAAAATAAAGCTCATCATGTGATATCTCAAGAAATTAATATTGTTCTTTTTCATCATGGGCAACAACTCTTACAAAAGTACTATTTTTGTAATTCTAATATTTTTTTTTCAGTGTAGCAATGAGCATGCACATAATGTCAATAAATTACAGTATTAGGATCCTAATACCTTAATTCATTTATCTTGTGTTTGCTTACTATAAATTTACAGAGTGGTTGGATATGTGCCATGCTCTACTGCTATATAATTTTATTTATTGTCACACATTCAGGATTCTTTAGGATTTTATTACATTAGGAAGTGGTGTGCCTTATAATTAATTGTTTCTTAACATGATCATGAGGCTGGTCTTTGAAAAAAGTTCTTGAATCCTAATTTGTAGACTAGGAAACTTAATTGATAGAATTTCTCCCAACTCACTGTTTTAATTTTAAGAGAAATTGGGCGTCTAAATGAATGTGCTATTCTTAATTTATTCTCAATTCTAAGTCTGAATTTAAAATGAGAATCAAGCTGTAATTTGTCTAGGCAGATAGGATCAATTATTTATTCTTTGATTGTGAATCTTGTCGCATACATTAACATACAAGGGTTGTTCAGAAAGTTTGGAGAATTATAGATCTTGATAATTTTCATGTTGAATGGTGTTGAAATACTCTTCAGATTAATAATTTTATTATGTATAAATAATTGTACATGAAAACATAAGCAAATATTTGGCGAATCATTAAAAATTTAAATGCTCAGTTGTGGAACTTTCACCTGTTTTTAAGGCATGTAATAAAAAGTTTCCTATGTCCACAGTATCTGCAGACCCAAGACTTTTTTCACTCTCGTTCATTACCATCACACTCCTGATGTTTCATTTTCATATGAACTACGAATGAACAGTCAACCTTTTTTTTAGGGGGGGGGGGGGGGGGGGGCGTTGCTGTGGTCCACTTGTAATTGCACTGGATTGGTAACCCGACAATCTGGGTTTGATTCCCAGTCGCAGCAGGTCATAATAACCCTTTCATGAAAATATGACAACAATGTAGATTTTCCTCCATATGTGGAGAAGTTGTCGGTTCCTTGTGGAAGGGTTACAGTTAGTACTGGTTAGAATACTGTGCAGGAAAACTTGTTTGGTGAATCAGCCACTGTATATAAAAGAACAATTGTTGTTAAGCGACGTTAAACCCAAATAAAGAAATACATTACAACCTCAGTTGAGCAACACCCTGTGGGAGCTGCAAATATTGGCCATTGTTTAGAGGTTGTTGCTCTGCAGAGGTTACATTTATTTGAAATATCAGCTTAGGGAAATTTTGAAGGTGTTGTTATAGAGACGTTGTTGCTCTACAGAGGGCTGTTCTGGAGAGGTTGTACTGTACATTATTTAGGTGGATGTTTGCGGAAACTTGGTATTTATGTTTACCTTAATTGCTCAATTTAGCTCAATATTTAAGGGTCTCTGAACTGTCTGAACATCCATTATATAATTTCTTATTTTCTAGATCAATTCTTCACCTTTATATATTGTTCTCTCCAGCATGTTGTTGTCAAATGTAGTATACATGTCTCTTATTATTTGATTGCTTGTAATATTGATCTTGAACTTTTTTTTTTACTTGTAATAACCCTACAATTACTACACAACTTAATTTTGTTGCCTGTAATGTCACCCTGCTATGACCTTGAACTTTATTGTGTTGCCTGTAATGACCTTGCAATGACCTTGAACTTGCTGTAGTTGATAGTGATGACCTTGAATCTTGTGTATTTGATTGTCTTGACTGTGAACTTACCAAAGGCAAGTGAATTTTATGTATCAGCTTCATAATTGTTGTAACTATGTTTTTCATAATCTATATCTTTAATTTAGTGACCGCTGTTATAATATTTGTGTACTGGTAGTCAATTCTCTTTGTTTATTTATTAATTTTTCACCTATATTAATAACGTACGTATGTACTGGTATTTGTTTATTTAAATTTATTATTGAATTAATGTATGAACTCGATCATCTACTCTAATGATAGGTACAACTAAATTTTTTTTTCATGAATATAAATAATTTTCTTTGTCAAATTATACTGCATGTTCTTAAAATGGACTTTTTGAAACCATTTTTTTCATTTTACAATATTGATTTTTTTTCATCGCAATTTTAGAAGAGGACAATGGTCTTTCAACTGGCATCATCATCGGTATTGTCATTGGTGTCTTCTTCCTGTTATTTATCATCGTTGATCTGACCTGTTACTTCAAGAACAAATGTGGTGTCCTGATGAGCATCAAAGAAAAAGTTGGCGCCGGACGAGAAGAGGGATACGCTGTAGCAAAAACTGAAGATGTTGAAAACCTGTAAGAACATTTGGTCAATTTTAGTTTGCATTAAATTTAGATTTAACTCAATTTGAAAATTCATCCTGATGAAGACTACTATGTAGTCGAAAACTAGTCGAAACAATAAATTGGTAAAACACCTGTTGTCTTTGTTGTGTGTTCCGCTTCACCCCTTTGTTGTTTTTATCAATTTGAAAATGATAAGAAGTGTGTAACATTGATAATAATATGTAATTAAGGATTGGTTTCAATAGTATCTGCCTGTTGAATTATTATATCTGACCAGTAATGCTTGTACTTTGATAACAAGATTTATTTGCCTGTACTTTTGTGCATGTGAAGCTATTATGCACGGAAACCATTGATTTCCCTGTAGAGGATTTGAAGCGCTAAATTACTGTTTATTGGGACTTATTTATCATGTTTATCAAATATGCTTGGACTAAATAATTAATATTTTGTATTCATTGATTTTTTTTCAGAGCAAAGAAAGATGAATTGACAGAAGAAGTTAAAGCGGCAGAGGAAGGTCAACTGGCCGAGACTATTGATGAGTAAGTTTTAATGTTAGGTTTGAAAGTTTATGAACTAATGAGAATTGATGATAGAGTTTATGATGATATTACTGTTGAGTTCATAGACAGATAAGGGTTGATCTGACAGTTAATGATACAAATACAAATTTTATTTAGAATCGGTAAAGTCCTAACAAGTAAATAACATTATCAATGTATCGCTGTTGACTGACATAATGATATTATGAGGGTTGATCACAAAGTTCATAGACAAATGAGGGTTGATCACAAAGTTTATATACAAATGAGGGTTGATTTGAGAGTTCATAGACAAATGAGGGTTGATCACAAAGTTTATATACAAATGAGGGTTGATTTGAGAGTTCTAGAAGAATGAGGGTTGACCTGACACAGTCATAATGATGTTATGAGGGTTGATCTCAGTGTTGGTAGATTAATAAGGATCAAACTGAGAGTTCAGGAATCTATGAGAACCGACCAACCTGTGAACCAAACTTTAAATCAGAAAGATCATTGTGATATATATCCTTTCATAGAAAAATAATAACATCTGTGTAAGAGAAGGCATGCACAAAAAAAAAGATTTCCTGTAGAGAATCTATCCCATAACACTGTGCACTAATCAATTTATAGTGTAGAATATTTCCTAATAAAAGCTCCTCCCTGAATGATTGCCTCAAAAAGCTTTTGGGAGAATCTGAGATCATAACTCACCATAAATGCCTTTATTATCCTTCAAATTATAACCAATTTGTTCACAGATCAATGAAGCTATAAATATTCAGTAAGATGTAACTTCCCTGGGGGTCTATATTAGGAAATATTTCGTTATTTATAAGTGAATTACAAATCATCTATAAAGGCTTAGATGAACATAAAATACCTGAAATCCATATTGATAGAGTTACTACAAATGTCTATGTATTGGTAAATTCACTCTTTCAATTATCAAAATCATTATAAGTATGATTTATGAATTTGAGTCTTGAACCAAGTTTAATCTTTGATTGGATTGTTCTGAGCTGAGCTTTAAACTCAACCAGTGAGATAACTGCAGCTTTAAATTTAACCAATGAGAGAACTGCAGTTTTAAATTCAACTAATGAGAAAACTGCAGCTTCAAATTCCACAAATGACAAAACTGCAGCTTTAAATTCAACCAATGGTAAAACTGCAGCTTCAAATTCAACCAATGGTAAAACTGCAGCTTCTAATTCAACCAATGGTAAAACTGCAGCTTCAAATTCAACCAATGGTAAAAAACTGCAGCTTCAAATTCAACCAATGGTAAAACTGCAGCTTCAAATTCAACCAATGGTAAAACTGCATTGTTAGACTGGTCTCCAGGATGTGTCTCATAATCTATTACAGGATAACCCCTGAATACCGGACCCCTTCCGGACTGAGCCAAAAGTCCGGTTTTCTGAGAATTCCTGTTTTCAGAGAACTTTTGGTAATTTATCCATACTTGTGTCTTGTGGGTGACCGATTTGTATATGTACCACATTGTTGAATCATATACTAAGTTGTATTGATATGTATTACTATCAAGCAAAGAATACGCTTTTCAAATATAGTACCCTTTTGTCTTCTGTGTAAGGGTTTTATAGCAATCAAGTTGTGTGAGAGAAATAGCTCGAACCCAGTACTACTCAGGGAAACTTGATAACGCATGTAGAAAAGGAAATGACATACTCATACCTTTAAAGATGGTTTAAGAATAGACTCATAATTATCATCTGTCAATCTTATTTTTGTCTTCAAGAGACAATTCAAACATTCTACGCCTAGAAGATGGTTCAGACATTATTTTAAAGAAGAGCGAAAGCAGATATGAAATGACCAAAAAAATTATTAAAATAATATTTCAACATTACTCAATAAAAATATCATAATATTATTGGTCATTTCCAGTGATCCTTTCATAATGATCGTAATTAAACGGTTTCGTATACAAAACAGATTATACGTGCTAATTGCACTTTCGGGTACAAGTTCCACTTATTGATATTTTATTGTTATCTAAATATGTTTGTCATCATTTTTTATCACTGGCTAGTTATGTTTTGATACTTGCTTTTACAACAATAGATCAAACTACCTGGCCATCGTGTCATAACTGCTTAATTACGATCTTTATTGGTTCAACTTCAACACACAATGTGTTTTTCACGCCTGTACTAATTACACGCACGACCGCTAATTGGTAAACAAAGGAAAATAACACTTGTAAGTCCAAATATACAACTTGAAAATATGCGCGTCCGGTATTCAGGGGTAAAATATAGTTTGATATCCATTAGCGGGCGGTAAAAACCGTCCGGTATCCCGAATTCTGAGGTTCCGGTATTCAGAGAACTTTATGCATTGATTATAGAAGAGAAAAAATGGGACTTGAAAAATCGTCCGATATTCAGAGAATTCCGGTTTTCAGGGAGTCCGGTTTTCAGGGGTTATACTGTACTTTGGTGGATTTCTTTTAAGGGCACACAAAATTAGTATCAACCCCGATTAAAAGAATTCTGCAGACCATTCCATAACAGAACCCCTTTGGGAGACTGTGTTCTGCCTCCATATTTGTACGTTTCTTTGTTTAGGGTTTTGGGGACTTCAGGTTTTATTGGAAAATGCGATACAGTGTTACCCCTGTCTGTCCGTTCAAACTCAAGAAGTATTTCATGGACTGGTTTCATATTTTACATGATGGTGTATAATAATAAAATACAGGTCAAGTTTGATTTCCCCTTTTTGACCAAAGGGGTTTGTCACGAAAAAAAAAATTCAAAAAAATACAATGTATATATATGGGTTACATGAAAAAAAAAAATTTTTTTGGATTTTTTTTTCGTGACAAACCCCTTAGTTTTTTACTTAACTCTCAGCAGGAGCATTTGTTTCCTTTGGACTCATTTCTAGTCTTATCTTAATTCTGTGAGTGCACATACATATATAAAGTGTCTGTCTGTTGACACGTCTGTATCACAAATCGTCTCCTGATAATAGAATCGAATCCATATCTTCAGATTTCTTACTTTCTGAGATAATTTTTTGGACATCAGCCAAACTAAAGTGACTTGTAACCATAGTGAAGTTTTTCTTAAATTATTTTGCCATGTTTTGCCTTATCAGCTAAAAAAATGAAAGAAAAATAATCATTTTTATGCATTATCTTGACGCTTGAGATATAATATCTGTCTGCTATACCTGAATTATTCATTTGTTTCATGCTATATATTGTTATACCCAAGCTAACTACTCATTTCTATTGGAAAGAGTTATTTATATACTTGTCTCAATATTGACTACATCCCTTGGGTTTATTATTCTTATTTCATGCTTATAGAAATAGTATAATGCTATAAAATCAATAATTTATTTTGCTTTATTTGTAATGTTTGTAACTATTTGTTGTTATGGCGATTAATCTAGTAAATCTTCAGTATTTAAACAGTAACTGCATAAAAAGTCTTAAGTAAAATCATAGACTTAATGCCACTTCTTTTTTGTTTTATTTTAATTACATTGTATGATAATGGGGACTAGGGGCTGCTGACAGTCTCCCTGTAATTTCAGCTTTCATGGTGAATAAAAGGGGCTATTACTGATTCCACCCCCGTCCCCACCTGTTTTCAGACAAAATCTAAAATACCCTGCCCTCCTCTTCTGAAATTGATTCTATAATGGGCCTGTCATTTAAAGTCATTTAGCTCCTCTTGCTTTTAAACAGATTTTTTATTTATTTCATACATGTATAGATAGGTAAGAGTCATAAAAATAACATAAACAAACTTGAAAACACACAGAGTAAAAAATACCAACTCGTGGGTTCAACGCAACAGTGTTGTAACTTATATGAAAATAAGAACAAGTTACGACTGTGTTGCGCTGAGCCCTCGAACTGTTACTGTTTTTCGGATGTAACAGATTCGGACAGATTCAGGAAAAGACCAAAAGCATAAATTGGAATGTATTTGAATACAATCATTTGATTCCTTTATGTTGAATATTGACTAATTCATGATAACTGTGTATGTAACATATAACACATAAAATGTATAAAATCTGATTCACAAGGTCATTATCCCTACTCTTTTTTAATAGCTTTTTCTGGTTCTTTATGGTACCCTCGCCATTATTTCCTGTGATTTTCTAGCCACAGTACATGCTTCAGTAGAAAGGATAGGGACCTCATACAATTGACATTTAACCCTGATAACAAAAATGACAACTTCATCAAGAAAATCCACAACAACTAATGTTTTATCATTTTATGGTTTCTGTTGTATTCCATTATCACAGATTTCATTGTGTCTTGTTAAGTTACATGTAATGGCTACATACAAGCAATACTTAATACTGATTGTGAATATTTCAAGAGGCAGTTACTATGGAAACCAATCCTAAAGTTACATATTTAGTGAATTATTGGATGGCATTATTGCCAAGTAAAACATATAGGGAGTGTCATGTTCTGCTTTGATGTTCATCTTATTTATAAAAGATAAGATCTTTTCTTTCATGCTTGTTGTTTTTGATATGACAATTAGCATACAGTTTAAAGGGAGTGATTCTCTTAACAATCTTGATATACTTAATATTCCTAAATAAATGTTCTCAAGCATTTATGGTAAGTCAAGATGTTTTGTTACTCTTTTAAAGGTAGACTGCATTATATTGGAGAGAGGGTCTAGTAAGGAATTTTGGTACATGTTTGTAAAAAGATTTTGATCTGTCTCAAAGAAAAGTACAGTGCACTTAGTTATTATCTGTCTAAAAGATGACTGAGAAAGTTATAAATTTGAGTCCTTGAATGCAGCCTTTCCATTGGTCCATTTGAACGCATAATGCTCAGAATCAACCAATTAGATTCTTGCATAAATAATGGTTGATACATGGTGTTAGGTTGTCAGGTTACATTGAAACTTCTGTGAATATTCTCCTCAATAAAGAACACTATTTAACATCAACAAAATATTTACATGTAATTTTCAATAGTTAATTATAATGCCCCCTTTCGAAGATGACTGGCGGTCGGAAGGTCCGTCCGTAACCAAACCTTGTCTGACCAATAACTAGAGAACGATTTGGCTTAAATATTTAGTTAGTTGGTTGGTCATCAAATATAGATGACCCCCTAATGATTTTGAGGTCAGTATGTCAAAGGTCAAGGTCACTGGGGCATCTGTGTCCCCCAACCCTTTCTTATTTCAATGAAATTGACACTCTTGTATTATGTAGGGTTTATTTTCCCTATACCTAGTTTCAATTCACCAAAGAATAATACAGGATTTAGTTGAGTGTGTCCTACTGATTTTTATGATCTTATTTAAATTCAAGTCTGATTAAAATTGATTGTTTCTGTTCTTAGTGACAAGAAAGCACCATTGTTATCAGAGGAACAGAAAGTGGACACAGTAGATGAAGGGTAAGTTAGTTTCAATATAGCCACTTTTAGCTTGGTTCAAGATTTAGTCAAGCTATTTGATCACTGCATTATCTGCAGCATCTGTATCTACATGTATGTCTGCTTGTGCTTTGCGTCTGTGCAAAAACTTCAATGTTACTCATAATTCAGAAACTATAAGAGGTAGCAACATGAAACTTCATTGGTAGATAGATCTCACTGAGGCAGTGGACAGACGAGCATTGGCGCAGCTTGCGGTGCTCTTGTCTCTAATCATGGACTGAAGTGTTGTCTGCAGTTTTTGCACGTGATCTTTATCCTAAGGCGTAAAAAATGTTTGTTTCTTGTTTCCTGACCTACCCTCAATTTACGCCGTGACTTTTAGTTAGGCTGGAGAACTGTATGTCCAATGTCACAATGTTTTAAAACTTTTCTGCAAACTTTCAAGAATAACAAAAATATATTTTAAAAAATCCCTACCTTCCTGCGCTGGAAACAAACAACTTTTACACCTAAATGCTCTATACAGGATCACTACTTCATCAAACATCAGATCATAGAATTATACTCGATCCTTACAATGATAATATTTCCACTTTCAGTGAAACAAAACAAGATAATGTTGAACTAGAACCAGAAGACAAAGAACCGGCTAAGACAGAAGAGACAAAACCAGAAACTCCCAAACAAGAAGAGGTTGGTTGTGATTGTTCAACTAAAAATGTATTTGTTGCCTTTAGCTCACATGAGCCAGTTACTGGTTTGATTGGATCTTCATCAAACTGTGTCTGAATGTTTGTATTAATGATATGTTGGACAAGTTCAAACATGGTTAATGTGGGATGAAAAACTAGGTCACCAGGTCAAATCACAGGAAAACCTTGTTAACACTCCAAAGGTCACAGGTTTGATTTGACCTCCACCAAACCTTTTCTGAATGAGAACTAAGTCACCAGGTTGAATCAGAGGAAAACTTTGATAACAACAGGCCTTATGACACGGGCTCAAAATAATGTTTTAGTCAGTAAACAATGATTCCCATGTGAGCGATATAGGGCTATCTTGGCCCTCTTGTTTAATGAAGGTCTGAAATTTATCACCATAGTCTTGGCAAAAATTTGTTCCATGCAGCAAAAGTTGCTATGGCAACAAGCCTGCATTCATGCAGCTTACAATAAAAAAATGATTTGAGTTATTAAAACTACTCATACTAAAATATTTAACCATGTTTAAACATATTGATTCCAGACCTGAATAAAGTTTGTGATAAATCTGTCTGGATTGTGATATAGAAGGCCTGGTCTCATGATTATGTAGCTTGGAAAGAAACAATAGCATAACCATATTCTGAACTGGATTGACATACTGTGATATTGCTTCAAAGCTTGGTATATTTCCTGAGTCATAATTGCGAAGTGTTCACAATATTATCAATATACCATTAAAATATATTATTTCACCTAATGCAAGAACAGCATGATCAATTATGAAACAGATCTGAAAATGCAATGTCGAGTGTGCAGAATGTCACTGTATTGATTTTTCTACTGCTGAAAATATGGAAGACTAATCATTGCCATTGTCCTTATCGGAGTGACCTTTCTGTGTCCTGATAAGTATGCTTATGAAAAGAATTCTCTCTCAATCCCAGATGTAATAGTCCTATTTAAAGATAGTTTTACAGTCAGAAACAAATTCATATACAGTCAAACCTGTGTAAGCAACCACCTTGGAATAAAGGCCACCCTGTGAATAAAGGCCATTCTTTTAAAAACTGTCATTGATTATTTAGAACCACATGACCTCCTAATGCAGGCCACCTGTCAAAGAAGGCCACATATTGTCCTTTGTTCACAGGTCTGACTTTAAGACTTTTATGTTCTTTTGGCTTCATTTGTTACTTCCAGAAGAAAACTCTATTGAGTAATTGTAGCACCTTCTACAATGAAACCTTTATGAACAGTCACCTCTGAAAAACAGTCACCTCCCTGTTACAGCCAGTATACTAGCAACATAATTGACGCTTCTACTCTATTTTCACCCTCCCAACAACAGTCACCTCCTTTCAACAGCCATTTTTGTCCTTCCCATTGTTGGTTGTTGTAAAGAGGTTGCACTATGCAATGACTCATATTACCATGATAAAATAGGCCTTGTCTGATTTCCATTAAAATCCAATCATTTTCACAGGAGTTATGCCCCTTTTTGACTTCTTAGCACTCAGTGGGGGCTTTCCTGTCCTCTGGACACATTTCTAGTCTTATTTATTCCATGTATTATTTCAGGCTCCCGCAGAACCCGCAAAGACTGAGACTCCAGCCCCAGAAGAGAAACCAGCTCCTGAAAAACCGCAGGAGTGAATTGATTGATTCAGCTTCTTGTTGAAACTGAACAAAATTTTGATGTCTCACTGTTTGTGTCATTGTGATTCATATTTATGATCGATACAAATATAAACTGGACTTAATTGACTATGTATAACTTGAAGGATTTCTTTTCTGTCTCATTATTCGACTCAGAATTTCATTAGAAACACTATAGACCAGAAAATATCAATATTTTATTGATCTCGACTATAACTGCTACGGATTTTGTAATGTTGTACACCATAGATATTAGTGAACGTGAAGATATTTCTCAACAATGGTCAGTCTATAATTTGCTCCAAGATAGGGTTTCCCATATTGGGGGGTTCCCCATATGGGGACGGAAACGCAACCTGCCCCAGGGGTTAAAAATCAGTGTTTGGAGATCTGTCTCAAATCTCAAGTACCTGATAGGTTGATTCAGATATCTGTTTCTAGGTCAGCTTATGAAAATGCTGCTTTTTGAGACTATTTTCTAATCTCAAGAATTTGATTGGTTGTTTCTGAATTAACCAATGAAAAGAAAGCATTTTGAGACTAGTTTCTAATCTCAAGAGTCTGATTGGTTGTTTCTTAATAATACAGTTTGAAAATGAACCAATGAAAAGAAAGCATTTGAGATTGTTCTCCAAACTGAGGTTCAAGCCTCAAGCAAGACCAGGCTTTTAAAAAAAAATTGTGCATATGTAATTTTTTGAAAACTGCCTTCATGATATAAATAGTTCTCTTTGTGTGAAGCTAACTATTGTTCTGTCAAGTGTTAAATCATTGTTACCATTTTTTGACATTAATTCTTATATACATGATTATTCGAGTCAATATTTTTGCAAATAAGTGTGTTATGTATTTATGTGTTTTTTGTGTGTATTGCAATATATGAAGTTTCTTACAAATATGTAAATTTATTTGTATGGTATCCCTTTGAACTGTATTTTTAGAGTATCTCTTGCACGTCTGTGAGATTGTATAACCATATCTGTCTGATTAATTTTAATATAAGAATATTCACTCAGCCTTTAGAAATAAGAGTTCTCTTTCTTTCTGTGGACAGTTACTGAGATTACTGCCATTGTTGGGAGAATTAAAGCAGAAGCAATCAACCGGTCATTTTGTATGGTATTTTTATTCTGATTTGACAAAACTTTTTCCTGTTGAAGTTGTTTTAAGGTAAATGTCGTATTTGCTAAGATTAAAACTTAGTTAAGAAGAAAAAGAAATTGAATAAGTTGGGAAAGAAACATGTTGCGCCATATCTAATGAAAACTCCTCCATTTCCATGGTTAGAAATAAAGCAGATATTTTTTTTGTTTGAGTCGCGTTAAATATGCACAATAATTATTCTAGTATTGTTATTCTGATTAAATGCTGTGTTTACTTATAGTGTAGTGAAATATTTACCTTGTTAATAGATTGTCTGCCTTTACTTAAGAAGTTGTATTTTGAATACAAAATAAAGGGACCAAGTCCGGAAATCTGTAGATGTTAGTAATGTAAAATTGTTGTAATTAGTGTAGCGTGTCGGTACTTTTAAACAATCGTCGTAACTCACTGAGGTCTGAAACACGTCTGAGGTATTGTGATCATGTGATGTCCCTTGATTGTCCACTGAAATTTCTGGTCCTAGATTTCTCTTGAACTGGCTGGGGACACCATTCAGTGGTCCTCACGGACAGGGTAAAAGGGCCACATCCCTTTAGATATAACTTTATCCTTAGATATTTTAATCAAAGGGGATCCTTTTTAAACTAATATGATACTTTTTTATGTGCAAATAATTTTTTTCCCTTAAATGAGCTGAAATCACTGAATTGGCCGTGAAACTCAATTAAATTTGGTTAGCAAAACAGTCAGGTGCAACATTAACACAGTCTTGTCTCTGACACATTTCCCTGTGTAAGTATTAAATAATACTTGATACCATTTTGTCCACAAAATACATATATATATATATGTAAAACAGGTGAGCGATACAGGTATGTGTAACCTCTTGTTTACTCTACTTTGGCAATTTAAGTAATCTTTTCTTGAGTGCAAGTATGTATAGATCGAGTGTAGCCATTTTTTTCTGCATTTTAAAACATGAAGATCATATTTAGTTGTATTAAAGTAGACATAATATTTTATTGTCTTAAACCAGTCTATTTTTTATCAAAAAGCAATATTTATTGTGTAGTCACTAATTAATCCATCATTTTATTGTTGCTTATTCATATTTCAAGGTAAAGTCTGTCATTATTTCTATTTTGTGGCCACCATCAAAGTCATAACTAGGACTGTTATATTGTTTTGATAAAGTTTAAACATTTTCGTCCTTCCTAGAGTTTTGTGATGCTCTACATTGCTTTATCAACAGCAACTGTTGATGTATAGTCAACTTCAGTCCGACAGTGCCATTTCTAATCAGTAAGCCAATGTATCAAAATAACAAAAAACCCTTGTTCATTTGGAACAGATATTGTGAACAGTACACTTTATAAATGACAAAATGTTTCTCAGATTATATTGAAATTCTTTAATTTGGACTTCAATCTTTGCATTTCAAAATATTATTCATTTTATTGAAATCGTTTTTAAGTAAATGATATACTGTAAACTTTGACATGTCTTGTATTTTTCCTTTGCTCACAGAATCTAAATATTTTATTACATACTGTAAGTTAAGCATTTCTTTGAATTCATTCTGCAGTTAGTTGTTTATTCCAGGTTATATTGTTTAATTAAACAGCATTGCATTGTTATGTTGGTAAAATGATTGTTATAAAAATCTGTTTCGTTTTGTTACAAATACCTCACTAAGATTAATTACAAGGTACAAGTATATATTTACATATTTTGAAATGTTATTTAGACTATATAGCAGACATTTCAAGGTATATTTAAGTCTGTTTAATCTTGAAAAAAAAATTAATTCTGCCACTGTTTCTTATCTGTTGATTTTATTCTATGATGGCTTCAACTTTTATTAGTACTAAAACAATTTGTACACCTTCCTCCATTTAATCACTGATTGGTTTTATAAAAAAGAATTTATGTACTTTAATAAAACTGAATGTCTTCTATGACCTAAATGATCTATTATGTACAAAAATGTTGTTGTTTCACATGAATCTGAGAAGTAACAAGATCTGTTTCTAATTAAAGCATTAGTTTCATAAGATGTCTAAAATTCTCAAAACACTTTGTAGCAATGATTTATGAAACTTTGTGGAAAATTTGACAAAACTCAGCCACGATTTTCCACTGGACTTGTTATCCGCCCCCTTTCCTGTTTGAAATACTTTTGTATAGAGATTAAATTATTTATTATTATCAAATTGCCTACCTCTTATTTAACAGCCTGATTATAGCATTTTATCTGTTATGCTTTAATTTTTTAGTTGCTTACCCAGTCTCACCTGAAAGTATTTAAATATTTTAATTATCATATCATATACTAATAATGTACATGTACTATGTTTTTATTATTGTTTTAACTATGCATGATTAAGTAGTATTCATCTTGCTTCCTTAATTGAATTACCTCCCTTGGATTTGGTCTGTGCACATGTACATTGTATAAATGGACACATTTTTTTCTGAATTTTTTAAGTCTGTATATCTTTAACTCGAATCTTTTTATTTTCTTATTTACTTTTAGACCTACCAGATTATTACGTACCTTTTTAACTTTTTTTAAATTAGTCTCATACATACTCTTTGTGTCTTTAATTGCTTTGAGATATTTTATAAAAATTATAGTATTTCATTTATATGTACATGTATATTTTTAAGATATTTTTACACTAGTTATTTATAGATTTTTTTTTGTTGAAATATGTTTATTTTTAAAAATAAGATGAATGCATTTTATGTATTGAATTTTCACATTTCCCCCTCAGTTGTAAATCTTTCATAATCCTTACATCAACTTGATATTAATTGAGACTTGCATTGATGTTTTGCAGTTAATCTGTAAAAATTCAAATAAGAAAGAAATCATCTGTGAAAATCTGGGCTTTTTTAAGTGAATAGAGAAAATCTGTGAAAATTCTGAATATATTAAAGTAATAGAAAAATCTGTGAAAATTCTGAATATTTTAAAGGTTGTAAAAAAAATTTGTCCGTATTCT
Source organism: Lutraria lutraria (assembly GCA_964023205.1). Taxonomy (NCBI): domain Eukaryota; kingdom Metazoa; phylum Mollusca; class Bivalvia; order Venerida; family Mactridae; genus Lutraria; species Lutraria lutraria. The sequence goes on along the minus strand of OZ026843.1, from coordinate 14,010,791 downwards.
CCAACCTTGTTTTTGACTATAAAGCTGGAAATGATTTTGGTTAAAACACCATTCAATTGATATTCTTTTTGGTTGTTTTTTAATTGTACTGAAAATAAGTCGTCCTTTGGGTTAATTGGCTGTGCACATACCATTTTACCATCAGCAATTACCACAAATTAAGAATTAGTCAACATGTCAAAGAAAAGTAACTTGATCAGATAACATGCTTTTTAAGTACCAGTAAATATATTCACAGAATGATATTGAGCTTTTAAACACCTTTACCTAGACTAGTAAACTTGAAATTTCAAGTACTTACATATTATTATGTTTTTCTTAATTTTTTAAAATCTTCTTAAAGTTTTAACTATAAAAGCAGTAGTTTCCGTGGGAACAGTGCCTTTAACCATTTTACCATTGGGCGCCATATTGTACCAGCTTTGATCACTTGACAACAAGCTATTTTTGAGACACTTGTATCCTCACAGATTTAATTAGTACAAGCTCCGATTTATTTTATTGCGCTATAAATATGTCCTTTATAAGAGATTTTCAGCTCAGTGAATTTATGATAAATTTATGTATTTGACGTAAGTATCATCACAGTACTCAGCCCGTTATATAATTATTGATGTGAATTATATAAAATATAATTTTATTAGCGTCATGTCTTGTGATATGCTGCTAGTACGCTTCCATGCACCTTATATTATAATTTCATACAATCTTCTCTCATGGAAAACGTGGACAATGTCATATTTCAACAGTGTCAGCATTGTACATTTTTGGTTAAAAAACAAACAAACTTGAAAAACAAGCTTTATATGCATCTTATGTCTGAAAATAGTAAAACTTTGTAAAAAAATGTGTTTTTACTAATGCTACTCTTTCTTGATTAGACTGTCCTGAAAATAAGGCTCTGTGTTATAAATGTACACCCTTTTACATTTTTTCCTCCTTCTCCACCTTAGACTAAATGAGATCATGAATTTTTCTTGAACTATTCTCATGAATAGTTCATAAAGTATGAATCAATATTTGACAGTAGTTCCACTATGAATTGTGTAAAATATACGTTTTGAACAGGAAATCAAACAATAAACAGATTGATTTACTGATGACACTTCCTAATTTCTATTCAGAAATGATTTTTGTTTATTTGTAGAACTAAAAGGCTGCTTATTTGTATAGTTAATCAATGCAATGTTTCATTATTGTTGCCATTTTATTGTGTACATATATATACAGTGTATCTGTCTGGTTTTATGTTCATTATATTGTGCATGTGGAAATTTTGAATAATTATAAACTAAAAAAAAACACAGACTGCAGTCTGCACTCATTTGAAAATTTCTCATGGAAGGAATTGTTCATCATTTGGACAGAGTGATAATAAAATATTTTATCTTTTATGACAAAATGTTATTTTAACTTTGACAATGGTTATGTCACCTTTTTTCAAATGAATGAAACTTTCAAAAAATGTTTTTTTCTTTGTAGAGTGAATGGCCAATTAGAATAATGTGTTCGTTAGCTAGATTTACACATCCCATCACCATATACTATGACCCATAGTGTATGCGCTTTTTCATTGATCGAGAAATTGATTATTGCATTAAAAAAAAAAACAAGAAAAATATGTGTGTCTTACATACACAATGAGTTTGTCAATCATTTGTATGTTACAAGTACTTTGACATTTTTCTGATCTGAAACCTTAAATTGTTTGGTCAAGATATAGTGGTTTTTGTCTGTCAATTTGTGCTGTGGTCTGAATTTTTGTACCAGACATTCCCTAATAAGTGCCCTGTGGATACATTTCTCTGATATTTTTTAATTTATCTCATTATAATTGGAATGATTTTGGTACATAGGGAATAATTCAGAGGATAAGTAAAGTGTAGAAGGTATGTCACAATCTTTTTCTTAAAAAGCGTGCTGAGCATTTATTACAGACAGGGCATTTATTAGGGAAAATTTGGTACTTATTGTGACTTTTTTTTAATAAATTGTGTAGTTCGTTAAAATTGTATCAATTTTCAACACATACTGATCTATTTACTTGAATGCTGATATTTTGTGTTATGTTTTTTGCTTTTACAATTGTGTGAATCAGGTCTAACTTTTGTCTGAGCAATTCGAAGCATTGACCACTTAGAAAGGAATTCAAGAAATCATGAATTTTTCTTGAACCTTTCTTGCACATTTCATGAATAGTTCATGAAGTATGAGTAACTATTTGACCAGGGAACCAATGTTTGATTCCTTAGTAAGTAAGCATGTGTACTATTAGTACGATATAAACATTGTTCAAAATGTCAGAGGGTGACTGTGCAGTGTTCAGTTTTGATTGATTTACGAGTCGTTACAATAGCAGGATACGGAGCAGTATCTTCTGTCAGCGTGGTGTCCGTATTACATGCAATGAGCTGAGTGAAGTCCTAAATCTTGGGAAGATATTCAACATGAGTGTAACTGTGCATGGTCAGTAAACTGACTGCCTCGATTGTTAATTGACTTATTTGGTAAACTGTTACGGAAGGTTTCCTTATTTGTTGGACTTCTTTGGCTGTAATAATTTAAGTGATTGCTTAGGTTGACAGACAAAGGTAAGAATGAGGTTATTATTGTATATTGTGTACTAAGTGTTGTGCTTTTTGTTTGCTATATATTTCAAAGAGTATTTGTATCTTTCTAATTACATATGCTTAATAAAAGTCATAAAATTAACATTACTGTGTTACAAGGTTTTATATTTGAATCCATAACAGCCCAGTTGATGAACTCAGATGATGTAGTTCAGGATCTGAGATTCTGAAACTTGAGATTGGTCTCAAAGCTAAAATTACATATTTTTTTTTATTTCATTTCTTAGTTATTATGATATAACTATGATAACATGAATAATGCATTATTTCAACTGGACAGTTGATCTGAATTTGTATTTAAACATTAAGGAGTCATATTCTCTTCTGAACCAAGATATTCGAGAATTAATTCAATGAGTCAGGAGACTGTGTTCGCTAGTTCTAGGACTTCTGCCAAGTTTTGAGATAGGTCTCAGAGTTCAAATCTTATATTTCTTCTCAACCTTTATCAAACTTTTTTGCTAGTGATTGATGTCACATTTTGTAATTTGGACTTACAGAGTGCTGTTAAAATGATCTCATTGATAGCTTCCTATTTGTTGGCACTCTTACTAAGTAGCCTTACTCCACATCTGTACAATACTGTTAGTCCTGTTGACATGGTGAGCTTTCCAACTGTTGCCCACTCTATTCACACAAGCACATATCTATCCATCTCTCTAAACTACCTGTGCTGCCTTCCCTGTTTCATACAGTGTTGGGTCGATGCCATTGGTCAATTTGTGTGTTGGTGGTGTTAGTTTCTGTAGCAAATGTGTTTTTACACAGTGGTGGAGCTAACACTACTAGTATGGGCAACCTTCATCCTTCCTATGCCACAAGCATATCACATATACTCGCACCTTTGCACACATCACACACAGGCGCTCAGTCTGCAACAAATTTAAAAGGGTCGCATACACTGGCGTAGCTTCCTAAAGGCACTGTACTTTTAAGCACATGCCTACATTTTCTAACATCAACAACAAAAATAACAATGCAAAAAACGCAATAAAATTAATGGTTATGGACTGGATGAATGGATCATCACAGTACCCAGAGCTTAAACAACGTACATGTATATGCAGAACTGCAAGAGCTTATTATAAAAATAGTTTAGGCTATCACACACCGGAAAATGCTGCAGAATGCGTCTCTGAAAAGATGCCCCCTTTAGAAGACGCCTACACATTATTATAGGGCAAGCTATAAAATATGTTTTTATGGTAGGCTTAACAGACACAAACAACAGGAAGTCATGCTTATATATAGGAAGAAATATGTAAATTTAACAGTAGGTAGTCATGCTTATATATAGGAAGAAATATGTCAATTTAACAGTAGGTAGTCATGCTTATATATAGGAAGAAATATGTCAATTTAACAGTAGGTAGTCATGCTTATATATAGGAAGAAATATGTCAATTTTAACAGTAGGTAGTCATGCTTATATATAAGAAGAAATATGTCAATTTAACAGTAGGTAGTCATGCTTATAATATATATAGGAAGGAATGTGTAAATTTAACAGTAGGTAGTCCTTATATATAGGAAGAAATATGTAAATTTAACAGTAGGTAGTCATGCTTATATATAAGAAGAAATATGTAAATTTAACAGTAGGTAGTCATGCTTATATATAGGAAGAAATATGTCAATTTAACAGTAGGTAGTCATGCTTATAATATATATAGGAAGGAATGTGTAAATTTAACAGTAGGTAGTCCTTATATATAGGAAGAAATATGTAAATTTAACAGTAGGTAGTCATGCTTATATATAAGAAGAAATATGTAAATTTAACAGTAGGTAGTCATGCTTATATATAGGAAGAAATATGTCAATTTAACAGTAGGTAGTCATGCTTATATATAAGAAGAAATATGTCAATTTAACAGTAGGTAGTCATGCTTATATATAAGAAGAAATATGTAAATTTTAACAGTAGGTAGTCATGCTTATATATAGGAAGAAATATGTAAATTTAACAGTAGGTAGTCATGCTTATATATAAGAAGAAATATGTAAATTTTAACAGTAGGTAGTCATGCTTATAATATATATAGGAAGGAATGTGTAAATTTAACAGTAGGTAGTCCTTATATATAGGAGGAAATATGTAAATTTAACAGTAGGTAGTCATGCTTATATTTAGGAAGAAATATGTAAATTTAACAGTAGGTAGTCATGCTTATAATATATATAGGAAGGAATGTGTAAATTTAACAGTAGGTAGTCCTTATATATAGGAAGAAATATGTAAATTTAACAGTAGGTAGTCATGCTTATATATAGGAAGAAATATGTAAATTTAACAGTAGGTAGTCATGCTTATATATAGGAAGAAATATGTAATTTTAACAGTAGGTAGTCATGCTTATAAATAGGAAGAAATGTGTAAATTTAACAGTATGTAGCCATGCTTATAAATAGGAAGAAATGTGTAAATTTATCAGTAGGTAGTCATGCTTATATATAGGAAGAAATGTGTAAATTTAGCAGTAGGTAGCTAGCTAGCCATGCTTATTTATAGGAAGAAATGGGTAAATTTAACAGTAGGTAGCCATGCATATATATAGGAAGAAATGTGTAAATTTAACAGTAGGTAGCCATGCATATATATAGGAAGAAATATGTAAATTTTAACAGTAGGTAGCCATGCATATATATAGGAAGAAATGTGTAAATTTTAACAGTAGGTAGTCATGCTTATATATAGGAAGAAATATGTCAATTTAACAGTAGGTAGTCATGCTTATATAGGAAGAAATATGTCAATTTAACAGTAGGTAGTCATGCTTATAAATAGGAAGAAATATGTCAATTTAACAGTAGGTAGTCATGCTTATATATAGGAAGAAATGTGTAAATTTTAACAGTAGGTAGCCATGCATATATATAGGAAGAAATGTGTAAATTTTAACAGTAGGTAGTCATGCTTATATATAGGAAGAAATATGTCAATTTAACAGTAGGTAGTCATGCTTATATAGGAAGAAATATGTCAATTTAACAGTAGGTAGTCATGCTTATATAGGAAGAAATATGTCAATTTAACAGTAGGTAGTCATGCTTATATATAGGAAGAAATATGTCAATTTAACAGTAGGTAGTCATGCTTATATATAGGAAGAAATATGTCAATTTAACAGTAGGTAGTCATGCTTATATAGGAAGAAATATGTCAATTTAACAGTAGGTAGTCATGCTTATATAGGAAGAAATATGTCAATTTAACAGTAGGTAGTCATGCTTATATATAGGAAGAAATATGTCAATTTAACAGTAGGTAGTCATGCTTATATATAGGAAGAAATATGTCAATTTAACAGTAGGTAGTCATGCTTATATATAGGAAGAAATATGTCAATTTAACAGTAGGTAGTCATGTTTATATAGGAAGAAATATGTCAATTTAACAGTAGGTAGTCATGCTTATATATAGGAAGAAATATGTCAATTTAACAGTAGGTAGTCATGCTTATATAGGAAGAAATATGTCAATTTAACAGTAGGTAGTCATGCTTATATAGGAAGAAATATGTCAATTTAACAGTAGGTAGTCATGCTTATATATAGGAAGAAATATGTCAATTTAACAGTAGGTAGTCATGCTTATATAGGAAGAAATATGTCAATTTAACAGTAGGTAGTCATGCTTATAAATAGGAAGAAATATGTCAATTTAACAGTAGGTAGTCATGCTTATATAGGAAGAAATATGTCAATTTAACAGTAGGTAGTCATGCTTATATATAGGAAGAAATATGTAAATTTTAACAGTAGGTAGTCATGCTTATATATAGGAAGAAATATGTAAATTTAACAGTAGGTAGTCATGCTTATATAGGAAGAAATATGTCAATTTAACAGTAGGTAGTCATGCTTATAAATAGGAAGAAATATGTAAATTTAACAGTAGGTAGTCATGCTTATATATAGGAAGAAATATGTCAATTTAACAGTAGGTAGTCATGCTTATATAGGAAGAAATATGTAAATTTTAACAGTAGGTAGTCATGCTTATAAATAGGAAGAAATGTGTAAATTTATCAGTAGGTAGCCATGCATATATATAGGAAGAAATGTGTAAATTTAGCAGTAGGTAGCCATGCTTATTTATAGGAAGAAATGGGTAAATTTAACAGTAGGTAGCCATGTATATATATAGGAAGAAATATGTAAATTTGATACCTTATAGACATTTATGTGTTCGGAATATTCAAGTACATAAGACGCAGATTCTCACTAAAATGAATCATTTTACAGTCTTATACTAGTATATACTTCTTACTTAATTAATATTCTTAAAGAAATGAATACCACCAACAATTAAAGATAATTACCCAATATAATGTATAGGGTTCGTGTACAAACTTTCCTTGTATTGTTTATATTACCTTAATATCTAAGGGAAGCAACTCGAACTGACTTTTGAATCCAAAATAAATTTTCCCACGGTCCTCAGACACATCTTTACATAATATCGTTTTAGTGATCATAATCACCTAAATAAATGTTTGACTTTTAGATAGGGATATTAGTAAGGATGTTAATTTAATAATTTGAGGCAGAAAAACAGGAAAATAAAGTCAGAATCACATTTTGTGGTTTTTAATAAGGGAGATAATTTGAATGTAGTGGTATGGTAATTTGGTGCAAAATTCTCCGTAACCTGAAAATAATTTCTTCAATATTTCTTAGATTCTTTGTCATGGGATGATATTAAATGCATATTTATATCGAGTTATCTATACATAGGCTATACAAACGGAAAAACAATTGAATTTATTAAGTTGATTTGAACAAAATTATAAGCATTTGAGTGAAAGTTGTCGTTTTCATATTTGTTTTATTTTTCTATTTATACATGTTAATTGTTACATCCCATCAAACGAAGTTTGAGAGGTATATTGGAGTAACCCTGTTGTTCGGTTGGTCCATCCACATACAATATCACAAGTTTGTGAAGCTAACCGACTCCCACATCCCTTAAGAGATTGAAATGAAACTTGAAATATGTTATCACTATGTGGGCACATAACTCTGAAATGTGTGAATCATTGGGCAAGGAAATTCTGTCTTGCACATCTACACTTCATGGTAATAACATATTTCAAGTTTCATTACCATTGCTTAAGGAATGTGGAAGTCGGTTCGCTCCACAAATTTGTGATATTGTATGCGGACGGACCAACTGACCGACCAACCAACCGCCTGACCCACCGACACAGTGACTCCAATATACCCCCTCTCAAATATCGTCTGTGGGGTATAACAACATGTATAGGAAATGAAAAAAAACTATAATAATGTTGTTCAAATTCAAATTTTGAAAGTTGATATTTTTTCGGTTTGTTTAGCCTATTTAAAGATAACTCGATATAAATATGCATTCAATATCATCCTGAGACAAAGAATTTAAGAAATATTGACTGAGAAATTATTCTAAGGTTACGGAGAATTTTGCACCAAATTACCATACCACTACGTTCAAATTATCTTCCTTATTAAAAACCACAAAATGTGATTCCTGTTTTTCTGCCACAAATTATTAAATTAACATCCTTACTAATATCCCTATCTAAGCTGATTATAAACACAAATATGACATTATGTAAAGATGTGTCTGAGGACCGTGGGAAAATGTATTTTGTATTCAAAAGTCAGTTCGAGTTGCTTTACTTAGATATTAAGGTAATATGAACAAGTGTTCACGACCCTACACATTATTTTGGATAATTTATCTCTAATTGTTGGTGTTATATCATTTTTTAAGAATGTTATTTAAGTAGAAGTATACACAAGACTGTAAAATGAATCTGCGTCTAATGTACTTGAATATTCCGAACACATAAATGTCTATAAGGTATCAAATTTACATATTTCTTCCTATATATAAGCATATTAATAATTGTTTGTGTCTGTTAAGTATACCATACTAAACATGTTTTTATAGCTTGCCCTATAATAAAGTGTAGGTATCTTTCTAAGGGGGCATCTTTTCACCGTAGATTGCCGGAGACCGTGGCATTCTGCAGCATGTCCCGATGTGCGATAGCCTAAACTATTTTTATAAGAAGTTCCTGCAGTTCTGCATGTACGTTGTTCAAGCTCTGGACACTGTGATGGTCCATGCTTCCAGTACGTAACCAGTCATTTTATTGCGTTTTTTCGCATTGTTATTGTCGTTGTTAGAAACAGTGAAGGCACGTGTGTACTGTGCCTATAGGAAGCTACGCCAGTGAATATTAAGGTAATAAGGGAATGTGAATAAGAGAATGACCTTGAATGCAGATCTTACTTACCGTTTGCAACTTTCGTGAAAGTCATTTGATAATCGAAAACTCAAAATGATTATCAGGGAAAAACTGCACGATCTTCATATTAAAATATTAAGTTATAGCACACTAGATTATGCTGCAGAATGCGTCCCCGGCAATCTACGGTAAAAAGGTGCCTCCCCCTTAGATAGCTGCTAACACGTTATCATAGGGCAAACTTTGCCCCTGGTACAGATGCAATGACATGATCAAAGTACTGAAAGTGCTCATGGAAACTGAACTTACATAGACTTGCACTGCAACATGAAACGGGAAGTAGTTTAACAATTGCATGGTGGGTTTTAGAATCTGATGAATGTAGTGCATTTGTACTTAGGTTCGTATAAACATACATGCATACCGAGCGAGTGACGATTATAGACAGCTGAACCATCGTTCATTTTCCAAATATTACAAAAAAGACAGCGCAAACTAAACATATCAACAAAACTAAGCTAACTTTATAAACGTTTATTCATCGTCACATGCATACATACATGTATGATATTAGATATTGACATATCTTCACAAAATGGTCAAGTTTAATTTGATTGTAACGAAACTCAGATAAACATCCAGACGCATCAATGTCAGCATATCTCACAACTTGTACAACAAATACTGATATCACACAACGATATGATCACGTGACACGTAATGTCATCAAATGTCAACAGTGATCTAGAACACCCATCCTTAAATTCTAAAGTCTTAGTTGATTGACTTAAAACAAAACTGTATATGTTTCGGTGAAAAGTGACCTTATATGCGGAGTTTCAACAAATGAATAAACTATGACTTCTGTTGGAACTTGTTTTTCATTTTTCGTCGGATTTGTTCTGCTGTGGTCAACGTTTGTCGTAGGGGAGATATGGCTGGACGAGAACAATTTTGGTAAGTAATCGGCAATGCGTTTGTAACTTTGACAAAACAGCTTGTTTTAATAAACATACGTATGCAGTTTATTTTGGTGATGGCTAGATGTTTCACGTCTATTGGTGATTTATGTGAATAGATCTACTGGTAAATATATTCTAGTTAAATATGGTCTCTGACTATATCTCACTAGCCCCTCACCGCTGTAAGTTCGAATCCCACCTTGGATGGGAAATCTCACATGTGAGGGAACAATCTGGCTAGTTTACAGAAAGTCAATGGTTCTACCTTGTAAGCCTTGGTTTAAAGCTGAAGAAGTCGCCAAATAAAACTGACTGTTGATAAGACGTTAACCTACAGTAAATAAGATATAAGTAATTCAATGTTGTGAAATTGGAACTTTTGCTTTGTTTTATGCTGCTAGTATCAATCCTATGCTGCAATAAACGATCTTGTAGATCTGACCAATCATAATTCTTTTTAATTGACGTAAGGCATTTCTGGTATTTTTTTTCAATTTGGGAAAAGTAGTTTTGATTTACATTTGTGTGTTCACATATTAGAGTTTTTTTTCGATTATTTTGTCGTGAATTGATCTATTGTCACATAGTGGTACGACACAATGTTTTGCTTACAAGTGCTTTTTTCCAGACTTGCAACAAGCAAGGCAATAATCTCGCGTGTTGATTGTCTTGATTTCAGGGTACACTAAAAAAATGCAGTTTGAAGAAGGGAAGGATCTAGCCGTCTCATGCCATGATTCAGAGTCTTCATGGACCGGTCCAAATGGGTTTAAGTCAAACAATCAGTGGATGAATATTACAAAAGTCTCCCGTTCTGATTCTGGTCTTTACAAATGTACAAGCAGAGCGTTAGGCAATCTCCTGTCAATAGATCTTGATGTTACATGTAAGTAAATGCTATACTTGTCATACATTGTATTCGTAGTATCTCTGTTCTCAAACATTAGTACAAACACGTGTTTCTAATTGTTCAAGGAAACAGAACAGTTTGATACTTTATTGAATTAACATATAGATTAAAGTTGGTGCTATGTTTAATTTTATTCAGTCGGCAATAAATTCATAAAAAATATCTCCATTCAAGGTTATGTAACATTCCTTTAAACTCAGACATTTGGACCCTCCATGAACACTACGTGCGTTGAGGTCTTTACTTGTCAAATGCCATATTTAGCGTACTCTTTTCTTAGTTTTAGTTTGAAACCCTCTTCCCTTGTTTGTTGTTGTAGTCTGCTGTTGGCCCTTTTTTTATTCCATTCATGCTATAGGACGAGTTTCAAGTATTTACAAATTTTACTATGAGGCTTTCCATCATTGCTCAGGTAGCAAAATCATTATTCAAATATTTCAGTATTAAGCATTGCTGCTTCTTCCGTTCGAATTAGGCATTTAATAATCATGTACATATATATTATATACAGATGCTCCAAGAATCGTTACAATTACAATCCCCAAACGTGTGCTCAGCATGCGAGAAGACTTCAAAATGACAGTAAACATTGAAGGTAATCCTCCACCAGAAACACTGTTGACGTTTGAACCCGAAGATAAAGTTGTGTTCAACAAGACTGGGACTGGAACCTTCGACATTGTCTTAAAAAACATGAACTGTACTGACGGCGGCATCTACGAACTCACTTGTAACAACTCTGTTGGTATGAAGCAAGTTGCTGAAACCGTTATGATTGCGAGTAAGTACATGTACACATTGTTCCTGTGATTGCCGTCAAATACACATTGTTCCTGTGATTGCCGTCAAATACACATTGTTCCTGTGATTGCCGTCAAATACACATTGTTCCTGTAATTGCCGTCAAATACACATTGTTCCTGTGATTGCCGTCAAATACACATTGTTCCTGTGATTGCCGTCAAATACACATTGTTCCTGTGATTGCCGTCAAATACACATTGTTACTGTGATTGCCGTCAAATACACATTGTTACTGTGATTGTCATCTCGCCGGTATGTTATCGTTAAAGAGTAGATTTATGGGATCGAAACCAATGGAGATAATGGAGACTCGAGTATCACTGTCACGATTTGGCTGAACATATTATAATGTACATCCAAAACCATTCTATTGCCTCTAATTCACATGTCAAGTTGTTTGTGTATACCAAAGGAATAATAGAATTACATTTGATCCTGTGTTTATATATTCGATCTATTGACCACCACACCCGAAATAATGAATATCAAAGATTATTTAAAAATATCTATACGATCAACAAATTACAAATGTAACCCGAGTTTGTATTTATTGTCATAATTGTTTGTTTTTGTCTGATGAAGTATTTACAGTTACTGGTAATCAGCAAAGTGATGTCTAGTTTATTTTAAATGTAGCATTTTCTGAAAATACAGCTATCAATGTATACGGTTTACATGTAGGTTTGGTTGAGATGTAGTAAATTTGAAGGAAGTGGTAAAGATTTGAGGACATTATCGCTGTGTAAAGTCAATGGATAAACTCTTGCCTCGTATCTATATCATGCTTGTGTTAAAAATTGATAACCCGATCAACTATCAAATATTATCTGTATTAATCTCTTCTTCTAACCAAACTTTAAGGCTTTTATTTATCAATGTAAAAATTGGTCGACAATCGTTGAAGTAATGTACAATAGTTGATTTATTAATTTTAGTTCAGGCGTACTTGTATTTGTTACCATCAAACATATAATCCATCAAATGTTGTTACATGTATTAGAAATGTAACGGATTTTTGTCTTCTTTATTTTAGACAAACCAGGCCTTGATCCATTGATTCTGCCAAATCAGCTAATTCTACCTCGTCTTGGTGACAACGCAAACTTTACCGCACACGTTATAAGTTGTCCCCCGGTTCTGTTCTTTGAGTGGTCACATGATTCCAAACCAGCCAAACATCACGAAGATACTAACAGTTCCAGTGTACTGTTACTGGACGATGTAAACGTTGGTACATACGGAAGTTATCAGCTTAAGATGAGGAATACACACGGAAACACCACCATACCATACTTTGCAGAAGCATTTGGTAAGTTTAAGACAAAATCAAAGTACTGAATACACACTTGGAAACTGAAATTGCAGATCATTGCTAGAACCGGAACTACATCTGTAGTTTAACAATTGCTAGATGGACGTAGAAAAAGGTAGTAATTTTGGTCCGAATGTAATTTCTTGAGCGCCGTGCGACTGACGGCCATGGAGAGCTGAACAATCATTCATTAAAAAAACTTTAGTGTGAAGCGTGATAGTACACAAAAGCCCGATCTTGAAAAACAGTAACCTATATTAAGTTTAAAAGTTGTTGAGTAAACGTTAACAGTATGGCAAACCTGTGCCAAATGCGCATAATTAACAAGCAATGAAACATTTACATTAAAAAAAGATCCTGGATTACTTTATGAGTTCATTAGTTTGATTGTGTTTTCTGATTTCAGGTCCTCCAGATGCGGTTTCCGATTTAGACGTTTCAGATGTTACGGCCAATAGTGCCAACATATCATTTATGTCTGGATTTGATTACAATGATACCCAAACCTTCATGGTTATGAGGGAAATGAACGGTCATCTCAAGAGTAAATAAATATTAATGATTAAAGAATAATTTGTAAGGGGTTATTTTGAAAGTCACGTTATCTTTATCTCTTAAAGCTTCTGGTCGTTTCATGTAATATAATAGTATATATTTTAATTTGTTCTTACGTAAAGATGTAAGTTTTTGTTTAATATAATCCATCGCAGTTACTTCATTTCTAAGAACAGTTTACAAAAAATGTCACCTCCCCTCCTTATGTCACCATCCACTGTTCACGACTTTAATTCATATAAATTTTAAATCCAGGTTTAAGAAACATTACAGATGGTAAAAATGATACCGGAAAATTTACAAGCATTCTAATTACTGATCTTGATGAAATTACATCATACAATATCACAGTTGTTGCCCATACTACGCGTGGAAATTCAGCCGCTGAATCAAACTTTGTGGAATTCCAAACATACGGTAACTTTTATCTTATACATGTACTAAACATTTGATTACATTTGTTACTTTATTATTCTAATGCATTGCGTTTGCAGCACCATCGTATGCTGGAGCGCTATTGATACTTACTTAGCCCTTTTACACACCTTGATATTAAGGTAGTTCGCGGTGTTGCTCGGTAAAAAAGAAAGTTTGTTAGAATGGCATGAAATTTGGTGGAATTATACCTGAAGTAGCAGCGCTTACGAAAATATTGCTCTTTTTACAGTTTCACGTCGGTAACCTAGCAACTAAACGACGTTAAAACACCATCTAGCGGCATCAGCTATGTGAACGACTCGTTGTACTTTTCCCCTTGTAGCTTTGCTATAAATTGTCATCAATTGAAAATTCGAACTTTGCGGATGAGCGAATGCTGTGGTCTACCGAGTGATCATCATTAATGCATTGAATATCCATGACCGCCCGGCGTGTCGGAAATTAATCGACGTCAAAACGTCATTATGGGGACGTTTTTTTGACGTAAACTATTCAGATAAATGCAAATGTAGCTAAAACGCCGTGGTAGAAGTTTTACAAAAATTACCATTATGTAAAACATTCATTTATCTACACATTAAGCGAAAAAAAATATATAAGACATGTTGTCACTTAGATGCTTTAAATTAATATATAAATGACCAATGAATTACCTTGTGTTATTGCATGAATAAAAACGAGATTAATTCACAATTTTGCAAGTTTTAAGCGACTCCTTTTTATTTGAATATAACATGTTCTCAAGTGGTATTTACGTTTTGAATGTCAATGGGTTTTATTCATCATAGGGTCTCCAAAGCCTGATCCTAAATATCCAGTTCATCACACAACAGCTCCCCGTCTTGGAAGCGAAGCTAACTTTACTATACACTGCCTGAGTGACCCAGAACCTACATTTCTCTGGTTGCATAATGAAAAGCACGTACAGAGTTTGGATAGCAACACCACTTGTGGTAGCACAATAACTGTGGACAAAATTGCTGTAGATGATTTTGGATTTTATTTACTTGAAATGGAAAATACGTATGGAGAACGTAATGTCAGTTTTGAAATATTAGCTGAAGGTAAGTAGAGCGTAATTAATCATTGTTTAATGTTCTTTTATGGCGCATCGACAGCTAATGGTTATATAGCGTTCATTTAAATAATAGAAAAGCAATCCGTAAGAGCTGTTTTAAGATACACGTATTACAAACTGAAAGAAGATAATTTACTTAGCAAGAAGGAAAGGGGGTATGAATTAATTAAATTAATTTACATTGCATTATATACACATAAACGTACAAATAATTACAATGATGTATATAGAAGGTATCACAGATTTTTCATTACCAAACAAAAATAATCTTTCAACCTGTTTTAGTAAAAGTATGTGATCTACATTTTGTATATAGGCGTTCTCATTAATTAAGTTACATTGCTTGCTAATGTTAACTGTAGATTAGTTGTTAGTGAGTGTTGTATCGACCATCATATTATTACCTACCAACATCTTCCAATTCCAGTTCTTTATGTCTTAATATGTATGTTAATAAGTATGTGATATCATACTTTTGCATTTTTATGATAAAATATAATATTTCGTTCCAGGACCCCCAGAACCGATCTCCGATCTAATGGTACCTGATGTTACTGAAAACAGTGCCAACATAACGTTTATGTCCGGATTTGATTACAATAATACGCAAACTTTCTTAGTGATGAGAGATCTCAACGGTGAATTAAAAAGTGAGTATGGGGATTTTCTAACCAAAGTAGCTTAATTGTTTTTCTCAAATATATCATGGTTATGGTATGCGCTTATTTCTAAAAAATATGTTCATAGAATAAAGTAAGAAAATTATCGTTGATTTGGAACACATTACTATTACTTATTATATTGAACCATTTGAAAGAACTTAATGTATTCCAAGTCATTTTTACATATATGCTTAATGTTACACAATGTCAGCCTACCCGCTCTATTTTGAGAAAATATGTTTGGGTATTGAGCTTGGGATACTTTAAATATTAATGTTTTCAGAGAGGAAACATTATCATGGCAGTCTGGAAATGCACCACTGCAACAATTTTAACGCATGATTCTTTGACATCTCTTTGTTCATCCAGGTTTGAAGAATGTTACCGGTGAACCTAATGACACAGGTAGACACACGAGCATCGTTATCAAAGAACTAACCGAGACCACATCATACAATATCACAGTCATATCACAAAACGCACGAGGAAAATCAACACCAGAATCAAGCTTCGTGGCTTTTGAAACATTTGGTAGGTTCATTGAAACCATAGGTTTAATGTTTACCGATATTTCATTATAACAACCCTTGCAATAAGTTGTTCTATGCTAAGTCAACTGAAGGACGATTTTTTCCACATGGAGTAACACTTTCTTTATATATATAGCAATACATTGATGCACGCATTTAACGAGACTGGTCCCTTGATCCTTTTCCATAATTATGGTTAAATACTCGTATATTATGCATTACTGATGTGAAATAGACGTTGAATCCCTTTATTAATTGGGAATAAGTACCAGGCAAGCTACGAAAAGCTTCATTATCTCGAGGAGTCATCAGACCAGACCAAATGATCGAGATACACAATGTTAATTTTGTGTATACATGTATTATGTTCGACTGAGAGCATTTGTCATGCATGTTTTAATGAGTTGTGTTTGACAGACACTTCATTGTGTACATTCAGTATGTACTTGAATTATTTTATTGTAGGTTCACCAAAACCAGACCCAAGTTACCCAATAGTCAATACATCCACACCTCGTCTCGGAGATACTACCAAGTTTACTGTCCATTGCATGGGTAATCCTGTACCTTCATTTACTTGGCTTCACAATGGAAAGCCTCTGAATAGTACAGATAACAACATCACGTGTGGCAGCACCTTAACGGTGGATAAAATTGTGCCTGATGACTTTGGTTCGTATTTACTGGAGATGGAGAATCCCTATGGAGAATTTAATGTCAGTTTTGGTATAATTCCTGAAGGTAAATACAATGTATTTTCTATTTGCATGTAAAATTGATGTATATTTTGAATATCTTATTTACATACGTGTTTCTTTATACTATTAATTTCAAGATAGTGTCTAGGAGTAAGAAGACATCCAAATTTGACTTAAATGAAAAGGTTGGACTATTATCAAAGCTCGATATACCAGTATGTGTTTGTTTAGAAATTAAGAAGAATATCAAAGAGCCTACTGGGGGATTTGAATTTGACATCATCAAATACATGAAATAATTACTAACATGACTAAATTTGGTGTTTTGAGACTTGTAGAGTGATCAAGCAAGTTTAATGTTGTGTATACTCTCTGCAGGTCCACCAGCTCCGGTGTCGGGTTTAAAGATGATAGATATCAGCACCTCGACTGCGACAATCATCTTCACAACTGGTTACAACTATAATAAGACACAAGTATTCATTGTTAGACAAAAAAGCGGCACTAAACAGCGGGGTAACATTTTATTGTATCAAAAATATAAATATCCAATCTACTGACTTCTTGTTAAATCCCTGTTATTGTACATTAAAACAATCATTATTTGTATAACAAATATCCTATAAGTAAAATACTTCTAAAATATTTCTTAAATTCAATTTAGATATTTAGTATATTCTATTTTATGATGTTTTTCTTTTGGTTTATCTTAAAAATTGCACAATTAAGGGAAAAACATGTCTATAAAATATAGAGTAAATGAATTTCATCATCAATAATGGTAAAGTAACAAATATTCCAGATATGACAACGTGTAACGATACCACTGATGGTAAAGGTGGAGCAGCCCTCAGTTGTAAAATCAAAGACCTAAAGACTTACACAAAATATGAAGTCACTGTTGTATCCAAGAACAGTGCTGGAGAATCAGTACCAACGACGGGCTTCATACCCTTTTATACATATGGTAATTCAATAATTACACATTTTAAATCATGATGCATTGTCGTGCATTGGTCTATTGATCAGAGAAGGAAAATTCATTCGTAAAATTGCATTTTGACAATGTTAAACTACAATGTATTTAGATGTGATCTTCGTATCAGTAGAAGAGGGTCAATGGACACGAAACACGTTTCCTTACATTCTTTAATCAAATCACCAAAACGAGGATTATGTGTTATGGTCAGACTGTTGTTTGGTCGGAATTATGATTTACAAAATGAACTTGATAGTTCGGGTAAATATGTGGCGAAGCATGATTATGAACTTGAAATAATCAAATAAAACAAAAAGACAACAGGAAAAATCAGGATGAGTTGTTTTGCATTGCAATTACATTAATGACCATGTGGTTCCTACATGTTGTATATTACGCTATATGTTTTATCATACATTAATCAATACGAGAAAGTGATTTCATATCCTACTAGCTCGCCTGTGTATAATACAATCAGACAACAATATATAAGTACATGTATTACTAATTGCATATGACTGCCTTGGAAATTTGGTCACGTGTTAGTGCCTTGGACATGTAACTGGCGATCCGCGTTTAATATCCTTCCATGAAAAATGGACAAAATGTCAATTTCACTCCATACGTGGAGAAATTGCCGGCTCCTTGTAGAAGGGCGAATTAGAACTGGATAGAATTACGGTCGAGGAAAAATGGTTTTGTGAACCGACAGTCCTATACAACTGAAATATTGTTGATAAACGGAGTTAGACACACTGAAGCAAAAATATCAATGACCATCAGCGATGATGGCGTATTCCGTCGTGTAAATAATGTATTTTCATCATTTTTATCGTATTTATCTTACATACAGGAGCACCAAAGCCTGACCCAAAATACCCGTCTAGGAACACATCCGAACCACGTGTTGGAGACATCGTGAAGCTTTCTGTACATGCTATAGGTTATCCTGAACCAACATTCAAATGGATGCATGATGGTAAAATATACAATAGCTCAGACAAGGGATTAACAAGTACCTTAGAATTGAGTGATATGGAAGTTGACGACTTTGGAAATTTTACTGTGAATGTCACAAACGCTGCCGGAAGTTATGATTCGACTTTCATTTTGATTCCTGAAGGTAAATCTATAGTAAAACACATGTCGTTGCTTTTATCGAAGCATTTTGTTATTTGCAACTTTTATCGTTGCTAATGTACTTTTTGTTTTGCTGCAGAGTGTTCACAGCTGAAAGTTTGTAAGGATTTTTTCAGTTCGTTATTTTATCGGCCTGTTAACATATCACGGCATTGTATACTTGCACTCGAAAGGGGGAAACAATTTACACATGTAGATGCAAAATGTAGTCAAATTTGATAACAAAATGTTAAAAAATGTACTTGCTAAACGATAATGGGTGAATGCTTGCATATTTCAGGACCCCCGGATGCGGTGTCACATTTGAAAATCGCCGACGTCACTACATCAAGCGCTAGTGTACAGTTTACAACCGGATATAACTATGAGGATAAACAAATATTTATCGTATCACATAATGAAGATGGACATTTAGAAGGTACTGAGAATATCTTAAGCACGGTTGGCTTTAAAGTTTTTGAAAACCGGAATTTCCTGAAATCCGACGATTTTTCAAATCCAATTCCTTTTTTGGAATTGACCAAAAGTTGTCTGAAAGTCATATACCAGAAAACTGGAAATTTGGCTCAATCTGTCAAGTGTCCGGTTTTCCGAGGAGGTTTAGTGTGTATATATATATATTAATAAATGTTAAATTCTTTTCAGTGATGGCTAAATGTAATGATACGACAAATGGAAAGGGTGGTGCCCCGTTCAGTTGTAAACTGGATAAATTGAATCAAGATACCTTGTACAATGTTACCGTCGTGTCTGAAAACAGTGAAGGAGAATCTAATTCTACCACAGAATTCATACAATTCTCTACGTATGGTAATTTTGTTTGTATATTCTATTCTGTTCTGTTCCATTTGTTATCAACTGCAAAAACCCGAACTCATAATGTTTGGACCATGGATTACAAATTTCATGTCGCTTACTGGTAATATTTGCATAATTTTACCTCATTGCTACCCATTTATAGTAGTTCAATTCAATTTTGATTTTAACACATTTCTTATATGCAACCACTGGCAAAGAACTGAGAGAATTCAAACTAAGAACAACTTGTTGACACTATATGACAACTTACATTTATAATGCTGGTAATGAAATTGTTTTTATGAAGGTTCACCTAAGCCAAATCCCAAGTTTCCAGTGACTGACAAATTTAAACCACGCCTTGGACAAACGGTTAATTTGACAGTACACGCCATTGGATATCCAGAACCAACGTATATATGGATGCACGATGGTAAACAAGTGAAGAGCGAAGATTCTGGATACACAAGTACCGTAGATTTCGGGGACATGTCGGTAGATGAGTTTGGAAACTACACTGTCAACATCTCAAACGCTGCGGGAAGTTACATGACAGAATTTGCCATCATTGCAGATGGTAATTGTTCCTTTTTATGTTTAGATGGGTTTAATGTTGTTTTCCAACAATTTTTCAGTTATATACAAACTAGTTTTACTGAATTGTATTCTATTAACTAACCCTTACATAAGCTGGCGGCAACATCATATACATGCATGTAGGGAAAACGGGTTTTGTCAAATTTTCAGTAGAAGGTATGACCTGAAACAAGCTGTTGGGGGTTTTGGGACGAGCTATCATCTGAAATACGAAACCAAAACCAACACTATTTAATTAAAACGATCTTTTACATACATGTATACAATTTCTATGTTATTGTTTTTACTTTAAGGACCCCCGTCCCCGGCTACAAATCTTGAAGCTGGTAACTTATCTGATCACAGTGTTTCACTACAGTGGACTGCTGGATTTAATTATGGAAGTAAACAGGACTTCAGAATCTTCCAGTCAGGAGACAATGGTATAGATACAGGTAAGAAGTAGCCAATTTCAGGAGAGTATGTGTCAAACCAAAAATACCATGCTTTAACGTATTGAAGCTATCGTAAGAGGAAAACTCTGCAAAATAAACAAATTGTGTCATTAGTACGATCATAAATGTGACGAACAAAGTAAATACAAAAAATAAAACAAAGCCAATACAAAACAAACATGACAGAAATCAGTTATTTATTTACGAAACATTAAACAACAAACCAAAAAAGAACGAGTGCAACTCAAAACAACACAGCCAACTCAAAACGAATCAGATGGTTCAAAACGACACGGGTAGCTCAAAATGTAAATACGGTATAGTCAACTCAATACGGTACAGTCAGTTTGCTGAAAACGACACAGTCAGTTTTAATAGGTCCTGACAGTTCAGAATGGCACATTCAACTCAAAACGGTGTAGTCAGTTCAAAACGATATTGTCTACCCCAAAAACGACACACACTCAGCTTAAGACAACGACACAGTCCGCTCAAACAAAAAAAAGCTTGCTCAAAACGATACTAAAAGAGTAAGAAATTTGCTCGTATTAACATACGAAATAAAACATAACACGAAAAACAGCACAAAATACGCCAAGAGTCTTCATTTGTACGCGTAATCTATCTAGATATAAAATCTTTGCTTATTTTCAAGAATTGAATGATGTACAAGACAAGACTGATGGTAAAGGAGGAGAAGTTGAAAGCATAAACTTGAACAAGCTTGCCAGTAATACTGCATACAAAGTATATCTGGTGGCTGGAAACACAAGAGGAAATGCTACAAAATCAAATGTTGTGATGTTTACGACAACAGGTAAAACTAGTAGTACAGTCAAACCTGTTTACAAAGGCCACCCTTTTGGAAGAACTCTGGCCTTTATTCAGAGGTCAGTTTGTTCTAAATGATCGGTAACGGGTTTCCAATTCCAAAAGTGGCCTTCTTTATTCACAGGGTGATCTTTATTCGGAGGAGGCTGCACACACAGTTTTTTCTTTGTAGTTTGTTAGAAGTGGTACATATTTCTTTTAACTAAATTCTCGATATAATGTAATATTCCAAAGTTTCAACATATGAATTTGATAAAACTTCAGTATTTCTTATTATTGTATTTGGTCAAATATTCAAAGTAAGCAAGGACCAAAACTATACAAAATGTGAAATGTCGTAATCTTCCAGAATAAGTGAAACTTACGACAAAATAAAGTCACATTATACGCTTCGTCTGTAAATTATCAAATAAAGTAAGACTTAGTGTAAGATCCTCTAACAGAATAATCATAATATGCCATGTTGATCGATTATAAAAGCTCAGCAGTGCATTCAGAATTCCCAAATTTTAAAAAGTTACAATTTCTTACAGCCTCCAGTGCTTCTGGTCCTAGTGCTGCTGCTGTTGCGGGTATTGTTATTGGTTCATTAGCCGCTATTGTATTGATTGCTGCTATTGTTGTTCTAGTAAGGAGGCGCAGACAATCAGCATGTAAGTATTAGTTTTCCTGCCTGGTGATTAAAATGTCAAGTTTGAGTTAAGTGGTTTGGCTTACTGTTATGATTGTCTTTGGGTGTATATGTGATAGACGAAATTTTATAATAGTGTGATGAGGGATAAGTTCATAGAAAAATGGTGACATAGGATCTGACGGCACTCTCTGATTTAAACGTCAACCATGCCTCTAAGCATCATTGTTGACATGTTTAGCATTGTGGAATACCATTTCTTGTGGTATGAGGTCAAATATTTTGTCAACATAATATTTTGTCAAACTTCTTCTTAACTGAACAGTCCATAACACATTATTGATCGGCTGTCTATGATCGGCTATGATCCTAATAATTTCAACCTCGTGTTTATTTGTGTTATGTAGTCCATATGACAAAGTAGGAATGTTTGCATGAGGCGTTACTCGTGACTCTATTTTACTTGCTTTGACAAAGTACATGTACTCAACAGAATATATTACTACAACAGATGATGTGCTGTGTTGTTTTCCTTTTATCTTTGGGTTCCATTTTGTTCCTTTTCAATTGTTCCATCACGTGATTAATAAGTTTATTGATTTTTTTATTTCAGATGAAAGATTTGACACTGAAAGAAATCATCCTCGATATGACGAATGATAGAGATTTAAAGATGAAACAAGATTGTCGGACTTTTATGAAAAAGTTCAGATTTATTTCAAGCAAATTACAGTGATACTTAAACGATAGACTGTTTATGCATATTCTGATCAATGTTGAAATTGATTGTTTGCCAGTGTTGATTGTCAATTTGTTATGTTTTGAAGACGCGATTCGCGCCATTATACTGTCAATTGAAAGTGTAATGTTTGTATGTGCATTTTAAAGAAAATACATTTTCTTGGATGAGTTAATTATTTATTATTTATTTATCATTCGCACATATTTCAACTTTTTTTTTGTTTTCTCCGACTCAATTATTTCGTCAATTCAATTTCTGTGTTTTATGTTTCATTAAGCACCAAGCATTAATGTAAAAGGGTCGGATATGCTCGGCACTGCTACTTAGAATTTCGAAAACAATGCATATTTTGACAATAATTGTCTTTACAAAAAGACACACAGTATAGAAAAAAAATCATGCCTTGAAATTAGATAAAAACTTAGCGAGATAAAAAGAAGTCTCGTGCCGTACTTCAAACCAATTATTAAGCATTATCATGCCAAGAAATTCATTCGTATTTTTGGTATTGGTGTGTTTGTATCGTTTGCATAAAATCGTCTCAGAATAACCTTAATTCAGAGTAGTGACATTTTTTGCCGGGATAATAGCTTTGACCCCTTCCTCAATGGATTATTGCATAAAATCGTTGTAGTTTGACCTTAACCCCCAAGGGATTTTGTTTTTAGATGAGGATATTTTTGCCTGGATAAAAGCTTTGACCCCTTCCTCAATGGATTTGGAGATTGCAAAAGTTCTTTTACAGCATCATTCTCATATTATTTTACCTTAGAGAGGGACTTTCCTAGGTTTCTGTTTTTAATGTCGGCAGAAGTATTGGTATCTACAAGGACAGCCTCATGGTCGCTGATGCCGGGTGTAACACAGGCTCTATTAACAACGGTAGGGTTGTTGGTTAAATATCAAGGCCAATGATATGATTCTGTCTGGTAGACTTGTGTTAAACTATTGTCGTTCAGAATCTCAATAAACTCACGGTAGTGGGATTTAATGTTGCAGTCAGAAACTGAAGAAATGGTTGACCAGTCTCACAAGGCATGTAAAAATCCCAACCCACCCAACTCTACCAGGCTTTGGGGTCGTATTCTTTGGATTTATAGTAGGAGCTAACAAGAAGGGATTTAGATTCTTATATCTCTAGCCTGACCGAGACCTTTTCCCAGTCTGTGTGTAGGTGTGTGGCTTCCTGAGCTACGGAGTTTTTGACATCAATGAATATACCTCTCCCATTTTGTTTCTCTCCTAATAATATTGTGACAATGGCAGTGTTAAAAATTTCATTTTTAAAGTGCTAAGGTTTTAACAATGATTCTTTGCCAATGTTGATGTGAGGCCTTAAAGAGTTAACCATATTTTCATTTTTATGTCAATAATGAATCGCAGATAACAACTAGTACTTTGATTGATTGCTTGATTTTATTCTTGGTGTGTGTTTGGGTTGAAAAGGAGCTTAATTGCCGGCAAGGAATGTGGTGTTGATGTGGTTGGTCGAGCGTTGTTAACATTTTAAGCATGTGGATGTTTTGGGCTTGTGATGTCTGATAAGTTAAGGTTGTTGAACTGATTTAGTATTTCAAATGAATCTAGGCTTGCAGTCAGGGGTGATCTTAGGTTCACATCATCACACTGTAGACATTTCCATACCCTGATCTGGAACAAGTCAGTCATAATTATGAACTGTCAGACATTCCTTGACAGTTTGCATGGTACCACGTATAATAGAAGTCATAGTGAACACCTTAGTCACTGTCTGCTCGCATTTTCCACATTCCAACACAGTACTAGTGGTGTTCTCAATGACTTCATGTATCAGGGTTGGACCAGGATTTGAATCAACATTCTATGACAAGATCAAGAGTCGAATGCTCATGAAGATGGTATGTTTTGTGCGAACATTTATACATATGACAGCTGTCGGTGTTTTAGGTTGCAGCATTTGAGAATTAGTTTGAACTTTTCTTTTCACAAAGTGATTTTACATATCTAAATGATTCATTTACCTTATGGCTATAGCCATTGAGAACACCAGTATGACTGTTAATTCATTCTGGGGTAGAATAATAATCAAATTTTACCTGAAGAATGTAACAGGACGTTGATTTCTTACAAACCGGAAGTCAATAGAGACACTAAATGACTTCCTTTCAACGGAAAGGATCTAAAAAATATAATTAACAACCTTGAGTAAAAATGAAATGCTTTAATTTGGTATAGAAAAGGAAAGTTTACCACTCTGTGAATGGCAAATGTTGCCTAATTGTTTTTATTACTGAAGAAGCGTTCTCATCCTAAAAACCACCTTCGGAAGAATAGAAAATAAATAATTTTTAGGTCTCACTGTATTGTAATTTTCTTTAATTATCAGTGATAGAATTACGAAACACAAAATTTTGTATGCTAGAAAAAGCAAACGCATAAATAACCCATTAATAAATGGCTCAAATAAATAGATTATATTTTGACCGAACAAGTTTAAAGTCCCATTAAAGTTTTGCTTTAAACAAAAATGCAATTGCTAATGTCATCCCAAAATATTTATTACCGACGAAGTGAGCCTTTTTTTCTCCTAAAATTATTCATTTTATTGTGTTGTTTTTCTTTTGAAAACTATAAAAATATAGAACACACTACGGTACTTTATCTCGTGTGTATCACATGACTCTGGCATATTCCAAGTACTTCGTCGTCGTCTGTGAATATATTGTCTAGCTTTTTAATCCATGATCATAGTGTAGTATTTATAACCACACTTTACAAATTAATACACATTTTAGCATTCTGAATTAAACATCATGTTGCACATTATCTTTCGTCATATTTACGTGGCTTTTTTTTCAAACATATGAACGTGACGTGAACATGCGCAGGAATATGAATATAAACTGTTGGAAAACACAGCCGCTGCTCTATAAACTGTATTTATTTCAATGATATCGAAATAATACAAAGGTAGTTTCGGAAAAAAATATTGTCATAAAACATGCACCGAAGAAAGTGATATAGGATTCCGTTATTATATCACAAACTGAATCTGATGCAACTGATGCATTTATAAGTTTATGGGACTTTAAACATTGAGACTTACCTGTGTGGGTTCACTTTAATGATAACATTATCATTTTGACGAAATTAGATACATCGTTTACAAGATAACGAGAAAGTAATCTTACTGAAATCGGTATCTGTGATGAAATATGTACCATATACATTGCGAGGGTCACATCACAAGAAATGTATCTATCGTCGCAAAATGTATACTAAATATTTTGGTAACTTTCAAAAGGAAATTTAAATGTAATCAATAAAGTCGAACAAGAGATCAATATGTACGTAACGCCTTTTCTTGGATTATTCATTGCGTGGTCAACATTAGCACTTGGCGAAGAAGTTTTTTTGAATCCGAAAAAAACAGGTAAGTGTATATTGATTATTTCCAAGCTACGTACATAACAATATCCCTGTGAGCAAATGTTGTTTTTATGTAACATCATTATCATGTTAGCATTCATATAGCATTATTAACTAATTAATGTAATAATGACAAGAGCATGGTAGGAGGTAAATATCCAAACTGACGGACCACTATAATGTGGCGTAAGGCCTAAAAAGGAGTTTGTTTCTGGTCACCCGAACTACCTTTATTTTCCCCGCGACCCTAAACTTTTTATAAGGCCCGAGAAACGGTACATTCACTTTCTCACTTTTTTTTAGTTTAGAAACTAAAATTCGTAAATATTCCTCTTTAGGTAAAGTTTCGATTGTTGGAGATCTTAATTACAGAACCGGTACTAAGCCTGATTAGACAACTTAGGTAGATATTGTGACAATGTAGAAATAGACTATAGTTCGAGTAATGATAACACATTGACCGTAAGAAAAAACATGGATACAGTTGTTAATTCGTCTGGAAACAAGTTATTAGAAATATGTATAAACTCACAAGTTAAACATTGTGAATGGAAGAGTTGGTAACGATAGTAATGTTGATAATTACACATTTATGTCAACCATTGGTAACAGCACGATTGATTATGTTATTATGTCATGTGATTTGTTTTCCTATGTACGTAATTTTGTTGTACATAGAATGGATATGTTTTCTTTTTCATCTCATATACCGATACATGTTGATCTTGATATATTTTGCTCACATGATGATAGTGGTAAAAATGACGCTAGATTTGAAAAACTTGACAGGGATGTTTCTAATGCTGATTCATTTCGTGAACTTGTTAACTCAGATTAAGACTCTTTTAACCAGATTGCTGATCGAATATTATGTAATGATTTAGATATCCACGGTGGTCAGATTTACCTTATGAAAAAGCTTTTAGTTTATGTGGTGCTACCATAAATACGAGAACTAATAAAAACAAAGGTAATACTCGCAATTTCAAAAGTCCGTGGTTCAACGACGAATGTGAAAACGCACAGCGTGAATTTAAGCTTATGACAAAGATAGATCTAATTTAAATCGAAGTATTTCAATCGAGAAAAGAAAGAAGTATAAAGGCACTAATCGTTAAGCAAAATCGTTGTTCAATTAAAAATAAAAATAAATTTCATAATCTTGCTACAACTCAACCTCACGCATTTTGGAAAGAAGTTAAGCAACTTAAACAAACACGAAATGATAATACTATTGATAAAGATGATTTTTATGATCATTTTATGTATTTATTTTCAACTGATACATATTTCACGAACGATCTCGTGGAAGAAAGTATATCAGATGATAATATTATGCAAAATATACAAACCAATTAGACTGTGAAATAACTGAAAGTGAAATAATTAAGGCAATTTCTAGTCTTAAAGCAGGAAAAAGTGGGTCGGATGATAAACTAATTTCAGAATTTTTTATTTTATGAACATTTATCATAGCACCTATGTTATGTAAAGTATTTAAAGGGGCATACCCTACAACTTGGTGCATCTAGAATCAAGGCAAAATGATGATAAATTAGAAGCTTATAAAGAAAAAAGCCGACGAAGAAAGTTTCAGCCAAAAATTCTTCCAATTAAAAATAAAATCACAAAAATATTAGTTTCCATAAAAGATCGGAAACTCTTTGGAATTTGTTGTACAATTTTTGGGTGGAAGTGATTTATTATTCATAGCTATGATTTTTGCGGCTAGTACCTAAACTAGTCATTTTATGACCCAAGTTCTTCTTGCAATTATCCATTATATATTGTTTTACATATACATTTAACACACTTTTACATTTTCACAGAATGTTTGTCAGTTGTAGGGTATGCCCCTTTAACCATATGTTTGATAACCGTGTATATCATGAGTCTTGGACAAAAGTGACTATCGTTCCTGTTCCGAAAAAGGGAGACAAAAATAATGTAAACAATTATCGGGGAATAACTTTCAATTTTTTTTTCTATCTTCAGTTCGGTTTTGTTAAAAACAGAAGTACAGTCGACTGCATTTTTGTTTTAACTTCAATTATCGACAAAGTATTGAATAATGAAAAGAAGAAAGTTTATTGTTCTTGTATCGATTTTAAGAAATGTTTATGTTTATAGAAGTGATATCTGGTTCAAATTAATACAACAAGGTGTGTCTACAAAGATTGTAAAAATGCTGCAAAAAAATGTACGAAAGTGTGAAATCGTGTGTCAAGGTCAAATGTTGTCTTTCTGACTAGTTTGATAGTTAATTGGGTGTTAAACAAGGTGAACCTTTGTCACCATTATTGATTATATTATTTGTGAATGACAAGAAATCTTATTTACAAAACACATCTGATGATGTTTTTACTCTAGATCAATTACAAATATTCTTACTTTTGTTCGCCATACAGCCATATTTGCCTATTCTAAAGCTGATTTACAGCGATTATTAAACAAATTGCACTGCTACTGTAATGAGTGGGGAATATCTGTTAACATAAACAAAACTGTCGTTATGGTTTTCAAGAAAGGAAATAGAATCGAAAATGTTGATTTATTTTATGATGGTAATAAACTTCAAATAGTCTAAACATTTACGTATTTAGGTGTTACACTATCATGAAATAGTGGTTTTTATCAAGCGAAAAATCACTCTCTAACCAAGCAAATAGAACACTTCATTCTCTTAATTCACCTTTTTGATGTTCTCTCTATGAAAGTTTCTGAAAAGAATAAATTATATGATGTTATGATTATGCCAATATTAAGTTATGGATGTGAAATATGGGGTTTTCATAAATCACAAGATATTGAAAAAGTACATATACAGTTTTGAAACAATTGCGTAGTGTTCATTCTAAAACTTCAAATGCTGCCGTGTATGGCGAATTCGGACGATATCCACTTTTTGTTAGGAGGTATTTTACCCCCTGCATTCTTTAGCAGGGGGTATTTTACGCCTTTATTTTTTACTGGGGTATTTCAATTATTAAAGGGTAATGACAATCATGGAACCACTCTCAAGGGTTTTCACTTATAAACACAAACACACACAAAGACCTTACCTTTTAAATATACTTTGTTGTATTGTGTTCTTCTATATTTAATGTGTAAATCGTTCTTATGAGCTTG
The DNA here is from genome assembly GCA_964023205.1 of Lutraria lutraria. Taxonomy (NCBI): domain Eukaryota; kingdom Metazoa; phylum Mollusca; class Bivalvia; order Venerida; family Mactridae; genus Lutraria; species Lutraria lutraria. The sequence goes on along the minus strand of OZ026843.1, from coordinate 13,981,284 downwards.
TTTTGCAACCAGAATGTACATGTAGATTATATACAATACATTTGCCTTATTCAATATATTCAATTAAATCACTTTAGTCACAGATACTACTTTTAATTTGATAGTTACGCATTTTAAGTGAGTAAAATGAGTACCCGGGATTTTAAGTGCGTATCGTTACGCTCTAGAAATATCCTTTATGCGTATTTCGGGAAAACTAATGCGTATTTACGCAAATACGCATCTTATCTAGAGCCCTGAAGCCCCAAACTCATTAATGTTCAAGTTACTGAATCTAAAAACACAAGATGGAGAATTAGTAAACTCTTGGTCTGTGAATGTTAAGTCATTACTATGTAATCTTGGTTTTTCGATTCTATGGGATAGCGTAAATCATGATAAGCATGTTTGCAATTAACTGTGTAATTCAGAGAATTTTTGACAATGACATACAAAGTTGGTTCAGTGACTTGAATTGTTTTTCAAGATTGGAATGTTATAGAAGTTTCAAAACACCTTTTGAATTTGAAAATTATCTCAATTGTATTAATATTGATAAATTTAGACTATCATTGGTCAGATTTAGATGTTCAGCACACAAACTTGCAATTGAAGAGGGAAGATGTAGAAATATTGAAAAAAAAGCCGGCGTATTTGCAAATTATGTAATATGAATCAAGTAGAAACAGAGTATCATTTTAATTTAGTTTGTCCATTTTATCTTGATCTTAGGAAAAAAATATCTTCAAAAATATTATTATACTTGGTAAAATCTTCAGAAGTTTAGATCATTGATGAATTTGAGTAGTAATACAAAATCAATTAAAACTTGCATCTTTCATTCATTTTGCCACTATATCAAGAGAGTCCTACTTAAGACAAGGAAGTTGATTTTTCTATTCTTAAACTGAAAACTCATGTTAGAAACGAAACTTTACAATTTTTGTCAGAACTTTATGACTATTGTATACTCTATACAACATTAAAGTAAATAGTTAGGACCATTATATTCATTCATATTATTAATATCAATTGTAAATATCATTGCTTTTTTATTTTTCACATAATCAAGTCATGATACATGCTTTTCATTGTACATGTATTATCATTATTTATAAGATCATTGTACCGCCAATGTAAATAATTTAATTCATTTTGCGATGAACTGTTAAAGTTAAAAGCCAATAAAATATTTGACTTATCTTTCCGCGCACGCTTTCAAGAGGCAAAAATCACTGACCATCTATCCTTTTTTAATGATCATGTAACCAGAAACAAACACATATTAAGGCCTTAACTAAACACACACAGTATTATTAGGACGTTATTTTGTGTTATATCGTTTATACAAGCTTACAAATGCTTACAAAGTCTTTTATGGTAGTAAGGCTCTCAGCAGCCACTGTATGATTTCATTTTCATCAGAGTTTACATCGAGTAGACTAGTATTCATTGGTTCAGGGTAGCAGTATATTCAGACATTGGTCTTTCCAGTAATTGTCTAGTCTCCGTTTAAATATTAAAAGGTCTTAATTAGACAACACTACTGACTTTGACAATTGTTCCATGTTACGCACTCATATTTATATTTAATCAATAATCTTCAACCTTTCTTTATATAACTTATATTAATGTCCCCTAGTATTCTAGTTTTGTTCTTTAAACTGGATTATGTCTGAGACTTCTTTATCGTATTTGTTACTAATTATTTTATATACCTTCATTATATCGCCCCTAGTTCTTCGATAATTTAAGTTTACGTAGACGTTCCTCATATGGTAAGACTGCTAATCCACGTATGAACTTTCTTACCCTTCTCTGAACGTTTTCTATCAGATCAATGTACTTTTTAAAAAATTGCATTCCATACAGAAAGATATTCGAAAGTACGTCTTACTTATAACTCCCAGCATTCAGTTTGCCTTATTAACTTTTTCTTTAATATGATTTTCAAATGATTTAAACTTAGACTGAATTTAACTATAATTCTCGTTTACTTTAGATTGCTCTATTCTCAGAAGGTGGATGCCGTTTTGGAGATCTTCGCAACTAGTATCTTTAAAAATGCTTTTGAATTTGTCAACTAAAGTGTCATCGCCATATAAATATGGCTCACAGTCGTTTGTCAACGAGTCGGGTAGATCGTTTAATATATATAAGATAAAACTTATATGACTTATTCCGCCGAAAGAGAGCTTTAATATGGTGTATCTGAAATTACAATAGAGGTATGTTTGAACCAATTTTGAATGTAAAACGTCGGTTTACTACCATTGTGTAAAATTTTAGAAACAATCGGAGAAAATTCGATTTTTGACCCATGACGTCAAGGAAAGGTCGCATACTACCTTAAAGTTAAATATTGTTTTACGGGTCATATTTTTAGCCAAATGTGGATAACCTTACTGTCTTGGACAAACTTGATTATCGACGGAATCAGACCATAACTTCAAGAGTTATGGGCCTTGACTTTGAAAATTTGGTATATTTGAGTTTGTTTACACCCTTGCACATTCATTTATTCACCAATCCTAATCATATTTTCAGTAAATATGTATAACCAAAAGATCTTGGACAAGTTCGATTATGGGCGGAATCGGACCAGAACTTCAAGAGTTATGGGCCTTGACTTTGAAAAATTGCTATATTTTAGTTTGTTTACACTCTTGCACATTCATTGATTCACCAATCCTAATAATATTTACAATGAATGTGTATGACCTTACTGTCTTGGACAAGTTGATCAGAAATCAGAAATTGAAGTGTTAGTCCCACAAACATGCCAATGTTGCCAATTGCGAAACAGCATCTATAGATGATACATTAAGGAATAAGCATGCATAGTTCAACTACACGCAAAAGGCAAAATTATGGTCAAAGAATCTGCACCTCAGCATTTTCAAAGTCATTAAAAAAATAAAGCACCCTTGCAGGTAGATGCAGTGCACCAGGGATATCAGAGTATCGATGGAGATAGACCGCCAGGCAAGCCCCAACCGTCCCTTCAGTTGATCTGTTGTGACAGGTTCTGGACCAACATACAGTTTCTCGTCCAGTATCGCGAGTAGGTTCTCTATTGGATTCAATTCATGACTGTTTCCAGGCCATTCGTCCTTTGGTTTTAGTTCAGTAAGTTCTCTCTGCACCAATTCTGTGCGGAAGCCGACGTGTGAGCTGGAGCTCCATCTTGTTGAAACCTGTATTTCCTCTCGTTAGGTACCATGGTGTTTTCAGTGACTTCGCTTGATTCTTTTCAGGTCATGAGCAACCTGACTTCCTTCTCTATGATTTCATTTACGTAGTAGGTTGCTGTTACTGTCTGTTCTGGTGGCATGATGTGGAGCTGCGACAGGCCTGATGCAGACATGGCTCCCAAAATGTTGGCATATGCGCTTGGCATATGTGTTTGACCGTTTTTAACAACCGGCACCTTCTCTTCTTGGTTGCCCCATATTTTTGTGTCTATTCTGTTTAAAAAAACAGATACTTTGGTGACTGATCACTAAACACCAAACTTTTCCCAGTTTTTTGCGCACAGCACTTGTGCTTTTGCGCAAGCTGTTTCTTTTTTGCTGCTGTTTCTTTGTAATGAGAGGTTGGCGTTTTCTTTTAAAAGCCGATAACCCTATAGAGTCAGACAAATATCTATGAACAGATGACTTGGAAACATCCTTTCCCTTAAGCTTTCTGCTTCTGCTTTCACTTTCTTGATGACTGTCCTCTCTTTTAATTCGAGCTTTCAAGCGTTTTGTTTAATTTTTTTATGAAATCTTACTTGGACGTCCAGATCCATTTTTTCGTGAAAAGAAAAAGTCTCCGACTTGTCCTCTTTTCCATCGTTTCATAACAAATTTCTTTGATTTTCCTGATATTGTCATTATTTCTTCCACTTTGCATCCTTGTTCTCTTAGTGTAAAGGGAACGAGCACGAGTTTCAATTCTCCAGGCGCCATTTTGAAGATGATGTTGACAAAATATGCTGGAAACCTCTGGAGAACTGACCAACACTGAGAGATCAATACAACTTGTTTGTTTTCCTGTTTCGTCCCACTCGAATTTGTGTGTGGCTTGACTTATATATGCATATATATTATATATTGTTATAATTATTACAACAATTTTTTTGCAACAACTGGCATTTGCAACTTCCATCCAATGCACTCAATTTCGAACTGAGTGCCCCATCTTAAAACAGCCCAGTAGGAGTTACACACTGGACATACCAAAATCTTTTTATTTTCACTTTTGCTTTAAAAAAAAAGTTAACTTTCATATGTTCTCCCCTGTACTCCTAAGATAAATACATACACAAGATACATATAAATAACTGTTTTGACAACTGCATGAACACTTTTTCACATAGCAATTTAACAATAAATTTTTTATACAACTAGTATGTATTCATTTTCATTACTAGGGTAGCTTTGAATATTTTGTGTAAAAGAATCTTACATCTGTAACTGTAAAAGCATTAGAAATGTTGTATGAAACTTATATGACATTGTATGTCTTATATATTTTTGTAGGTATTTTCTATGTATTTGATATTCATACTGTAGCTGAATGTGTATGTGTAGCTTATCTTTTTTTGTGACTATACATTGAGTATGAAAACGGTTTGTAAGTTTCTAATATATTTTGTAAACTTATACTGTAAATTATATGAAAGTATGAAAAGTGTAAGTACATGTTCAATATTTCAAAAAAATTACATTTTGGAAACAGGTGAAAGTGTGAAAATTGATTGTATATGTAACATATTTTTGTATAACTATATACTGTAATCTAATGAAAGTTGAATAATGAATAAAAAAAAAATATGCTGGAAATGACATCATAATTTCAGTGATGACGTCACTTCTGGTTTGAAGCACCTGCTATCAAATTATTATTGAATATAATCCTTCATTTCAAATCCCTGTTTGTTGGGGTTATTTAGGGGGACACCCTGTAGCTCTGTCAATTACCATTCAAAGGCGGCACCCTCCTGAAGACTGTGCTTCGTCATCAATTTTTGTATACACTGAACAATTTTATACTGTCCCCCACTACATAGAATGCGATTTATTTTCGAAGGTACTATGTTAAACCCAGTCACTATTTGTTAAATAGAGTTGAAAATTAATGAAACTACCTATGTATTTGACGTGAATTGCATTAACCTATGATGCAATCATTCTTTGTTTTGCTTAAAGATAAACATTGTACCACAGTTCCTACAATATGTGATGGGGTTTAAAAGTAAATGTTCAGTATATTTCTACGTCTTTGGTAGGTTTTCAGTTGGTTGGTATTGTTGACGGTAGTATTTTGGGAGAAGGCGTTGTTTTTGTATGCGTTTTTTCTATGATTCCTTTTATTATCTATATTCTTAGAACCTCCTCGACCTGACCCTGAGTATCCAATAAAGCATACAACAACACCCCGTCTTGGAGATACTGCGAATTTTTCTATCCATTGTTTGGGAGATCCTAAGCCTGCACTTCATTGGTGGCACGATGGACAACCAATAGAGAGCATTGATAGTAACACCACTTGTGGTAGCATTGCCACGGTCGATAATGTTCATATAAATGACTTTGGTCTATATTTACTCCAAATGAAAAATGTATACGGACAAAATGTTGTTGATTTTGAAATGGTAGCTGAAGGTAAGTATTAGTTCATCTTACCGTAGATATCCATATTGTTTACATTTTTTAAATATTTTGAGTCTAGCTTTTGTAAGAACATATACAAGGGTATATGACATACTATTTTGAAGTTGATAACATGGTATAAATAAGTCAATGACACCAGAAATTAAATGGAAGGCGCGCGTGGATTCCAACTAATGATATACATTCGAGTCCTTATCAATGAATGTGTTAATTGTTTCATTTCATGTATATTAAGTTTACGATATTTGATGAGTAAGTGTTGCAGCTTTCAAAATATCATTCATTCGTTCAATGACAATGGTTGTAGTTTTGGTGATAAAATAAACATTAATGTTGTAGGACCCCCGGAACCAATTTCTATGCCAGAGGTTTCAAATGTTACGGACAAGAGTGCGAAAATAACATTCGTGTCTGGATTTGATTATAATGATACACAAACATTCTTAGTGATGCGAGTCGTCGACAGTCAACTGGAAGGCTAGTATGAAATTATGAACAGCTGGTACATTCTGAAAAAAATAGCGTTATTAAATAGAGAAACATTGATGTATGAACAATTCTGATCGAACATAATAAATTTGAGTTTATTATTGTTATGTTTGAAAAACTGCTTCAATATTCACTTAAGGTATTTGGCTTGGATGTGAGGTCAAATCAAGTTTCACCAATTTATAGATTTAAAAACTAAACCATAATTATACACTAAAATTAACCCACTGTATAAAGTGCATTGCAAGTGATTTGAAACAAATATTACATTTGATTGGTCTTCTATAAACCAGTGTCATAATTTTCGATTTTTTGAACAACGATAACTACTCTGTATTTAGGAATATATTATGACAAATAGCCTTAAAATCACTATAAATGTATAATGCAGGGAACTGTGCCTCAGTTTTTTGATAACGACCTCGGTTCAATAGATACTTGACTTTAAAGAAATTCCGTACCTAAAACCCCGCTGTTTATAACGTAATACGACATAGATAAAAAATGAAAACAAGTATCAAAATTCTGAGGCACGATTCCCTAGATTAACATTTCCGCTACAAAATACCGAAAACCGCTTTGAAATCCGCCATCAAATAAGACGGCAATGTTAATTCGAAAATGACACCTACTGTGTTTTTTTTAAGCTGAGCAATTAACAATTAAAGTGTCTGATCACTATCGTCTCATGAAATCAACGAATTTGACGCACCCCATTCAATTTTGATAGCCAATCAAAATTGCTTATGTTTACGGTTCAATAATTGAAACCACGCCCAGGTTTGATGTCTAGTAAGAGATTTTATAACAATTTTTGTCATTAATGAATTTATATTATCATATCGTACCAATACAATGCACATTACGTTAGAGATGTTTAACGCTGATGAGGAAAAGTCGATAAAGGGGTGCAGTATTTATCGCAATAAAACACCATTTTTGAGCGTTCGGTTAGAATTTTTTGTTGTTGTTGTTGTTGCTTGGTATTTAAGTATGATATTTAATCTTTGTAAATAAAGTAAAATATCATTTTACGTTATTTTAGCGATTATAACCAAGCCAGATACGTTAAAAGGCACTGAAATATTATATGAGCGTGATTTGTTTCTACAGGTTTAAAGAATGTAACATATACTCATAATGATAAAGGTTCGGTAATTGCTTAGTTATCACTGATCATTCTGTTCTGCTTTATTCAAATTTCTTTTTTATTTCTTCATTTAAATATTTCAAATTATTTTCTACATACGTTGATATGTATGGACTTTAGCTGTGGCGAATTAATTTGTGTCAGTTATAACAGTGTATAATGGTCAAACGTAACACTGTAACCGTATCTCTGTTTGAATTTGTGCTTTTCATAAATCTAGAGCTAATGAGCGTAAAGGGAAAACCGGATGACAAAGGTACTCTGACAAGCGTTGTTATTAAAGACCTTGAAGAGCTTACAACATACAATATCACAATTGACTCACGCAATTCACACGGAACCTCGGCTCCTGCTTCTAGCTTCGTTTCTTTCAAAACATGCGGTAAGTTCACATACAACCTGTATTTTCATTCACTAGTTCAATAACTTTCGAATTGTTCGCACACTGACGTTCGTTTATATGAGTGTATACAAACTTTTACGGTGGTCAGGTTATACAAAGTCGCAATATTGAAATCGGTACAATAACCGATTTGAGTGGGAGACATAAAGTTGAGCGTCTGATGAAGCGGTTTAACTCAGTATCATTTGTTAAGCACATTGAAAACAGAACTGAATGAATGTACGTATGTTTCCTAAAATACTGTAATAAGTTAGTCTTAGCGCTATTTTTGTGCCGTGTTGATATTGACATGTACACGAATGTTGTATGTATATCATAAGTGGTAACATTTGACAATATTGTTGGCCTTTATAAATAGGTTTGATTCGTCAATTGTAACAATAAACGCGTGCTTAAGAGTGACTGCCATGTAGCCTTTATTCAAAGATGGCTTTTAACTCAGATTGTATTTTTGAATATTTCATCGCAGGTTCACCAAAACCTGACCAAAGTTACCAAATGCATGATACAGCAACACCACGCCTTGGTCAAACTACTAATTTTACTATGCATTGTCTTGGTGATCCTAAGCCTACCTTACAGTGGTGGCGTTTTGGGGGAAAAGTACATGGTTTAGACAGTAACTCAACTTGCAGCAGTACGATAACATTTAACAATGTTACAGTTGGTGACTTCGGTGAATATTTGTTAGAAATGGAAAACCTGTATGGACAGTATACTGTCAAATACAAAATGATTCCGGACGGTTAGTCTAAATTATTCCTTTTATAGGGTTCTATAAATCGAAATGTAACGAAGCTTAAAACGGAAATGGATCATCCCATTAATCAAGGAATATTAGATTAGGAATATATAGAAATATTGATTAGAATTTGTGTTTAATCATACAAAGCTGTCTACTACATGACGAGAAAAGCTGTTAACGTTAACCTTTGAAGTTATCTTATCATACTGTCGATTTGTTTCATATACTTCAGGACCACCAGATCCCGTCACAGATTTGAAAATCACAGATTTCAGCACCACCACAGCGTCCACTACATTCACTACAGGGTATAATTATAACAAAACACAGGAATTTGTTGTTATTGAAAATAACGGAAGTCAGATGCTGGGTAACGTTTTATAGTTTTAAAAACAGCTATAGAAGTTAATTATGATCCGAGTAATTACGTTTCTCTCTGTGTGTCTACCCCTCCTCCAAATTTCCTCTAGCTAACTTTCTTTCCCTTTCCCACTTCCCATTCCTCATACTGTCGTTCCTACCTCACTTTCTCCCATTTCAATACGTCCCTGTCAGCTCTCACGCGATCTATTTCTTACTTAACCCTACCCGTGATTCATTATCTTCTTTGCCCCCACCCGCATCATCTTTCCCTACTATACATCACCAGTACCACTTTTCATCAAAGAAAACATAAGTACGCATATTGGGTTTCCATAAATTATGATAAGCTTAATTACATTCATAAGGAATTATTATCATGTTTTCAGTGTTGGCAAAATGTCCTGATACAACAAATGGGAATGGAGGCGCTCCATTTAGTTGTGAACTGGAAAAATTGGAACAGAATTCTTTGTACAATATCTCTGTAAAGTCTGAAAGTATAGAAGGAGCATCAAATGCCTCAAGAGAATTTGTACAGTTCTCAACATACGGTAATAATACAAATTACACGAATACAAATGGATCGAATATGTCAGATAGTGATATATGTGTAACTGTTGTCATATTAAATCATATTGAATTCCAAGCATGACATGGGCTCCGTGCAGATATCTTGGAACCTTTTTCAATGACGGAAGATGGATGGAACTTGTAGGTTACCCAAGATTACGGGCTATTTTGTTCACTGGGGTTTAAAGTCGCACGAACAGCCAAGGGTCATTTATGGTGGGGAAAACTCCAGGCCTGCACCTGGGTAGAACCGCCGACATTCCGTATGTTAACTAGACAGTTTCCTGACATGTGAAATTTGGTCCCGAGTGGGCTAGCGATAACAAGTCAGGGACCATTACCATTCGACTTAAGAGGCCCAAAGAACACGGGCTATGTCAATTGTCCTCTGCACATAACCAAAATAATGCTGACTAACGGAATTATACTATTTTTTGAAATAATAGCAAAGTTAGTGTTCAGTGTCAAATGAATGTTTAAGAAACTAAGTATGAATAAGTTGGCATTGAAATGGCACTATGTAAAAATATAGGGTTTTTTCATGCGTTCAATTTTACTTAAATTTCCGAATAGGACGCCCTATGCCTAATCCAAATTTACCGGATACATATCAAATCAAACCACGTCTTGGAGAGAAAGCTAATTTGATGGCACACACAATTGGTAATCCAGCACCAGAATTTGAATGGACGTTTCATGGTAAACCAGTAAAGAGCGACGATACAGAAAGTACAAGTTGTGTGACTATCACAGGAATGTCGGTAGATGATTATGGAAACTACACTTTGATGATGACAAATTCAATAGGAAGATATGACGGCATGTATGCAATTCTTGCTGATGGTAAGGTCAAATACTGACATTTTCTCATTTAAAAGGTCTGTCATCGTAAAATGTGAAAAAACGGTATACTTCTAAGACACAGTCAAGTCATTGTTTATCATAAGTGTAAGATTGAGCCCTCAAACCTTGTTTAACCCCTCTGTAGATAAGTCACAGACCGTATCCCATTTTAGACTGTGTTATGTCCTTCGTCTTTTGGTACTATGTGTTAGTCAGGTTCAGGGTTTTCTGGGAAGCCAGTTTTTTGGAGGAGATGTTGAGATGTTTTGTTTGTGTTTACATTTCTAAGTTATCTATATTCATAATCGAATCATTCACCATAAAATAACACATTTGTTATTTTATAATCATGCAGAATCCAATTTAATGTTTGATCATATTATCTATAGGACCACCCGCACCGGCATCAGACCTTTCATATTTTGGTATATCAGAAAACAGCGTTTACATACAGTGGGCAGCTGGATTTGATTATGGTAGTAATCAAACCATCAAGATAATGCAAAAAGAGAATAATGACTATGATGTTGGTAAGCAGTTAGACTGTAATGACTGCTGATGATAATTGACTTTTATCATCGTCTAAAACCGATGAAATACCTTTATATTAAACACTTGTTAATAAGGCTAGACACTTAACATTTTATCTCCTTTTTAAAATATGAGCATCCTTTCATGTGAAGATAACAGAACGTATGAAAAGGCTTTAGTCATGATTATGTAAGGCTCCTCCTAATACGAACTACTTTGTAGTCACTTTCAATACACACGATGTTTGATATAATTACCAATCGAGTGGTATTTCATGAATAGTACAATGTATGTTAATTAATTTTAAGAATTGGGCGACGTTAAGGACATCACTGATGGTCACGGTGGACAGGTTCAATCCACGTTTCTGGATAATCTTGCCAGTGGTACGAATTATAGTATATATTTGATTTCTACGAATGCCAGAGGAAATGCGCCTCATTCTAACACCGTGCAGTTCACAACCAAAGGTATAACTTTTACATTGTTTTCGCTTTCAGCCGCACTGTGCGAGCGAAATGCGTTTTTTTTGTTTGTTTACTTAAATCGCTAATACATGTATTTAATTTACTCTTGTCAATGCGTGACCAATTACCAATATCAGTATATCAAAATGATACATTTAGTTATGAGATCCAGTTCGATTTCACAACAATGTTGTTGGAGTATTAAATGTTTGAATGTTTTGTGGTGAATTTCCCAACAGTCATGTGTATTTTACTTACATCATCAGGAAGAAATAGATGTTCCTATCAAAGGGCAAGTCATATGACTGTATACGTCATTGGAGGATTAGTTGCAGTGTTGTTGTCGTCGTAATTATTGAAGACTTTGTGTTGATGTACGATGGGAATGCGCTTATTGTCAATGTACATAGTAATTCTCAATATACTGATAAAAGCAACTCAAGTGTTTAACAAACAATGTGTATCCAGTGAATAAAAATATTTTAACATTCTTCGCTCATTAAAACATGGAACCTGATGAGAAATACCTTTGTAAGTGAAAACATGCGCCATAGCCTTTGGCCATCTACAATGCAACAAAATTGCAAGGTAAAACGTAGACTATATTATTGCATGGCGCCTGGGTCAAGTATGAATTAGGCATAGCATTTATGAACTAAAAACAATTGAATAGACATGTGCAAGTCTTCATCTGCAGACCGTTACAACATTCTTCTAAAAGACTCTGATAAATGCTTTTACAGAGATCTTGAACGCTATCCTACTTTCAACTTTGTTCGTTATGTGTCAAACAAAATTTGGGAAAAGAGTTACATTATATCCAATAACTGCAGTTATATCCTGCGACCTCGTGTCCAATATGTTCGAGCTCTTCTGATTGATCTAACCAGACGAGATGTATTCGTATTCCTGGTTAAATCAACAGAACCTACATAACATATTAATTAATGTATAAAACAACTGACAGCACCCCGATACATATATAACATATTATAATTATAGTTTATTGGCGTAACATATCATGCACATAAGTATAGCCAGACAAACAAACACATTTTCATGGTTGATCAGTTACACAAGTGGTGATACACATTTTATGTTTAAGAACAAGAAAGTGAAGCGACATTAATAAATACATGTAAGTGATGTTCATATTCTTTCTATAAAAGATATATGCCAAGTCAAAATCTTATAGGTTATTGGATTCTAACTGCACAGTTTATCGCTAAATAAATTATAAATATGCTTTGTATATAGTGATGGCGATACATGATTACAATCAGCATTGTCCATTCCTTTTTGTAAAACATGCTGAATTTTATAATCTACAACTAAATTTCGACGGCATTTTAATGATTTTGTTATGTGAATAAAATTGATAAGATTGTTAAAGGCCCAATACCTTTTTGAATTTAGTAATACAGAACAATAGATAAAATGATGGTAAAATATAAGAAATATACTTTAATTTGCTCTAAAACAATATTTACATTATGCCTTTTTTAGCCACATCTCGTAGAAATGTTGTCAGATGCTTTTTGTATTTTTTGCAATATCATTGAAAAAATACTGTGCTACATTTAAACATGTACCTCGTTATTACATATAGAAAACTTCGAAATGTTTTTATTGTAAGTAAAAGTCCGTTTCACTGATAAAACACCTTTCTAGGTAAAATAAAACCTACTTCAATTTTAACATCTAAAAAGCTAATGGGGCTTTAAGGGTATACGGTTCATATCGAATACCAGCAATGATTTTTTCAGTATTACAATAAACTATTCGACAAACTGTTTATTCTAAATAATCTGTCCATGTACTGTACTCTTAGGAGCAAAGTATTTATGGATTATAGATAGAAGTACAAGTGAGTACGTTTATCTTTTTAATTGGTATCATCTGAAGAAAAAATGATACTGTGTCTTTGGTTACTCATCCCATCAAAATGATTATCATAGATATCAGGGTAAAGGTTTCGAGTTTCATCTGCCATTCCATCAACCTGATCACCAGAAGAATAATGGTGCCGTCCTTGACTAACTTTTCCAGTAGATTGCTCATCAGAGGAATAAGAATAATGGTGCCGTCCTTGACTAACTTTTCCAGTAGATTGCTCATCAGAGGAATAAGAATAATGGTGCCGTCCTTGACTAACTTTTCCAGTAGATTGCTCATCACCAGAACATATGGGTCGTCTTTCATCATCTTTTACAACATACTGTTTATCTAAATATAGAGTACGAAGTTATTATACCATATAAAGTGTCAAAAATGACGACATTATGTGATTTGATAACTCTATTGCTTAAAAATCTATTGGCTAAGGTATCAAGTTATATGGAATATTGTTTAGGGAAAAAAGGAATAGTTTTTTAGCTTGACTGTTTTCGAAGAAATGTCGAGCTAGTGTGATCACTGCGTCATCTGCGTCAGCACAGAAACGTTTTAAATATAGCTCGTAAATCAGAAACTGTAAGATGTAGCAACATAAAATTTTATTGGTACACGTAGATAGATCTAAGGCAGTGAACAGACGACGAGTGTTTGCATCACCCTTGTTTTTATCAACAATAAGACAAATAGAAACACTTACCAGAAGCTTTTCTACGTCTAATCACTACAAACGAAACCATGACAACAACAAGCATAACAAATCCTCCAGCTACAGCGATAACAGCAACTGATGTATGTACTATAAAAGACAAATTTATACACCACAAAAACTCATTTTAAGAATACTTCAGTATCATAGAATCCTCACCATAAAGATTTTCAAACCGCCTTTTATTTTTTTACATTGTTTTCAACAATTTTAACATGCTGACTGTTTCTTTGGTCTTGATATAGAACTTTTATTTTAACTTTATCCAAAAATGTTATTTATCGAGGAAGCTGAATAATGTAAATGAACTAGAATGGAAATTTCATTAGAAATATATAGTCAAGAATCGTCAGAATTTTTGTGAAGTTGTGTGATAAAGCAAGGTACACGAATTCATACAATCCCCTTATTCTTTTTGTTAATGTTGTTAAAGTTGAAATTCGGATAGAACTTTAAAATGTTCAATATCTGATGTTTTAAATAGTTTTACAATACGACAAATACACACGGAAGCAACATTTTTGTTTAGTGAGGCGACAGGACCGTAAATGAGTTTAAACTAGTACATGGTACAATAAAATTATGACACCTTTTGCCGTAAATGTTGTAAACGTCACAGTTTTTGACCGTGATGCGTCTCCTTTGTCATTAGCTGCCACCAAATAAACACTGTAAGTTGTTTCACTGCTGAGTCCGGTGAGTGTGATAGCCTGTGTTTGTCCTCCCAAGCCATTAGTGACGTCATTCACAACATCCAATTCTTGAAAAATAAATATTTATTTTAAACATGCCGTATATATATTTATATACCTCATCGCGCACCTGACACTTCTAAGATGAAATGTGTTTTATTACATGAACTCGTAAAAGTATAGGAAAATAATATAGCGCACCAAGGAATGGCTATTGTAACTAAAATAAGTGAAAAGAAGAAATGTCTTTAAAAAGGACAGTGTGTATGTAATTCCTTGTCTTTATGCATACAGAGTCATAGACATACACATTGGCGTGATGGGACACATGCTTTGACCAAAGGCAGTCCATAAAAAAAATTATCAATTATTTGTTTACATTGTCGTTCGCAGCCATTTTGTTTGTTTACATTAAAATGAAAGTATTTCGGTAATCAATTGAGTTCAATAGCTACATTAGCTATGAGGATTTCCATTCTATTTCACTGCATTTTGACGCAAAACCCAATCATAAATTGCTACTACCAGGATCGAAAACGAGGCATGAAAATAATGATTAGTATTTCAATCGACATTGATGCAAAAGCGCTGCAGCCCATTCAGGCCACACATTAAAATGTTAATGTTAGGTCAGTTATTTAGTCATATTAACTGAACACTAATTCCACTAAATGTAAAATGTCAAAAACAGTCAAAAACTTTATTTCGACCGCATTAGAATACATTTTCGTACATGTTTACTTTACAGTTTTTTACAAACACTAGAAGTATACATCAAACGATAGCAAACTCACCAAAGGTTGGTGTGGCCTTACTTTTTATACTTGTAGATTTCACCCAATGGGGAAGAAGGATTTCCTCTGAATAATTAATACGTCATGCCAAGAAATATAGCTCAAAAGTGAGCTAGACACCTTCGCGAAAAAAAAGTTCATGATGTTAATGTCTCATCTAGACATGAAAAACGAGGTAAATATTTTTTCTGAATGGCCACGATCGGATCCATTAAACAAGAGGGCCATGATGGCCCTATAAATGCTCACCAGGAGAAAAGGTCATTTGGAGATTAACATTGTTGAAGTTTTCTTTACGAGTCTAAGTAAGATCAAGTGACCCATCTGGGCCATTTTTTATCCCATGGCCATTATATGAACAGATTTAAAAGAGGTCCATTAGACAAAGCTAGATACCAAATATCTTAGCTCTAGGCCTTGTGGTTTCGGAGAAGAAAATTTTTTAAAATTTTCCAATATAAAATAGAATAAACCCCAGGGCAGGGCTAATATTGACCCCGGGGCCATAATTTGAACAAACTTGGTAGAGGTCCACTAGATAATG
This sequence comes from Lutraria lutraria, assembly GCA_964023205.1. NCBI lineage: Eukaryota > Metazoa > Mollusca > Bivalvia > Venerida > Mactridae > Lutraria > Lutraria lutraria. The sequence goes on along the minus strand of OZ026843.1, from coordinate 13,965,452 downwards.
CTACATACCAAATATCTTAGCTCTAGGCCTTGTGGTTTCGGAGAAGAAGATTTTTTAAATTTTCCTATATAAAATAGAATAAACCCCAGGGCAGGGCTAATTTTGACCCTAGGGCCATAATTTGAACAAACGTATTAGAGGTCCACTAGATAATGCTACATACCAAATATCTTAGCTCTAGGCCTTGTGGTTTCGGAGAAGAAGATTTTTTAAATTTTCCTATATAAGTCTATATAAATCAAGTGACCCCCAGGGCGGAGCCAATTTTGACCCTAGGGAAATAATTTGAACAAACTTGGTAGAGGTCCACTAGACAATGCTATATGCCAAATATCTTAGCTCTAGGCCTTGTGGTTTCGGAGAAGAAGATTTTTTAAATTTTCCTATATAAAATAGAATAAACCCCAGGGCAGGGCCAATTTTGACCCCGGGGCCACAATTTGAACAAACTTGGTAGAGGTCTACTAGATAATGCTACATACCAAATATCTTAGCTCTAGGCCTTGTGGTTTCGGAGAAGATTTTTTAAATTTCCTATATAAGTCTATGTAAAATCAAGTGACCCCCAGGGCGGAGCCAATTTTGACCCTAGGGCAATAATTTGAACAAACTTGGTAGAGGTCCACTAGACAATGCTATATGCCAAATATCTTAGCTCTAGGCCTTGTGGTTTCGGAGAAGAAGATTTTTTAAATTTTCCTATATAAAATAGAATAAACCCATGGGCAGGGCCAATTTTGACCCCGGGGCCATGATTTGAACAAACTTGGTAGAGGTCCACTAGACAATGCCACATACAAAATATCTAAGCTCTAGGCCTTGCGGTTTCGGAGAAGAAGATTTTTTATATTTTCCTATATAAGTCTATATAAATCAAGTGACCCCCAGGGCGGAGCCAATTTTGACCCTAGGGCAATAATTTGAACAAACTTGGTAGAGGTCCACTAGACAATGCCACATACAAAATATCTAAGCTCTAGGCCTTGCGGTTTCGGAGAAGAAGATTTTTTATATTTTCCTATATAAGTCTATATAAATCAAGTGACCCCCAGGGCGGAGCCAATTTTGACCCTAGGGCAATAATTTGAACAAACTTGGTAGAGGTCCACTAGACAATGCTACATGCCAAATATCTTAGCTCTAGGCCTTGTGGTTTCGGAGAAGAAGATTTTTTAAATTTCCTATATAAGTCTATGTAAAATCAAGTTACCCCCGGGGCGGAGCCAATTTTGACCCCAGGGGAATAATTTGAACAAACTTTGTAGAGTTCCATTTGACAATGCTACATACCAAATATCTCAGCTCTAGGCCCTGTGGTTTCAGACAAGAAGAATTTTTAAGTTTTTTCTATTTGTTGCCATAGCAACCAGAATTTTTAATGAAATTTAATTTTTTGAACAACTTTGAAAGGGGACCACCCAAGGATCATTCCAGCAAAGTTTGGTTGCAATCGGCATAGGGGTGTAGGAGGAGATGTTGTTTTAAGTAAACATGGACGCCACGTAATCGTAACGACGCACGATGGACGCAGGGCGATCACAAAAGCTCACCCTGAGCACATTCGTGCTCTGGTGAGCTAAAAATGCAAAACACTAAATATCTCGTTTTCAGGCCTTTATCAAAGATCTGAGGTACAAACGTTCTTCACAACATCATAGCATATAGTTGTAAATCCTTGGTGCGCTACATCATTATAAATTTCATACAACAATATAGCTAATAAGGCATGTGAGTCGAGAGATGATGTTTACAGATAGAAGGTTTGGGGGAGATCATTTGCGCTTGCGCGGTGACGTAGTGTACTACCATTGGTAATGGAAGATATGGGCTGTCTTTAACTTGAAACTAAACGTAGTTAATATAGTTTTTCTTATAATAAGATAAAACTTAGATCAGAATAAGTTATACAAACAATGTTTTATATACACATTAAATTTCATCTATTTGTCATAACTCACCCACATCTACGCCATTATCAACTTCTTGCATGATTTTAAAGCGTTCTTTATTTCCATAATCAAAACCAGCAGTCCACTGTAAAGTTACACTATCTGCAGATATGCTTAAAGCAGTTAGATTGGTAGCGGGAGAGGGTGGTCCTGAAAGAGCAATTGTGTTCATTTGACTTCATACTCGTTCTGAATGATTAATATAGACCAGTCAATAAGGACTGATCACAACATCATGCTTATCTATAATGTTCAGCTTTATTGATAATGAAGACACAATTTTGTTACAACAGTAATACAACATTTGTGCACCGTTTTTGTCAAGGAACATCCATTTTAATTGTCCAAATCAAATAGTTAAACCTGCCCATTTACGTGTTGTAAAATACATCAGAAAAGGGATTCCTAAAGAAAACCAAAAAAAAGAAACCAAGAGTGCCATATGGCCCTATAACCACTCACTAGAAAAAGACCCCGGGCCATAATTTGAACAAACTTGGTTGAGTTCTATTAGACAATGTTAATATCTAAGCTCTAGGTCCAGTGGTTTAGGACAAGAAGATGTTTTAAGTTTCTTCCTATTGGTTGCCATGGTAACCAGAGTTTTTAATGAAAATTGTTTTTGAACAACTTTGAAAGGGGACCACCAAAGGATCATTCCAGCAAAGTTTGGTTGCAATTGGCATAGTGATGTAGGAGGAGATGTTGTTTAAAGTAAAAACGGGCGCCACTTCACGACGCTCATTGTGCGATCACAGAAACTCACCATGAGCACATTGTGCTCTGGTGAGATAAAAACCACCCCAAATTCTTAAAATACTACCTTCCTCAAATTCCTACCCCGAAACCCACCCAACACATAGTAGAATAACTAAAAACACAAGTTCAGTCTTTATTCGAGGAGGTCTTAATATTGTTGTGATGATTAACTTTAATATAATAAAATGGGAACAAGACCATTGTTTATTATAGTCAGGTGGTATGTGTTAACATGTGGCGTTCAGAGCTGGTTCGTCATTCATGAAGCCGTTAAAAATAAAGACAAAGTGGTGATTATTTTGGAAATATAACTATACATTTTGTAACTGTTACCATCTGCAATTATTGCATATTCACTCCAGTAGCTCCCAGCAGAGTTTGTTATGTTGACTGTATAGTTCCTAAACTTGTCGATCGTAATTTCTCCAATATATACAGTACTTGTGTATGCAGTGTCTTCACTATTTACCGACTGACCATTGCACATCCAATCAAACTTTGGTATTGGGTAACCAAGAACGTGTATTGTCCAATTGACTGATTGCCCAATACGTGGTTTTAATATGTTGTCAGTTGGAAACATGGGATTGGGCTTTGGGGGTCCTACATAAAACAATCACTTGTAAGTATCGTGAAACATTACGACAAAATCAACTGGGTGTAATTGTGATACATTGTATGTATCAAGTGTGCGCGGACAGTTTATTAATGTTGAACTGAATGGTTTATATGATTTATAATAATATTAGAGTTAAGTACCATTAAAAGTCTTTAAGTTAGCAATTGGTTATCACTACTGTTCATTGTGACCTCACCCAATGAAGTCAAGCTTTCTCTATCACAATACAATTTAATACAGTTTATATTGCAAACGTTGCTTATCGACGGCCAGAGAGCGCAAATGCTTCTCAGCAGAATTTTACCGACATTTTGTTAGTTACCCAAATAAATATGTAATCCCTTATAGAACGTGGAATTACCGTATGCTGAGAACTGTATGGATTCTGACGTAGCATTAGATTGTCCTGCTTTGTTCTCGGACACGACTGTAACTGTGTACAAAAAATTCTGCTTCAAGCTCAGTTGACAACTAAATGGTGTGCCACCCGTTCCATTCGTCGTATCATTGCATGCATGTAGAGCCATCACTGTAAAACGTTGTTTGTAAATCTATATGATTATTGTATCAACTACAATTTAGAGACACTTTGTATATTAACAGTGATACAACACTACATATAATTTCCTACATGGGTATCACCAAAACCCGCAAAGTGCTGATCAAACCGCACATAATAGATATATGAATATGTGCAATAGTAACATGCAGATCATTACCCTATATAAACAACGACAATGCTTGTGTATGTATATGGAAGTCGAGATAATGTCAGATGCTCATAATATACAAAAAGGCGATTGGAAATAATTAATTAAACGATAGGACTTCTATGTTTGACTGATTAAAGACAATTAAATGAAATTTAACTGATACATAAGAATGCTCTTTAGTGTTTTACCATCATTTTCTTGCTTCACAAGGAATACTTGTGTAGAGTTGTAATTGTATCCAGTGGTAAAAGTGATGGTTGCTTCTGATGTCGTGACATGGCTGATGTTCAAATCAGACACTGGGTCTGGTGGCCCTAGAAGCAGGACAGTTCATCATTAGATGAAAGATATATATACTGTATATAGAATTGTCAAGTCTGTGTCGCATGTGAATCTTTTCTGAATTGTAAACTACAACCCGCCAGTATGTTAATGCAATAAATGTTAATCCAGTAGGTTACTAGTTCATTTATGAAAATGATATTATTGTGCAGATATTTACACTTTCCGATCTCGATACCACAGCCAACGGGTTGTTTATTAATCAGTAGACCAACAGAAAACACTACAAAAGCGCATTCTCAAATCTTTTTTCACACCGACCAAAGCTCTTTGGTCAGTAAATAAGTTGATTACATTAGTTTCCTATATTTCTTTCACACTTTCTTTTCAGTTCCGAAAACTTTCATATCACATTAAATTAATTTCATACCTGAAGGTACCATTTCATATTGAACAATATAATCTCCATAAATATTTGAAATATCAAGCATGTATGGACCGAAGTCGTCTATCACGACTGTGTCAAATATAACGGTACTGCCACAAGTGGTATTGCTATCTATACTCCTCGCTTGTTTTAAATTATGCCACCATATAAATATAGGTTTAGGGTCACTCAGACAATGGATTGTAAACGCTGCAATAGCTCCAACACGTGGTGTAATTGAATGTTGTATAATAAACTTCGGATCCGGCTTTGGAGACCCTGTAATCAAGTATAAAGTACATGTTTATTTCAGCTTGTACTCGTATTGAATGTTTCAAAACATATTTTCCGTCTGCTGATAACTTATAAAGTCCAAAATTGAAAAAATGAGTTCCATTATTTAAAATGAAATTCGGATCGCTTTTTTAGAATTTTTAACGAGAGGATTTTCGACTGACGATATGCAAACTTTGTTTAAATTGTGCAATTGCGACTAAGATAAGTAATAACTATTGTTATTCATGCGGTCAAGTTAAGTATAAGAACAATTATAAACAGAGTAGTAACATTAAAAAACTTACCACTAACAAAGACACAACATTTATCGTATGTTGTGAAAGACACAAAACTTATCATATGTTGTGAAAGACACAAAACTTATCATATGTTGTGAAAGACACAAAACTTATCATATGTTGTGAAAGACACAAAACTTATCATATGTTGTGAAAGACACAAAACTGACCATATGTTGTGAAAGACACAAAACTGACCATATGTTGAAAAACAAACTTACCATATGTTGTGAAAGACACAAAACTGGATACTGGTACGGAATAACCACGTGTATTGTGGGATATGACTGTTACATTGTATGATGTGTATTCATCAAGATCTGTGACATCGATATCAATTGTCGAACCTTTGTCATTAGGAGCACCTGTTACATTCTTTAAACCTGTAGAAACAATTCAGTGTCATTGAAGTGAATATTGAAGCTGTTTTTCAGATTTCACAAACATAAATCCAATTTTGATATTCAGTTCATTTTATAGAATTGCTCATACATCAATGTTTGTGGTGGTGTTTCTCTAGTTATGTCCCCTTTCGAAGAAAAGGGTGTATATTGCTTTGCCCATGTCGGTCGGTTGGTCGGAAGGTCCGTCCGTAACAAACCTTGTCCGACCAATAACTACAGAACGATTTGGCGTAGGCTCTTCAGATTTGGTTGGGATATTGGTCATCTCATGTAGACGGTCCCTATTGACTTTGAGGTCGGCAAGTCAAAGGTCAAGGTCACAGTGACCTTCAGCCAAAAAGACATTGTCTGACCAATAACTACATAACGATTTGGCGTAGGCTCTTCAGATTTGGTTGGGAGGTTGGTCATCACATGTAGATGACCCTATTGATTTTCTGTTCAATAGATAAAAAGTTGAGGTGTAACTATCCAGTTGGCCGTTAGGGGGCATTTGTGTTTCACAAGCACTTCTTGTTAATATTTACGCTTGTTCTCGGCAATGTATCAACAGTTCATAACTTCATACTAACCTTTCAGTTGACTGTCGACGTCTCGCATCACTAAGAAAGTTTGTGTATCATTATAATCAAAACCAGATATAAATGTTATGTTAGCGCTCTTGTCTGTAATACCTGATACCGCTAGATCGGAGATCGGTGCGGGGGGACCTAAAACAGGGATATTTATTTTATTACCAAAACATAGGATTGTAGCATATTTTAGTATGGATAAGAAAGTTTAGTGAATACTAATGGCGTGTTAGGTTGCTTTCGATATTATTACAAGCGCCTGATAAAAATGTAATTATCAGATAACAGACATGGAATCCTGGGTATGTGGAGCTGTGTATCCTGGCAATAGAAGGAATCAAACAAAATAAGTTTAAAAGAACAAAAAGGGGACAAAGTGGCCCCAATTCAACATCATTAACAGAATTTCAGTCAGGTATCGTTTAACATAGAAACAACTTTTATATGATCGATGACGTCACATCTGGGTCATTCATTAAATTTAAAAATTAATTGACGTGATTGATGACGCCATAATTATATAATGATATTGATATATAACATTTTATTTAAGTTATCACAGAATTTGAAGTCATTAAACAAAAGAAAATATCAGTTATCATTCTGCTTCTTACGTAAAACATTTCAAATATGTGTTTAAAACTTTAAATAGAAACCGATGGGAGTGAATGAATGGAACATACCTTGGGCAATCATTTCGAAGTTCACAAGATATGATCCATCGGAATTTTTCATTTGCATCAGATACGAACCAAAATCATCAGCCACAACTTCATCAAACCAAACCATGCTAGCGCATGTCGTGTCATTATCATCACTGCTTACAAGGATTCCGTTGTGCCACCACAGAAATGTTGTTTCAGAAACACTCAGACAATGTACAGTAAAATTTGCGGTGTTTCCAATTCGTGGTGTTATTTCTTTATGTAATGGATACTCTGGGTCAGGAATAGGGGGCCCTATGTTGATATAGCATAGTAAAAATTATCAATTGCAAGAAGTAAATGCTTGACAAAAAGTTGAAAAAACATTGACGATTTATATACGTGGCAAGAAACACGACATTAACAGTTATGACTACTGTTATTCATACAAAATATACATGAAATGTAAGCTATTCTTGACAAAAAGCTCTAACAGGGAAAAACCCTACCGTTAGTTGTGAAAGACATAGAGTTTCTTAGATTCCGAGTGTATTATGTGGAATAACAGAACTACAATACATTATTACTAGGATTTGTTTTCACCAAGTCATGTGATTACGATGTTTTATGACGTACATAGATAAGAAAAAGGTTCCAAGAAAAGATTATCCAACCTTCCACAAAATACTTCCCTCCCCAAAATCCTTCAACCCTTACTTCACACCTTACTGATAGGACCATAAAAATAGAGGACAAAACCGGCTTCCGGAGGGCACCGCTTTAAACAGTCTCAGCAAAGCACATGCTATTATAATCAAGATTATCTGTATAGTGTCCTAAACATATATAGTCAGTACCCCGTTTACCGGTGTTATCCAAATAACGGTGCATCTTATAATATCCGTAATATACACTCATCATGCATAACGTACCATTGTCAACAGAGTAAAACGTCATTTTGAGGATAAGTATGCATTAAAATTAGTTTTGTATTAAAAGATACATGAAATATGAATGATTCAATAAAAATACGTAGCTTTTCTCTGAAAAACTAGATTTCTTTCACTGCCGTCTGCATATTTGAATGCAGGTGCTCGTTTTTATGCCACTTTCGTTATAAAATAGTTCTGTGTTGAAATTATTGTTTGGAGTTTAACCCAGCATATTAATATTACTGCTACATTATGACGCCATGTGACCTTCAGAGGTTTCTTCTTGTACATTGTTATTTAGATAATTCGAGGAAAGAAACATGGCGGCCGACTGCATTGTACAGATTTTGAACATTTGACTGTTGGCATTTGTAAAGGAGATGTGTACAAATAAAATACAATATTTGGTTCACGTCAGTGATTTTTTTCTTTGTTCCATTTCCGTTCTAAATTTAGCTACACCGTTATCTGGTACCACCTGTATACTTACAGAAATAAGTAAATACCTGTACATGTACACAATCTAATAACACACGGTCTACTACAACGACGCAGGTCTTACCACAACAACGCAGGGCCTACCAAAACAACGCAGGGCCTACCACAACAACGCAGGGCCTACAACAACAACGCAGGGCCTACAACAACAATGCAGGGCCTACCAAAACAACGCAGGGCCTACAACAACAACGCAGGGCCTACCAAAACAACGCAGGGCCTACAACAACAACGCAGGGCCTACCACAACAACGCAGGGCCTACCACAACAACGCAGGGCCTACCAAAACAACGCAGGGCCTACCACAACAACGCAGGGCCTACCACAACAACGCAGGGCCTACCAAAACAACGCAGGGCCTACAACAACAACGCAGGGCCTACCAAAACAACGCAGGGCCTACAACAACAACGCAGGGCCTACCACAACAACGCAGGGCCTACCACAACAACGCAGGGCCTACAACAACAACGCAGGGCCTACCACAACAACGCAGGGCCTACCACAACAACGCAGGGCCTACCAAAACAACGCAGGGCCTACCACAACAACGCAGGGCCTACAACAACAATGCAGGGCCTACAACAACAATGCAGGGCCTACCAAAACAACGCAGGGCCTACAACAACAACGCAGGGCCTACCAAAACAACGCAGGGCCTACCACAACAACGCAGGGCCTACAACAACAACGCAGGGCCTACCACAACAACGCAGGGCCTACCACAACAACGCAGGGCCTACCAAAACAACGCAGGGCCTACAACAACAACGCAGGGCCTACCACAACAACGCAGGGCCTACCACAACAACGCAGGGCCTACAACAACAACGCAGGGCCTACAACAACAACGCAGGGCCTACCACAACGACGCAGGGCTTACCACAACAACGCAGGGCCTACCACAACAACACAGGGCCTACCACAACAACGCAGGGCCTACCACAACTACGCAGGGCCTACCACAACAACGCAGGGCCTACCACAACAACGCAGGGCCTACCACAACAACGCAGGGCCTACAACAACAACGCAGGGCCTACCACAACAACACAGGGCCTACCACAACAATGCAGTGCCTACCACAACAACGCAGGGCCTACCACAACAACGCAGGGCCTACAACAACAACGCAGGGCCTACAACAACAACGCAGGGCCTACCACAACAACACAGGGCCTACCACAACAATGCAGTGCCTACCACAACAACGCAGGGCCTACCACAACAATGCAGTGCCTACCACAACAACGCAGGGCCTACCACAACAATGCAGTGCCTACCACAACAACACAGGGCCTACCACAACAATGCAGTGCCTACCACAACAACACAGGGCCTACCACAACAATGCAGTGCCTACCACAACAACGCAGGGCCTACCACAACAACGCAGGGCCTACCACAACAACGCAGGGCCTACCACAACAACGCAGGGCCTACCACAACAACACAGGGCCTACCACAACAATGCAGTGCCTACCACAACAACGCAGGGCCTACCAAAACAACGCAGGGCCTACCACAACAACGCAGGGCGTACCACAACAACGCAGGGCCTACAACAACAACGCAGGGCCTACAACAACAGCGCAGGGCCTACAACAACAACGCAGGGCCTACCACAACAACACAGGGCCTACAACAACAACGCAGGGCCTACCACAACAACGCAGGGCCTACCACAACAACGCAGGGCCTACCACAACGACGCAGGGCCTACCACAACAACGCAGGGCCTACCACAACAACGCAGGGCCTACCACAACAACACAGGGCCTACAACAACAACGCAGGGCCTACAACAACAACGCAGGGCCTACCACAACAACACAGGGCCTACAACAACAACGCAGGGCCTACCACAACAACGCAGGGCCTACCACAACAACGCAGGGCCTACAACAACAACGCAGGGCCTACCACAACAACACAGGGCCTACAACAACAACGCAGGGCCTACAACAACGACGCAGGGCCTACCACAACGACGCAGGGCCTACAACAACAACGCAGGGCCTACCACAACAACGCAGGGCCTACAACAACAACGCAGGGCCTACCACAACAACGCAGGGCCTACCACAACAACGCAGGGCCTACAACAACAACGCAGGGCCTACAACAACGACGCAGGGCCTACCACAACAACGCAGGGCCTACAACAACAACGCAGGGCCTACAACAACGACGCAGGGCCTACCACAACGACGCAGGGCCTACAACAACAACGCAGGGCCTACCACAACAACACAGGGCCTACAACAACGACGCAGTGCCTACCACAACAACACAGGGCCTACCACAACGACGCAGGGCCTACCACAACGACGCAGGGCCTACCACAACGACGCAGGGCCTACCACAACAACGCAGGGCCTACCACAACAACACAGGGCCTACCACAACGACGCAGGGCCTACCACAACGACGCAGGGCCTACCACAACGACGCAGGGCCTACCACAACAACGCAGGGCCTACCACAACAATGCAGGGCCTACAACAACAACGCAGGGCCTACCACAACAACGCAGGGCCTACAACAACAACGCAGGGCCTACCACAACAACGCAGGGCCTACAACAACAACGCAGGGCCTACAACAACAACGCAGGGCCTACAACAACAACGCAGGGCCTACCACAACAACGCAGGGCCTACAACAACAACGCAGGGCCTACAACAACAACGCAGGGCCTACCACAACAACGCAGGGCCTACCACAACAACGCAGGGCCTACCACAACAACGCAGGGCCTACAACAACAACGCAGGGCCTACCACAACAACGCAGGGCCTACCACAACAACGCAGGGCCTACAACAACAACGCAGGGCCTACAACAACAACGCAGGGCCTACCACAACAACGCAGTGCCTACCACAACTACGCAGGGCCTACAACAACAACGCAGGGCCTACAACAACAACGCAGGGCCTACCACAACAACGCAGGGCCTACCGAAACAACAAACATCAAACGTCTACCACACACACGGTATAATACAGCAACACACAGCCACCACAATAACACATGGCTTACCACAATAACACACAGCCTACCAAAATAACACACGGCCACCACAACAACACTAAGCTTCCAAAACAACCTACCCCAACGGAACATGGCCTACCGAAACAATACATGACCTACCACAACACACGGCCTACCACAGCAATGCATGACCTACCACAACACACGGCCTACCACAACAATGCATGACCTACCACAACACACGGCCTACCACAACAATACATGACCTACCACAACACACGGCCTACCACAACAATACATGACCTACCACAACACACGGCCTACCACAACAATGCATGACCTACCAAACCGACACAGCTACCATCACAGCGCATGGCCTAACACAATAACACACATCCTTCCAAAGTATACAAGGCCACCTCAACAACACACGACCTACCATAACAACACACGGTTTGTCCCAACATCACATGACCATATAAAATACACACGGCCTATGACCTACCGAAACAAAAGTGCCCATGGCCGGCCGCGAAAATAAATGACGTCTTTTAGTATCACAACATTACATGTCCTTTTTACAACATAACACGGTCCTTCATATCATTACATGCATACATGGTGTCTCCTGACGTAATATTGAAACATGAAAACTACCAAAATAATAGGGAGCATCATCCTCGATTTATGCGTGTTCATAATGAACATTTTCGATATAAAGATGCACCGAACGGGCCCCATGGTCAAGCGGCCGCATTATCTGACTAGCTCATATGAGACCAGACAAATTTGGGGTAGCAGTCCACATGTAGCTAGCTTACATAAGGTCAGTAACCAGGTGTACACTTGGGCCTTCCTTTATACCGTTAAAGTCGGAAAATCACCGAATGACCCGTTTTAAAAAGATTTACTCGCATACAAGACATTAATCAGGTTTTCTTTTAATTAAGTTTTGCGCATAGAAAAGGAGATTTTTTATGTACATTTTTTTTCTTCAGGGTTTAGTGTGAGATTGAGTTCACAAAACAGGTTTAAACCCCCTATAGTTTGTGAACAGATGGTTCCAAAGCGGTACCCTCGAGTGTTTAGTCTACCATTTTTGATATGTTCCTATGTGTTAGATGGACTTTGAGTCGATGGGTTTCGGGGGGGGGGGGGGGTAGTATTTTGTAGAAGGTGAGATTTTTGAATTCCCATTTTACCAATTATTCAAACCATTGAATACAATAAATGGAAATAAATGGGAAGAGCAGTAACTAAGTTTTTAGAACTTTTAGCACGACCCCTTTGCACAAATTGTATATATTTATTCTATGTAATGTTATATGAAGTTAAACGCAATAAAATATGTTTAAACTAAATAAAAATATAATACAAAACATACCGGTATTTAACGCAGTCCTCTGTATGGCTGAATCTGTTTCAACATGAGTGAACGATGAATGTATCAAAACAAATCCAAGAATAATTACTGAATATTTCCCAACCAAACCCATGCCTTATACATTCATATAATTATATGACATATACAGGGGGTGTTCGTATGTATACAATTTTCATCCTAGTTTTAAGTTTATCCATTTTCGATTTTGTTACATTTTCTTGGTGATATGGAATGTGCGTTATCTAATCAGAGTGTTGTATCAACGTTTAACAGTTAACGATTAGTATATATAAATCCAGTACACTTTGACACTCCATCGGATACAGACAAGTACAGTATAACCCCTCAAAACCGTACTCCCTGAAAACCGAAATTCTCTGAAAATCGGATAATTTTCGCGTCCTATTTTTCAAAGGTTCTCTGAAAACCGGACGTCTCAGAAAACCGGACCTTTTGACCTGTCCGGCAGAGGTCCTATTTCCAGAAGTTGTATTGTACATATTTACAAAGAAACAAACCAATATACTCGTACACAAGTTCTTATGCACGGATATCCTGGAGTCGAATTCGTTTTTTTTCTTTGTCGCTCCACTATTATCATTTCTATGACTCGACTTCTCAGCTTTAGTTATCCGCTCCAGTTTTATTAGGTACAGTTTATAATCGCGCCGAATGATTTGTGCAATATGTGACCATATGACTGTGTGACTATTTGACCACGTGTATATGTGACCATGTGACTGTGTTACTATTTGACTACGTGTATATGTGACCATGTGACTGTGTTACTATTTGACCACGTGTATATGTGACCATGTGACTGTGTTACTATTTGACTACGTGTATATGTGACCATGTGACTGTGTTACTATTTGACTACGTGTATATGTGACCATGTGACTGTGTTACTATTTGACTACGTGTATATGTGACCATGTGACTGTGTTACTATTTGACTACGTGTATATGTGACCATGTGAATATATGATAATGTGAATATGTGATCATGTGACTATTTGACTACGTGTATTTGTGATCATGTGACTGTATGATCTTGTGACTATGTGATCATGTGTTCATTTTGTTAACTTTAAGATGGAAAAAATCAAGTTTGAAAATGTTTGAATCAAGTAGTGTGTAAAAATGACTAAACGGCGTTCATTTATTTATTCAATATTTTTATAGATACAAAAACAACTGCAACAAAAATAAAACAATAACATATACAGTGCAACCTCTCCAAAGCAACACCCTTCGGGAGTTGCAAAATTATCTTGTTTGTCAGAGGCTATTGTTCTAAAGAGGATACATTAATTGTTTAAACATGCAGTGGAAAAATCATGGTGTTGTTGATGGGAGATTGTTTCTCAAGAGAAGGCCACTCTGCAGAGGGTGGACTGTACGGCTAGTATTTAGTGATATTTTATCTAATCGCTTTGCGTTGTTGAGGTATAGTCAACCATACGTCGAACCTTATTTCATTCTCTTAGACATAACCTGTATGTTCATTAGTTTATATCTTGTCAATATGAATTCGTTGTACCTTTGGGGAATTTTAAGAGGGGTGTTCAAATAGTTGCAGAAAATTGTTCTCATTTCTTTATTTTGCGTCATACCATTCTCAAATTGGATGAAATTATTCAGTTGGTACAATGTACATAAAAGTATAGATAAAATTCACTCAGAAAAAATAAATTCTGAACATCCCTCATATTTCTAAAGCTGATGCCGATATAGTTAATTATTTAATTTATTTTATTATGTTCTATGCAGGGTAACTATTGTAATGGCATTTTATACACAAACACAAGATGATCAGTAAGTATACGACGTCATAAATCTTGTGTTTCTGTACTTTTTTCTAGTCTAAACCAGTCCTCCTGTTATTCCACGGTCTTTGTAGCCCAGTATCGCGAAAAAAATCAAAACGATCTGAAAAAAAAAAAATTGAGATAATAAATATGAGCTTGTGATAAAAAGTACCCTATCCCTCTAAAAAAACATCAAGTACATGTATTTTATTATTATTAATATAACTACATGTTCGTAAGTCGGTCAATAGCTATACATAGCTAATGTTTAATGTCATATGTATACTGACTATAAATATTTTTGTATCTTGTACAGTAACTATGAATCCTAACTTACATCCCAATACACAACTGTTCCACTGCGATCATGAGTTCAGTCACGGTAACATTTTTTAAAATTATTTTTTACTAATGACAAGTTCGTCATCTTACTAACCGGCTCCCGAGGTTTTGAAGTGCTCGAACATGTATAATGATGTTAACACGGGTAACGTCAAATTCTGATAGTGAAAGAATTCGCTCGAGGGGCTTCTCGTTCTTATATTGAACAGAAACATCTCAATCTTCTCTGGTATTAAGCACCAATGGCGATTTTCTTTCGACTTTGGTCACTAATATAATGTCAGTTATAAATGATTTTGTTCATTGAAATATGCTTCACTTTGACTCTAAGTTGCACATCGTATCATAGAGTTACTTAACTTATTTACATGTGTTTGGATTTGGCGCCGTTTTACAACAATGTTTCAATTAAATACGGCGACCGATTCACCTTGTCAGTTTTTCTGAACGGTATTTGAACCAGTACTAACTAACGCTGGAGGAAATTCCACATTTTTTGTCACATTTTCATGGAAGGGCCTGGCCTGGCGCGACTTGGAATCGAACCAAGATCGCTGGGTACAAACCAAGAGCACTTATCATTGGACCACAGACGCGGCTACAGAGATATCTAATTATCGCGCAAACATAATGTACTCAGAATAAAACTACAATGGAATACTAATCTAGTGTTAATTCAATAAAGAGAAAAGATTGAAAACAATCTGATACTAGATAGAATAATTACCTGTGCTATAAAACATATTGCAAACACTGTAACGTAAATGTTGTACTTAGTAACCACTACTTCAGTCCAAATCTCGTCCACACAACCCTGAAATACGTCACATGTTTCAGAACTAATAAAAACTAATTAAGATCAAAGACTTCTTCGGGACCTTAAAAATGGATATAAAAATATCATGATTGTATCATCAAATAATGAAACGATTTTATACAAGCGATATAAAATACAGTCAAGCCTATCTTATCGACCATCTCCGAATAAAGGCAGTTCTTTTATAAACCTACATTGATTATTTAGAACATACTAAAATCCGAATAAAGACAACATTTTGTCTTTCCTAAGAGTGGTCTTTGCTCACAGATTTGACTGTGCTTCAATTCCGGCTACAAACAATACAACTTTACATGGATATCGCGGCTTAAATTGTGACCCACCAGACGTGACCCACCAAATTTATTTCCAAATAATCTAGATAAGGTTTAATACGATGATTACCTTATCCTTGTTGCTTTTAGCAGCAATTGCAGCCTCGTCCTTCACGCCATCTTTCCCAGCACAATCATCCTTCTCAGCAGTCGAGGAAGGGAGATCCTTGCAGCACACAACAGGGGTCACCACATCAGCCCCATCAGGTTTCCCAGTGCTTCCTTTCCATGTTCCCTTGCCTTGGAAATCTTTGTGATTGTCGGCACCGCAACATTTATACTAGAACAAGCAGAAAGTAATTATCAAGTTGTTTCTGTGCCAAGACTTCGTCGATCTAATACGATTTATTTTCTCAAGCCGGGAATAAATTTTGGAAGTGCGTCTTTTTCCTCTCACGATCATTTTACCTTAACCATTAACTTATGTACGGACAGACGGACAAACAAATATAATACTCATAAATATACAGCAACAGTTATACAACGTTAGAATGTAAAAAATGAATTTGCGAACTTGCCTGTCTAGATGCAAAATTTATTCCAACGCTTGTAAATGACGTTCCCCGCAAACCTTCGTAGTCGTCCAGAGATGCCTTGACATGCGTTTTAATCAGTGATTTGAACTGAAATTCATAAACACAATGATCAAATATTATATGATAGCTGCATAAAACGACAGTGTCAAATGAACTTGATAGTATTAGAATTGTGGTTATCGTCTGAAAATGATGCTACATCATGAATTGTTAGGTAACGACAGCATAAACAACGTCGGTCTCAATATCACGGTTTTGCTGTATGAGTTGTCCTCATCAGTTCGCTGTGCCACCTTTACATAGAACTGAAAACATTTTTGTAAATACGTTTGACTGGGTTTGCCCTGTTTATTCTACTGAATTTATTACGCCGAATATCGTCCCACGGACGATGTCAATCGTAACTACTCGGGCATTTCCGTCACTGAGAAATACGCCTGGTACATAAGTGTAGGCTTACAATGTGATTTTCGGTCACTATTTTTGCAACACAAGGCCCACGTTTTCAAGAATCATTCAAATAATTACAGACTGTCCAACGTGTTTATCGTTCGCATGACAATATGGGCATCAATTTTCATCATTCAGCCATGGTGGAAAGTCGCCCATGAACAACAACAAAATGGCATTCTTTGTATTATGTCTGAAGCACTCTCTTAAGACAACTACCGAGGAGTTCCAACTGGCACAATATGTGTACACCCAGGTCACCGACTACCCACATCGCTAGTGTTAGCTTAATGACGCAGTCGTTACTTATAGAACAGTTTCACGCACGCCTGATTCAAATATCAAGCCGGGAAACATGAGTACATGAAAGGTTAACTGATAGTGTTACATAATGAAACATTTTGATTTACCATGTAAAGCAGGGTAAAATACAGCACAAACACATTACCTGATCCGGGGCTGCCACTGCGAGAACGACAACCGTAATTTGTATCAGTAGAATCACAATTAAGACGATAGCGTACTGTAAAAGTCAGAGAACAATAAAAGTTAATGTATACGGTTCCTCTGTTGAAATTTAATGCATGTAGAGTAACATCCCCTTTTAAGTAATCGACCTACATTCTGTAAAAAAATAGTTATCCATGGCAATATTAACATGTTACAATTTTACTTAAGATTGTTAAACAATATACGTATGTAGGTAATAATCCCGTTGTAAAAATGTGTGTCCAATGTGAAATATATTGTAAATGTTGAATATATAGTCGCGGTGTACTTTTTCTTTTTATGGTTTATGTTATGTTTTTCATTACGTGGCGTTGAAATGTATTGTATTTTGTTGTCTCAAAGTGACTTTCCTAGCATCACAGTAATACGTACCACCAACAACAAGGTCGTGAAATTACAGCACGCTGAACAGCATCCTAGCAATGATAAGGCCATCAGCACAACACCCAGTGTGATCATTGCTATGGCAAAGCCACTTGCCATAGCTCCAAAATCAAACTTTGACGTATCGACTTCCTCTATGAAAAATATGAATAAGATGTTTGTAATGCTAATGGGGTAACACACAGCACAAGGCTGGCAACTGTTGTATCCAGGAAACAATATCGATTAAAAGTGACCTTACAATCGTTGTCATGGCAATGACCCAACTATCTCCAATAAGACAATAATAATGACTTTTTTGTTATACTAATAATGTTCATACTTTTACTTAGATATAAAAAATCGTTATTGCCAAGCAACATGGCGAAATTTTTAAAACACGTGTGGTTTAGACACTGAACAATAGGTAAGCTTTTCATAAAAAGTATCCGTAAGTCGCTTCTTGGAGCGCATGCATTTTGATGCGGACGAAAGTACTACGTTTTTAACCTGGCTCCCCGTTCCATGTTGCTATACAAGTATATGTAATCATTATCGTACCTCCAAAGAGAGATTGTGAAGAGCTGCTGATCTTTTTAAGCACTTTCTCTAAGTCGAACACCTCCGATGCAAAGCGTAGAATAAATCCTCCAACTATAAGCGCCAGGGATACTATCTTAAAAAGTGATTAAAAAAATGACTGATATTCAGATCTGCTACTCTCTTCAAATTTCCATTATATTTCAATTTATCTTTTCGTCGGTATCATACAGACGCTTAACTTTACCTTCGTTTTAGTATGTTCGACTTTAACACAAGCGTCTGGATGAATTTAACATAAGAAGTAATATCTTCAGTCAAATTTGTCACGGGCAATATGGGCCTCGCCCGGGTTTCGAACACATCTTGATTAGTAGACCAACACTCTAACCACTGAGCTAACCGGGCGGTCCTGGATTGCATCTCGATAAGATCAACTCTAGTAGGAAATCTTTCGACTATAAGTAACCTAATTAGTCGATAGATTCGCCAAAAATGTAACTCTCGACAGGGTTCTGATGAATTGAGACAAGATGTCCTTTTCGGTGGAATTTCCATTAGTCGTTAGTTTGAATCGGATACATCAGTACGGCTAATTGTCAAACCAAAGGTAAGGATTTTGGTTTATTAATGAACTGACATTGTTAAGAGATAACAAGGTATACTTACCAAAAATAATATGTTGATAACTACAATCACTATTCTTCCTGCAAACGTTAATAATCCCATGTTGCCTGTCTAAACCTATAAAACAATATAATAATTTTACAGTTTAAATGAAAATGGCCGGTCTTGAACTGAAGTAAAATCTAACCTAAAGGACGGCCATATTTGGTCTCACAGAACTGCTTTCATTTCTTAATGAATTGTTAATTTTATCATCATTTGGCGATGCTTAAGACTAGGTACCACCGTTCCTCGCATAAAAAAGTCGTTCCTCAAAATGACACCCTTTCTGGAAGTGTAAAATGAATTTTCACGATAGGAACATAGATTTGGACGACTTATTTGAAACCCGAAGGTTTGCTCTGCCTGTTTAGGGAAGGCTGGGTATTGGAGGGGCCTGGCTTGATGATTGACCTAAATATGTTCTCCCTACCTCTCTCCCTAACCCTCTCTCCCTCCCGCCCATCTCACCCGAGTCCCTCCTTCTCTCCTCTGTCTCTCTCTACCTCCCTCCAGCCCCTCTGTCCGTAATCTTTCATTCATTGATAAAGCACAATTATAAAAATATATAGCTTGACCGGATATTTTAAAGAAACCTTCGAGCTATTTTCAATGAAAAAAAATACACGTGTAAATTTAATTAACAAAATTAATTAACAAAATTAATTATCAAAAAAAAATGGTTGTAATTGTAAACCTACTTTCAATCAGTAAATCCGTCAATATAGACACGTACAAGACTAATTATATCCACGTACTAAATACTTCGTTTAAATTTTTGTCTGACTAATTAGCATATCAAAGCTTATAATACTATCATTGTAATGAGAAGCATTGTGATTTAAGATATAAGATACCGATGTATAAAACGTCCTTATTTCAGTCAGTATTGGGTCCAGTATATCCGACAGTTTTGTTCCAATAATTTAGATATTTTTGTCTGGTTATACCTCAAGTCAAAGACAAGTTGTAATGATTTACGGACTTAGGTCGCATGTATATTATATTAACTTATTATCTTTTACAGAGCGGCCCTCTCTCTCGAACAGCAACCTCCCTTTAACAACAGCATGATGTTTTGCCACTGTACGATTCAACTATTAATCTAACCACTCTAGGTCTAGAGCAACAACCTCTCAACAACAACATAATTTTGCTACTCCAAAAGGGAGTTGCTTTTGAGAGCTTGCAAGTTGTATTTAGTTGAGTAGTTCAAAACGTAAGGATAAAATGATAAAAAAACTATTTGTTATAATAAACAACTACCGACAACCTGTAAACAAAGGACATCTTTTGGATAGAAAAAATGAGGCCTTTATTAACAGGTGGCCTTTATTCGGAGGTCATTTTGCTCTATTCTAACAATTTCAGTTTTAAAAAAATGACCTCTATTCACAGGATGGCGTTTATTTGGCGATAACCAGAAACAGATTAAATGTCAAAATTAATGTAAAAAGATTCACCAATGCACATCTCATGGTGCGAATCTCAAATATTTCATTTGTTACAAGTTTGTGTGAAACAATGATGATTTTACATCGTTCAATCATATAAGTATAGACGGGAATATCATAATCGCCTATTACACTGGGGCTTAATGCCAGAACAGTCGGTGTCATGGGGGAAAGACCCGGGCGTACACATGTTTGTTTGTTTGTTCGTTCGTTCGTTCGTTCGTTCGTTCGTTCGTTTGTTTGAGCTTTATGCCCTTTTTCAACAGTCATAAGAGGCGGACACTTCACCTAACCTTCGTTCCTTGGAAGAACCAGTACTAGACTCTCATACTCTGTACGCAACTGCCTAGTTTCTCCCATAGAGAGACCTTGTCGGTAGTTGGGCTCGAACCCACAGCCCTTAATCAGTGAGACGTTATATAGTGATTTGAAGTCAGTGACCTTAATTAACCACTCGACCACGGGGGCGGGTCCGTACAGATGGATATAATCACCGGTCATCGGTAAGCTAGCTGGAACAGCTTTCTCAGATGTGAAAGTCTGGATCTAGATGGGATTGGGCAATCGTTACCCGCAGTACTTATCAAAATAAATAAATATGCTTACTCAACTCTGAAAACAATATGAAAATATACGTATTATCCATACGGGTGATTCTTTGGACGATTTTGTGTTTTGTTTGCAATTCTACATGTAGAATCAATCACATTCCTTCCTGTTGGCTAGATAATGTACTGTAAGTCTTAAATTATTACCATTGATTAACACTGCGTGCCAATAAACAATTGATATCTTAACTATAAACAATACATGCTTATTTCAAAAATAATTAAATCACGACAGTGATTTTTGTGATTCATTTTTTGTCTTTTGTTTGATTTTATTTGCGTCAGTTAAAATTGATTCAAATCAATCCGAACAAAAGAATAGGATAAATAAGATATATACCAATTGCTCACAAAAGCCGAGATCTTCCGTAATTCGATGACCACGTCATTATCTTTACCATGCGACTTCATCAGAGGTATTAAGCTCAATATGGAATTTAATATTATATTGTAATTTAAGAATGGAATAAAAAAAAATAAAGAACCCAAATGTCACGTTGACATTTCCGTTTTGGCTGAATAATAACCATATGATTTTAAACACTTGAAAGGCCATAGGTTGTCTCAAAATTGTATATCAATATGATTAAGTACGAATGACTATATATATTTGCCAAAAATTGTTTTAGATAAAACAAATCTGGTTTGACTAATTCATCACGTTATCATATCATATCGAAAGGACAAGACTGCAGTTTTCTCGAATTCTGGAAATTACGGTAAATTCTACATTTATTCTAAATCTAAATGCTGAGTTTTCGACTCTGAATCTTGAATTAACCCGCCAGTTTTCCAACTGTATGATTTAACTATTGATTTAACCTGTCAAGAGCAACAACCTCTCAATAACATCATACTTTTGATACTCCCAAGGGTAGCTGATTTGGAGAGGTTGTGCTGTACCGCTCGATACACAATGTACATATAAGGAATTAATGTCCGTACCCAGTTGCACCGTGACACAAAACTGGTGAAAAGAATTAACACATAATGAAAGTATTCATTGCTAGAACCTCTTTTAAATGTATGAAACATTTTTTTTTTTACTTAAATGCTTAATAATTTATATTGACCCATTTACTGTGTACCAGGCCATCCCATCCGTGAATTGTTTGCCAAACATATTGACACACTAAAGTTTGAACCCGTAGAACAATCTTGTTTTTGCACATAACGAATAATGTTTTGTACAAGTATACTTCAATAACCTATTCATCTTAAAATTTAACAATTAATTTATTATACGTATGTTGTAAATCAAGCACGCATTCCGTCATAGCTTGTGGTCATGAAGCACATGTCTGCTTCGTTCTGTAAGGAAAGCTTAACTTTAAGGGACTTATTATTAATGGAACAGGGCTGGGAGGCCACGCCGAGAAGGTTCGTTTTAAATCAATTCTATTTCTTTCTATTTAGAGCAATACATCCAAACTTCCAAATTGTTCTGTACAGGGCCACTCAAGTAGAAGACCATTCATTTGAAGGACCCTGTTCTGTACTACTATTTTCGTTCGGCCTTTTCTACTTGTTTCTATAAAAAATAATACATTTTATGCAAATTTCTAAGTGGTACAGTCCTTCTATTCTACGTTTGGCATTTTGTATTTATTTCTGTTTAGGACAATTTAGGCATTTTATACAAATTTTCCTAATCGTACTGTACTTTATTTTACGTTTGGCATGTTCTATTTATCTCAATTTAAAAAGTAATACATTTTTATGCAAATTTCAAAATGGTACTGTACTTATATTTTACGTTAGGCATGTCCCAACATAACGGAATATTTCACTGAAATTCGCGACATGATTGATAACAACTTTCAGGTAGATTAGTCCACGGTGATATACATACACATAGGTATTGTGTGTTGTACATTCACAATGGTCCGGTTTATTGTACATACATAGTGGTCCAGTGTATTGCGCATACACATTGGTATTGTATGTTGCCCATATATATTGGTCTGGTGACGTGTTGCATGTACACAGCGGTCCGGTTGATGCACATACACAGCGGTCCGGTTCGTTGCACATACA
Source organism: Lutraria lutraria (assembly GCA_964023205.1). NCBI lineage: Eukaryota > Metazoa > Mollusca > Bivalvia > Venerida > Mactridae > Lutraria > Lutraria lutraria. Next base: position 13,942,228 of record OZ026843.1, on the reverse strand, counting down.
CAGTGGTCCGGTTCGTTGCACATACACAGTGGTCCGGTTCGTTGCACATACACAGCGGTCCGGTGTGATGTATATACACAGTGGTCCGGTTCGTTGCACATACTCAGTGGTCCGGTTCGTTGCACATACACAGTGGTCCGGTTCGTTGCACATACACAGCGGTCCGGTGTGATGTATATACACAGTGGTCCGGTTCGTTGCACATACACAGTGGTCCGGTTCGTTGCACATACACAGCGGTCCGGTGTGATGCACATACACAGTGGTCCGGTTCATTGCACATACACAGTGGTCCGGTTCGTTGCACTTACACAGTGGTCTACAAACATTGAACATTGTCCTAAATGACCGGTTCACAAGTTTATTCTATTGAATTCAATTGAGTCTTACTTTATTCCGATTTGTCACACCAATGTCATATCTAATCTTAAATGCTTTCTATTTATTGATGTGCTTCAGAAACAAAAAAAACGAACGCTCCATGCCTACCATCTCCGCAGTTTTATTTTTAAGTAGAGTTTATTGCCACTATGATTTATACTTGTAGAAAGGATGGGTTCGGCTATACGTTTTTTTGGACGAATCACCCTTGTGATCATTAACATCACTCTAGTGGTAAGTTAGCTTTTGATGAGAACCTTTTTCGTTTTTAAATAATATGATTATGCTGATTATGTCTAAGAACAAAATAAGCTTGTTTCGGGTACTATATGTTTAGTGATGCATATTAAACACAATACGAATACATATTATTTCCGAATATATATATTTAATGACATTAACTACATTGGATTTGACTGCCTGTAAAATGACATACATTGGATTTGACTATTTTGTAAACCGACATTTTATACATTGGATTTGACTATTTTGTAAAATGACATTTTATACTTTGGATTTGACTATTTTGTAAAATGACATTTTATACATTGGATTTGACTTTCTGTAAAATGACATTTTATACATTGGATTTGACTTTTTGTAAAATGACATTTTATACATTGGATTTGACGTTCTGTAAAAATGACATTTTATACATTAGATTTGACTTTCTTATAGATCTACATTGGATTTGACTTTCTGTAAAATGGCATTTTATACATCGGATTTGACTTTTTGTAAAATGACATTTTATACATCGGATTTGACTTTCTGTAAACCGAGATATTTTATAGAATCTACATTGGATTTGAAGATCTGTTTTACTGAGACATTTTTAGACATTGGCTTTAACGATCTGTAAACTGACAAACAAATCATTTCCATTAGAATGATATTTAGATAAAAAATTAGACATTATAATTCCTACCTACTGCTACAATTTACTCATTATTGTCGTTCCTTTCTAATCCACACACACAACTCTGGGTTGAAATTGCTACATAAAATTACGCCACCGTTTCGCCACCCCATCCTCTAGGGAGAAACATTGAAAAATAATTTATAGGTTGAACTGTACATTTATTTACAGGTTATTTGCCTGGCCTTTATAACAGCTGCACTTCTACTGAAGTTTCGTCCGTCAGTTTTTAGTTCTTACTTCGACTCCGAGCTCGATGACATCAAAAAAGCGTCGAAGAATGTGCTAGGCAGCGAACGTAATTTTTAACTTTGTTACGTCATAAGTTACGTCATTTTACGTAGTGACGTCATTATAAAACGTTTGTATAATAATATTCATTTAGGTTAGGTCCTAAATAGCATTTTACTATTCTCCACCTTTTTTTCACAGCTTGGTTTTTAAAAATAATAACAGTCAAAAACATTTGAATTTTTAGAGCGCGCCTGACTATAGTCATTCCGGAAATCAATATCACTGATTAAGAGAGAAAATAACGAAAGAAGAGCTTTGTTTACCTTTCTGCCGCTGACTTACAGGTGCAGGCTGGGTCACGTATTCCCAGCCCGTGAATATATTGAAAAGTTTTCTCAGTAGCTTCAGCTATATTTTTAGGTCTTTAAAGAGCTATAAAGTATAATTCCAATATTTTCAGCACAAATCGACAATTTTGATCTTGGTGAATTATATGGCCCATTTGCCATTATTCTGATAGCATTTGGGGCCGTTATTCTATCAGCATCTGTATTTGGATTTATTGGAGCGTGCTGTACAAATAAAAAAATGCTGATGATGGTAAGAGTTTTTAAAAGTTCTAAATAGCTCAATAACAAATGATTTTTTAAAAATGTACAATATTGTTTTGTGTTTTGGGACTGATTTTCAAGGTGTGTGTGTCCCCTTTCTTATAGAAAACAAGCAATTAAACAAAACGGTACATTTATATACATGTAAATAAGTTGATGAAAAAATAGATTTACCTCACAGTCACAAAAGAGCAACAAAAAAGCAATAAAAAACTGATACAAAGCAAAATCAACATTATCAAAATGAGGACAAGGACTAGAAATATCAAAGCAATCAAAATAACACCATCAAAACACAACAACACCATCAAAACACAACAACACCATCAAAACACAACAACACCATCAAAACACAACAACACCATCAAAACACAACAACACCATCAAAACACAACAACACCATCAAAACACAACGACACCATCAAAACACAACGACACCATCAAAACACAACGACACCATCAAAACACAACAACACCATCAAAACACAATAACACCATCAAAACACAATAACACCATCACAACACAACAACACCATCAAAACACAACGACACCATCAAAACACAATAACACCATCAAAACACAACGACACCATCAAAACACAACGACACCATCAAAACACAACGACACCATCGAAACACAACGACACCATCAAAACACAACAACCCCATCAAAACACAATAACACCATCACAATTCAACAACACCATCAAAACACAATAACACCATCAAAACACAACAACACCATCAAAACACAATAACACCATCAAAACACAATAACACCATCAAAACACAATAACACCATCACAACACAACAACACCATCAAAACACAACAACACCATCAAAACACAACGACACCATCAAAACACAACGACACCATCAAAACACAACGACACCATCAAAACACAACGACACCATCAAAACACAATAACACCATCAAAACACAATAACACCATCACAACACAACAACACCATCAAAACACAACAACACCATCAAAACACAACGACACCATCAAAACACAATAACACCATCAAAACACAACAACACCATCAAAACACAACGACACCATCAAAACACAACGACACCATCGAAACACAACGACACCATCAAAACACAACGACACCATCAAAACACAATAACACCATCAAAACACAATAACACCATCACAACACAACAACACCATCAAAACACAACAACACCATCAAAACACAACAACACCATCAAAACACAACAACACCATCAAAACACAACAACACCATCAAAACACAACGACACCATCAAAACACAACGACACCATCAAAACACAACAACACCATCAAAACACAACGACACCATCAAAACACAACGACACCATCGAAACATAACGACACCATCAAAACACAACAACCCATCAAAACACAATAACACCATCAAAACACAATAACACCATCAAAACACAACAACCCATCAAAACACAACAACACCATCAAAACACAATAACACCATCAAAACACAACAACACCATCAAAACACAACAACACCATCAAAACACAACAACCCATCAAAACACAATAACACCATCAAAACACAATAACACCATCAAAACACAACAACACCATCAAAACACAACAACACCATCAAAACACAACAACCCATCAAAACACAATAACACCATCAAAACACAATAACACCATCAAAACACAACAACACCATCAAAACACAACAACCCATCAAAACACAACGACACCATCAAAACACAACGACACCATCAAAACACAATAACACCATCAAAACACAATAACACCATCAAAACGAAAAAGCACAATCAAAACACTATAACACAATAAAAACAAAACATCACAAACAATTCAAAAACAGACAACTCAACATACTTAAGTATCACAACATTCCAACAGTAAGGAAACTATGTAGCACATAGACATCATAAGTACAGAAAGGGCCTCCGTTGTGTAGTGGTACAGTCTCTGACTAGTTACCACTGGCCCCTATCCCCTGTGAGTTCGAAACCGGAACAAATTTGCACGTGATTAAGCTGTCCAGCTGGCTTACGGGAAGTCGATGGTTCAACCCATAATGTACGCCTGGAGTCTTTCTTCACTATCAAAGATGGAAATATCGCCAAATAACCCTGGCTGTAGGAGTGACGTTTAAGTCACATAAAAACTATTGAAGATATGTATTATAAATGGTTTTGTTATTACTTGTGTTTCTTTTTTTATTTCAGTACGCGGTATTGATGAGCATTCTTGTTTTGGGACAGATCGCTTTCATTGTTCTGTTTTTTGCAATGAATTCAACGGTAAATATAACCTTCCTTTAGATTTTAAGTTTTAACAGATCTATATTATTAAATAGGTATATGAATTATAATGGTATTAGTAAGAGTTGTGTGTATTGCAATGGCTTATCAACACATAGAAACAGAAGTTAAAAACATAGTTGACGCTTGTAATAATTGGACAAACTTATTTGTTTGTTTGATCGAGTTTTACGCCCCTTTTCAACAGTCAGAGGCATATGAGGCGGACAGTTCATCTAACGATCGCTCCCATGCCCATGGAATAATTGTATAATAACTAGGTATTGTCTGTTGGCGTTGTTAGGTGAGAATGTTTTAGTTTGAAGGTTTCTAGAGGAGTTGTTAGGAGTTTGTAGGAGCTAGAGGAAGTCTGACGGAGTCATTATATTTATCATGCTGTGATACTTTGAATGAGCTACTGTATAAATAATCATTGGTGTGTGAGAAAGCGTGTCAGCTTGTCCCACCTTGTTTTCTATAGTTTAAGTGTATTGTGGGGAAGTTCTGGTAGAATAAATTGTTCAAATACTAATTGTTTCGTTTTGATTCTAACTAAATTGTGGTTAGTTAACATAGACAAACGATGTAAGTAAATGTCAGCTACCTATCAGACAATCTCGAATGTCGATCTTTCTTATTTCAGTTGAAGGGCTACGTAAAAACGCCACTAAAAAGTATGATCTCATCTTATCATGGACTGAATAGTTCAAACATTGAATCGTTAGCTTGGAATTTTCTGATGATGAAGGTAACGAATTACGTTAAGCAAAGTTAAGTGCTGAACAAAATTTCTTCAGCACAAGCATTAGTAAAAAAGAAATGGTTTTCGTTGCGAAATCAAACTTCTTTCTATTTCAGTCTGAAGAATAATAAAATAATAATTTCTTTAGCGTAGCTTCCTATAGGTCGTATGTAAGGGTGTAGCCTACGTTTTTTTCCAGAAAAGTTTAAAAATCAGGAGCAATATTGAATATTTCTAGAATTCGACATACACGATCATCATCTGTATAGTGTACCTACAAAAACACAATTTATAACATTTTTCGCAAATTTGCCATCATTGTTTTTTTGTATTTCAACCATATACAATGTAGTAATTTATTAAAAAGTAAAGAAAGAACTTATATTTGTGAATGAAACTCGCTCGATTTGATATTTTAAAAGAGTCACCAGGTCCTAATAAACTCCCCTTATGGTTCGTTATAATTACAGTACCAATGTTGCGGTATTGAAAGCAGTTCGGACTTTAAAGACACTGATTGGTTTGGAGGTTCTCATGGACCCTCAGCAAACATGCTGATGCCCTTCGCCTGTTGTAAAGACTTACCAACCTCTGCGGTTTTCACTTGTACAGAAACCCTGGACGAAAGCCTAAATAATCATAACACGGTAAGGAAAGACGACATGCGGTCAAACCGGTGAACAAGGGCCACTAAAAGGGTCAGCTTTAATCAGAGGTTACTGGTCTATCATAGAAAATAAATTTGTGCTAGGGAGTTGCCGTTGTTGGAGATGTCGGATAGCTCAGGTACATTCTCAATATCTGTACCTGAAATTTGCAATGGTTTGCTTTCATTGTATATGTAATGGGGGAATGTCCACCTGGCTTACGGATCGAGGAACGGCAGTTCATGTCATGCATACTTATACATCATTAAAGCTGAAAAAAGATGTCAAATGATACTGGCTGTAGATTAGACGTTAAATTCCAGTGAATAAATGTTTGGATCGGCTTCATGCGCATAATTTATTAATTATGAAATTGCATACTGCATTTTCATTTATTTTCGTCGGGCTCAACGGCTATTTCGTGGGGACAAAAAATCGTGGATTTAATTTTTGAAAAGAAGTGCCTTATCTCTGCATTATAATTCGTGGGGATTTGATTTCATGGGTGAGCCAGTCAAACCAGTGTTAGCGGTCATCTCCGAATAAAGGACAAAATGTGAAGAAAGGCCACTCTCTTTGCAACTTAACAAAATGACATCCGAATAAAGGCCAGTTGCCAAGGTCTTATTTTGTCTTTCCAAGGGTAGCCTTTGTTCACAGGTTTGACTGTAATTTCACTTTTTGTTGTTACGCCTCAAGAAGTTTTGATATCATTTTATTTTCTTTCACTGTTTTTGCTATTTTTGGTTTAAGATAGATTTTTCAATACTAGTAGTATCTTATTATCTTTACAGGGATGTCTGGATAAACTGTGGAAAGAACTGTTGGAACAAAACGACGCGTACAGTATAATTGCCCTTGTTTTGCTGTTGTTTCTACAGGTAACAATTTTTACTGCAAACTTATCTGTTATTGGTTGACATTTTCCAGATTAAATAAGATAAATCACAAAATGAGTTACTAAATTTTTTAATACAACCTCTGAAAGAATATACAAAATATACATACAGTACAACCTCTACCAGAGTGGCCCTCTCTTGAGCAACATCCTCATTGCAACAACATATTTTTGTACTCCCAAAGGGTTTTGTTTTGTAGAGGTTACACTGTACTACCTATGTATAATAGTAATATAGAAATACAAGTCTATTAGCCTTGAGGTCCACGAGAACAACTTATTAACAAACATGTAATGTACATAAATAAAATGAAATGTAACGGAGAAGTTGCATGATAAAATAATGCAAAACTAACAACATTACATTTGTATTCTTGACATTAATAATAATCGATATGGATTTTCCATCAAAGAATGGCCGTGTCCAAATGTCAAACAACTGACATATTTCATCTGCTTCAATGTCAGTCATATTGTTCTCATTTCTACAATTGTGCAGTATACTGATATTGTTTTGTACAATATACAATACATCTAGGGCAACAATAATTTATTGTTAATTACTTTAATTTATTAAATTTTATTTCGAAATCATGCTTTCTTCCTAAACTGAGGTTACATTTCATTTCGTTGGTATCCAATTTCGTGGATTTGCCATAATCTGTAATTTCGTAGCTACGTATGAATTCGCGAATTTTCAAATTTCAGATAATGCATTATGGATACATTCGAACTTAAAGTACTTGAATTTGTGAATGAGTTCACGAATTAACTCCATACAATTAATTGTACCTCGGAAATTCATGATACTACAGTACTTAATTAGCATCTATTTTATTTTACAGGTCATGCTCATTGTGTTTGCATTGCTATTATACTGCAAAGATGACCAGAAAAAGACACACCCAAAACAGCAACGGCGACCAAATAACCAATGGTAGAGTCACGTACAATGGTCTGTCTGAATTGAATTAAGGCGGTTTAGATCATGAACCTTATTAATAAATTGGTTAAAAACAAGGACTAAAATTGTGTTGTAGAATGTGACAGTTTTGTTGCTCATTTAGTACGACCCCATGTTCTATACGCTTTAACTGGGAACATTGTATTGGGACTGAATACATCAGCTATGGTTTTAAATACGATGTGTCTATTCTTGACGAGACTGTATTCTGAAATTTCTAAACATTATACGCAGTCCAGCCTGTGTTTCCGGTCATTTATAATTCATTGCTTTCTGAAGATTTTTGGTACAATAGTCAGCAATAATGTTGTATTGTATAAGTGTACAACATCAATACTGACTATTGTATCCAATAAGATACGCTTCTTTATTGTTTCTCATCTTGTTGCTATGTTGTATCAAATATAGAACCATGTACACATGTTTTTCATTGCGAATTGTTTGCGGCAGTCCCGCACTAGAGAGGTTGTACTGTATTTTTAATACACCTATATACATTTTTTATCATGTACAGCCATAATCATCGTCATTCTTGTTTGTTGAAACTATACAAAATCAAAATAATCAAGCTCGTTTGGACATATCTATGCTATTTTACGCAATTGTTTACAGGTCAAAGACATAAATTACTAATAGTGCAGTTTTCAGGCAAACTATTGAATAAAATTTGGAATCTGAGAGCGTTTGAAACATTGTGACATAATACCTATTCGACATAAAACAAAAAAGACCAAAGCACATGGATTTTATCCGATATTACTGTAATCTCGCCAAACGGAACTGCTCGGTGTTTGTGCATATTTCTAAGTTACGAAAATGCCCGAGTAATTACGAGTGTCATCTCGCGTGACTACTCAAACGACACCAATCTGGTGTGCGTTACACTCTGCATTCTGACTACTGGTTTAAGATGGTTTAAGATAACGCGTCTTTTGTACATGAGCCACATTTCAATTGTTTGCTTTAAGATCTTTATTGATGTTTTACAAATCTTTTTATCAGTGTAATGACAATGGGGTTTATATATCGTTGAACGATTTATCTATAAAAATACTTTAAATAGCGAGACAAGTTACAAGTAACGTAATTATATATTCAAACAATCTGGACCGTTCCTTGTTTTTAAAATTCCCCATCTTGAGGCCTGTTACAAAGAATTTATGTGTTTGCGTTCTAACAAAAAACATTTGAGTGTTTCGATTGCATTTAACAGAAAGTCAGTTAAATACAGTAAGGTAGTCAACCAAACAGTTTTTAAGGATTCTTTACCGAGATCAACCTTGTCCTCCAAACGGAACTACCAACTTCTCTTCGCGGATGACGTGCGCTAGAGGACAAAACAGTTTGTCATGAACAGTATGAGCCGAACCCAGAGCTGAAGAAGCCGGGATGAGCAGGCGCTGTTTGGTTCAATATAAAGTCAGACAAACTGACTGATAGTGTCCAAGATAGACTTGAACATTGGTTATGAGTGTCTATGTTAGTAATAAACTTTTGAGTTTGACCTTTGTACATTGAACATGTAGGCCTAGCAATTCTACATTCACGATGTTTTGTGACAGTGAACCACCATAATGACAAAGAACAATGCACGTTTTTGTTGTCAAAACGTTTTTTAATGCAACTATGGCGGAGAGCTCTGAACGTCTCTAATACTAATTACCAGGTTTATGATGTATTAGTACCAAACTGGTTCACAGAAACACAAGACACAGAAGAAGAATATTAATGCAAACTGCAGTCACACCTTACAAACCTTACCAATCCGGAATCCTCTCTAAATCGAACAAGTCAGCTGGTTCCAATATTTGTATCATGTATTTAGTAGAAAAAAAACTTTGTTATCAGAAACTTTCCTTATCCGAAAACCTCTCTAGTACGAACATTTTTGTTGTCAGTCAAGACAAGTTCGGATTAGAAAGGTTCTAATGTATGTGTATCAACTACTAGTAGTCAATCTAATGTCATCAAACTGGTGCGAGTATATGATAAAATATATGTCAGTTACAATAATGGAAAGTAAACGAGTTCCCTAAAGAATGGCCATGTCAGAAATTTCTGCACTTATAATTATTTTCGCACTTCTTCTAATTTCCAACAACGCCCTGAGCCATCCCAGTAGAAAGGGCCACACACACATGAAGGGGGCGAGCGCAAGAGGGGCCTATCTCTGTCTTTGTCAAAATGGAGCTTATCTCTTATTAAAATCACCCCATCAGAAAAGTAATTATTATGTTTGTTTAAGACCCGTAGATATGTTTTATCATGACCAGGGTATCTAATTCTAGTTACGTAAATATCCACATTAAACGTCTTGTCAGATAACAAACAGTCTCGATTTTTGTTTAACGAAACGATAGCGGCTTACAACTGTTAGAATAAGACATAAGACAAATTAGGGTCCTGATCAATAAATTGATGTTCCTATACAAACACTGATAAACAAAATACCTATTCAAGTATACACTTCGTGTTTTCTCCTATAGCTAACAGGGTGGAGAATGAATGCAACCTTAGAAATAAATTGTTACTACAAAACAAGATTTTTTAATTCTCAAATGTTTTGACCGTCTAAAGTATTGTTGAGTGCACCAAACACACATTTTTTTGTCACGGAACAAGTCTTTTAGAGCTAAAAATGAATGAAAGTGCCATATTTGATAGTAATCTACGAATTGTAACTCACGTTTGATTACCTACTGTCTCTTCGAAATCATCGATATACAAGACAATTAAGGAAGCTAAATTTAAATATTGAAAGCAGTGAAAATTAAAATCTATTATAACAGTGTGTGTGATAGGCAGAAAAAAAAAACATCATGGGACTTATTTCAAAGCATGGGACAAAATTCGTGATTTTGATCAACACATTGTTTGGGGTAAGTCACTTTTCAACATTGACATTGCTTAAGCTGTTAAAACTGAAATTTCAAATTTACATCAGTGTGTACAATGACGCTTCAATCAGTCATCGCATGCTATTTAAAAAAATGTCTGTAAATAAACTGATGACATTATGAAAGTGTTTGCAGTATTGGGAATATCTTGATCAGAACATATAGCCAGACACAGTGGTCGTGGTAAACCAATGTATATTGCTAAATGTTATTAAAAAATTGTGAAATGCTATTTACTGAATAAGCCAAGCTGTCCACGATATGAATTCTAAGTTATCTTTTACAATAATGTTTGGGTTGTTATATCTCGCCGGCAACAAATCATTTGCATGAGTTATTTTACGTACAATGTGGTGTGTTGTACAACAAACATTTCTACGTATATCTAAGTAATATTGTTAATATGGAAATTTCGGGTATCACAAATACTTCCTATGTATTTATAGATGATTGGTCTCTTTTTTCTAATTGCTGGAGGATTTGTGAAGTTTGCACCAGAGTACGTCGATAAATATGGCGGGAAGTTGATTGACACCATGAAAGATCGGATGCCACAGGAAATCAGCAAACATGTTGAGGTTGAATCTTCCCCCTTTCTCTCTCCCTCCCCCTCTCCCTCCCTCGCCATCTTTATCTATCTATCCATCTATCCATCCATCTCCCTCCCTCCCTGTCTCCCTGTCTCCCTCCCTGCCTCCCTCCCTCTCCATCTCTCTATTTCCCTTCCTCTTTTAGCCTTATTTGTTACTAGTTCTTCTATCAAATCGCAAGCGATAACTTCCCTATTCCATACCCTTTGGAACCCCATTGCAACTCATTTAAACCCTTAAGAAACTCTTTTATTTCCTGTATCAAAGGTTTTGTGTTAGACTGAAATTTGCCGTATTTAATAAAATTAAAAATTCGTACTGTCAGAAAAGAAAGACTTAAAACGTGTGCCTAGTACGGGTGTAGTATACAAAATATGTTGTCATACATAAAAAACAAAGAGGTTCAGATTTTCAAACACCTAACACTTTGACGGTCACTACAAAGGAGTGTTACGTTATTCTAGGAATGGTGCGGAATTTAATTCAATTTATACATTCAAATATCTTAAATTGTTTTACATCATGATTTACAGGACTTCAAAATTTCTGAGTTCGTGGGTGAAGCTGCTACAGGGTTCCTTCTTATTGGTGGAGTTCTTATTGCGATTGTGATGTGGGCATATTTGGGTACTTGCTGTCATTCAAAATGGATGCTAATAGTGGTAAATATTTACTTTATTAGAACTTATCGCCAAAAAAGGATTTCTAATTCATTTTCGGTTCATTTTTAAGATAATTTTTTAAAGTTCGCGGGCGCGGTCCAGTGGTTAGTGCGGGATCCAGGTTTGACCATAATGATGATTTTCCTCCACAAGAAAAGTTGTCTGTTCTGGTGGAAGGTTAAGTTAGTACTGGACAGAATATATTCCAAGAACAGTGTGTAAGTAAACCACCCGTCGTATACAACCGAAAATGTGTTGGAAAATGGCGTTAAACCCAAATAAATAAATAAATAAATAAAAGTTCGCGCATTTCAATAGAATCGACGGTGTTACGAGGTGGTCTTTCAGTTCATGAAAATCCCAGTGCTTGCTTAAATGTTAGGACGTACCTTGTTTAACAAATTTGAATATACAATGTAGTCCAAATGTTTTTTCGCGGATTTATAATGAACTATGACCTTGTCATGTTTCCTACAGTCTGAACAGACTGGGGAGAATGTTGCCGGTAGAGACTAGAGAGACAGATAACAGAGTTTGCTAACCCGGATACCAGTACCTACCTGACAAGAAAATATCACAAAATCTCATTTACTTACAAACAGTGCAAATTTCAGAAGCAAACAAATCAGTTGAATCTTTAAGAAAAACGCACGAATTACTGCTCGATTTAGCCTATTTAAGAACGTGTGTGATATGATTGATAGATTTGTTGCAGTGTCTAACTGCATGACTAAATAAAAAATATACCTTTTATATAACAAAATATCACGATTTGTTTACTGGCAGTATGCTGCGTTGTTGACTATAATAATCTTGGCCGAAGTAGCAGTCATTGTGTTGTTTACCACGAATAGGACAATCGTAAGTATCATGTTGATGTGTTGTTATTTATATCAGAGAGGTTCATATACCACAGTGATTAGACAGACTATAAAAATAATATTTATGAAAGGTAGATAGGTCACAAAACCTTTTTATTCGAAATGTACCTTCCGTACAATAAAGGTACGATTCGTCCACAATTATGTTCGTACTTAAGAGTTGGCTTTGGGAAGTTTAAGGATAGAAGTAAAAAGTAGGGTCGGTATAGGTTACCGGAAACATGTCTTTTTTATCCTGGTCTTACAAAACGTTTGATTCGAAAAACATTTGTTCGGATGAAACTTACTATAATGTGTAGTATGTGTATAGAATTGATATTTGATATTTGTTAACCTGGTTTCGTGTAAATGTGATTGGTATATCTTTTAATCAGGTAACATTTAATAAAGTACAAATGTATACAAAGGCCTGAATAATTTATGTTAATAAATGTGTAATTAATACTAATTATATTAAGTTGTTTACGAATTAATAGGATTTTATTAAGAAATAACTTTAATTCAAGTGATATTGTACTTCATTCGGGCTTTGGGTGTACATCAGACATATTTGTCGTATTTCATTCTCATAATTATAAACCAGCATCGTAGCCACGCCGAGGCACGCTATCTACAAAGCAATAAAATATATAAATAAATGCCCCCCCCCCCCGCCCCCGGAGTGATCATTGACCTCCTTGGAGTGTCTCAGCTTAAATGTGTTTCTGACTAAGTCACTGTACAGTCAGATGATACGACTGCATTGCGGCTTAATCATGTGTTGCTGAGTTGCTTTTTGGTGAAGATTTTTTATGTGTAGTATTTTGTTAAAGTATAGGTGTGTTTTGTACGAGTGTTTTAGAAATTCTTTGCTTATCTGTATCTATAAGATATCTTGATTATGTGGCACTCCCGGATTTCTGTTTCGCTTGCTGCCTTTGATAATTTGTTTGTTACATTTCTTTGAGTCCGATATTGATAGCATACTTCGTAAGATAAAACTGATTGCATGAAAAAATGCCCTGTCATTCATAATACATGTACATGTATTTCAACCAATGAAGGTTGTTTTTTTTTTGTTATGTTTTCGCAACTACTGCAATCATTGTATAAAGATTTTGCCCAAAATTGTTACGAATAGAACACAAATAACATTATATTGTGGTGTCAATAAATCTACGTCTCTTACGTTTAAACGATATGATTTAATTCGAGGTGTCAGTTTTCAAACTTCCAACAACGATATCTTTTCAAACCAGGAGTTAAAACGTCACGATTTGAACTTATGACGAAGATACTGAAATCTGATTAGATTTCTTATAAGGATTAAACTAGGATGTAGTAAATGTTGATATATTTGGCAATATTTGCACGAGGGATTTGTGTAATCTACAAGAATATCAGTATTCGATATTTGAGGTTTATTTAATGAGACAAAAGGTCAAAGAATACCACAGAACCACCGATATAACGTCTGTGTATTGACCCAATCAGGAGATAATTAGTCTCCCTCGGTGCAATTAAATCAATAATAGGGCCATGATGAAGGGGACCATGTGTCGTGGAGTTTTCATATAGAAATTTAAAAATTTAGAATTTAATATTGAGCCCAACTCAATATATAGACCTTCTGAGGGGTCCTTATTGATCATGTTTATTTTATGTTTATGATTTATTAGCATCGTTTCGAAGCAGTACAAGATCTGTAGAGCAACAACCTGTGGGATCTGCAAATATTGGCCGATGTTTAGAGGTTGTTGCTCTACATATGTTAAATTTATAGTAAATATAAGCTAAGGGAAATTTTGAAGGTGTTGTTATAGAGAGGTTGTTGCTCTACAGAGGGCCGCTCTGGAGAGGTTGTACTGTATTTTGAATGTTATTTTTTACATTTAGTATATACATATACGTTAGTGAAAGTCAGCCTTGAACATTATAATTATATGGCAACATTTCTATTATCTAGATTGATGATAAACTCAAAAAGCCCTTGCAAGAATCATTGAGAGACTATTACGAGGGAAGCACGTCTGGCAGCGCCATTTCCTTAGCATGGAATGCTCTAATGGGACTGGTAATAATTTTACATATTAACTCATGGAACAAATCCGGGAATAGTCTGGAGCTCAATGGGTTTGTGGTTTGGGTCTCAGACTAGTAATCACTAGACCCTGTCTGCTGTAAGTTCGAATCTTGCCAAGGACGACAGAAATGTTACAGTTGAGGAAACTGTCCAGTTATAGCTTACGGAAAGTCGATGATTCTATCCAGGTATACACCTGTGGTTATAGCTGGAAACATTACTTTGATTGTTGCTACGATGTTAAAACACAGTGAAAAAGATCTGAAAATAGTGAAGTATAAAACATTCATGCGTATATTTTGTTGCTACGATATTTTATCAATTCATGAAAATGCATAGTTAAATCATCTTGTACTTTGTGAGCACCCGGGTTGTGCATTATACTAGTATTTACATGCAGGTTCTAACTAAGAGTTGGCAAGTCCTGTCTTATTAATGCGGTTGGTGTTGCGGAACTATTCCCTTAAAGTTACATTTCCATCAAACTTTTTTTCCTACAGTTAAATTGTTGTGGCGTGGATGGGCCGAACGATTTTAAAACCGCAAAATCATGGAATAAGACAAACGAGATGCCAAACGTAACTCCAACATCATTGATTAACAACATAGAAACACCACTGATTTGTTTGAAAGACAAGGAAAATGGAATGAATGCGTTGGTTAATTCTGCAACAGTCACGGACGACATGTATATCCAGGTAAAGTAATTATGGAAAAAATAGTTTATAGTCAAACTTTTGCTAATGATTACCTTGCATTAGCAGTCACCTGTCATTAACGGTCATTTTGAACTCATTTACCGACAATATACATGTACCATCTTTAAATAACTGCAATAACCGGTCATCTTTTTCATGCGACCAGCGGTCAGTTAACCGCCACTACGCATATATCTTTTTTCTATTCCATACGCGGTCATAACAAAACAAGTCTAAATAGGTTGTGAATTCCTATTCAATTGATTCAACCGAAATTCCTGATTGATATCGCACCGTTCCTGATGACAAATAAACATACCCAACTTTGGCGGACATGCTGATAATATTTTTAAATAAATAAGAGCAGGACTAGAAATACAATCTTCACTCTCTCTTGGGCGGCTCTGGATTGACCATAGATGTCGCATGGGTCGTTAAAAACATATAAGTATGTAACTAAAATGTTTCTGAAAACATCATGAAAATCTTATTATTTTTTTACAGACGGGTTGCTATGAAGCAATATGGAACATCGTAGCCGACAATCAGACAATAGCAATCGGTGCACTTGCTGCAGCAGGAGCACTTCAGGTATCACGTGATCAAACATTGGCATTAACATAAAGAGAACATAAAGAAAATAACAACGTACAGAGTACAAGTAGTAAAAAAATTGTAATTGTAAAATAATTGTAGATTTATCAAAATGTGGCCTTTATTGACAAATGACCTTTTTCTGCAATTTGTTCTGATTAATTAATGCCGGTATTTAAAAGAATGGTTTTCATGCTCAGAGTGAGGTGGATGTATCACAGGATTGACTGTACTTGTTTGGATGGACGTAATGGCTCAGTTCATCCAGTTATTTGAAGTTTTAAATAAAATTTTCTGTCAATCATTTTTATAATTTGTATTAGCGCCCATGTGGTATTTACACAATATACTTGAATTTTTATTTCAGGCTATCCTGTGGATACTGACTGTGTGTATTGTTCATGAAATGGGAGGCAAAAATAAAAACAAAGTTGGTCCATCATAAAACCCTATGGACATGTCCTAACAGAACAGAACATTTATTGCTTAACAGAACAGAACAGAACAGAATCTTTATTGCTTAACATAACAGAACAGAATATTTATTGCTTAACAGAACAGAACAAAACAGAATATTTATTGCTTAAAAGAACAGAACAGAACATGTGTATTGCTTAACAGAACAGAACAGAATATGTATTACTTAACAGAACAGAACAGAATATGCATTGCTTAAAAGAACAGAATATGTATTGCTAAACAGGACAGAATATGTATTGCTTAACAGAACAAAACAGAAGATTTATTGCTTAACAGAACAGAACAAAACAGAATATTTATTAATTAATAGAACAGAACAGAACATAATGTTTATTGGATTTGTACATAAGTACATGTTCATCATCTGCATATACACTGCTCAACTTTATAACCGGTCAATATGGTATATACTGAATTTATTTTTGTAAGCAGAACTATCACGTTGTTAATGTTGATACGCTCGTATACAAATGAAACGTCAGAGACAGACTAATTTTTAAAATATGTAAAGATAAATTACATGTATCTATATTGACAATACGAGGATCTCATAAGACATTGTAATTCCTTGTATAATTTACAATGTACATGGACGTGTATTTTTTAACCTGTTTGTTTCTTTAAAATGTAGTGTATTAACATGCAAGGATGCTTTTGTAGAATATTTCACAAGTCCGACTATGCTTTTATCTTAAATTTCTACTATATACATTATAAAACAAGGATTACGCAATCAAATAAATTTTAAGATGTAATTAAGTGTTGAGCAAAATAAGATTTTCAGTACAATCTCTCTAGAGCGGCTCACTCTTAAGCAACAACCTCTCTTCAACAGCAACATGATTTTCCCACTGCACGATTTAACTATTAATTCAAGCTCTCTAGTTAGAGCAACTACCTCTCAACAACAACATAAGTTTGCTACTTACAAAGGGTGTTGCTTTGGAGAGATTGCACTGTACTTTCATATGATCAAGGTAAGGAAAATCTCGCTGAAGTAGATCACGTTCACATCACAAGTCTAATTGTATAATTTGACGACAATCAACCATATTCTACAATCGAGACAGTTCACTATATACATGTATATGCTGTGTGTATACCGAGACCCTTCTCATCGACATGTTGTTAAAGCAATATCAAGAAAACATGAAATCTGTTTTCAATTGCATGTGATTACAATATCCACTAAATAACTTAACTAACAATATCATGTAGACTATACAATAAACGGTTAATGAGGCTGTATTAAGAACGACTATATTTTAACAAAACAAGACATGTGTATTTGTAATTCATAAACAGCACAACACGATTCATACAATAATATTTTAGTAAAGTGTTTATCCAACAAGGGACGTTCCTGAACTTGCGCCATGTTCCGTACACAGCCAATGGAAAGGTTCACACGTGCCGTCATTACATTTCTCCCAGCCGTCATTGCACACTTGATTCCCATCTGTAAAATTACAAACGTACATCAGGAATGTTTAATCCTACCCATCAAAAGTGCAAGCTTGCACTACAAGCAAAACCAACATTATTAAGCTAGAATATATCTAACTGAGAACCACGTGTCTCAAGTAAGTTTATGGTTATATTCTCCACATGTGAAGAAGTTGTCAGTTCTTTGTGGGTGGTAAGTTAGTACTGGTAAAACGGGAGACTGGTCAAGTGAATCAGCCGCCGTATGCAACTAAAACAAGAGTGCCAGGTCACAAGATATGCCCGCCAACGGCCATAGCTCAGAAGTGCATGTGCCGATTGGGCTGGTTACCAATACTGACCGAGATCTCATGGCCATAAACATTTCCATCAA
The DNA here is from genome assembly GCA_964023205.1 of Lutraria lutraria. Classification (NCBI taxonomy): domain Eukaryota; kingdom Metazoa; phylum Mollusca; class Bivalvia; order Venerida; family Mactridae; genus Lutraria; species Lutraria lutraria. The sequence goes on along the minus strand of OZ026843.1, from coordinate 13,923,851 downwards.
GTTTGGTGAGGGTCCTATTAAAACTGTTTGAATTAGAGAGCGGACACCGTAGTGGACGCCGCCCACCCGCCCGCCGTGGGTGTTCCCATAATACGACCCGTTTTTCAAACGGGCATATAAAAATGTTGAAAACAGCACTAAACCCAGATTAATTCAAATACGTATGAATTAGATAATATCTGAATATCATGAAAATGTATCATTTTACACTGCCCTTCAAGAATGTAGTGCCTTCATTGTATCTAATATTAAGCCAAAGTTCCGATGAAATATCTTGCTTCCATAGGAACAGTCATAACAGCTGAGAACTTTAATCCCAATTCAAAAAAGGCAACAGTACATACTAGTAGCATAACAAGCATTTACAATCCATATTGGTGAAAATTGTGTTTATAAAATGCGTAAGAGGTTACATTCTCATTGAAAATGGGGTAATAGCTAGGGGGCTTTTTCATAGTTCTTGAAAGCGTGCAGAAAGGTAAAAGAGATAAATTGGATGTACCGTTCCTCGAGCCTAATGAAAAGTCTAGAGTCGCGGAAAAAAATTAGGGTAGGTCGGGTAACCAGAGACAAACATTTCATTACGTCTTACGAATGTATCAACAATAGAATACTGATTTACAAAACTCACTGGTGTCAGTTACACTAGCTCTGGTAGTTGTGCTGGTTGACATTATCGATGTCGTGGTTGAAGTAGACATTGATTCTGAAGATGAAGCTGATACTTTAGGTCAAGTTGTAATAGGTTGTATGCCGGTTTTAGCAGGCATGTAAATGTAGTTGAAGAAGTCTATATGCATGTATTTGTATCTATGTTGTTAATGTGTTAGCGACTAGACGACTGTAACCGATATAATCAACGAATCGTAGTTGAATGAGTTTGATACATTTATTCAAAATCAATCATAATCCGAAATTACATGTCTTTTCATCATCATAAACTCAATTATATTGTAGTAAGACTGGGTGTTAAATAGTATTGATTTATACTAAACTTGAACCATACAAACCGAAAGTAGCAGATACAGTTGTCATTCCAACGGTGTTGTTGCTAGGACTTTCTGTTGTTACGCTCATCGTCGGGTCTAGGGTAGGAAATAAAAAGCATAAAACAATACGGCTGTAAAATCGTAACTGTATGAGTTTCATATATTTATTCAAAACATTTTTATCGTATGTGTCAAAGGAAATCCGAAATTCCATATATTATTTTCTTTATATAAACTCAATTACAATGTAGTAATATAGAGTTTGAAACAGTATTGCTTTATATTAAACTTGAACCATACAAACCAGAAGAAGATGATACAGTTGTCATTCCATTTGTTGCCATCGAGACGGTGTTGCTGGTGGGACTTCCTGTTGTTACGCTCATTGTTGGGTCTAGGGTAGGAAATGTTCCAGTTGCTAATCCTAAGAAGGGTCAAACAATACGATTTAAGCCTCGAGTTGTCTGATCGTGTTTAAAATAGAATTTCGAGGGGTTGTTTAGAAAGTCGTGTTTAAAGGGGCATCAACAAAAAAGCACGTCTTAAGCATTTAGATTTAGTTTAAACATATTTATTCCCAGTCATCCAACATTCACAAGTACATGATAAAACAAAACATATATATATTATATAAGGAAAGGATTAGTTCGAAAGACAAAGTCTTATAGATTCTTCTCATTGGGTGGAAAGTTATAAATTTACATAGAGCTTGCTCTAATGTGATGAAGACATTAACATAGGAATAAACAAGGCAAACATACAAACAAACAATATGATGAGTGTGAGTTCAAAAATGTATATGAGATTTTGCACTTATAGAAAAGAATTCAATCTACCGTCATGATCCTGATCAGAATACATGTAGATATATTTTAGTTAGGTCAATATATGTTACATGGTGACATACATAAAAGAAAATATTTTTTTTTTGAAATACATGTATATTATTTAGAAATACACAACAGTACTAGGGTTAATGCCAGAAGAGAAAAATTTTTTCCATTGTGTACCCCGTAACTCTGACAATGATTATAATTCAATAGATGGAGCTTATCTTATAGAATTCGTCCAAGAACTACTGGATGATTATCCCACATATAATGACATTGTACTATCTTCAGTAACATCAGACATAAGGTAAGCAATCTTCATATTACCTGTCTCAGCACAATTAGATTCGAATGGTTCACATGTGCCATCTTCACAAACAATAAACCCACTCGGACATTGGCCACTATTTGACGTGACTGGAGCGGAGGCAGCTGAAATATTTGAAAGAAATAGACCAATCGCCTACAAACATCATTCTGATATAGCTTGTTTTAGGTTACATGCTCATTAAAAATTGGATTGGTAGATCGGGGATTTTTTTTTGTTTCCTGAAAGCCTGCGGAAAGGTAAAAAAGTGAGAATGTGGATGAATCGTTCTTTGTGTCTAATTAAAAGCCCAGGTTCGCGGGGAAAATTACGGAAGGTTGGGTAACCAGGAAAAAACTAATGCTACTTTTATAATTTTAAAAGTCAAAAAGATTCCACATAAATATCGTTGAAAGATTCCAAAGTTACTTGTGGTTGTTGTTGGTGAAGACGTCGACGTAACGCTGTCAGTTGTAGGAGCCGTTGTGAATATATTCTGCATTGTTGTAGCAGATTGAGTACTTTGTGGAGTTCTGGCTGAAATATACAATGAAGCACTGGCTTCATATTTTGTATCGGGTTCAGCTAGTGACCTTCTTGGAATAATCAAATAAATACAAGAATAATGCATCCTTAACAAGTTATTCATTTGGGTTTAACGCCGTTTTGCAATAATTCTTCGGTAATATGCGGCGGCCGATTCACTTGGACGGTACTCTTACATGTATTAACTTACCCTTCCAAAAGAAACCGGCGACCTCTCCACAAATGGAGGCAAATCGACATTATTTGAAGGGTATGACAATCCGCGACCGTGAATCGAACCCGGAACGACAGATTACAAATGCAGAGCAGTTAACCATTGGCACTGGACCACCGCCTTACATCCGTAAACTTGTTTTGCCCAGTATCAGTACTCTAAGTATTCTATGTATTTTCTTAATTCTGCATTTAAAAGATTAATTCTGCATTTAAAAGATTAATTCTGCATTTAAATGATTGTAGTCAACTGTATTCCAATATATTCTGTCAATGTACATGCTTATTGCATTCTTTATACAGTTTTGACTTAGTACATATGAAAAGACTTATTCTATCTTAAATGACATCTGTGCAGATTTCCAAATTCTTCCAATGGCATTCAGATAGTAGGTCGTTGGTGGGTTGCAAACGATAGATAAGCTTTATAATTAGTATTACGATGGTTAAGACTTCTAAAGGTTGGATTGCGTTCTTACTGGTATAATGTGGGGATCCATCATGCTCTGTACAAAGCCAATGGAAAGGTTCACATGTTCCGTCTTTGCATTTTTCCCAGCCGTCATTACACACACCTCCAACAGCCGTTACAACTATAATAAAACTTTTATTGTTATTTAAAATGTTACAGGTTATGCTATTCGACTCCTACATCAAATTTACACATTATGTAAAGTCCACAGTTACTAGTCTAGCATAATTGATCAATACTGGTATGGAACCCAGGAACACCTTTCAGGTTATTTGAATAATGGTAATAAAACCCTAGTAAGAAAATAAACATATTTGATTTTCTGTTCGTCCCAAATGAAATCAAAATGAGGGTCCATTGTGGGGCCTATAAAGATATTTATTATGAACAAGCATTACGATAACGAGACTCTTTCCAACAGTTGGTTTAGCCAGAAAAGTCCTTGACTTGACAACAAACTCCATCACCTTGTCAAAGTGCTTGTATATGTATTGGACCGGTTACAATGTATTGTTATCAACAAAGAAATGCCAAACACGGTAGTTATTATACACAATACTCACTGTTGTTAGTGACAATAGGTTTATTTGTTGTACTGGAGTACATTGCTGCTGTTGAGGTCTGTGTTGTTTGTGCTGTGTTAGCAACAGTCTTTGTTTCTGTTGAAACTGTGAAATACATAGGTAATTATACAGTTTATACATAGATAATAGGATATTTATACAGTTTAAATAGAGTGTGTTATTACTTATTTTAAGACGCATATACATGTATATGTATATGAAAATAATTAAACAAACCGGTAACGGTTGATGCGTCCGTATTATCTTTTGTTGCCATGGAAATGATGTTGCTGGTTGAGCTCTGTGTCGTTGTAGTCATTGTAGGGTCCACAGTTGGAAATGTTATCGTTGCCAACCCTGAAGTAGATCCAAGAATACAATATGAAACGAATGTACATAGTAAACTAAGCGATTTAACATGACGAGAGGAAATCTTAGAGAAGACTGTATACATGTATATGGAAAGCTAACTGGCACAAACACAGAGGACATTACATGTAATTGTTATCATACCATCAGTAAATCAGTAAGCTTCCAAGCTTGTTTTTATTATCTCGGACAATTCAACTAATTCCTTACATGGTGTTGTTGTAATACCAGGTATATTTCACGAAGACAATGTTCAGTGTGGTATCATGTCACACTTTCAGTATGATAGTTACTTAGTATGATATCTGGTCACATGTTTATACAAACTCTTGGTATGGTGGTACCCAGCAACCGTTTTCCGAGTCATTATGCTATGTACATATGTATGTTATTTTACACTATTTTCAAACAGTGCCAATACCTTGGCGGTTACATATACTAACCATTTCAGTATACAAATGTAATTGTGTAAATGTTGCTAAACTCAACCACAAAAAACGAGAGAGCAAGATCTCCGCCTTACCTGTCTCTGCACAATTAGATTCGAACGGTTCACATGTACCATCGTCGCATACAATAAACCCGCTGGGACAGTTTACACTGATGGAGGTAGTTGGTGAAGTGGTTGCTGCATGTATATAAAACAATAAAACTTACTCCTGAGTGAGAACTGACCGGTATATCGATCTAATCGTGATGAAAATACTTGTTTGGTGAGAAAATGAAGCTAAATATGTAAAATATCAAGGATAATTCATTTTTGTATTTTATTGTTTAGTCTCAAACATACAATGAACAAAAAAGCACCTGTACAGTACAACCACTCCAGAGCGGCCCTTCTTTGAGCAAAACTTCCGTTCAACAACAGCATGATTTTCCCACAGCACGATTTCACTATTATTTTAACCTGTCCAATGCAAAAACCTCTCGACAACAGCATATTTTGCTACTCCCAAAGGGTGTTGCTTTGGAGAGGTTGCACTGTATTCAGAAAAGACGAGAAAGGGCGAAAGAAAATATATATCAATTTATATCAATATATAATATATATATTAATGTCTGGATTTCGTAGTATTACAGGAAAATTTAAAAGTAAAGCGTAATTAGCGGGTTATTCTTAATTAAATAATTAGAAATAACATTGATGGACTGAGGGGGTCTTGTTATAACTCACCTTCTGTGACCATATTTGTAAAAGTTGTTGTAGCTGTGTATGCAGTCATGCTTAATGTTGTGTCAGTAACAATTGGTGTATCACTTGATGATGCCGAAGTCGCAGACGTTACCAGTGTTCCATCTGACCAATCAAAGATATATGCAGCATAATAATACTACAGGTGGATATGAGGACGATGATATCTAAGCATAAGAACGTTTTTCAAACATAGCGTTATTTATCTTAGCGTGTAAACAATTAATTCTTGTTAATCACAATTTAGCAATAACATTGATAGTCCGAGTGGTTCGTGTTAAAACTTTAAAGAAAAAAAACACTTAAAAGCATGGCCTAATTGGCGTCTTGCTCGTAAACAAATAGTTAAGGACTATTAATTATAAAGTAATAAATACATTGATAGACTGAGGGGTTCGTATTAAAACTCTAAAGACAAAAAACACTTAAAAGCATGGCGTCTTGCTCGTAAACGAATGGTTCAGGATTATTCTAAAGTAGCAATAACATTGATAGACTATGGAGTTCGTATTAAAACTCACTTTGTGTGACCATATTAGTAACAATCTGTGTAGCTGTGGAATCAGGCATGTTTGATGTTGTTTCAGTAACAATTGGTGTGACTGAAGTACTTGGTGTATCACTAGATAACGGTGAAGACGAAGACGTAATCTGGGTTCGACCTGATCAGAGATATATGCAATACAGTATTCTATAGGTGCTTTTGAGCACGACGATATGTATGCATTTATAAGTGCGTTTCATCTTGAAAACGTGGCGCTATGGTCTTTGGGTGTTAACAAATAATTATGGTTCATTATAAATTAGCAACAGCATTGATAGACTGAGGAGTTCGTGTTAAAACTCTAAAGTAAAAAAGAAAACTTAAAAGCAAGGCCTAATTGGCGTCTCAGAAACAAATAGTTAAGGATTAATTATTAATGATAGACTAAGGAGTTAAAACTCACTTTGTGTAACCATATTAGTAACAATCTGTGTAGCTGTGGAATCAGGCATGCTTGATGTTGTTTCAGTTATAAGCTGTGTGACAGTGGTACTTGGTGTATCACTAGATGATGCTGTAGACGTAGACGTCAATTGGGCACCACCTGATCAGAGATATGTAACATAATAAAGTCTATATATAGGTGCTTATAAGCCTAGCAATGCATATTCGTTAGTGAATGTATCATTTTTAAAAATATACCGATACTTTGTGCATGTGCTTTTCACTGCAATAACAGTTTTATCCGAGAGAGAGACGGTCCATACAATTGAGTGTCGAACATATGATCCACAAAATTATTCACATTGATAAATTGAAAATGATTTAAACAGCTGTTTAGAATGTAGTATTTTACCCTAGAGATGGGCTGCATTTTCGTAAGTTTGTAATGAAGTTAGCATCGGCAATAAATACCATTACCTGAATTTGCACAATCAGTGATAAAAGGCTCACACGAACCATCGTCACATTGAACAAATCCTCCTGAACATGATGCTGATAAAGTTTAAAACACATAATATTATATTTATGAATTGCTGAAATATTCTTACCAAAACCAGTCACCACAGTGTTTAGCAGGTAACATGTAAGCACGTTTTGTTTTGTCAAGGGCGTAAATCAGATAGCACCATCTTATTGGCGTTTTTATGTATAGTCAAATCTGTGATAGCGGCCATCTGCGATTAAAGGCTACTTTTCTAATAAAAACCATTCCATTAAAAATCGTCAATGATTACTTAATAATTAGATCTTAATGGCCTCCAAATAAAAGCCACCTGTCAATAAAGGCCACATTTTGTCTTTGTCAATGATGTCCTTTGTTCACAGGGTTGACTGTAAAGTAAGGCTACTATATTACTGGTTATCGTGCTAGTACATGTAGTTCACAATGTCCGGCGGAATCAAAGACAAAATTCACGGTCGTTAAATCCCTACACAGGACAGGAGGTCCACACCTTAACGAACATCTGGTACGTGAGATGCCTTAAATTTTAATAATAGAATATCAGTATTATTCTAGCATGAAGAATGTTCGCATACTTCTCATAAGTATAAAGCAGCCATACCTTGTAGTGAAGCACACGTTATAAGACTAAGTATGATACAAACGACATACAAGGAATCTGCAAGGAAAGGAATAATATAAGTCTTCAAATAAGAGTAGCATAAATATTGGAAGTTTTGCAGAAAAGTATGATAGCTTCTTTCAAATGAAATTCTATGTGGGTCACCCTGCTTAAATCATTAATTAGTACGCACATTTTTATTGCTACAGTAATATGACAGCAGCAAAACTGATTTAATGCATAAAACCATCGTTCATGTGTATTTATACAATGTGCATGTACGCCTATAAAAACATATAAGATCATTCATGTGACTGACAGGCAAGTTTCGAACTTTCAGAGCTACCAGGTACCCAGTCATCTGCTTACTGTATTGAGAGCCTATGTATGGGTGTCTGTGAGATATTGCATGTATTTTTGAAATACTTGTAACTACAGAAAAATACATATACATGTAGGTAAAGTCTAAAAATATTTATTGACAATAAAGCAATTAAGCACTTCGTAAAACTTCAACATTCAGTGAATAAAATAATCCCTCCCAATATGAAATAACTACGGATCTAGGAGAATTGACCTGATTGAACCTGATAAAGGTACTGTGCACAGCAAACAACAATTTGTGATACGTACATTTAGGAAACATCTTACTTCTAATCATGTCTAAGCACAGTTAAAAATACATACAAAACATTAACCGTGAATATACAATAATTGAAAGTTTGAAAAGTTGAAATTATGAGTTGAAATTATGTGTCAAAGATAAGAATTCTGTGTTATAGTATTGTGTGATATATGATAAGGACTACACATAATGCCACTGTTTGAGTGGGGTGAAGAATTATGGCACACAAATATAATTATAGTGTGTGTAATTATGACAAAAAGTGACTAAGGAAGCTAATGTTTACTTATATCCCAGTCCCATCAACCGCAACAGTGGTCGTGTGGTTAGGGTGTCCGCCTTAGGAACGGGAGATCGAATTAATTTAAGGTTCCAACTCCAGTAGAGACTTCGTTAGAACTATTGCGGTAGGTTGGTGAGCCGCCAGCTAGTTAAAAATGGTTACCGTAGGCCATTCTCAGCCAGGCACCAGGCAAAAAGAGAAGGGATTAGGGAGGTACTGTGCGAACAAAAGATTGGTGTCTCATAAGCCAAATTGGCTGGTCCCTTTCAACAGAGATGACACTATAATAAACAAAACATTTACCGGCCTTCATACGGCCCAGTCCCATCAAGCTAGTTCATTTCACGTCATGTACTTTTTAAAAAAAAATATGTCAAAGGATTTCTCTATTTCGGTTAGGTTTATGGTGTTTCTTCTTGCCCACCAGTACACTTTAAACACAATTCTCTAAGTGGTAGCTATATCTAGGTATATGGTTGACTTACACGACTAACTACAATAGCACTTGTTTACATTCGTTAAATTTTGTTCATATGTTTGTTTGTCAAAGCAAAACTTATTCAGTCTGAAGGAGACACCGGCTGTATTTGTTCTAATTGTGAGAACAGTGTTCTATTTCGTACGTCGTGTGTTCTTGATTTATTCCGGGTAATGCATTCCGTAAACTGTATTTTATCCTGTCTGACTGATAGTATGAGTAGTCCCCCTTTTTCATATTACGCCATTTGTTTTATTGTTTTTCGGCATAGTACATAGAGTATTGAAATTCTTATAAAAAGTCGTTTTCTAGATTTAAGCGCTTCCTTTTGTTCATTTGGTGAGTTTATATTATGTATTAATCAAATTGTTTTCGTAATATTCTGCCAATGAAGTCTATCATTTTATAAATAATTCAATATAATAACTTATTCATTTTTATTTTTGTCTTGGACATAATTAGTATTTCAAACTATTTAGCTTAAACACTGTTAAAGCTGTTTCAGGCCAAGTTGTGGTAGTTTTTTCATCATTATAGTTTGTTGCATTTCTCGGTTTTCCGACTTTTAGTTATGCTTCATGCATACATTGGACTTAAGACATCAAAAATTTTAAAATGTTACATTCCCTTGGGTCAGCCCACCGCCCCCTTGGGCGGGCAAAATATTGACAGGTGAATTACATTGCAAAATCGCTATATTCTCATACTTTGCTCATTTCACAGATTTATTCAAAATGGAACATGAAGATATACCCATGCAGAACAACATTCATAGATCTTTCAGAGAGAAGAATACTTTCAATAATAGTAGAAATTCAAATTTAGGAGTGAACATGCAAGAGGTTCAACTAAACCATCAACATACTGCTGCCAGTTCTGGTTCTGTAGCATTGCAACATCAATTAAAAGGAGCAAATGGAGTCATAGAAAATTCAGTAGCAATTTCAGACAATAATGGACAATTGATGATGACTAAAGATTACCCACTAACTTCAGTCCACCTTGAGAACAGCCTCTCTGTAAAGACAAAATATGTGACAATGAGTATTGACAGCTCCATTCTTGATCAGTCATGTCTGGAAGAAAACATAGGAGAACCGACCATGATGGACAATAATCTTTTATCAAATAAAATTAACACAGGCGGTAATAATCTTCAGTCAAAGGATTTATCAAATAAGATAAAATCATCTTATACCACTCATGCTTGTGGTGAGTTTTTAGCAGAAGATGAGAATACAAAAGAATCATTTATATGTGGAGTGTGTAACGTTGTATTTATATCTGTTTGTCAACTCCATAACCATCTAAAAATTAAACACTCTCCTAAAAAGTACACATTTTATCTGACATTGGGAACAGCATACCCAGATCTAGAACAAGAATGCAGATACACACAAACTGACTTAAGAGATTTAATACATGACAAGGAAGTGTTTGATGTAGAAACAGACAACAATGAAAATAGCATTGAAATAGAGAGTTTTTCTGATGCTTTATCATGTGACAATAAATCAAGTGTAGATTGTATTGACAAGTTTAATAATTTAGGAACAACATATATTTCACTGAATACAGATAAAGATGACTTGGAGCTATGTACAAAGTCAGGAGAAAAATGTCATAGTAAAAGAGATCTGGAAGAAGAACTTAATGAAACTGAAGGCAAGGAGGATTTGAAACAAGATGTAACTGTAGTCACTGACAAATTCAAGTGTTCCAAGAGATCCAAAAAACACTGTAATAATTATGTTTTAGTGAATTCAAAAAAGAATCCAAATGAAGCTGAAGATAACACTGTTTTTAAGCAGAATGTTGCTACAGCTAGTGAAATATTTAGAAATAAGAAGGAAGATCTCTCTAGTAATTCTGGTAATGAGAATTTAGAATTTGATTCAGATGTTCCAAGCGATGTTTCTTCTTATCAACAAACTTCTAAAGATAAGGACACTGATTTATGCAGAAACCCAAGGAGAAATCTGAAGAGAAAAACTGTGAAGAAAAAGAACCTCAAAAACGTCTCAACAAAGAATTTAAAAAGTGTAGTATCCAAAAATCAGAATAGAACTGTTACTTCAGCCAAAGAAAGTGATGAAAGGTTGACTTCTGCATATGAATGTGATCAGTGTAATACCAAATACCCGTCATTGTCAAGGTTACGACACCACATCATGAAAGTTCATTCAAAGATAAGTGATACCTCCAAGAAGCAATGTAAATGGTGTGGACTGACTCTACGAGGCGTCAGGTCATATCTTGCTCATATAAGACAATGCAACAGAAATGAAAATCTTATTTGCTTCATTTGTGATAAAAGTTTTGCTACCAAATTGGAAGTGGTAGAACATTTGGTTTCACACAAAAATTCTCAAGACTTTTCTTGTAAGTTTTGCCAAAAAACATTTGATAATGAAGTAAGTCTTCAGCATCATTTACGTCGCCATAATCAACGTAAAAACATACAGTGTGAGCAGTGTGGTAAAGCATTCTTATATCCCTATCTACTCACCAGACATTTAGGTTATTGTAATCGGGAACCAGAGATAAAATGTGACCAATGTGAGATGAAATTCAAGACAACCAAAGCCTTGGATCACCATAAAATTGTTCATTCCACAGAGAGACCTTACATATGCCATATATGTGGATACGCAGGTAAGGTCATCCTTAAAAATGTTGGTTTGTAGTTTTGTGACTGAAAAATTGTGAGTGAAAATATTTTTTGATAACATTACATTTTTTGTACTGAAAACAAATAAGTTAACTATATAAGTATTTTTATATGTTAAGTTCATTGGAAAGTTCTTTCGGTATGCTTTTAGAAATTTAAATTTTTTAAAAATAATTTATCATTGTAAAAATGCTTACTACAATTGAATTGTATTGATGGAATACCTTGTCAAACATTGTCTTAGCATTTCAGGGCTACAATGACATTCCTCTGTACAGAAAGTACAATTTTATTATGCCCAAAAATCTGTATAAATTGGTATATGAAGTTCTATGTGTGTTTCAGTGAAGAAGTCTGCCTACCTTACTCGTCATATACGGACCCACACAGGGGAACGTCCATATGCATGTTCAGAGTGTGGGGTTAGATTCTCAGCATTAAATGGCTTACATAGACACAAAAAGATACATTCTAATGATAAGCCATTTATGTGCACATACTGTGAGAAATCCTTTACTACTAATTGGAATTTAAAGACACATCTACGACAGCATACAGGAGACACACCATATAAATGTGACATCTGTGGAAAGGCTTTTAAACAAAATGTTTTACTTAAGCTACACTGGAAAACTCATCATCCATAAAGTATACTGAACAAAATAAGTCTGTTTTATATCAAAGTATGTCAACAAAAATTGAAATTATTTATTTGTCTAAGTTCTAGAATGCTGTAAGCCTAGTATATTACTAAGTATAATTATACAAAATATGTTGTTATCTTATAGATATTGCGCTATATGGTAAATAAATTATGAACTGAAATAGAGATGTTATTTCATAAAATGTGTTGTATTTTGTCTGAAACATTGGTGGTCTTGCTTTTCCGCTTCTTTAAAAATACATCCAGGTTTCTAAGAAGCAAGTACAGTACATCCTCTCCAGAGCGGCCCTCCCTTGAGAAACAACCTCCCTTCAACAACAGTGTGATTTTTCCCCATTGCATGATTTAAGCTTTAACTATTAATTCAACCTCTCTAGAGCAACAACCTCTCACCAACAACATGATTTTTCTACTCCCAAGGGGTGTTGCTTTTGGAGAGGTTGCTCTATAGTTACTTATAACCAACCACAATTTTTTCAGCTCAGTATGTGATTGGAAAATACGGGAGTAAAAGGACAAAATCTGACAATAAATGGTATACAAAAAGAAATGTTTTGAAACAATTTTTTTGAATTATGCAAATTCTAAATTCATCTATACAATTTGAACATTGTATGCTCATCATTCTATATTCAATTGGTCAATGAAATTAAATGACAAAGAGCTATACATATAAACCAAAAAGCGCGCTTAAAGTCAGTTGGTCACTAATTTTACTATCAGTCTGGTCAGTTAAATTTACTGACCATAATTATATATCTACAGATCTACATCATGACGTCAAACTTGATTGACAATTCTTTGACAGTGTGTCAGAAGGAAGAATAATTAATATTATCTAAACAGAAATAGTAAAAGACAGAAGTGAGTTCTGGTCAAGAAGCGTTGCAAATATAGAATGGAAGTAACTGCTAGTTCGTAACTGGGGTGATTGTCTCCTTAGAATGTTAGGTTGCATGGAGAGCCCACTCTTAAATGATGCCAAAGAGTGGGCCTCAGTGATTGACGCTGGCAGATCTTTTCAAAGAGAGAAAATGCATACAAATAGGCCTGATTGTTTACAGAATATGTTTATAACAAAGTTATGTTTGTTTTGCAAAGTCTTAATAGGATAGTTCGTAGTGCAGTCCGTTAACTGTATTTTTATCCTGTCTGAATGAAAGTATGAGTAACGCCCCTTTTTTCTATTACGCCATTTGTTTTTTTTGTTTCTCGGATTAGAAGAGAAAATATTGAAAACTCCATTTAAAAGCCACTTTCTAGAATTAAACACTTCCTTTTGTTTAACTGGTGAGTTTATATTATGTATTAATCAAATTGTTTGCGTAATATTATGCCAATAAAGCCTAGCATTTTATGAATAATTTCAATAATAAGTTAATCATTTTTATCTTTAAGGTAATTCGAAATTGTGACAAAATGGCCGTCTGACATTTTAGCTATGCATCCTAAAACGTTGAATTGTTCAATAATTACCGAAAGTACATAACTGAAATTAGTTTTTATCAATAGCTAATGATTAAATGTACATTTCTGTACCAGTAAATTAATATTTGATGATTAACAAGTATATATTATTCTCACCTGAACTCATGCTAATTCCATTTGTCAAAATAATGTATCATAATATATAAATCAATTTAAACTACAATGTCCAACAATAACTTCAATATGTCATTGAGGGTTTCCATATTTTAAATTTTCACTTTTAAATGTTCTTCCATGTTTATTTTCAATTCTAAACACAGTCCTTAACTTTCACACAACAAATTTTGTTTAGGCTACTGTGTAGTACATGTGGAAACACATGTTTGGAGGATTTTTGTACAATGTGAGAATTGAGGACTGTGTTTAAAATTGAAAATAAACATGGTAGAACATTTAAAAGTGAAAATTTAACTTAATAAGGTATATGGAAGCAAGGACTTATATACATACATGGATTCGCAACTGCTAAAAATAGCTCAAACGATATCGTTCGGCGATCCCACAATGGATTGCTATATACTTGGCAATGTCCGACAGCTGTTATTGGGTGTTTACGAATTTGATTATACTAAAAAAAACTCTGGCAATTGGGCACGGGAAATTGGTAAAGGATGCAACAAATTCCTTAAAGATATTAAGATACATTTATAATCCACAAAGTCTAAGTATAAGCATTGAAAAAGGCATCAGTCGAACATTTTAAATTCCAAGATGGCGGACATCTATTATTATAATCCTTTTGTCTCCGAGATTAAACATTCGGAATACCACGGATATTTTCGCTGTTATTATCATTCGGATTATCACGGATATTTTCTTATTTTTCGCTTTTGTAAACAATAGCTTGTATTCCCGTTGATTCACGTCTTATTATCGCAGGATTTGATTACTTTAAACTGTTAATACGGAAGTTGCGAATCCATGTATGTATATATATAAGTCCTTGATGGAAGGTATCATATTTACACTGGTATCATGGAGCCAACAGTATCATGGAGTCAGTTTTCCGACTTTTAGTTAGGCTGTGTAGTTAGGTTTCCAGTAGTAGTCCAGTGATTTTTTTCATATATTTTACAGCCTTAAAAAGGCTGTTTCCCCTAGGCTACATCCCAAAAGAGTGATATTTTCTGTTAAAAATGCTAAATATTCCCAAAAATGATGCCATATTTTCTATTGAAAGGAAATTGAAGAATTCCACAAACAGCAATTTTTCTGATTTATGATATTGCACTATATTATCTCCTTCAGAAATTGAAAATTAGAAAAAAACACTAGTAGTTTGAACTTAATTAAAACTCAAACAAAATTTTTTAATTTGCCTTACAATGCATCACTATATTCTTTCATACTTTGCTTTTTTCTCAGATTTATTCAAAATGGATCATGAAGATATACCCGTGCAAAACATGGTACACAAATCTCTCACAGAGGAGAATACTTTCAATGATAGCACCAACTCAAATATAGTAGTGAAAATAGAAGATATCACTCATGCTTGTAATGAATTTGTAGCAGAAGATGAGAATACCAAGGAATCATTTATATGTGGAGTGTGTAATTTTGATTTTTATTCTGTTTGTCAACTCCATAACCATCTTAAACTTGTACACTCCCCTAAAAAGTACACATTTTATCTGACACTGGGAACTGCATACCCTGATATAGAACTAGAATGCAGATACACACAAACTGACTCAAGAGATGTAATACATGACAAGGAAGTGTTTGATGTAGAAACAGACAAAAATGAAGATAGCATTGAAATAGAGAGTTTTTCTGATGCTTTATCATGTGACAATAAATCAAGTGTAGATTGTATTGACAAGTTTAATAATTTAGGAACAACATATATTTCACTGAATACAGATAAAGATGACTTGGAGCTATGTACAAAGTCAGGAGAAAAATGTCATAGTAACTGTAAAAGAGATCTGGAAGAAGAACTTAATGACTTTGAAGGCAATGCAGATTTGAAACATGATGTTACTGTAGCTACTGATAACTTCAAATGTTCCAAGAGATCCAAAATACACTGTAATAATTATTTTTCAGTGAATTCAACAGAAAATCTCTATGAAGCTGAAGATAACACTGTTTTTAAGCAGAATGTTCCTACAGCTACTGAAATATTTGGAAATTTGGAGGTATATCTCTCCACTAATTCTAGTAATCAGAATTTAGAATTTAATTCAGATGTTCTAAGTGATGTTTCTTTTGATCAAGAAACTTCTAAAGATAAGGACACTGATTTACACAGTAACATGGGGAGAAATTTGAAGAGAAAAAAAGCTGTGAAGTACACCACAAATGTCTCAACAAAGGATTTAAAAAGTGTGGTAACCAAAAATCAGGATAGAACTGTTACCTCGGCTAAAGGAAATGATGAAAAGTTGACTTCTGCATATGAATGTGATCAGTGTAATACCAAATACCCGTCTGTGAGAAGATTACAATACCACATAATGAAAGTTCATTCGAAGATCAGTGATACCTTAAAGAAAGAATGTGTAAGGTGTGGACTGACTCTACAAGGTGAAAGATCATATCTTGCTCATATAAGACAATGCAACAGAAATGAAAACCTTATTTGCTTCGTTTGTAGTGAAAGTTTTGCTACCAAATTAGAAGTGTTAGAACATTTGGTTTCACACAAAACTTCTCAAGACTTTTCTTGTAAATATTGCAAAAGAACATTTAATAATGAAGTAAGACTTCAGCGTCATCTATGTCGATATAATCAACCTAGAAATTTACAATGTGAGCATTGTGGTAAAGCATTCTCATATCCCTATCAACTCACCAGACATTTAGAGTCTTGTAATCGAGGGTCTGAGTTGAAATGTGACCAATGTGAGATGAAATTTAAGACAACCCGAACCTTGGATGATCATAAGATTGTTCATTCCACAGAGAGACCTTTTCTGTGCCATATATGTGGATACGCAGGTACGGTCATCCTTAAAAAATGTTGTTTTGTGGTTGCACTACAAGAACTTGAAACCAAAGCTAACATGTTTATGCTTGTTCTGAAAATGAAAATCTGGAATTAAAACTTAACTGAATAAAGTTTGGGTATAAATTGTTTTATAATTGGAAGCATTCATTAATCAGTCAGTCAACTTAACTGCAAGGATTGCCTGACTAAATATATTTTTAATTGTTAAGTTAATTGGAATGCTTTTGAAGTATGCTTCAGTGCTTTTAGAAAATTAAGACTAAGTTGTTAGAATAATTATCATTTGATTATGCAAACAACTTGCATACTAAAATTAACTTTAATTGATGAAATCAAGATGACTGCCTTATCAAATATTGTGTTAGAATTTCAGGATTATAATAACTCTCTGAATCCTTAACAAAAGGGTTTGTTTGATTTATTTGAGTTTTACACCCCTTTTCAACTGTCAGAGTCATGTGAGGCGGACAGTTCACTTAATCATCGTTCCTGGAAAGAACCAGTACTAGACTCCCATCTTCTGTAAGCAACTGCCTACTTTCTCACATGAAGAGACATGGTTGGAAGCTGGGCTCGAACCCATGACCCTCTATTAGTGAGAGGTGGTTACAGTGATTTTAGGTCAGTGACCTTAACCACTTGACCACGGAGGCGGTCTTCTTCACAAAAAGTAAAACTCTTGTTATGTCCAAAAATCTGTATAAATTGATAATTATTATCATGTTAAGTTTTATGTGTATTTCAGTGAAGAGGTCTGCCTACCTTACTCGTCATATAAGGATCCACACAGGGGAACGTCCGTACCCATGTTCAGAGTGTGGGATCAGATTCTCAGCTTTAACTGACTTACATAAACACAAAAAAATACATTCTAATGACAAGCCCTATAAGTGCACATACTGTGAGAAATCCTTCATTACTAATTGGAATTTAAAGACACATCTGCGACAGCATACAGGAGACACACCATATAAATGTGACATCTGTGGAAAGGCTTTTAAACAAAACGTTTTACTTAAGCTACACTTGAAAACCCATCCATGAAGTATACTGAACAAAAAAAGTCTGTTTCATATCAAAGTCTGCCAACAAAAATTGAAATTACAGTCAAACCCGTGTTTGTGGCCAGCCCTATGAAAAAAGACCACCCTATGAATAAAGGCTATTCTTTTAAAAAGTGGCATTGATGATTTAGAACAAACTGACCCTCTTATAAAGGTCTTCTGTCAATAGACGATTCTATTTTTAAATTTTGCACGATTTACCTCCCCTGAAAAAGTACTCTTCAATCTCCTATCCGCCATTATAGGAGTGAAAACACAAAGAAACTGATAGTAAATAAATCAGTAAAAATGCCTTATAAACGCGGTGGTGGTAGACAATGTGTTGTGTTTGATTGATCTAACAATAAAAAAAAGACTAAATGAATGGGAAATTCACCGTGCCAGACACACATAGCGACATACATTTTAACACAAATTATAGAAGTACAGTATTATTAAATTGTCAATATATCATTGTAAAATTTAGCAAGGACTTATATACATACATGTATATATGTATATAAGTCCTTGAATTTAGTAAACTAATATCACAATGTTCCGATATTTCATTGCCATAATCAATAAAACAATTCCATTTCATTGTGAACATTAATTCAAACAAACATAATGTACATCTTTAGTAAAATAGTGAAAACTACAGCAAATGAATAGGAAGGCGTAGTAACTTCTTCGTTGTTTATTATCCAGTCATATATATTTAGCCAATTTATAGATTTAAAAACTAAACCATAGTTGTATACATAAAATAAATCACTGTACAGAGTTCATTGCAATGATTTTAAATAAATATGATATTCAGTTTGTCTTTACGCATATCGCAGGTATTTTACAAAATAGTTTTTATTAACGATAAGGCATAAGAACCCAGTATATTATTTTTCAGATTTTTTTCATGTTGTTCATCCTCAATGAATAATGTTTCTCTTATATATTTATGTTATATCCCTTTCTTTTTTTCTCTTAATGAAATCGTTTGTATTTATTTCTCACGTGTTTGTCATTGTTATTTTCATATGTTTGTAACAAGATACTTTGTTTATAAAATTCTGTTCTGTTCTGTTCTATCATTTGTATCATGCAGTGATCCATAATTTTAATTGAACAACCGAAAGTCGCTAATTAATTGATCACATGATCACACTTAGGTTTGCCATATTGCACAGTCATCTTAAGTGTCGGTGCTTCTTTTTGAAGTCAGCTGTCAATTTCCTGTTTTCCTGTCTCGGTATCATAAAACTTGCTGAGACAGTATATACGTGTGACATCTTATCTGATCTTTTAATGATGTGGAATTGGATTAGTAGTAGCATATTGGGACCTTGGTCACAATGGTGATTGTTTTAGGTACACGTACGATATAGACTAAATAAACAAAGTGTGTCACTTGTCTATAATTTGAAAATAAAATGTAAAATCATTATCAGCTAGATGTTATATCAGTAAAAAGCTATAAGAGCTGTGATATAAAATTACTTTGTTTTAATTTTTTTCATGAACTGTTGCTGTTTATTATTGATTAACTATTGTTGATCGAGTCACACATGTCACAGATCGAATATGTAACACGAGTGAAAAATTCGACCGAATATATCACACGTGTCAGATGTGACATATTCCAAAAAGTGGACACAGGAATATGAAATTGACAACGAATACATCACATTAAATTTGTCATCATGCAGTTCTGAAAGGAAAACGTGGTTTTAAACAATCACATTCATGCAACAAAGTTTTTATCACAACCAGCACACGATCACCACCACCATCATTATCATCATCATTACGAAGAAAACAAAGTAATTACGACGAGCACCATCATCATCACACGCTAATGCATGTCTGTTCAAAAGCCAAGGATCTATATATAGCACCAGATATTCAATCGAATAATTAAAATCTGATCAAGCATTCGTTTTCTGCTTATGAAGGCAGGTAGAAACAGTCTGAGGTCTCATATTAGCAATTAAACAAATAATAAAAGACACAAGATAGGCAAATCATTTATTTACAGGTATATTCATTATTATACACTACTCCGCTGGCAAATACTAACGAAATTGCTCCTTCTGTGTCATTTTTACAGACAAAAACTTGCGGTTATAGATTTTTATCGGTAATCAACTCGCATACTTCATAGGAACTTTCACTTCTGTAATGGCGGACGGTCACGTGATAAAACAATGGCGGCGGTCTAATTGATGGGAAATAGAATCGTCTATAAAGGCCACCTTCTGCAGTCTGTGAACTTAGGACTTGGAATCACCAAAAGTGAAAACATTTCCTTTATACTTTGTACATAGTAAGTTTCTTGTCTGAATAAAAAAAAATGAAAAAATGGACAAGTGGTAATTTCGCAGACTGCTTTGGTCTTTCCCAAAGGTGGGTTTTCTTCATATGTTTGGCTGGGTATTAGCCTAGAAATTAGGGAAATACTAGAATGTTATGTAGGCCTAGTATGTTACTAAGTATATAAAAATTATGTTGTATTGTAATCTTCAGATATTGTGCTATATAAATTGAAATAGAGTTAATATGTGTTGTATTATGTTTGATACGTAGGTGGTTTTGTTTTTCTGCTTCTTTGAAAATATACCCAGGTTTCTATGAAGTAAGTAGTTACTATTCCTGTCTGGTCCATTGTCTGTGACTGGCAGATTTCCCTCATGATGTATACATAAACAAGAGCGCTGCAAGCGGTGCCAATGCTCGTCTGTTCATCACCTCAGTGAGATCTATCCACCTGTGAAGTTTCATGTTGCTGCCTCTTATAGTGTCGGAGTTATGAGCTACATTAATATTTTTTTAATGGACACAGACGCGTCTTCGAATTTCAAAAGTGTCCAGCTAATAAAAAATCAAGAGATATGCAAATCAGTGATGATTAATGACTGCAGGTGGTTTACCTTCAGTAAAATAGGTTTGCAACCTCCAGGGCTGGGCTCGGCTGAGCTTAGCTGTGTGCAAATCAGTTGGACGTCTTATTATACTCCCAGATATGAAATACATGGAGGCTATATCGGATTCATGCTTGACGGTTTGTCGGTCTATGTGTCTGTAGACAAAATTTGTACTGACAATTTCTCAGCACTGCTTACAGGAATTCAATGAAACTTCACAGAAGTGATAAGTAATAAGGTTAGTTGTGCATGCACTCACCAGGTTTTGTTAGGATTAATATTCTCTGAGTTATGGCCGTTTTTTTTTGTTTTTTTTTAATATTGTGTATATATATAATATCTCAGCAACTACTTATAGAAATGCAATGAAACTTCAAAGAAGTGATAAGTAGTTATGTTGTGCATGTAGCTATGTTGTGCATGTCCTCAGCAGGTTTTGTCAACAGTAATTTTAAATGAGTTATGGCCCTTTGTTCCTTTTTATACGCTCGTTTGAAAAACGAGTTGTACATGTACTATGGGAACACCCTTTTGGAGCACAACAGTGTTCACTCTCTAGTTTAAAGAGTTTTAGTTAGTCACCAATAAAGGCAAAATCATTTTTGGTAAATATTTAATAATGAGAATAATCTTGTAAATCACAAACAGAAACAACATCAAATTACAGGAATGAATGTAAAACTAGAAACTAGTAATTTTAATTAGTTACACAAACATGAAAATGTAGCCTCCATCTCCACACAAACTACCTATGTACAAGGTTTCATTAAATCTATTATATCATAGAATTGTCTATCAAGATCAGCAACATTAAAACCTGTCCTCCAATTAAGAGTTACCTCACATTAATAAGGTTATACTTAACTTTATGTCAAACAAAACAATTAATTTCCATACTAAACAAAGCCTAAGGATAATTCATGGATTGATTCTTAATTTTTCTACTAATCTATGATAAGTAGGAAATGTCAGATCAATAAAATAATTTCATTCACATTTTATATGATGCATGATTGCAATAACATGTCTACTCGTAAAATGCAAAATATATAGAGAATAATAGGTTAGTGTCGTGGATGAGTAAGTTTATCTGGCAAGGCGGAGGAATTTATCGGGTGAGCCGAAGGCAAATCCGATAATTTCCGCAGCCGAGCCGGATAAACTTTTACTCAATCCACGACACTAACCTATTATTCTATTTATCCAGTCACTGAATTTGCTTAAATAAGGGAAAAAACTCTGTACTATTTAGCTACTTTTTCATTAATCTGCGCGTAACGTCACGTTCGTTCAATGACGTCACGATAAACAAATACAAAATAATAAACAAAGACGTCGGACATCTTGATAATGTTAGGTAGACGCAGGTAAGTCGTGGAACATTTATCGATCAACCTCAGTTCATTTCGGCTAGGAAAACCGCACCCCCGTGCACTGAATTTCAACCGGCGACTCTGTTATAAGAAATAGTCCGTCAGATCACGTGGTCAGGTGACGGTTTATCACAAGTCACGTGGTCAGGTGACCTAATAAAGCAAAGTTTATTAGGCACCCTGTTATCTGGTCGATTTTGCCGGAAGTGACTGGATAAAGTCATAAACACCATCACTAACAAGAAAACTGTACGTAAGAAAATTAGTGATATGCAAAGTGATAATAAGCCAAGAACTATTCATCACATGTGATAAATACAAACGTGCATAAATACATGTATGAAGTGACCGACAGACAAATATAAAGAAAACAAGAACTGTTTGTGAAACACGGATGCCTCCTTAAGGCCAACTGGATAGTAAGACCTTGACCTACTGACCTCAAAATCAATAGGGATCATCTACATATGATGACCAACCTTCCAACCAAATCTGAGGAGCTTTGGCCAAATAGTTCACCAGTTATTGCCTAGACATGGTTTGGTAACTGACAGACTGACCGACATGTGCAAAGCAATATACATTTACTTCATAGTACATAATTAGAAGTATCTTGATACAAACAATTGTAAACATCAGAATTTACTTCATAGTAAATTATTATCACTAGTGAAATGTGTCTGTGAAAAACATTGCACATTGATAGTTGCTATAAATCATGTTTAAGGATTTCTTTCACAGCATGGATGCATGTTCATCTGTTGTCCCCTAACTGGACAGTAAGGTAATAAATAGTTCTCTTTCTAAATATTGAGTTTTAAATGTCTGCACAATGACGTTTTCTTTGTTTTACAAGATGTTCAAAATTGGTTTTTGATTACACATAAGAAAAATTTGATATCATGTGAGCATCTCTATTCTGTCTCATAATATAATAGTTCATGTACCTACGCACATTAAGAAATATATTAGTTTCATAAACATGTAATTTAAGTGTAAATGGGTTTATCCTCTTTTTATCAATGTTCTCAACCACACAACCCGCAATGTGTTCAACAAGGTTTAAAATCATTATGAATTATTAGTCATTTTTATATCAGAATATAATGAAATATTTAATTGTCATGTAAACATTGGATATATGTATAAGATGGTGAGACTGGGCAACAGGATACAGACAACTCCCCACATAGACATTTTTAAGCAATAGGTAAAACATTAAATGATAACTAAACAGGCAAATAATTAAGTCATGGAATGATGCAGCTTAATACTGAAATAATAACCAATAAATGAATCAATACCATAGCCTTAATACTTTCTTTAATCAATTTAATTAACATAAGATTTCATAACATTTGGAATGACCATTAAGCAACAAATAAAATTGAAAATAATTATTAATCTCCTTGGGACACAATTTTTCAATACAACAGTTTGACTAGAAGAAATAAAATGGCACAAGCAAATATTCATATGTTGGTTCTAAAAAAGTAGCACTAAATTAGTGATATAGCTTAGCTAAAAAAATATTGTGAGTTTAGGGGAGAGGACTGAAATAATCTAGGTAGGGCAGGTAATAATATTTCTTAAGTTATCATTTCACTGACTTGGTTAATTAATCAGTTAATCACAATTAAACGTAAAAAGTCAAGTGTCGAGGGGGGGGGGGGGTAATAAGGAATGGCCAGGTTTCCCCATAACACACACTTTTTCAACCTTAGGAAAGTAGTTTTCTGAAGAGATATACTTCTATAAGCATACAATATATTTATATATATTCTAAATTTGCTTTTGCAAAGAGTAAGAAATACAAACACATTCAGAATAGGTAAGAGGATTTCTGTATACAAAATAAGAATAAAACAGTGTGCCAATCATTTAAATATCCAGAAATTAAAATCCTAGATCTTTTTTTCTCCAAGTTTACTGGTAATTCAGAGGTAACAGGCTAAGTTACCTAGAAACTTTTCCAACTTCTAACAGTGGGAAAGAAACCCAAGCCTACACCGGGGTAGAGCCACCGACCTTCCATGGTGCCGGGTGAGATTCAAACTCAGTGTCGAGGAGATAACTAACTAGCGGTAACTTACTAGTCAGACACCATAACCACAGAGGCCCCTAGATCTAACAAGAAGTGTTTGTGAAACAGGGATGCCCCCTATCGGCCAACTAGATTGTATGACCTTTGACCTACTGACTGCAAGATCAATTGGGGTCATCTACAAGTGATGACTAACCAAATTGGAGTGGTTTAGGCCAAATAGTTATTGCCCGGACAAGCTTTGGTAATGAACCAACATGAGCAAAGCAATATACCCCTTAGGCATAATTATGTCATGCACAATTCTGTCTAATAACTACTTGTAATCTTTATAAATCAACAACAATTTCAAATGATTGCAGTAAACATGTTTCAAATTTAAATAAAAAGTACAAAAATCTAAATGCTATGAAGGACGGTAATACACAATACAAGACAAGATCAATAAAATGGTGCATGACTAACTAAAGCTTACAGCAAGTCAATATCACATTACAAGCACTACCAATTTAAGCAAAAAACACGACCGATTCAATGAAGTTTACAATGCCAGTAATAATACAACCATAATTATACAGTGAAAACAATGTGTACTTTTTCAAGATGCATTCATTACAATGTATGACAATTCTCTAAGATCCAATATACTTGTCTTTAAAAATAACACAATTCACTAAAGTTGAAACAGATCCTTGTATATAAAACCAACAATTAAAATATGTAAAGAAAAGTACTAACTATTATCAAGGTATAAAGTTCATAACACTTTACTTTTCTGACTTACCTGTTCAATGCTAAACAAAAATGTTACTATTAATACAAAAATAGTTTTGCCCAATTATCATTATTTCATGGGTAGTTACCTCAGATATTTCTATCTATTTTACAACATTTTTTTATTTTTGCTAGAGTTGTTGCCCTTATTGAAAAGAAGATAAATTATTTTGATATTGCATGGTGACTTATATATTTCTTGATCAAATTAGATTGATACTGAGTTATTGCATCTTTTAACCATGAGTTTCCATTGAAATAGAAGTTCTTTTTTTCTTTAATGTTGAAAAATTTGTTACATCCATAGACTCCAATGCAAATTTAAAGGGAAAATGACTAAAAGGAATGTCATTGTTTTTTTTAAATATCATGCTAAATAATTTTCTATTATGGAAACCTATGAAAGTTATGAACATTTCCAAAAATGTTGAAATGCTTGCAAAAAAATACATTCAATTTCAGGTTTATGCACACAGTACACTCGGCCAACAATCTAAACGTCCAGCATGCACTTGCACTGGAAAACAATGATTGAACAATAAGGTGAACTTTTAATATGTTCAATCAAACATTTACATTGAATACCCAATTTCTTTGTGTAAAATGTTTAAAAATTAATTCACTCATTTGGGTTCAATCAAGAATTATCTCCATGATTAAGTAATGTGCCATTTTACATATTGAGGGTTGTGCAAAGGGTGGGGCTAACACTTATTATGTTCAAATTTATTAGGAAAATCCTATGGTTCTAAGTAACTTGTAAACCAAGTGGAGTGTAAATCTATTTAAACTGCATTACACATGTATAAATTTTAACTACTTATCAAATCTCAGAAAAACAAACAAGATTAACACAATGGAATTATATACATGAACAATTAACAGATACGAAGTGAAAACTATACTACAATATCTGTAACAATTTAAGCAACATTCAAATTCCTAACAACAATAAAACTTTCTTGCAGTAAAACTTACCATTTATAAAGAGCATGCTTATAATGGTAAAATTCTTTAGCCTTACTAAGTATATTAATACAAAAGTTTGGAGTTAAAATTATGCCATCTTGACTGATTCTCAGACAGGTTGAAGAGTAAATGTACTAATCTATCAATATGTCAAGAAATACAATAACAATAAATCACAATAAAACTATAAAAATAAAATGCCACGTCTTTGAAAAGAATAACAATATTGGTCCTAGAAAAAAAACAACCGTACAATTTAATATTTCAAAAAGTGGAATATCAGTGACTCAGGTGAATTGTGTAAAAAGTATTTCACTGTAATCAAAAGATGGAGGTTAGACCATCCTTAAAAAAAATATATTGGTTTGAAGTTACACAACAGAAACTTTAAATATATCAAAGTACTGAAAGTACTCATGGAAACTGAACATACATAGACATGCACTGTAAAATGGTACGGGAACTATAGTTTAACAATTGCATGGTGGATGTAAAAAAACATAGTACTTTGGTCCATATCAAAATTAACTATTTTTCAGTTTCCAAAAAGTAAGGAAGTTGGTGGGCATTTTTTTGGTTAACATTGCGATGTTGTCCCGTCACAAAACTGCAAATCAATAAGTTTTTAAGGATGCCCTTATTTTAAGTGAATAAACTTCATCTTGTCTTTCTCATCAATTAATTTTGTATGTTTAAAATCTTTAAAAAATCTCAGTCTGAAATTTTACTATATTATTATTTTGTTGGTCATTTATTTCCATTTGATGCAAACAATCACTCTTGCCAGCTTATTTGGTTGAGAGTTAATTCAAGAAAGACCTATTTTACTTCAAAATGTACACCATAAGTACAAGAGAACGATCTTAATGATCAGAAAATCAGCTTTAAGTACAATCTCTAATCTCGAGCTTGTCCGACAATGGACAGAATGAAGAGGAAGAGATTAATGATGTCAAGGTAGAGGTTCAGGGCAGCAAAGATGTATTCTTCTGGTGAAATGGAATACTTGTGTTTCCCTCCGAGCATCAGTTGAGTGTCAAATACCAGGTACTGAAAACAAAAAGGCCATGAAATATAGTAAAATCTCAAATATTAGACCACCTACAGGATCTGAAAAATTGGTCTTAATAGAAAGGTGGCCTCATAATTAAGTTGTAATAGAGAAGAAATAGTAACAACAGTGCAGTGAGCATTGCCACCACTAAAGTAAGATCTATCTACCTATGAAGTTTTATCTTGCTACCTCTCACAGTTTCCGAGTTATGAGCTACATTAAAGATTTTGCACAGACGCAAACGGAGATGATGCAGAGATCACAACAGCTCGACTTTTTATTCTAAAACAGCCGAGCTAAAAAGTAACAGAAAATAAGTGGTAGTTGTAATGAGGTGACCATATTGTTGAGGTAGTTGCTTAGCAAGGTTTCACTGTATATAAAACGGGTTTAATCAGAACATCTTTTGATGACCACCAGACGGACTTAATTAAGTTGTGCATCAAAAGATCAAATAAAACATTTAGTTAGTACTTACTGCAGAGAACAAGAGCGCCCCAAGTGAAGCATATGCCAAACTTGCGTACTGAAAATAACAATTGATTTTATCAAATAAAAGACTTAATATTGATACTTTTTACAATGCAAATAAACTATGCATGTTCAATAAACTTTAGTTCACAAATTTACTGTTACATTATAACTATCTGTATCAAGATAAATTACAATCAGATGTTTTTAATACTAATTGCTTCAGAACTGTTTGCAAGGCAAATTTTCACTAACAAGTTGCCCATAAATACCCTCCTTACAACATTCTGTTTATATAGGAATGTAAATTAAAGACATACCCGACTCTGTATTATAGCACACAGCAGTCCAAAACAGAATAGAACGATGAGGAAGACAAATAGGACTCCTCCCATCA
The DNA here is from genome assembly GCA_964023205.1 of Lutraria lutraria. NCBI lineage: Eukaryota > Metazoa > Mollusca > Bivalvia > Venerida > Mactridae > Lutraria > Lutraria lutraria. The sequence goes on along the minus strand of OZ026843.1, from coordinate 13,896,110 downwards.
TTGTGAAATCCCACTGAAATAGATTGAATATAAAGAATCATCAGCTTGACTTTCTATAATTTCACATGGGAGGTAGCTGTCTAGCTCACATATGGAAGGTTGATGGTGCTTCTCAGGCAAATGTCTGGGGTTTTCTCCACTGTTAAAGCTGAAAAATGTCTCTGGTTTTTAGTGTTATGATATATCCCGATCTATGTAACAATTAAATAGAAACAGATAGACCACTCAACTATTGTGAGTGGTCCCTTATCGCATTACCATACCGAGATAAATAGCAAAGCTGATGTTACAATTTTGGACTGTTCTGTAACCTATTTTTAAACTGAACTTGTAGGTAAAAAGCTATGGTTATCTTATCCAATTCTTGAGACAATAAATTACACATGATCTTACCTTTGTTTGAAATGCAAAGATGGTCAGTCCAAGAGATACAACCTGGAAGTATATAAATTCAATTACCGGTACAAATACATTGAGCAACATGTAAGCAAAAAAGACAAACCAAATGGAATAAATTCTTGCCAATCACATCCATGTTTGGCATATATTGACTCCTAAGTCCAAACTTGTAAATATTTCTCAAGGTTTAGATTTTAGAAGAAGTCATTTTAATACTGTATATCAAACTAATAGAAATAGTGCTCTTAATTCAGTAAAGGAAGTTATCTGACAGTTCACTAAAGCAGGGCTCGACATATCTTTTTCAGGCTACTCATCTTGCTTGATGACAAGCTTAGAATTTTAACTATTTCTACAGCAATTTCAACTCATCCTTATTAGTGGATGAGTTGATTTAAGCACAACAATAATCTGTACTAATTTAGAGAATTCTAATCAGTAAAATGTTTTCCCAGGACAATATCTGAAGAAATCATCAAAACATCTTTTTGTTTAATTCAGGAGGCTAATTTGAAGAGAATTGAACAAGAAATAAAATGTCTGGGAAAATGCTAGGTAGGTTTATAATAATAAATATTGTGCTCAAAACTAGTTTTAGCATCAGGGGCCTATGTGGCCAAGTGGTTATCTTCTCTGACTGGTAATCACTGGCCCCTTCACTGTGGTGACATCCAGGACCATAATGGATTATTCACATATTAGGAAGCTGAGATTCAAAGTCAGAAGAATGAGAGCCTAGTGATAACTAGCCAGAGACCATAATCGCTCAACCATTGTGGCCACCACATAATGTTCAATAAAGATAGTTCTACATACAGCGGTGATCCCAGCTGCCATCAGAACTGCATCTGTATCATAATGACTGAAAAATATAAAAAGATACAACATGAAAATAAAAAATTACATACAATTAAGATATACATATGCCTGGTAGATATATATACAACAATATACTGGTTAGAAAGCAGTCAAGAAAAATTGGTTATGTGAACTGGCTAACATATAATAGAAATGTTAAACACTGCTTTTAAACCCGCTGAAAAACTATTTTATTACTATCATTATTATATATAGGATGCATTTTCAAAACCAAGTATCTAGTAACAAAACAGACTGTGAACATACCTTGATACGACACCAAGCATGAAGGCTTCAAGCAAAGTCTGAAATAACAATAAGTATTAAGTTCTCATCTTACTTTGAGAATGTATAGATTTATTAGCTTGCAGCCTGGGTTCACGAGAATTCTCAAGTTTTGAATTATCAAAGATCACATAACTCCTTTTAAATAGTCTGCAGATCTAAATAAGAAATTAAATGACAAACATAGTACATATTAATAGTATGTGATAACAGTTCTAGACAAATTCTTTGTAAAATGTTCTACCTTGTATTTAGATCACAGTACACAGATCAAGTTTCCAACAAACAACATGATATTCCACCACAAATAACAATTAAAGGATTTATTACATGCTGCAGAAATAAACAAACATGTACAGTCAAACCTGTGAACAAAGGCCACCCGTGGGAAAGACAAAATGTGGCCTTTATTGACAGGTTGCACTTATTTGGAGGTCATTTTTTGTTTTAAAAAATCAATGATGGTGGCCTTTCTTCGGAGGTGGCTGCTAACACAGGTTGGACTGTGTTTACAGTCGGGGGGGGGGTAATGTTCTCATATTGTCTCAGTCCACAGGTTTGATATTATTACAATTTGGACTTACGAACAATCCAAGCAGTATGAAATTAGTGGGGAAGCTTCGCCGAACATTTGGACAGCAAGCCAATACAATCAGTAGAACAAATGTTAACACCCTAGAAAAAATATAACATTTAACATTCAAACATAAAAAGTACAATATGATTTTACTTGAAGTACTGGACAATTGATAAAAAACTCACATCATACTGCATTTTCCACAACATAATATACTAACAGCAATGTGAACACTAATTAATTGTTATTAATAAACAATGGCATTAAGAGAATAAATGAACAGAAAAACAAACACATTTAATAAGACAAAGGCCAAAGTTCTATAAAGACTTTTTTAGTTCATTGTCTAGTAACAGTTACTGGTCCAATAACAATTTCTCATGTGTCTATTTTTTCTTAATTAACTAAGGAATCTATACTATAATCAAATCTAAGTTAGTACAATCTGTAATCCCATAATGACTTTATACTTACATAGCTACTATCATTAGCCATGGATTTGCCATTGAATACTCCTTGGCTGCTGGCCTAAAACAGATAATCAATAAAAACTGAGGGAAGTATTCATGTTTATTCATCCTATAGCATTTCAAAGTTCTAATCAGAAATGTTTGTTTCATGTGGTTTTACGCCCCTTTTCAACAGTCAGAGTCATATGAGGCGGACAATTCACCTAACCAATGTTCCTGGGAAGAACCAGTACTAGACTCCCATTCTCTGTAAGCAAATGACTTCTTTCTTACATTTATAAAGAGACATGGTCGGTAGCTAGGCTCGAACCCACGACCCTCCATCAGTGAGAGGTTACAGTGATTTGAAGTCAGCGACCTTATCAAATCAACCACGAAGACGGTAACTAATCAGAAATGTACATTATGTTTCATGTGCACATAATTTTATCTTATTACAGTTAATAAAGATGATATTACATTTTTGCAGTTCATGTATACTAAAGTCTTGACTATTAAAATGAATATTCAACAGAAAATATTATGCTTGCCAGAATAAGAGGGGCCCGTTGAATCCCATTATTTATTTTTTTCACTTTGGTTCACCAGTTTTCCTGGACTACATTCTAACCAGTACTAACTTACATTAGTAACCAGCAGCTTCTCCGCATGTGGAGGAAAAAACTGACATTATTGTCAAATTTTCATGGAAGGGTATAACATGCCACGACTGAGAATCAACAAATCCAGCACACTAACCATGGCTTCCTGTTGAATCACTAGTTAGCATTAAGAATTATATATATAAAATTTAATATTATGCATACTTACACATATATAAAAATGGCCATTATTGCCATGGTAACAGCTATCTGTGATAACAGAATAGCATAAACTTTTCTAATAAATCCTGCAAATAAATGGTAATAGCAGTTGATAATCTGAATGCCAATATCTGGTTGTAATGAGTAGATAATTCAAATGATGATATTCAGTAACTATAATACAGTATGGTTCGGGTGATTTGTCCGATTTTCGCGAATCGCAGCGGAATTAAAATCGCGCTAAGCCACAGGTAGATCGCTTCAACGCGGCGATTTGAATTTTGGCCGTCGCGTTCAGAGCGACGACGATCGACGGTGACCGTCACCACTGAAGGGCAATAATTCGCGGGTGGATTGCGGCGACGATCGCTCAACCCGGTGATACGCGATGTCATCTCTTTAGTTTACTCAAAACTTACGAATTTCTTGTAAATAACACTGTAATATTCACACATTATTTAATTGCGCTTTGTGAACAAATTGTTACCTGATATGTGTGAAAAATTAGCGTTGACATAAATTATAATCAACGAGTGTTGAGAACTGATGTTGGCCGACGGATTTAGTAAGTGTTAAATCCTGAATTATCTTACGATGTGACTGTTTTCGGAAAATGAACGGTCAACAGAAGAAAGTTTCACAATAAATATCATTTTATTTACTTGAGAGTCGACTTTAGACTTACATAGCTACTATCATTAGCCATGGATTTGCCATTGAATACTCCTTGGCTGCTGGCCTAAAACAGATAATCAATAAAAACTGAGGGAAGTATTCATGTTTATTCATCCTATAGCATTTCAAAGTTCTAATCAGAAATGTTTGTTTCATGTGGTTTTACGCCCCTTTTCAACAGTCAGAGTCATATGAGGCGGACAATTCACCTAACCAATGTTCCTGGGAAGAACCAGTACTAGACTCCCATCCTCTGTAAGCAAATGACTTCTTTCTTACATTTATAAAGAGACATGGTCGGTAGCTAGGCTCGAACCCACGACCCTCCATCAGTGAGAGGTTACAGTGATTTGAAGTCAGCGACCTTATCAAATCAACCACGAAGACGGTAACTAATCAGAAATGTACATTATGTTTCATGTGTACATAATTTTATCTTATTACAGTTAATAAAGATGCGATCACCGCGATCCATCGCTATCAAAGATTACCGACTGATAAATAAGTCATAAAACGCGGTGATTAGCGACATTGCGGTGATTCGCGTTTTTTTTCAAGATCGATGCCGCGATGAAAATCGCCGCTACGGGTGATAAATTGACGATTACGAACGCGGGGAAACGCGAAAATCGGACAAATCACCCGAACCGTACTGTAAATACTGTCAAGTAAGGTATATTAACCTGATATACGTTATTGTTTTTTCTCTGGGGTTTATCATCACACTAACAGCCATATTTGGTAGACCCTAGATATTCACTGAGCTGGAACTGTCGACCTTCTGTAAGCTAGCTTGACAGTTTCCTCACATGAGAAATACATGGTCGTGTCGTAAGTGGAGTTCATATTCCCAGCAGTGTGAGTGAGGAGCTAGGGATTGCTAGACAGAGACCAAAACTACTCAATCATAAATTTATGTCATAATTTATGTTTAAGAGTTATGATAATATCAGTGACTGACAGATCACATTATCATTTATACATGAAATATGATATTATATACAGCCAAACTACCCTAGAAATAGACAATATGTGGCCTTTATTGATAGGAGGTCTTTATTAGAAAGTCATTTTGTTGAAAATAATCAACAATAGGTATTAAAAGAATGGTGCTTATCAAGAGGTGGCACAAACACAGGTACTGATGCTGTTTATATTTAAAACATTATCAAAAACCATCTTGCTTTTTATCATAGTTTTCATTTATTTGTTGATTGTTCGTATACTAGACTACTATTGAAGAAATCAATTTCTCAGATAAAGTCTTTGAAGTCCTAGAATTATCTCATATAAGTTTAAGTAAATACGCAGACTTACTACATACCATGTCTTATCTCTTTGTCAGAAAAGCCAGAAAATTCTGTGGCAAAGTTTGTGTCCTCGTCATACATGTTGTCTGATACAAAACGCTACAACTGTTTTATTATGGACTAGTGATGGCTGAAAAAAGTGATGCAAATTCTTGAATTGTGTGTTCTCCAGAAGCCCTGGTGGTTGACATACAATCTCCTACTCAATTCAAATTTACATAATTATGGTTTATTTCAGTAAATCCATTAAGCCTTGCTGCCCATGAGGACATCTATATTTATGAATACAACAAAAACAAAATTAATGTACATGCACATATATACATAATATAAAATAAAACTATATATGTGATAAGAGAAGGCAATGATCATAAACATCATTAACATTTCTTGTATTTTCAAGACTAATTTTAATGTATACTAATCCTCAAAATGACGTTTTAACTCTGTTTTTGCTGATGACAGATATATGTTGATATCGGTAAGTTATGCATGCGTGTGTATTACAGATATTTTCAAATGCAACGTTATTCCGATAACACCGGTAAACGAGATACTGACTACAATAATCTAGATGTGAATATAAAACCCACCTGTTTTCACCAGGAGAACCTTGTTTAAAGCTTTATATGACAATAGTGAATTTATTAGTGACAGTCTGTGTTTATTTTAGTTCACATAATGTGTGTGTTGGACAAAATAAAATGTTACGTGAAATAATATTTTTTACAGCATAGAAAAATAAGTGTCCGAAAATGTAATATCCGAAATAACCACTACTATTGACAACGTCACGGAGCTGTTGCTGGAGTCGTGTCATTACAATACAACACAATGCGTATTAAAAACGTATATTTACTTCTGTTATAGTATCAACATACGTACGATTCGAAGTTTCTCGTCAGCAGGCTTAAACTGAAAGTGGAAATTGTTCTCGTTTGCAATTTTGCATAATCAATTTTACATTCGGAATAGTTTGGTCTGTTATTGGAGTTATCTCCCTTGCAAGTTTCTCTACTGAGATTTTGGATCGTGTTGTCGGAATTGTGTTTATAAGTAAGAACTCAGTGTTTTATTACCCTTCAAATTCAGTTATTTAAGTTCTTAATTAGTTCGGTTATTAGGGATCTAAGGTCTACACTCTGGTGATCACTCTTTATTTTTTCTGATAGTCAAATCGTGTGACACATATGTGGGTGGGGCTAAGTCTGTCACAAGAAACAAGATATCGTAATTTGTTCAATGATGCACTTTGTTTATCTTTGTTCTACTTCATTAATTATATAGAATGAACACGTTTACTTAGTGTAAGACCGAACACTTACTGGGAGTTTTACAAAGCAAGAGGTTATAGACTTGAGCCTATGCACATACCGGTATGACCACAGGAGATTCACAAATTAAGTCAATATCTTGCTTCCTCTTTCACAAATAAAAAGGAAAATAATGCTAGAATTTCACAATTTTAAGAAAATTCGCGCATGTCTTTCACAAATCAGATAGGCTGTATTGGGCTTCTTGTACACTGTAGCAGTATGGTATACAATTACATTTGCAGGGTCTGGATTTTCTTTATGCTTTGGAGAAGGCACCAGAGCCCTTAATAATGGGCTTAGTAAAGGTGAAAAAGGGAGTTGAAGCCTCTTTAGGGGAAAAATTCTTGCCTGCATCATGAAACCAAGTTTTGCGAATTGCATGATTTCAAAGAAGTTTTCAGAGGGGAAGGTGCCTTTTATAGGCTACAACTACATGTATATATAAAAAAATTATAATGAAGAAAACCCTGGTACATATAATTATGGTATTTGTATATAAATAATTGGCTGTAATATTATCCAGCACAATTTGCTCAGTTGGTAGAGCATCTGATTTGCAAACAAGAGGATGTGGGTTCAATCCCGCAATGGATGTATACACTGTTTACCTCCTCCTATTACAATATTTAATCAATGATTCCTATCATTACGCAGGTATTAATCTTGGATTCAGAATTGACCATGCCATGGATAGAAGGTTTTGGTGATGAAGTTACCATTACAGTGTCTATATTTCTTGGGATTTGTGTGCTCTTAGCTGCTTGGTTATCAACAGGTAAACTCAGGAATATTATAAATATTGACATAATTATTGATTATTCTGGAAAGCAATGCTTGTTTCATTTTTTAATCAGTTGCAATTAGTTTTTCTTGTATCAATCCCTTATTTGTTTTATTGACTCTATTGATGTAATGTGTGTTATGAAGAGTTTATCTGCCACACATAGTTGAATAGATATTTGCTAGATTCATATAGACCTATGATGTGAAAGAAGTTTTTGTTTTATTTCAGGAATTCGAGATATACCTTTCATTAGTGTGATAATTGTACAACTAACAAGACGACAGAGAAGACAAGAATCTGACAACAATGTTGCTGAAAGTCCTTCAGCAGCCCCACCTGTTCCTACTGAAGGCAGAACTGTTCCAGATGGAGAAGCAGGCTCTATTGATCCTTTAATATCAGTAACTGATAACGTCAATGAAGTTCCAGAATTATCTGAGAATTCTGATGAATTGGAAGTGCCTGAAAATGATTCAGATATAGTTGAAGAATTAGAAGCTATTTCTGTCGAAAATGAATCTGAATCTAATGTTCCTATAAAAGTACCTGGTGATCAAACATTAAACACTCTCAAACAAAGCCCTGATACCACAACCAATGTTGACACTTCGCCTGTCCCTAGTGTTGAAGACTTAAAACCATCAGAATTGCGACATAGAAGGCTTCAGTTTTTTTCTGGTAATCCTAAGACTTGTTCTGATGAAGATGAAAGTCATCAGCAATCTGAAAAAGTGTGTTCTTGTGATAATGATCCCGAAGTTCTTAGTGAAAATGGAAATACCGAAACAGAAATAGAATCTAACATTTTAGGCAGTCAGTCTGTTGAAAATGTTTCTACAAGTGAAAGTACAGGAAATTTAAATGATACTGAACGTTTACCTGATGTCAGTGAAACTTTACCTGAAACTGAATCAGAACCGATAGATTCTACTGGGGAAATTCGAATTAGAATAAAGTTCTTTAATGATACTCAGCGATTGGTTTCTACCCCTCCTGATGAGACTATTGGAAACTTTAGACGGTAAATTATACAAGAAATCTATAAACAAACTTCTTACAGCAACACAGGCTTCTCAATAAGTTTGTGGCTAACAGGCCTAAAAGCTAGACTAACAGGTCTGCTACAGGGAGGGGGGGGGGGGGGGTCCAGGCATTTTCTAGCAATATTTTATGAACTTTTGAGACTAGATTGGTCTGCAGCCTGCTGTTACTGAGAACCCTGGCAACATATCCTCAATTAAACCTGGCACAAATTATTTTCAATATCTTGATTTTTTCTTTTCTTTCTAGCTCTGCTGGTTTCAAAGAAAAAGTCGAGCTATTGTGATCACTGTGGCATTTGTGCCTGTGCATAAACTTCAATGTAGGTCATAACTCAGAAACTATTTATAAGAGTTAGGAACATGAAACTTAATATTGGATAGATCTCACAAGTTGAGGAAGTGAACACATGACCGTTGGCACCGCTTGCGTCGCTCTTGCATTCGTCTACAACATTTCTGTAAATTGGCTGGTTATAGTTATGCATCACAATAACATTGTTTATGTTGTTGGTCAATTATAAAATGGATGAAAATGAACTTTTTTTGGTATTTATCATGTGGCATGTATTGTTGCCATGATGATTAACCATGGTGATTAATGAGTCTTCAGGGGAATAAATCTATGCAAAGTAATTGAACAATATTGGAAAGATTAATGTGATGTTTATAAAAGTTTAGATAAATCATATCATTAATGAATTGATGGTGTCAATTTGGAATATAAATTATTCAACAAACAGTTTAGAAGTTTGACTGTGAATTGTAATGCTGTTTTATTTGCATTGATTTTATTGGGCTCAGGCACAAAATTGTCCCATTTGATAAAGTATCAGTTTTTCTGCATTCTCTTTTTTTTCTCTATAGATTAGTTTTAACTAATTAGGAAAGTAATGTCTTATAATTATGACGTTTATGAGTTTTTATTTCATTTACCATATCTGAGATAAATTGCATGAGCAAGTAGGGGGTTCAATCTCTCTAGAACATTTAAAGTCAAAGGTTGTGGGTAAAAAAAAAGACAATGATAATGATCTTAAGAATCAACATAATTTCTTACCAATGTCATAGTAAATTGGACCCTTGTATACAAAATCATATTAGAAGGAAAATTTATAACAATTTCATGCTGTTTTTAGAGTCAATTTTAAAAGTGCCTGGGAGTATCTTACATACATATTTGCATTATCTTTATTTGTATGTCTTCAGGAGACACTTTGAGGAAGAACTTTCACAGTCCAAGCTTGTACGATTTATATTCAATGGTCAAGATTTACGAAATGATGCGTCTACACTACAGAGTCTGAACATAGGTGATAATAGTGTGTTACACTGTTTAGTTACGCAGCAACCGGAGGCGAGAGATACTCACAATGCGGAAGATGGAAGTTTCGATGTCGGTGTTTTCATGTTTCCTCTATTCGGCCTTCTTCTTGGTATTGTTTGGTACATGAGGATTATGTATCGTCAATTCTTTAACGTCACATCAACATTGACACTTGGCGGGATTACATTTCTGTTTGTTGCCGCATTGATGTCATCATTTAGGGGTCACAGACAACATGAACATGTGGACTGAAAATTATGGTGATTAACTATGGAATATTGGCAATTTTAAATTATGATTGATGGTTTTCAATGAATTTACCCATTAGTTTAAATGCAACATGTGTGTTTTAAATAATATACTAGTCTTTATTATAATTTTTGAATGCTAAAGTGACAAAAATTGAGAATTCCTGACCATTTTTTACACACAAATGTCTTTAAAAGTACTGGGTTACATGATTTTATCAGACTGTGTCTGTGGACTGGGTATGCATCATCTGACAACAATATGTACAGTCTATAGTATTGTTATATATGTGAATGGGCATGTACGTGCAATTGAAGTCAACATCACATTTACAGTTAGTTCTTCACACGATATCTGTAGTTGTTAGTTAGGCATAAACAATTTTTGTTTCTTGTTACACGACCTACGCTAATTTTTCCCTGTGACCCTAAAACCCAAGGAACGATACATCCCCTTTCTCACTTTTTTACGTTTCCACTTTTAACTTAAAAGTCCTATCCTACCTACCCTTTTTTAACGAGCATTTAACCAGAAATATAGGATAGGTATCTTCATAGTCAAAACAATTTGCTTAGATGCTTCTTGGCTTTTAGTATACATTTGTTTGTGAACAGAATTGTGAAATTTATCCTCATTCCATTTCATAGCTATGTGTGATGACATTGTATGTGTCCATGGCATCCAGTGTGTTTTTGGACAAGTTATGTTGAACATCGTCCTCAAGAATGATTAAGAATGATTGCTTTTTTTCATAAAAAAATTACCAGTTATGAAATCTGGTTTCTTATAAAATACACTCAAGACCTATTGTTGTATTTATACATGTACCTGTGGTCAGTGTACAGTGTGATGAATAATCATACTGTACACATCTGTGTCAGTTCTTATTCATTTTATTAAATGATCAATTGTGATTTTTAGCTCAAATGGCACACTGTTGTACAGTGTATGTCATATGTCTGTGCTTATCTTCCTTCAAACGACATCTCTCTGAAACTGCTGCATCAGTTGCATCCAAACTTTGCAAGAATGATCCTTAGGTGGTCCACTGTCAGAGTTGTTCAAAAGAATTGTTATAGAATAAGTTTTATTTGGAACTCTGGTTGCCATGGTAACTAGTAAGAAAATCTTAAGAAAAAAATTATTTTCAGAAACCATAATGTATTTATTTAGAATACTCCACCTTGACATCAGATACAGCCCTTTTCTATGATAGTGTAATGATACATTCTATAGTGTCAATATTGCCTTGTATAGTGTTTAACATACAACAGATACCGTAATTTCATTGTGCTCTACACTGTTGTAATTTTAATTTGTATTGTATGATCTACCAAATGTTCCCTAGTAAGTCCCCATGTGTTTTACATTTTATATATTATCTACCCAGTATTTGATAGGTCATGTAATTTTGTAAACTACTTTTGCGCAATCTCCTTTGCAGCCACATAGCATTACTATCACAAGCTTTTTTGTCAAGATTTTAACAAAAATATCTTTTTTTTAGTTTGACGTATTAATATTAAATTGTATCTCAGGGTGCTCACTTGACATCAAAAGTTGAGAGTAAAAAACGACTCTTGGCTGATAACAATTTGACGAGTCAACAAAAAAATCCCTTTTGCGCAAATTCTTAAGTCATATATTGCTAATTTTAAGAGTCAAAATGCCATTTTAAGAGCATTGGATCTTTTTAAAAATTATCAATTTTGGTATTGTGTACAGTATGATGGAAAAGTAAACAATACTACTGGTGAACTGATTGACAAGTAAACGAAACAATGTCGTATGCAATGATTTCCCCTCACCAGTGTCTTTGTTATAGTCAAGGAAACTGTGATAAGTGAATATTTCCTGGAGGTTTAGTGTGTCACTTGATCTTTTATCTGAAAATAAATTGTACTTTTTAACTAACTTTAAACTAAACAGTTTATTTGAAGGTTCTTTTTTGCATATCTGCCAATTTATAAATTGACAATTGCATGCTCCAACTACAGCCATGTAAAGATGTGTGATAGTATTGGTTTCTGTAGCTTAGCATGCCATAGTAACCAATGAATGAAGTTTGCTGCGATTTTTGGGATTCTACAAGCATTTAATGTGGCATGATTGTTTTGTTTTTCTAAAAATGAATGTATTATAATTTATAACTTATAAGGGGAAATATGTTAATTGGTTTTTTGCTCTTGCCCATCATAAAATGTGTTGATATTTCGGGACTAAAATCACCCACAGTTCCCAAATGGCATTTAGGAAAATCTATGTCACACATTTGATTCTTTAGCAAGGCATGAATATAATTGGAATTACTTAATTATTTATTTGGTTTGTTTTTGACAGGTCATGCTATATAGTGTTTGTATCATACAATTTAAAAATTAACCTTAAAATGTGTAATGATTCCCTTTTGTTGAAATTTTAACTGCTGTGCCAATTAAGGCTTATGAGGTTTCTGTCCATTTGGAATTATTAAGTACATTGGCTCGATAAACCCACTAAATACAAGAAGTCAATTCAGGAGGAGCTGCAGTTGCTGTAAAGGTGGTTGTTCTACTGAATGAATAGTCATAAAAAATTATTCAGCTCTGAAGTGCATGCATAATAATACTCCTGCAAATGAAGTTTGAGGGGGTATGTTGGAGTCACTCTGTCGGTCGGTGCGGAGTCAAAGCGGCGGCAGGGGTATTAGTCACTTCTGTGACAAACTCTAGTTATATTTGTTGTATGCTTAAAAGACGAAGTCTTTTCTTATATGATTTAAACTTACTGTTAATTTATGTTTTAACTGTTTTATCTGGGAACTAAGGATATAAGAATTGCTTCATCCCATTGTTTAATTACATGTATCTGTTCAAACTATAATCAGAACAATTATATTTTGATGCATAAATTATGGTAATTTCCTTCTCATGGGTATGACATACTACATACAGACAGTAGTTACGGACCTGTGATGGTGAGGCTTAATAAAAAATTTATTACGATTTATTTCAGGTTTGGTACTACTGTTTGTGTGGCTATGCATTAACACTGCTTTATAATCATTTGATAGTTACTGTAATAGATTAGCCTAGACATCTCTTTTAATAATCACTTACTTTTATACAATTTAAGACAGTGAGAACTGACTATAAAGATAACATTTGAAAGGGTCATAATTATAGTTTTTCTTTTGATAGTGGTCTATAATAAGCTAATAGTATTACAAATTATCTGTTCAGAGGTGAATTCAGCTATGTACAGTCAAACTTATGTTAGCGGTCTCCTCCGAATAGGCCACCCTGTGAATAAAGGCCTCCCTGTGAATAAAGGCTGTTCTTTTTAAAACTTTTTTTTACAACTGAAATTTATAACATAAATAATTCAAGTCTAATTTTAGTTGTTGTATAAGATATTTTTTATTACAACTTTGTTGAATTTATAATGATAATTCAAATTTAATTTTAGTTGTATAAGATCTAATTTTTGTGATATATTGTATGTACCTTATTCACTATGGTCAATGTCAGAAACTAGGACAGAATGTTGGCTCTGTTCGGAGTTGTCTATCCTGCTTTGATGAAGTAAAATGTTTGAAATAATGCGGGTTTTATTGAAATGGTACTTTCATTGATTATTAATTTTTATTATAATGCTATTAATATACCTGTAAAATCTTCATGTATTTGAAATAATAGGTCCATATAATATTTTGTAATGTTGCTTTCATGTATATAGAATCCGGTTAACAAAGGCCATCCTTGGAAAAGACAAAATGCGGCCTTTATTTACTGATGGCCTTTATCCCGAGGTCAGTATGTTCCTTAATAATCATTGCTAGGTTTTCAAAGAATGGCCTTTATTCACTGGATGGCTTTTTTTCAGAGATGGCTGCAAACTAAGGTTTGGCTATACATGTACATTTAAGTTAAATGGCGATCTTATGGAGGTAATAGAAATGATGCTGAATCTTACATCATTATGCAAAGAAGCCACACAATATTTGTCCTTAAGACTTTAACAGAGTTCTATTTATACAGCATTGCAGGAAGGACAACTCCGTACAGTGTTACTTATGTCTTGTTTCATTAAGTCTGTCAAAATGTTTTTGTTAAGTTTATTTAATGTAGGCATCATTAAATCTTGGTTCATTTATTTTGTGGTTGATGAAAATAAACATCAATTTAACCCAACTCTCACCTTCACTTGTTTCTTTATTAGATATTTGAAGACAATCATTAGAATACATGTAAGTCCCTCAACTAAATTTCAGTACTACAATGGTGCCCACTTCTGTACAGTACATGTATAGGAAAGAACTGTGGCCCAAAAGCACCCCATAGGGGTAGATGGCTGATAGATGGGAAGCAGGGAAAAATAACTTGATAAAGCATACATAATATAGATTTATATCCTCCCAACATTTAATTACTAATTAGTTATAACACTGATGGTAAAAGACAAACGAAGTATTCTACAAGTCAATTTGTCAAATTTTTTACCAAAAATGACTTCAAGAATAATAAAAGGGGAATTTTTTATTACTATTGGGAAAAATAAACGTCAGAAAAGGGAATAGAGCCAATTTTCAACTTCAACTCAGTTCCCATAAAACACTGACAGTATAAGGGCAAATCTGAGCAAGTAGTCACCTATTTTAGACATGTGTTTTTATGGCTGAAAGTTGAAGCCCATACTAATACAGAACTTAGGTTCTGGTGAGCTTATAAAAAACGGATCAACAAATTAGAAAAACAAAACTTTATTGATGATTATACAATGGCAATAACAGTTACAACAGTTTTCTAGTTGTAGACTGTAAGAATAGTGACAACAGTAAAGTTATACAATCATGATACATACATAAATATACAATATCCATAATGAAAGCTACAAACATGAAGTAGACAAATAAGTAACAACATTAGTCACTATTAGTAAAAATAACTATATATTAACTGTTATAATATAATTAACTGTTCTCAAACATGGTCAGGTGATCAAAATTTAAAATAATATGAGGACATTTTTAGTTCAACACTTGATTTGTAAGCTCCCTAGTACAGGTAACAGATCCTTAAACTTGATACATAGTCCCCACACAGGTTATAAGAAGAGTATTAATGTTTAACACCAGTCATATTCAATCAAGCCATATCTGATTGACTGTACAATTTTGCTGGCCTATCACATTATTATTAAAAAAAATTTATGCTGTTAGAAAATACATTGTATCAGGCAAATCTACCCATAAAAAGGTACAATTCAATTGACAAAATTAGTTAAAATATCAATACAAATGTATTGAATTATTTGATAAAAATCAACTGACTTAGATAATTATGCGTATCACAGTTCATAAAATTGTTCAAGACAGACTGAAACATGATCAGTAGGTCGTAACAAAACTAAACAGATACTTCAAGACAACACTATGTTACACAATTATTGTTTTATTTCACAGGAGTTTTGTAGATTTGTTCCAAGAATTTTACACATTAAAGGGGCGTGCCCTGGAACTGCTGTGTCTTGGTTGTCATACACAAAAATGCGTTTATCTCTTGTAAAACCAATTATTAATGAAAAGTCAAAGAAGATTGTGTGTTCAAAAATTACCCTAAAACGCGCGCGTCGGTATTTGTATGTCGGTTTGAATAAAAGGCTGTCAGCCTTTTATTGACGACAACGATGTCCGAATCGTCTGAGAATTAAACTGAGCATGCGCACAGCCTTTCAAGCAGTAAAACAATGATATTTACCTGTAAATCAACGATAGATAAGCTTTATGTTGCCAAAGTGAACATAACATGAGCAGTACTTACCATTTCACAGGGCCAAGTTGTTTAAATGACAAATACTTTCTGAGGCCGAAATTGGCAGGTTTGGTAAATCTTGAAATGTGTATTTTGAGTAAACTAAGCGGGATATTTCGTAAATATTTTACAGGACTTTTATTAATTGATTTAGGCTTTAAAATGATACCAATTTGATCGCTATTTGAGTCGCTTCAGTTCCAGAGCATGCCCCTTTAAACACTTCACAAGAACTTCATTTAGGTAAGACCACTGTTTCCTATGATTTCGTTTAGTTCTGTTACTCTTAATTTTTTCTCACTAAAATGGCTATTTCATGGGGATATAGACTTTGATTATACATACACGAGAACCTGAACATTTATATCCCTACTCTTTTCTTATTGTATTTCCTAGTTCTTACTGTGCCCAGTCTAAAACACTGATACATGCCTCATCCTTTTTCCTGAGGTTTTCTAGATACACTACCAGGCTCGATTGTTAGGATGGGGAATTCCAAAGGCAGAGCTAAGAATCGAACCTACAACCTTTCCTTGAGTAGTCCAGTGCATTAACAATCGACCACTGAGCACCCCAAACAACCAGTAAAATAGAGCAATTTAAAAACAAGTCATCTGAAGACAGATTTTTATAACAAATTTTGAAAAAAATTACTCAGGGAGAAAATTAATTAATATCATTTTTTTAAAACAGAAACTACATTTTTAATACACAAACAACACAGATTCTTTACTCCTTAAACCAGCCGTAATTTCTTGATTAATTGAATAATTCTACAACGAATATACATCGCAAGAAAAAACATCAAACACAACATTTTACAGCGCATTAAAAACTACAATATCAACATTTAGCTTACTGGTAACATAACAATTTCATAATGTTTTAATTATACATATATTTTCTATATACAATATATACCATCAAATGCAAGCTAATGCAAAGTATTATATACCAACATTAATTCATCAAAAAAATAATATCAATGTTGCCAGATTATTCACTATTGCAGAGATTTGATAATTCCTTTATAGTTTCAATAGCCTTGGCCTAAAAACAGTAAGTAATTTGATCTTTTATGCTGTTTTGTAAGGTTGAAATGTCACTGAAAGCTAAATGTTACATGCATGATTGTTATTTTTTCCACTGAATCCAAGGCTTACATCTGACCCTTAAAATGGTATTTGACTCTTGAAATTAGTCAAATAAGGCCCCTGACTCCTGAGAATTTATACCAAAGGGTCAAATTTGTAATTACAATAGTAAGATATTTTGCTGATTCTTTGAATGGGTCATATTTTTTATCCAAATGGAAGAAAAAATTCTGAATGAGGCTTATTATTCTCCAAAAGAAAATTAACCTTAGACATATAAAAGACACATTAGCAAGCCAGGAAAGCAGTAAATCATTAATACCAAAAATAGCAGCTCCTAAAAAACAGCTCCCTTTAAGCAGAGGACATGTTGTAAAATACGATATATGATATATAAAAATATGTACGTAATGCTCTTATCGTTCATGACATTTTACATCAACTGAAATAAATAAGATACTGCAATATTCTAATGTCAGTAATGGTCAATTGTTTACAACTAGACAAACTGAAACCTTATGCTAACTAAAATAAAAATTCATTCACTTTTTTATAATTGTTAAAGTCCAGTTTAGTTTAGTTTAGTGTTGTTTTATGGCAATGGTGTGCACTAAATATAAAAAGGAAATCAGTAGTTATAATAATTATAGGTATAATTAATAGGTATAAGTCATGTAATAAGGTAATACATAAATAAGACTAAAGGATAAAATCTTAGTCCAGACCGAAGATGCTTAAATGCTAAATATTTAGCACCACATTAGCATGCCCATGATGCTAAGCATGCTTGAGAAGAGCTGCACATATAGTCATCACGTTGACAGTTGATTTGGTGTATAGTTTGCTCTGAGAATTTTTTAATATTTTAGCTATGGACGTGGATCTTATATGATATTCATTTGATTACATTATGATACAAAGTCTTCATTTCTTCACAATAGAGAGCTTGGCATGTAACTTTGGACTTGAATTTATTGAAAGAATACACTTATTCATGCTTCATTAGAACAATCACATAGAAAAGCTGTTTGATCAGTTACTCAACAGGCTTTATCATATTTTTATAATGATTTTGATGCATATATATTTTACATTCTTAAATCACTCAGAAGACAAAGAGATTCATTTTTATGTAATGTCATGTATTCAAAAAATATAAAATTATTTTGTTATAAACTGAGTAATAATTAAAGGTACATAACTCATAGTGGTGCAACGATATACAGGTATATTGTGTTACAGTGTCGGGCCGATACATACCACGGTACGACATCCATGTACCGCAATATTTTACCCATTTTTTTAGTGTTGTTTCAGACGTTCAAAGTCCGATTCATCCCTCTGAACAACAAATTATTGATTATTTGCAGTTTTCCAATAAACTTAATAATGTTACAGTGTGAAAAACTGATAGTTTATCTATTGGTACTGATAAGCCATTTACTGGTTACGATATATGATTGAAATACCTTATACAGTTATATCTCTAAGTAGCAATGGGTTAACACTTAAGTTAACAGTGACTGTAGTTTGTGTTTTTTCTCACTTCACTGTATCGCAATAAGTATTGCGATATGGGTAGATTGTGTTGCATTACATCGCAATACAAGTTATACCATATCGTTGCACCCCTAATAAATTATCACAAAAATCAACACTCACTTAATTTACAGACATAATTACACAAGAAAAAGTAACACACTTCATAAAACCATCGAAACATTGACAAAATCTGTTTGTTTATCTAAGAAATATAATATAAAATATATTTATACTAGAAATGAAATGATACAAACTAGCTTGTAAGAATGGTTTAATTCAGCATATGAATAAGTGAAAGATTGAATTGTATCATATTAAAATGTGAGTTTTAAAACTGCTATAAAAATAACATTCTTTTTTATCAACCATGAGAATGAATCTCTAGCAATGAGTATCAGTAAGGCCGGATTTTTTTGAAGACTTAACAAAACATTTTTGTTAGGTCACAATTTGATACACCGGTCATTGGCTCAAGATAGGTCTAGTAGCATACTAGATCAGCACTTAGCTAGATTCAAATAATTGAATTCACAAACAAAATAAAAGAACAGCAATCAGACTCATATCTAATATAAGCCTTCCATTACTTTTTAACAAAAATACAAAAAAAGGACTTGATAAAAAAATCGTAAAAAAATGGATTTTATTTCTTATCCTAAGAAATCTTTTTTTTCATAATTTACTTTTAATACTTTCAGGTATGTATATATGACTTTATACTATATATTTTTATAAGTACAGACACAAATTTGTATAATTAAAAAATAAATAACCCTTCTATAATCTTAGACAGTAACATCAAAATAAACAAATAGATCATTAGTCCTGAAAAAGAATTTACACAAAAGAATATAATTACCAGTATGTTGAACACAATTTTTATTAATTTTAATTAAATGCAAAAAATTCTTCAGGATATAAAAAAAATCTTAGATGGCTATGTAACACAGAAAACAGACAGAATAAGTATATGTTCATTAAAGAAGTGTAACAAATATACAAAAATATATCATTTGGAATTTTTTTATATTTCTTAACTGAATGTTTTTACATCAAATGAACATTGAGGTCTTTTTTCATGTAGAAAGTGTTTAGGCTTAGACAATCATCACTTTGAATAACGTACACATAGCTAATTTCTGCTTCATTCATTTTAAAATAATTAACAACAATTTCCAGTTATCAATAAATAAAAACACCTACAGTGTCCAACTAGTCAAAGTGGATAAAAACGATTAAAAGTCTTTGGTCGTAGAATATTCATAAAATTTTTGAAACTTCTATTATCTATCAGTGTCTTCAACATTGATTTCAGCCTCAGGACTTGCCGAACAGAGACAATATGATAAGAAACAGGTACACCACGTCAATGTACAGCTGTAGCGCGCCGTAGACATATTCCTCCGGACTCAGCTCATGTTTCCTTCCACCTACAATCATCTGGGTGTCGTAGATCAAGAACTGGAATAAGATACAAAATTTTAAACTCCAAAACTGTTATTATGGAATATGCTTTTTGTTTATTGGAATTTTACGCCCTTTTAGTCATACAAGGTGGACAGTTCACCTAAACATTGTTCATGGGAAGAACCAGCACTAGACTCCCATCCTCCATAAGCAACTGCCTACTTTCTCAGATAAAGAAACATGGTTGGTTATATATGAGAGCTTAATAGTAATAGCCAAGACAATACTTAAATGAAATCAGATACTAGTAACAAGATAATAGACAGAAAACTAACAAGTTGTCCCCCTTTGTAGAAGGGGCGACAATATATTATAATTAATATTTAAAAGACTCCATTCAATCCACCTGATAAACGTTCAGAAATAAAAACTTCCAAAACAAACTTATGGTGATGAATGTTTAAATTAAACTTAGAATTTGAGCAACAAAAACAAGTGAATGACTTACCAGGGAAAACACCAGAGCTGCCAGTCCTCCATAAACACAGTCTAGAATCTGTAAACCAATACATATATTATCACCATTCTTTGTACACTGAATTATCCACCAGTTTTAATTTAAGTATACAAAATTCAGCTTAATATTTTTACTCAATGAATGAATTATTAAAATAATACTGGCCGCCAATCACAGAATGTCCGTTGGTAGGTCAGTAATACATTTAATTGAAATAGAATAAACAAAATATGAAAATTGATAAATTCCATATCTTTTTCAATTTCTTTTTACACATATAAAGCTATCACAATGAACATTGTACTACCAAAGTTTAGCACAGAGCATATTACATGTAATTATTTCCTGGACATTATGAAATTATCATAGCTTACATTGAAAACATAGTACAGTAGCTATTTTAAAGATAAAAAACTTTAGCATTGTAAAACAATGCAACACAGGAGTGACACTGCTATAAAAACTTTAAAGTTTAAATTCCATTAGGCTGAGAGTTCAGGTGAAGATAGAGATTCAGGTAACTGAAGAAATCAGCTGACAAGATGTGGAATTTCAAAAAAAATACAAACAAGTCAGAATACAGTAAAACCTTTCTAATCCAGAATTGTTCAGACTGACAAAAAGGTTCAAATTAGAGAAGATTTCGGATTAGAAAGCTTTTGGGTAACAAAGTTGTATTTTTAAGTATTAAATACATCACAGACTATAAAGTTTCTTTTAAGTATAAAAATACATGACAAGAATATCAAGACCAGCTGACATGTTCCGTTTTGAGAGGATTCCTGATTAGAAAGGTTCAGTATGGGGAGGTTTGGCCGTATAAATAGAAAACAGGCCAATCTCTGATTTTGTTGCTTTCTTAGCAATTATATTATCTGGGCTATAGACAACTATTTACAATATGCATAGCCCAATAGGCATGATACTCAAATAAGTTTCTCATGCGGACTGTACTTACAGTTACAGTACAACATATAACCACATATCTGCAACCATTAAAAATAAAGAAGTTTATGTTTATTTGTTTGTTTATTTGAGTATTACGCCCCTTTTCAACAGCCTACTTCCTTAACTAAAGAGACATGGTCGATCAATGAGGCGGGCCAGACGATTATATAGCTGTAAGAATGAAAGGAGCGAGAGGTAATACTTACGTAACTGTACCCAATTGTTGCATACACAATGATACAAGAGAATCCAAACAGTAAAAGAACCATAACAAGAGCGAACAAGAGACCTGTGCACATCGTGAAATCAATCTGGAGTTCATAGAATTATAAATAAAACAATAGATAATGTATACCATCTACATCTTACCAAACTCAATTACTCCTTTAGAGTAAAAAGTACAATAATCTGATTGAAAGAAAACAAAATATTGACTATTTTTAACACTGAGTTAGCCGACAAATACAGTTGAGACTGTTTACAATGACCTTGCATTGGAGACAGCAAATAAGGTCGCTAGACACAGGGAGTCACTATACACAATCCCTTTACAATAGATAAGTTTCCTTACTAGATTTTCAGCATTTTTGTATGATAAGAATAATAACAGCTACTGTAACAATAAATTGGGAGAAAAAGCTTTCCCAGATGGTATTAATTGGGTCATTTGTAACTCATTTGTTGAAGGAGGACCGCAGGTGCATGCTTTAGTAAAACTATTGTCCTTCTGCAAGCTAGCTTGACACATTCAAAATTTAGTCCTGAGTTTGATTTGAACTCAAAGTAGTGGGAGCTTCGTGACAAGTCAGAGACAATAGCCACTAGACAACACAGACCCCCATTTTTTTTCGAAACAGGAGAAAAAACAAATACAATTAAGCCAGTGAATAAATTATGATATGGACAGAAAGATGCGGAAACCTACCTTTGTCTGTATAGCAAACAGGGAAATAGCAAGACACACAGCACATGTGATACCTGCCGCCACCATGACACTGTTAGTGGTGTAGAAACTGGAATTATGCATAAATGATAGAATTAGAATAAATATTAACACAAGGTATAAATGAAGCCTATTAATTCTGTATTTTTTCGTAATTAATTTATCTGAAATTTATATTTATGTTTGTTTGTTTGTTTGTTTGTTTGAGTTCGATGCCCCTTTTCAACAATTAGAGTTCATCCAATCATAGTTCCTGGGAAGAACCAGCACTCCACCATAAGAAACTACCTACTTTCTCACATAAAGAGACATGGTCGGTAGCTGGGCTCGAACCCACAACCCTCTATCAGTGAGAGGTTACAGTGATTTGAAGTCAGTGACCTTTTAAACTCGACAATGGAGGCGGGTCCTGAAAATATATGTCAACAATTGGAAATCCCACGCCATACAGTAGATATAAATGCCTGATATTTTTGCATCCTAAAATATGAAGAATTAAAAACTACCTGCTTATAGTTGCCACCATGTATGTAAAAGCCAGCGTCTGAAAGAAAACAAACCATTTATATAAAAAATCTCGCACTCAGGTATCTAACTGATTTCCAACATAGACATACATGTATATGAATTACCTATTGGCTCATAGATTTTTGTTCTATAAATACAAAACTTGAACAGTAAAAACAAAATCATAGACAAAAGCAATTTGCATTCTTGGAAAAATGATGTACAAATATGCTGAATTTACAGCCAATGCATACATAAATGTTAACAGACTACTTCCAGTATGATGTCAATACCACAAATGAGACTATTAAGTTGTTCATATTATTTCTAATAGGATAAATCTTAACAAATTTTCAAAAGAAAAGTACTATTCATACTATTCATGCTGATCAGCCGGAGTTCAGCAATAAACTTAAAGAATGAAACAAGTATTTTAAAACTGAGATAAACTTACAAAGATACCAAGACAGATGAAGTTTCCTGGATATTTCCTCCTGGAAGATAAAACAGTGAAATATAGGAACTACATTTTATACTTCCTCCACAGGGTGTAGGAACTACATTTTATAACTTTTAATAGGGTGCAACTTCATGTTTGAAACTTGTTGTCTAAAAATTTCAAATCTGATAAAAGCAAGTAGCAATACTTTGCACGAAACTATTATTTGAAAGATTAAAGAAAAGTACACTTACCTGACGGATGGGATGCAGACGAGAACAATGTAAGTCACCAAAAATGTTCCGCTGTAATACAAATTCAATAATATTACAAATGTATGTATCTGTTCAGTTAAAATTTTAACATCAATATATTTCTGAAAACGAACGGAACGGTCATATTTGTCTTTCAAATTGAAAATATCATAAAGAGACTTGATTGATAAGAAAATCTCAGTTAGCCGGGTGCTTACCAAAAATGAGCATTGTATGATAATACTTGGAGGTATCAATAAAAATTTCTCCATATATTATTATATTAGTAAATTTTACTCAATGGTACAAATTCTCAAGAATCAGAGACTCTTTTACTGGTATCAAAAGTCAAAATGCCATTTAAAGGCTCAAATGTGTGCTCTTAGTCTAAATATCCAAGAACGCCTGACGTTAGATGATTAAAAAGTTCCATTCATCCCAAAAGAGAGAATAATTTGCCAATTTGAAAATATATGTAGATTTTACATCTAGGACCTTTCAACATCTGACTAACATACTGACACTTATCTTACTCTTAGGTTTCGTTGATAGATTCAGCTTATCAAAAATGTCCTTGTTCATTCATGCTAAGATTTTTTATTTTTTAAAACAAGACTAATAATGTCTTTTCTGTGCGTAGTTAAAACAAAGCAGAAACAGCAGAAAGTGTGGTTTTAAAAAAGAACACTAGGGTTTAATGTTGCACTAACAGTAACAGCTAGTTTATTTGCTGACTGTTCCAGCTTTGACAATAGAGAAATACATAGGTAGAACAATCAATCTTCCATAAGCTATCTGGACAGCTTCGTCACATCTGAAATTTGTCTGATCCCAGATGAATTAGAACAGCGGTGAGGGGCTAGTGATAATTTATCAGAGACCGTAACTACATGACCCATGAGGACCCATTTAAGAAAGTCACATATTTGGTACTTACTACGACACATAGTAGAATGTCACTCCACCAGGGTATGACTGACAAAAAGCTTTGATTGTTTTTCTGAAAAAGAACAAGAATATTAAACTGAAATTAAACTAGAGCTTGTCACAGACTTTAAACAGACCAATGGTAATGTTAAATTCTAAATTATATCCCTAAATCTCATATACATGACATCAGATTGACTTTGTTAAGTCAGGTGTCCATTCTTAAATCACACCAGCAGATTAGTTGTTTCCATGGTAAAGTTGCAAGACAAAGTTGGAATCTGATTTCTGAATTTAAATCTAGAACTCTTGAGTAGTCATTTCTATGTAGCCTTTGAATTGACCAATCAGAGAGCAGCAAACAGATACCAGTCTTCATACCAAACTGCAAATACATTAAGTTCAATTATACTTACTGTAGAGAGAATAGCATGGTAAAACCAAATGTCACAGCCAACTGTGCAAACAGAATTAGGTACACCTGAAAATACGACATTTATTGATAAATCAACAAGATATGAGCATATCCACAAAAAAGTTGGTTTACAACAATGTAATCCACCCTTTTAATAGGTTTTAGTGGGTCAGCCATGCAACTGCAAACCAATAAATTTCTAAGGATGGCCTTAAACTAATTGTTTATATATGGCATATCAGTCTTCATTTCAAACTTATATTTCTGTCTAACTAATGGTGTATCACCTTAATTAATCACTAAAAAATTTTTGTCTTAAAAATGTTGACAAGGGAGTCCAGGCATTTTTCCTAAAATAATCGATAAAAAGGCCACTTGCAACATCTGCAAGGTTTTTGTGGCAAGCTCTGGTGGAACAAGAAACATGTGTACGCATCTAAAAAGACATTAATCATCAAACTGATCCATCTGTCTCTCACTCTCCAACATCTGTAAGATACATCCAAATGTAAAACTCTTATTGTATCGTATCGGCAAGACATATTGAGTATCATTTGTCCATAATTATGGCAATACGTATCATATCGAAAATATTTTAGCAATACCCAACAATAGTAAAGACAAACACTACATATATCAAGTTATGTAAACATTTTTACCTTTTTAATGAAGCCGCGTCTGATTGCTTTGTTAGAAAATGAAGTATCATCAAACATATCCTCGCTAGTATTTGAAGACCGATTATCTTTAGGCTGATTGGATGGCTCCCCATACGCATATCCAACATTGGGTGGCTGGTTAGAAAATTGACCATTGTCAGTCCGTGCTTGTTCCGGAGGAGGAACATAACCTAAAATATAAAATTATACAAAAACGCATAATTAAACAGCCACTTACATGTATGAACAATGAGGGAACATAACTGATGCATTTATAATAAACTGTAACAAATCCATGAGACAAATCCTACCATTCCAACTAGTGGTTTTTGTTTAAATATTCATTCATGGCCATTTTTGTTATTTGGAACAAACAATAAAGTTATTACTGTATTTCAAAAATTGCTCAGTTTTCATAAAATCTACATACAGAACAGCTTCCATTAAAACCTTCCGCCCTACGAACATAGTTCCATTTTTTCAATTCAATGGCATAAATACAAATTCAAATATTACGTGCATATAAGTCAAAATCAGATGGCTATGCAATATCGTAATCGAGCAATACAAAACAGTCGTAAAAAAATCTAAACAATCCTATCCCTCGGATTACTACAATATTTACTATCAGTACACACATTTCAAGGAAGGATGACGTCATAATCCTCGTGCTTTATTTGCTAATTTAGTCTGGTTCCTAGCTTCTATTGTAAACATATAGAAGTCATCAATGAATTCATGGATGAGGCGATGATAACTGAGTGTCAACTAGATATTTTAAAAAGTTATTCATCGGGAAATTGTAATCGATTTATTTAATGCTTATAATGTGTAACTTTTTCTTCGAGCATGTCTTCATGTATGAGATATTACATTCTGCATAAGTTGAGTATACAAAGAGGCAGGTAATGTAGACTATAATATTATGCTTTTTGCTGAACTACTTCTGGTGATCAGATGGGAATCATAAATCAAAGTACTGAAAAAGCATGGAACGGGAATAACCCTAGGACATATTTGGACAAATTTGGTAGAGGTCCACTAGACAATACTATATACAAAATATCTTAGCTCTAGCTAGGCCTTGTGTTTTCAGAGAAGATTTTTCAAATTTTCCAATATAAGCCTATATAAATCAAGTGACCCCGGGGCAGGGCCAATTTTGACCTTAGGGCAATAATTTGAACAAACTTGGTAGAGGTCCACTAGACAATGCTACATACAAAAAATCTAAGCTCTAGGCCTTGTGGTTTCAGAGAAGAAGATTTTTCAAATTTAACTATATAAAATAGAATAAACCCAAGGGCAGGGCCAATTTTGACCGCGGGGCCATTATTTGATCAAACTTGGTAGAGGTCAACTAGACAATGCCACATACAAAATATCTAAGCTCTAGGCCTTGCAGTTTCGGAGAAGAAGTTTTATCAATTTTCCTATATAAGTCTATATAAATCAAGTGACCCCTGGGGCGGAGCCAATTTTGACCCCAGGGGAATAATTTGAACAAACTTTGTAGAGTTCCATTAGACAGTGCTACATACCAAATATCTCAGCTCTAGGCCCTGTGGTTTCGGACAAGATGCTTTTTTAAGTTTTTTGTATTTGTTGCCATAGCAACCTGAGTTTTTCATGAAATTTAATTTTTTGAACAACTTTGAAAGGGGACCACCCAAGGATCATTCCAGCAAAGTTTAGTTGCTATCGGCATAGCAGTGTAGGAGGAGATGTTGTTCTAAGTAAATATGGACGCCACTTCACGACGAACGACGCACGATGGACGCAGGGCAATCACAAAAGCTCACCTTGAGCACATTCGTGCTCTGGTGAGCTAAAAAGTAGTATAAGCTATACCTTGGTTTGGAGGGTAGTCCTGACTTGGTGGATATCCCTGGGTAGGTGGATACTGTTCTATTCCACTGTATGCTGGTGGTGGTGGCATATTTTTATTGTCACCAGATGGTGGGTAAGGAGTTGTCATGACTGATTTGATATCAAACTTTCTGAGAAACAAAGATATATAGAAGATTAATATTTAGATGAACTGAAACAATCGATAAACCATAGCACTGAATGGGCCTGAATCAATTGGCTAAATGTCAATCAAATTTCAGATCAAATGTTTAGATCAATTTAATTAATTTATTTTAAAGATACATAGGGCTGGAAATAAAAATAAGTTTGTTTGGAGTGCTCCGATCCAGAATTTTAGCACTGGGTCGGTGGGGATTTGTTTTACTATATAATAATAATAAAAAAAAATTATTTGCTAGGATTTTCGGGAGTAGGTGTATAGCACAGCTGCACTCCAAACAAACTTATTTTTATTTTCAGCCTAGGGCTGTAATCATTTTCAAACTATATCGGTAGCTTTTATAAAAATTCATTTTTTGTCGGTTGATCAATTTCATTATAATTTTAAATATCAAAAATATTTTAGCAGAAAGTTATCCTTGTAACAATTAAGTAAATATGGAAGGCCTGTGCGCCATGCTAAATGTGAAATGTCAATTGCTAAATGCAAAATGCTAATTGCCAAATGCGAACTGCCAATTGTTGTACAGGCCAGGAGTGTTAGTATGCCCAAGCTCAAATATTACATTAACAATGAAATATGAAAACTACAAGCTTATTTAAGTAACCCTATACACAGTAACACCTAAAGATTGTTAAACATTTTGACCTAGCAAATTGGTGCCACCTGAATAAGTACATGTAAGTGGCATTTAGCAATTGGTATTTAGCAATTGTATACTTCATGAATAGTTCAAGAATCATGAATTATTACTATTTAACAAGGGTTGCCAAAAAAAACCTGATAATTCTCTAGAACATCAGGTCTAACAATATATAGCAGGTGTGGGTAGGGTTAAGTATATCTACTGACTTAGAGACAACTAGGCATTGTTGTGGCATGAAGAAAATGAAACATTGACGAGAGTGTAGCTGTGTGGTATATTGTTTTTATAAATTGGCTGTGATATTCACCAGCCCAAATAGCTCAGTTGGAAGAACATCTGACTGGCAAGCAGGAGGTTGCGGTTTCGCGCCCAACATCGGGTACATTATTTTCCTCCTTCTTTCTATTACATTGGTACTGTGTGTGACTAGCCTTGGAATCCTAGAGCTAGGGTGAAGGAAATGACTGGGTTAGTCGAAATTAAGAGCCTGTGGTTGTCGCGATTAATTAATTTGTATAAAAAGGAAGGAGGAATGTAGCGGTGTGGTATATTGTATTCATAAATCAGCTCAGTTGGTAGAGCATCTGACTTGCAAGCAGAAGGTTGAGGGTTCGAGCCCCGCATCGGGTACATTATTTTCCTCCTATTACATGAGTATATAGATAATAGAGACATCCATTCCTTAAACACTGCTGTGAAACTCATTTCATCAAATTACCACAAATATATCACAAAATTATATATAAATGGTAATTAAATGACATTTCGCAATGGGCATTTAAATTAGCACCAGCCTTCCAGTTCCATAAGTAATTCATTTTAGTTACAACAATAACTTTCTGCCAAAAAAATTAAAATGTTTACATTTTGCAGTAAAAAGTATCAATATTTGCATAGTATTAATAACATACAATTATCATAATATGTCGACCTGTTGAATGATAAATAGATTTATAACAGAAATTGAAAAAGAAAGTAAGGATTGAAATATCTGTCATGAACTTAAGATTTTTACGTAATTCGCGACTTTCCAGTTAAGCGCCCCCTAGCGGTACACCGCTATATGGGAAAACAAAATGGCAGCGTATGGGGTCATATCCTATTCATTACATGCGCTTGACAGATTTTGCTTGTTTGTCGTTTACGGCGATTGATAAACATTGATATAATAACCGTTATAGTCTCTGAAATGATGTTGTATTTAAATAGATTACGCATCCCATTTTCTTTCAATTAAATATTGACCCCTTTGTCCGTTTTAGCCATATTTTATGTACGTATTAGTAATATATACGGGCATTTGAAGTTAGAATGTCTGTCAGCATGTTTTTGTATTTGTATATATAAAAGTACACGCTTTTCGGTAAATAATAAATGTACATGTATATTATAAAAACTTGAATGTGATGATTGAATAAATATTTTGACAAAACTTTGACTTGTTTATGAGATTTAACTATTGTTTCCACTTGAAGCAGATTCAATAAAACAGTACATATGGTTAATTATTAACTTCATAAGGTAAGTATATTTTCATTGTGATAATTATTATTAAGTCACAAAATAATTGTCAAAAACTATAAGTGGAATAAATAAGCATTCACGTACAAACAGTCGTTAATTTCTAATAATAATTTGTTTTTTCAGCGTAACACAAATCAAAACCTTAATATATATATATTATATACGTACCTTGAAATACATATTATATGTCGTAAAGACACATTTATACAAAACAATTAATATTCATCGTAATTATCATTTATGATTTAACAAATATAATTAACAAATCGCGTCGATCTTTACTAATCGCGTTTTAATGAAAAGTTTCTTAGATCATACCGAAATTATTACTATAAATGTTTTGTTGGAATGATTAAGGTCAATTTAATTCACAACTTCGTATGTGAATAAAAACTGTGATAAATATACAGCTTATCGATTTGA
This sequence comes from Lutraria lutraria, assembly GCA_964023205.1. NCBI lineage: Eukaryota > Metazoa > Mollusca > Bivalvia > Venerida > Mactridae > Lutraria > Lutraria lutraria. Next base: position 13,865,948 of record OZ026843.1, on the reverse strand, counting down.
AGTTATCACAATATCCGGTATGATATGTTCTGTTCTGTTCGGTACTAATTAATGTGATCCCAGTCACAATTTAAACCATGCAGTTATACAAGTGATAAAGTAATAAACAGTATCGCCCTTTGTGCAGTATCTGGATATATACATCAAGCTGTTCTATCAGACCCCTTATCAGTTTTATGGTGTCTGACACAGTTGGATACCAATATACTTCCTGTCAGTATAAACAGCATAAGCTGCATTGACATTTTAGAATAGATTGTTGTCTTTTTTACATTTTCAAACAAGATCCAAACTGGGTTCATGTAAGCACCATATATAGTGACAGAAATATGTGTGCGTACGTTTATAAACAACTTTTTTCCGATATTGAATATAACAGAACAGAATTTATAATTTTACAAACAGGCCATGATTATTTAATAGGCTAGCTTATAATTAGTTTATAAATTAAGTATGCTTTCATTGTAATTAAAGAAGTAAGTACCAAAATAATTGTCACAGTCAGAAACCGTCATAAGTAGAAAAAATACGCATTCTCGTACAAACAGCTGAACATTCATTTCTAACATATATTATATTTTCAGTTTGACACCACAAATCAATATAGCGTAAAACTATACACTACACTATTATAATTTTATACTCGTACATGTATTTTGTAAGGTAACATAAAGACACATTTATACAAGATAGTATTCATCTTCAATATCATTTCACAATAGAACAAATTTGACAAATCCTTTCATTACTTATACATGTATATGTTTCAATGAAAAGTTTATTAGTACGCGAGTTCAAACAGACATTACAGGCCGGTGTTAAGTTTAAATTAATTTGAAGTGTATATTCGCACCCATGTTTGTAACTATAAAACTGTGACAAATATACAGTTTATCGACTTCATGTTACAACAATCAGGGACTAATTAATGTGATCCAAGCCACAATTTTAACCAATTTATAAAAATAATAAACAGTATCGCTCTTTGTGCACTATCTAGGTATACATCAAGCTGACATAAGACCCCCTATCAGTTATATTATGTCCGACACAGTGGGAGACCAATATACTGCCTGCTAATAAACGTTATAAAAGCCTGACAGTTTATATTTAAATGAACGCCTTTATATTTCCTTTTTCATCTATTTGTATTTCTAAACAAGATCAAAACTGGGGTCATGTAAGCAAAAGATGGTGACAGCAAATACTAATTGAAAGACAACATATATAACATTATAAAAGATCCGAGATATATGTGTGCACATAGTAGGACATGCCTAGATCTTAAATTATAATTATAACATTAATTTTAGCACATCATTATAACGAACCTGTATATGAGTTACTGACGATTATCTACCTTAATGTATTTTCTGAAATATATCAGACTTTAAAAAAAAGATTTTTTATGAATTTAAGTGTGTTTTTTTTATCTGATAAGAATATTAAAATAGATTTACGCACAAGCTATATATGAATTTTTATTTATATTTGTCTGTGTCTCTACATTAAGGGGACATATATATAAAGACTATGTGTTTTTACCGATATGCATGTACATCTAAAGTTTTGTATGTACAGTATAGTAACTTAATATAATATTATAAATTTATAGCCTATATTTACCGATTTAAATAATACATGTATATAAGCATGAAATTTGTGGCACATATAAGAAATGACTGTTCAATTCGTAGATGTTTTTGTAGAAAATAACTCTCAGTAGAGGATAAAATATATCGACTTTCCACTGCTTTCTGCATGACCCCATACGCTGCCATCTTGTTTCACCATATAGCGGTGTACCGCTAGGGGGCGCTTAACTGGAAATCGGCGAATTGACATCTAACACCAAAAGACGATGAAACCGAAACAAAATGGAAGCAAGGAATTGTAAAATCATATGTTCGCTAATTGATTTGATATCGACAGTTACAAAAACAAGCCACACATTGCTTATTAACAGAAAATCGAGAATTAAAAATGTCGAATTTGCACCGTAACATCAGAGACATAAATAACAATATTATTATAACATCTATGATATATGACCATGACTGTGTCTCTGGCAACGTAACACGACTTTAAAGTGATTTTTTTACAGGAATAAGATTAAACGAGGATCGAAATATGCACGGAATTTGTAGATAAAGATAATGCTTAAAGAAATGTGAAAATGACAAAGTACAACACATATATCTTACCTTCGTACCAGGAAGAGAAAATAATGTTTTCGGGATGGTTTGTTTTGCGAAATACCCGGAAGTTCTAATTATTTACGACTCAACACAATAGGGAATACCAATATCGCTGTCGTCATCATTAAAAATCAAAGGACTGGAATGCATTTGTCGGGGGGAAATACTATTTTGGGGCCTAGCAATTCGCGATCAAGTACCGGTACTGTCATGAGACTATAAAGATTTTCTTTTTGTAGAATGATTTGATTTATCTCCATTACAATTCGCTTTCTTTCATTCTGATAAATAAGATGGTTATTGGAAGAACTTTAATCATTTGTACTCAATGCTACAATATATACCCTTTTTTTAACTTTACGCATTCGAGTCAATTTTGTATTAAAGCAATGAACAGCTCCTAATATAAGTGACACCCCAAAGCCACTGGAAGTCTTATTTATGTCTGTCATGTATTAGTAATGTAAGGGACACAACTTGTATTGTCTTCTTGTATTATGTTAAACTGGTTCCCGTTCCATGATGCAGTGCACCAAAGGCTTTGTACACACAAGTCAACGGGAACCAGTTTAGTATTATGTATGAATGTACCTGTATAGTTATCTGTACTTATCTGAGTAAGTCTATGAATAAAGTCAGTTACCCACCAACAGGCATTGAGTTCATTACATTTATTGTTTTATTGCCCCTTATCAGTCTAATCCTGTCTGGTCACAGTCATCTTAGTGTCTTTATACTTGACACCAAATAAAAAATTAGGTTCATTAATTTTACTGATTTTAGTGTATGTATATAAGTCCTTGTTAGTGATAATTATTTTATGACTTAATTTCCTGCTGTTTTTATAAGTGTATAGTAACTGACTATGTAAACAGAATTAAGTTAATCTATATCTTATTCATAGCCCTGTCTGTTTTGTTTGTTTGTATGTTTTGATCATCAGGTTTTACGCCCCTTTTCAACAGTCAGAGTCATATGAGGCGGACAGTTCACCTAACCATCATTCCTGGGAAGAACCAGTACTAGACTCCCAGGACTCGACTCTCATCCTCCGTAAGCAACTGCCTACTTTCTCACATAAATAGACATGGTCAGTAGCTGGGCTCGAACCCATGACCCCTATATCAGTGAGAGGTTTTTGATTAATATTTTTTATTTCATATTTAACCACAGAAGATATATTACACAATTGTTTTACCTTTCCGCATGTTTTTTAAAAAAAATCCCTACATAGCATACCTACTTTTTTTTAATAAGCATAATGTGTATTCAGAAACAAACAAAAAATTACACCTTAAAGAAGAGGAATTTTTAAGCCAAAAAAATGTGATGTGTCTCTCTGTCAGTTTCTATTCACAGTTGTCGTTCATAATTATTGAGGATGTGTCTCTGTTATGAAATATATGTTGTTTCTTTATGCTCAAGATAAAATGATTAAATACCACATACTTGAGGTTGCACGATCATGTCCCAGTATCATGTGACTAGCAAATTGTGAACAGTGTGTGATAGGGATCATTTCTTTTTTCCATAATTTTACATAATAATTTTTTTATATTTACTTTCAACACGGGTACAATAACTCACACTGTCTACAATAATTAATTTCAATTTCTTTATTGCGTTATATACGGCCACCGGCCCACACACAAACATGACAATCATTAAAGTACATGGTAATAATCATATACAAGTACATTTGTAAAGTTGATTTTCTACACGCTAAACAAATCATGAATATAGAAGATTATAGGACGTTTACTGTACAATTTATCCTACACATAGTAACTGTTGTCAATATAAATGGAATGATATGGATAAAGCATTAGTACATGTACCTGTATTCCTTATATGTGTAATAGGAGGAGGAAAATAATGTACCCAATGCAGGGCTTAAACCAACGACCTACACCTTGCAAGTCAGATGCTCTACCAACCGAGCTAATCAGGCTGGTGAATATTCCAATTTATAAATACAATATACCACTTCGCTATGTATAACTATTAATCTCTGTCAGCACACAAAAATATAACAGAAAACATTTTGGAATTGTATTGCTTTTTATTAGTAAGTATGCAACAATTTGATAAAGTTATAAAATTTGATAAAAGCACCAATTTAACACTTATTACATCTACTTTTCTAAAAAAGTTTGTCAAAGAATATCATTAGACCAACAATAAAATTTTAGATAAATTATTCACAAAACTGATCATTGTTCTGTTGTCAGGCTTGTAAATTCTAATACAAAAAATGATATTTTTTATTTCTGATTAATTTTGGTGAAAATACAAACAATGTAAGGTGGTGGACATAAGCAATTAAGCTTTTTTAAGTGTACAATGGCCCATAGCTCTGGTTCAATATAACATGTTAAACAGCAATTATGATAAAATATCGGAAAAATAAGAATAATACATGTCAGGGCATCTAAAAAGTTGAAATCAAAATCGGTCCAGAGTCGCCCCCCCCCCATTTTAGGCGAAAATGTACCCCCCCCCCCCCACGTACGTTACCTATACGTAAGTTGTCACCATTGAAAACATGCAGCATCGCGGTTTATCGTAATATATGAGTGACAGTCTAACTTTAAATTATTAGAAATAAATTAATATGCTCCATTATGTATTATTAGACCCAAAACACGAGCTACGAAGAACAATTTCTAAATTCAGTAAGGGTCGCGAAAATGTATTACGGAACCGTGTACGTTCGATGAACATGCAGGACTGTTCTAGAGTAAATCGAGCGAAATTCATTCACATCTAATGTTTACTTTACTTCATGATCGGGCAAGGCTTTCTGACTATCGTAATGTCAATGTTTTAAATGTCAACAATCAGTACAGATTTGAAGATCGTCGCGGGAGACAACTCCATGCAGCCGGTGTTCACTTAAATAAATCTCTTGCGCGTTCGATTAACTTTCAGAACTGTTCTAGAATTAAACGAGTAAAATCGTCTGCATGTAAACATAAACTGGTTCCCGTTCCATGTTGCTGTGCACCGAAGTGCATACAAGTCAATGAGAACCAGTTTACATGTGACCACGTGTTTGGACTAATTACCATCGACCCCCTATTGATTGGATTAACAAAAGATCGCTGCAGGCATCTTGACGTGTTTATTGGGGGTCATTAGAATGGTGCGAACAATATACAGGAAGGTTTGTGACATTTTGCGCGTACAATGCGATATGGACCGAATTTCATGAAATTTATGAAACATTTATAGCTCATTTATAGACCGATTTTTTAACACTTTTCTGCTGCTCAAATCGGTCTGAGGCGTTGAAATTCGGTCTGGACCGGCTAATTGTCGGTTTTTGTGTGCCCTGATACATGTATATAAAAATATATAATTGTGAAATAGATAATATTTATATACATTTTTTTAAACAGTAACAAATATAAAACAATATCTTTACAAATTATCATTCTACTTCAGTATTTCAGCCTTAAAGTACTGCCTTTCTCAAGAAAAAATATAAAATTGTGATGTAGTACACTTACAGTTTGTAGCATTATGATAGTTTTCATCTTATATTCTTCTTGAGAAAGGCCCTTTTTTAGTCAGAAATACAGAATTAGTGTGTTAATTTGTATAGTTACTTACATATTTCCTTTGGAATAATCCTAACATTGAAACAATATCTTTTACATTTGTACTATATTTTTATAGGATTTATCATTCACATAAAATGTAGCATGTTCATCATGAGCATTATCTGATTTATAGTGTTATTTTTAAAGTACCATGCTGAGGCATCTAGATTACAAATTAAAATAAACTTTATTTTTCCCACTGAGATATAACTTCCCACTAATAGTCTGGGTCATTTGGTGACTTCACCAGCTTTTACTGGGAGACCCTAGGCATATACCTGGACAGAACCACTAACTTTCCATAGCTTAGCAAGACAGCTTCTTCACATGTTAAATTTATCTGGTCCCTAATTGGATTCAATCTCACAGCAGTGAGAGGCTGGTGGTTACCGGTCAGAGGCAATAAAAACTTGACCACAGACCCCATCCCATTTGTGTAGTGTTTATAAAGCAGTTATACATAATGCTACACTGACGAATGTATAACAATAATAATAATAATCTTTATTTAACGAAGGTAACATGTATAGACATATTATATACAAGCATATATGATGTCATAAATTACAACATGGCCTTCAAACAACAATATTTAATGCAAAAACTGAAAAGAAAACATGAAAACAAATAGTGACATATATGACAAAAGCTCCCAGTGGAAGTTATATTTAAAACAATTTTTAACCTCCCTCCCTTCAATGAATACTTTTGATCGCTTACACGGGGGAGCTTTTAAATTGTCCGGGATGTAAAAAAAGATGGCAGAGTGAATGTCTGGGGTAGTAAATAATGGGAGGGCTTTTGTCTGCCCATATATAAGTTGATAGGAGAGCTTTTGTCAGGATACCTACACTATTACCGGTAACTAACTCAAAGTTTCCAATCTTTCCACTGATTAAATACAAATACAATTGGTGTAAACGGATAAATATTCCTTCATGTATGCTGTCTAATTATATTGGCAACCATCACAGGGTCGATATTCCTCAAGATGACCTTTAGCAAATTCTCCAAAATTCATACTGTTGGTAACAGATCGAACTCTTTTCTGTGCACCCCGAGAACCCTGGGCAATACCATCACAGAAACAATCACTCCATGATTGCCATTGTTCTATCTTAGCATCAACTAGAAAATATAATCAAAACAAAGTATGAGTTACAGTCATGTCATGTCTCACTAACATTTGATTTCTAATTTATTTATTACTACATAATCAAACCTAGATTAACAGTCACCTATAAATAACTGTACATTAATTCATTTCTTTTTATACTGTAGGACTTCAGGTGTACACCTCTGACCCAGAGGTTATATAGCTTGAGAACGGTCTCCAAGCTCAAATCTCAGTTTCGTTCTCAAAGTATTACAGCTGAACAGATAGAGCTGATTAATGTTTGAATATATATTCAGATCAATTATGGTGTCAGAATAATGAATCAATAATATCATTATTATCTGATCACAAAAAAATTAGAACCATCGAAAGACAAAATGTGAGATTTGAGCTTGGAGTCCGATCTCAAATTTTATAACCTCGGGGCCAGGGTAGAAGCACTGACCTTCTGTAAGTTGATTGATCAGCATTAAATTTTGTCCCCGGACAGCATTCAAACTAACAGCGGTGAGAGTGTTAGTGATCGCTAGTTAAAGACGATATATACAATCAACCATAGAGGTTCTTGTAAATAATGGTGTAGTGGCTTAGCACAGAATTATTTTTAAATGTTACTCATAAGCTACCAACATGTTGAAGACCTATGGACTCAGTGAAGAAATTTCTATATCATCAAAAGTTATTTTTAAATGATTCTTACTACAAAACTTTCAACATTTTGTATTTATTCTAGTGCCTGTGTAATAATTTTCCTGTTTCAAAATCAGAAAAATTATCAAGTACCGGTATTTGAGCAGACAAATGCTTCAAACCATTAATTGATTGTGCGAACAAAGAAGAGAGTACATGTGTACCTGGACAGTCTGTACTGCAAGTCTTCATCTCTGTGGCATCAGCTGGGTCACAGTTTGCCCCCTGCCCAAATTGCCTTGGACTGTCACATAGCCTTATTCGTGTAGATTTGGCTGGTTGCTCTCCTTCCTCTGTAAGTCATAATGTATACTTTATAATATGGCGTAGTTTTATCATGGTAGCCTTTCAAAAGACAGGGTCACCCTTAAAAAATGTTTGTCTGGAATAAACCTACACAGAGAATTTTCAGTGAGCAAGTAGGTAGGATATCATTTTTAAACAAGAGGGCCACATTGGCCCTTTATCGCTCACCTGAGAACCAAGGCCAATAATCAATGACCAGGTGATATAGTTTCCATCTCGTCAAACTCATTTTTACCTAGATTTTGAGATCAAAACCAACAATGAAGGTATAATACTGTTAAACAAGTTAAAATGTAGCAAATTTTCTAATCCAAGGGTCCATAACTCTTGATGTTGTGGTCCGATTCCACCCATAACTTAACATGTCCAAAACCATAAGGTCATACACATTCATTGTAAATATGATTAGGATCGGTGAATAAATGAAGGCGCTAGAGTGTAAACAAGCTAAAATATAGCAAATTTGCTTAGTCAAGGGCCCATAACTCTTGAAGTTTGGGTCCGATTCCGTCCATAATCAAACTTGTCCAAGATCTTTTGGTTATACTCAATTACTGAAAATATTATTAAGATCGGTGAATAAATGAAGGTGCTAGAGTGTAAACAAGCTAAAATATAGCAAATTTTCAAAGTCAAGGGCCCATAACTCTTGAAGTTCAGGTCCGATTCCGCCCATAATCGAACTTGTCCAAGATCTCTTGGTTATACACATTTACTGAAAATATGATCAGGATTGGTGAATAAAGGAAGGCGCTAGAGTGTAAACAAGCTAAATATAGCAAATTTTGTAATTCAAGGGCCCATAACTCTAGAAGTTATTATCAGATTTTGCCCATAATCGAACTTAGCCGAGACATTGTGGCTATATACATTGTGAGCATTCCTAAAGAGTTGCGGTTGCTAGAGTGTAAACAAACTAATTGTGGCCGGACGCCGGACGCCGGACATTCACCGATCCTAAAAGCTCACCTGATGAATCAAAAATCAAATTGAATCCAAAATACCTGTCAAAAATGCTTTTCTTATTATAAAAAAATGTTTACCCAAGAAAACAAAAACAAAATGGGTAGGGTCGTTTTTTATGAGTTGGTAGCATAAGTAACTCCAAACAAAATATTTTTAATGATTGCCTGGTCTTAATCTGCCTTTTGACCAACAATTTCAAGATCACTAGATAGATAATATGACTTTCTTAGATCATTAGAAGACATTATCTACAGCACTTACATACCCTAATTCATGAATTATAAAAAGTCTGACATTTATCTGGCTCTGGAAACATTCAAAATTAATAATAATTTGGCCCCTCCAGTCTTATCAAATCTTATTCAAAAACAGAATAATACATATAACTTCAGCTATTCTAATATGTTACTGATTCCACATGTGAGATCTACTAAATCTGGTAAAACCTCCGTCAGGTATACAGTGCCTGTTCTATGGAACTCTCTCCCGGAAGACTTTCGAAAAAAGTAACAGCTTCAATCAGTTCATGGAGGTTAATTTTAAATTGGAATGGGCAAAATTGCAAATGTAATGCTTGTAAAAAATGAGTACAGGGGTCGCATAACACAAATTAATATTATTAATATTTTGTATATTTAACTGCATGCTATAATAATTATATAATGTATGATGTATTTTTTTCTGTGCCTTCTTTTTATTGTCAATAATTGTATATTATGCCTCATGTGCATAATCAAAGAATTGTGCATTTCTAAATTATATATCTCATAAGTTTATTATTATTATTATTTACTTTTTATTTTTTAAAAAGATGATTTTAAATGTGCTTCATTGCTTGTCTGTATATTCTTAAGCATTTGTTTTTTACAGCTCTTATATAATTTGTTATTGTTGTTTACTCTAGTTATATAGTCGGCTCAAAAGCTCTTAGATGGTTTATGCTATATTGTTATTGTCTTACTGACTTTAAATAAATCTTATCTTATATTTTCATAATAAGTAAAACAAAGAACATTTCTATAGTGAAACATGTCCATTTTAAGTTGGCATATTTTTTTCATCAGCCATTACATATGTGATGTATTTTCACACATAGTAAGTCCAAAATTCTCTGACACAGGGATGCTATATTACATATCCCTGATATAATATAGGAAAAAACAGGTCAGTAACTTTAGAAATTAGCATTTTTCAATTTTAAACAAGGGCATAACTTGTACAAAATTTAAAAAATGTATGCCAAAATAGATTAAAAATTCCAAATTACAAGTAACCCTAGATGCCCTATCTAACTTTTTTACCATTCTTTTCCTAATTCTTACCTTTCAGCAGACACCCGCCCTACCTATACCTATAAAATTCCCTACCTACCTACCCTATTTTTAATGAATATTTAACTAGAAAACAAACTATGATATACTTACTGTTACAACAGTAACTCCAAGCACCCCATTCACCATATCCACCATTAGCATCTGCTAAAAATTCACCTGCACCCCATCCCTGTATCATGATTAAATATAAAAAGATTTTTTTAGTGATCTTATTTATACTAGTATGTCGAAAGGAATCACAACTCTATATACAAACAAAAAGGCCATGATGGCCATATAATCGCTCACCAGGAAAAGGCTGTGTCTTGAATACTTTTCTAACATACCCCTAATTGCAAAATCAAGTGACTCCTGTGCAGAGCCATTTTTGAGCCCGTGACCAGGATTTTAACAAACTTGGAAGAGGTCTACTTTAGACAATGCTTCACACCAAATATCATAGATTAAGGACTTTCTGATAAGAAGATTTTTAATTTTCCTTCATGAGACTATGTAAAATCAGGTTATCTCTGGGGACAAATGTTTGTGGAAATGATTTAGAATGAATTGGACAGAAATAGAATAACAGAATTCAGTTAAAATACTGCATTGTGTGCTTCATTATTTCTTGCCTTCCTTGGCAATAAAACACTGAAAATATATCAATATCATGAGTAAATGACTAGAATGCACTAAACAGTCAGCATGAAGTAAAGTATAGTAACTATCGATAGTTATCAATGATGATTATTGAATTGAGACTTTCACTATCGATCTGTACAATTGGGGCACTCGGGAGCGCAATGAATCTTTATTTCAATACATTGGTCCATCCCTATTATGGACATAATGCTATTCTAAATAATACAGAAATAAAATTTGATTTAAACTACTATTCATAAATCGTAACTAAGTAATTTTATAAGTAAGTAAATGAAGCCAATAATTATGCTAAAAAAGAAAATGCTCACAAGTACAGTGGCATCTTGTATAGTCGCTGGTAGATCACAATCAAGTTCAGCTAGGGTGTCCACATGCACATCAGTTGATAACTGAAATTAAAAAATGTTCACAAGATCTTACAAAATTTTAAAGATACATGTACATCTATAATGCGATTTTACTAAACTGTCAAAGCTAAATAATTACATGGTTGCTGATAGCATATATTTTAGCTTCATTCCATAGTTGATAGATTCTGCTTAGGGACGGCAATCTGTGACTTTGTCATCCCTTTGTATTTTCGCATATTGACCATATAAAAGTGAAAATACAACATGGCGTAAATCAGCCATCATAGTTTTAACATGTTTGCAGAAAAAATTTGCCATTTCCAACAATAAATCAGCAATGAATAAATATAGAATTAATCAGTTAAATTTAAAACATGTTTATACCTCATCAGCAGTAGGAGTAAGACAAGACGTGTAAGGTAAGGCAATTTTCATCCCAATGTCAAACCTTGGACAAAAATCATCAGCACAGTGACCAGTGTCATGAGCAAAGAAGCCTTCTTTTCGTGGAACATTTGTTTTCATTATGAAGTATAACATTCTGTTACTAAGGATGATAAAGATATACATGTATAATCATAGTATTAAAAGAAACAGTAGTAAGGCATAAGTCATAAAAGGGCCATAACTGAGGAAAATATAATGTTTTTCAATGATATTTCAGTTATATATGGGGGCCAGATCGACTGATTAGTTATCTTGGACTGTATTCTAACCAGTACTAACTTGTCCTTACATTAAGAGTTGGCAACTTCTCCATATTATATAGAGGATGATATACATATATTCATACAGATCTTTAAAGACACAATTTGAATACCAGTATTCTAAGATATTTCTAAAAACAATGCTTTTTTTCTAAAAATCATTTAAAGACATTTACTACAGTTCGCTACATTTTTCACATAGACATATACCAGTAGGCATAATATGGAAAAACAGAATTTTTTAAAACTCTGCATGATCGTAGCGTATGACAAGAAAGGTAAAATAAATGTTTAATGGAATTGCATGAATTTTTTTTTTTTTTACCAAGAATAAAATGAAAAACATTAACCAAAAGTAAAACCATGGTATTTGAGATTTATGTATGAGTTATCTACCCTTGAAATGACCTAAAATAAGCAAATAAATCAAATTCAAGGGCAGATAACTCAAAAACGAGATCAGTGACCCCCAATTTTGTTTGCTTAAAATGTTTCTTTTATCATACGCTACGATCATGCAAAGTTTTAAAAATTCTATTGTCCAGTTCTCATTTTGCCCATAATTATGTCTATGTGAAAAATGTAGCGAACTGTGGCAAACGTCTTTAATTAAATTTTGGGGTATGTATGCGAGGGTTTGTGTACGGGTGTGTGCATATATACTACATGAGAGTGAAACTGTACATGAGTGAGAATGAACGCGCATATGTGTATATGAGAATCAGGGATTGTTTGTTTGAGTATCGAGCTGTAATGATTCATTTTTAGTTCACTTATTATAATATCATGCATTGTATAATATGATATATATGTATTGTGATGATGTAGATAAAAGAAAGATTTATCTATCTATCGTGTATAGATAAACGTGAAACAAGAAGTGTTTGAGGAACGCGGATGCCCCCTATAAAGGCCAAGTGGATAGAAAGACATTGACCTATAAGTATTGAAGTTTAAATCTAAATGCATGACCAACCTCCAAACCAAGTCTAAGGACCTTATTCCAAATCGTCCTCTAGTCATTGGTCGGACAAGGTTTTGTGCTGAAGGTCACTGTGACCTTGACCTTTTGACATACTGACCTCAATATCATTAGGGTTCATTATCTACATCTGATGATCATCCTAACAACAAATCTGAGGAACTTAGACCAAATCGCTCTCTAGTTATTGTTTGGACAAGGTTTGGTCTTTAACCAACCCTCCGACCAACTTACTTACATGTATGGACTGACTGACCGACAAAGCAATATACCCCCTTTTCTTCAAAAGGGGACATAATAACATTGAATTATTCTCTTATTAAGAATCACATTTGTTATGAAGATATTTAGGTTTGAAAAGTATAACTGTTTCATCAATAAAACTCACCTTCCATCTAGAAAATATCTATTCATAAACGGACTGTTTTTCACCTCATCTACACTATTGACAGCTACCATCTGACTATCAGAGTAAATTATATTTCTTGAAGACGCAGCAGATAAGATCAAATCTGATCGTGACGTACCCTCTGGTAAACATACTCCAAGAACCACAGGCATGTTCCTTAATATAAGTATAAAAGATTAGGATGAAATATGTGAACAAAAAGGCACAAAAATGAGAGAAGAAATATGCCTTTATCATTAAAGGACATAATGACAAAAAGATTAAATACTTGTTATGTATAGGGAATAGTTATTATAAGGTATATGTATAAGGTATATATATACATGTATATCACATGTATATTCATTTAAATTCGAATGTAACGTCATTTTCAACATTATTTCAGACATATTGTGGCGGATAGTTATCATAATCAGCTTCCCTGGATTTTATTTAAACTTTAACCAGTCCTAACCACATTCTACCTGCAAGCTACTACCAAGCTACCCCACTTAATTCAGAGGTAGAGGACGATTAAACATAGGATGTAATATCTTCAGTCAAATTTGTCACAGACAGTGTGAGCCTCGCCCGGGATTCGACTCACAACCTCTTGATCAGTAGACTAATGCTGTAACCACTGAGCTAACTAGACATATATATAAATATTACATTAGTATTATATAATAATGCCTATGGAATGTTAGTTATTTTTCATTATAAATTTGCTTGACTCGGATATATTTTTTAACATTTTATATATAAGGTATATATACATGTATATAACAGGTATATGTATCAGTTGTATATACAAATGATTCATTCTGCTATTATGTTTCCAAGAATCAGGCGTTCATTAACGAATCTATTAACAGATCCAACTTTTGTATCTACCTCTCAATTCCTTTAGCTTCAATACGCACTAACTGTGGAAATTTCTTATCGTACTGAAACTTATAATAATAAGTGTCGCTGTCAAGAAGAACATTGAACTCAGGCTTAGTTTGTCCTTCTTCATAGAAATTCTCATACGCTGTGTCGCTAGTACCATCAAATCTTGCTCTCTCCATTGTAGAAGAATGATTGAATGTTTTCAGATCATCACTTGGAAAAACACTCAGGGCTCTAGCTTGTGCCTGAGAAAACATGCATACATTTTTGTATTTAAATACACTAATTGTTTAATTATTATAACATTAGTTCTTTGTTAAATAATTCCACCTTCTTCACCTATTTCTTGTATCTCAGTTTTTGTTAACTTATAGTACATGTATACACTGCTCCACTTTTATAATCAGTTACCTAGATTTTTGAGTATTTTAAAAATATACAACAACACTTAACTATTTAAAGCAATCAAAGACTTATTATAACTATACAAAATGTAATGTATCATAATAATTTAGAATAAGTGAATCTTGTTATAAATAATGTGATTTAAAATTCTGATAACGTAAGTGGCAGACCTTATCATGTTAACTGACTATTAATTTAAAAGTTGATTAGTCCAGTAGGTAGACAGACACTTTGAAAACATATTTTGAGCATCATCCTTGTAATGCTACAGTTTCAATTGTTTGAGGGTAAATTATATAAGAGAGCACTCAGAGCCCATGGTGTTATATAAGCACATTTCTTGTAATCCACAATCAACTTGTGGTTTCCAAACTTGACCAGTAAATCTGAGATAGGAAACTACATATTCAGTCAGTTTGAAAACATGTTTCTAATATGGGTCTAGAAACCTTTTCCTACAAACTTGTATTTCTCTATGAAGTGGAGTGACTATGAATAACTCATGAAATATCATCAATGATATGACTTTTTTGTACAAAAGTACAGTCAATTTTATTGCCACCCTAGGGAAAGACTAAATGTGACCTTTATTCAGAGGTCAGATTGATCTATACATGTAATATATTTTTCAAAGAATTACCAGTACCTTTATTCATTAACAGCCCTAATTTTGGAAATGGTTGCAAACAAAGGTTTGATTGTACATAAAGTGAATATCTGTAGTTTGGTACATACCTTTGCATACCAATCTTTACAAACAACCATCTTCCAGTTCTTTCTGTACTTGCAGTTTTCTGTTACAACAAACTTTTCAGGTTTCGCAATCGTTACTTTACCACTAAATGTGTCTGTCGGACACGTAGTTATGGAACCATCGCCATCTCTGAGACAAGCGTTCTCATCTCCACTCAGATTACCAAAGCCATCATCATGATGATTACCATCGAAAACTCTGTTGCGACTAGCTGTACTCTGTTAAAAAAAAACACAAGAAGATGTGGGGATTTTTAAAAACAAATGTCTGCCCTTCAAGACTGAATTAGATCTACTTAGTTACAGAAAATCAAAAGTTAGGATTTTTAAGCCATACAATGGGTGATGCAGACATAACTAGTCAACATTATTTTCATAGTTTTGTTTATTTGTTTGTTTATTTGAGTTTTACGCCCCTTTTTAACAGTCAGAGTAATATGAATTGGACAGTTCACCTAATCATCGTTACTTGGAAGAACCAGTACTAGACTCCCATCCTCCATAAGCAACTGCCCACTTTCTCACATAAAAAGACATGGTTGGAAGCTGGGCTCGAACCCACTACACTTTATCAGTGAGATGTTACAGTGACTTGAAGTCAGCAACCTTAACTGCTCGACCATGGATGTAGATCCTCAGCTTGGATGTTTGCCAAATGAAGCATATGACTTGATTCAGAAGGAATTTCTCTGTCAATATTTCTGAAATTTTTCAGGCACTACCGTATGTATAAAAAGACTCGGGACATCATATGGTGTGCTTTTCAGTACCTTGTGTTATTGCTTTCAGATCTGTTTACCTCAGATCGATTGATTTGGGATCGACCCTCGTACAACCTTCTACTTTGGATTAAGCTAATCTGAACATCTACACACAAATTTTTACTTACTTGATCAACAAATCCAAATGTTATGTTCTTAAATGTTGATGCAGCTGAGCTTGAGAATTTATTTAATTTCTTGAAGCCAATCGCCCCAGCAACATACTCATTGGAGTCATTCTCATATCCATAGAAGGCTGTGTTGGAAACATAGGTGGGTCCATCATATACCACAAAACCCTGATAGTGCAAAATTCTAGAAATAAAGTGAAAAAATATAAAAGATAAAGATACATCTATCTTTCAACTAAATTATATAGACTTAATTCTTTTACAATTTTTACCAAACCTGCAGTATCTCATACCATACTAGTCAAGTAAGTTCAGCCTTGATAAATTGCTTTATATTCATTTTCTGAATACTTTTTATGTTTTATATTAACTAGTCTACATAAAACTGTAGGACAGTTAGGCAATCAAGCTTAACAATTATCCTCTTACTGAAGGGAAACTTTTAAATTCAAGCTGAATTCTATAATGATTGTCAGCTATGTAAAGCTTAACTATTGTTCAGTGTCCAAAAAATTGTCCAACATATCTGAAAGATTTTTAGAAATGCCCATGAAATTGCAAATAACTTAATTGATATGTTATTCAAACTGTATTTATTGTTAACAAATGATTGGCCAGTGTCAGGGAATCCCTGATCGAAAATTAATTGAATTGGTCTGAATTTGGCGACAATCTAAAAATCGATTCACCACTTCTACAGAGATCACAGGATGTTTTAACATAAACACTGGCATTAACTTTAATTGCACAGGCCACTGAGGCCAGGAGAACAGGATTGTGGATACTTACTACATATCTTAAACCTGACATCAGTGGTTTAAACTTTATGTTTCTAATAAAATATACTGAACATTGATTACAGTATCATCATACAGTCATATATTCTTGTAACTCTGGGATGGTAGAAAATAGCATTAACTAGAGAACACGTTATGTTTCAAAAGAAAACACAATATTTTGATTTATAATTAAGGGTTGATTCTTATTTTTCAGGCGTTTTTTTTTACATAAATCACTTTTGACCGTGTAAAAAACTGATTTTTCATGTTATTAGTGAACAAAACATGTGGTAAGTTTCAGTGTTGATGCACGTACAATGCGTTCTGGATAGATTGTGAGGTCATGAAAGGTCGAACATTTACAAAAAAATAAATGCTATTTTTTTCCTACAGAAAGTTAAGAGTGAATGCAAATATTAGAAAATTGATCTAAATCCTTGCCTGATTATTTCTAATTATCGGAATGAACCGATTAAGCATCCTTAGCCAGTATTGATGAATATATTTGTACAGAAATCAAAAATGTAAAATTAACATACTTTGCATCTGTGACAGCACCAGGATAAGGTTCTAATTCTTGATTTCCTACAGATTTTCCAACGCATATACTGTTTCTGACTTCAGGAGCTTGATCGGAGCCTCTAGAAGTAAAGTAAAAAAATTATGCAAAAAATCAAAGCACTGAGAGGACTGTTGTTTGCTGGCTTTGCTTTTGCAGTATTGCAAGTTCTTTCTAATTGTTTTTAATTCTTATACATTTTCCTTAAATCATACAGTACAGATTAATCATATAGTGTAACTTCCATGAACGGTTACCTCTAAACAACAGCCACCTGACCTTGTTACAGCTAGTATACTAGCAACCCAAATTGACATTTACTGTATTTTCACTCTCTCAACAACGACCACCTCCTTACATCGGCCATTTTTGTACTTCCCATTGGCGGCTGTTATGTGGAAGTTTCACTGTATATCACATTGTGAAATGCAAAAAAATATGACATTGCTAGCTGCCTTCAACAAAATCTCCATATTTAAAGTGTGTAAAGCTATATCTGACAGTCCTATTATTGGTAGAATAATTGTTTGTATTTAGCATTAAAATAATGAATATTGAAAGTGAACGTAAATTTTGATAAGCAACTAAATAGAAAGGAAAGGGAGATAACTGGAAATATATCAGAAAAAAATCGGAGCCAAAAAATGATTTTGAATTACATCAGATTTTCGGATAATCCGATGAGGAATAATTAGAGTTGATCTGAGTTAATCTTACCTAGCAATCTGTATACATTTACGGCTGTAAGCCCCACTGTAAAATACAAATAGAAAACCATATACACAATTTTGTTGAAGTACAGTACGGTTCGGGTGATTTGTCCGATTTTCGCGCTTACCCCGTGTTCGTAATCGATCTTGAAAAAAAACGCGAATCACCGCAATGTCGCTAATCACCGCGTTTTATGACTTATTTATCAGTCGGTAATCTTTGATAGTGATGGATCACGGTGTATACTGTATACAGTACAACATGCTATTAATATGAAACTAAAGAAAATGTCTACATCAAAATTTTGTAGCCACAAAACTTTATGCTAACTAGAGTTAACTCTATTATATAAAAAAACATGGGCAAATCAATATACTCATTAATTGTTTAAGATACTACATACACTACATTCTATTTTTACTGCTTGAAAATTTGATCTATGCCTTAAAATAGTCAAACCTACACAAGTTTATGGATAAAAAATGACGTACACAAAAAAATAAAATTCCAAAATTGTGCAAGTGTACTCACGAAAAATATGACAGAATGAACCAGCCACCTCTTAACCAGACATTGAAATCAAAATTCTTGTAAGCTGTAAAAGAAATTGCCATAAATATATGCTGCATGATCAGAAAGGAACTGAATAGAATTATTTATATAATAACAATACAATGCACAGACAAACCTGTGAACAAAGGCCACCCTTGAGATAGACAAAATATGGGCCTTATTACAGCCCACGTATAAGCAGTTGTAACTAAACAATCGTATAAGAATTGTGCAGTAATAGCTCTGCACACATGAATTTTGTTGCAGACCAAAGTGCCACATTTTTCTACATCAGCCATACAATTGTTACACTAGTTCCTGTTCTATGTTACAGTGCTAATCTAAGTAAATTCACTTTCCTTGAGTACTTTCAATACTTTGCTTTATTTTGTTGGATACAAATATATAGCCTCACATGTACGGTTCAAATTAAAAATACAACAAATAGAATTAAAACCTGTGTTAACACTGAGAATAAATTTACTGTGATGCAGGCATTCTATACATAGCGTGATGTCACTATGTTTGTCTAACCTCGTCAGTGCATAGCGCTACCGTACACATTGGTGATGCAGTAGGATGCAGACTAAGTTTTTTAGTTTCAGACGAGACAATTACTGAATACTGTACGCAGTTTTCTGGGAAATATCATTTACACATTGTGACCAATACCAGCATAAAGATTAAACTGCCAAAACACTGTAATATTTCCCATGCTATCTTAATCAACAGAATGCTGCAATATATCTCCAACTTTTATCAAAACTTAAAGTCTGCAATGTATACAACAAGTGGTACTATTTTCTGTATTGTTCTAAGGTCGAAGGACACACCTCTCAATATGGAGACATAGGAAGGTGATTTCTTTGTGAGGAAATCAGAAAATCAGGCTGTTTTACCCAGATAATTTATTACGAACATTTACCTGTAAGTCTATCTAAGTAAACCCATGTCCATTCTGAATTATCGTCCAAGGGATTCACCAAGGGTCTGTAGTTCATACATCCAGCCACGTTACCATTATCATCAAGCAACTGCTTATCAAAATTCAGACCACCCTGAAACAAAAAGTGTTTGTGAAACACGAATGCCCCCTGAAGGCCAACTAGACAGTAAGACCTTGACCTTTGATCTATTGAACTTTATTAATCAATGCGGGTCATCTACATGTGATGACCCACCTCCCAACCAAATCTGAGAAGCTTAGGCCAAACCGTTCTCTAGGCACAATGAATTGGTCAGACATGGTTTGGTTATGAACGGATCGACCCACTGACAGATCTTCAGACTGACCAAAATATGCAAATTAATATACCCCTTTTTCTTAGAAAGGGGCGTAACAATATTTCATTTAAGCGTAATGAAATTTGTTTCCTGTTACCTGACCTACTTTAATTTATCCCAGAGTCACTTGTCTTTTTATAAGGCCTGAGGTACGTTTCATCAACTATCGCTTTATTACCATTCCAAACGCTACCAAGAAACAAAATCCATTAATTATTTCCCTACCAACCTTCCCTTCAATCAATGAGCATGAAGCCAGAAACAAACAATATTTTTTAGGCCTTAGAGTGATACATCCTCAGCCTGTAGATGAAAGTAATTCAGGTCAAAGATGTCATGTTAAATAAAGCCACAGACTGGCATGGCAGTGATAGAAATGGCATCAATTTGAAATCTAGTATAAAACTAGGTGCATGTATAAGGATCTTAAGAAGTCATTTTAAAATGGATCTTAAAATAACAAAATAGGATCATTCATGAACTATTTTCAGTGATAAAATTGTATAACAACCTTTTTATTAGCGAAAAGTCTAGTTTTGCTTGACTGTGACATATTAAATGTCTTCCTTATCATATTACTTACTGCATGCTGTATCGACATAACATTAAGAATACATGTATACTTACTGGCTGTTTCCTGGTACATTACAACATCTAATGTAAGATTATGGTTTAAAACTGTTAAATTTAATGAAATATAAAAATTACACAACAATACGTTTTCATAAGGGAAGCCTATAACTTTTTAATCAATTGCTACACGTAAATGCCATTATCTGGAGGTATCTGGGGCGATCTAGCCAGTTATTGAACTTGGTCGAAGTATTACGCCCACAAACATTGTCACCAAGTTTGATGAAGATGGGATAAAAACATTCAACTCAGAGAGTGGAAATCGTTCTGGACGCCACCCACCCACCTGCCTTGGGTGTTCCCAAAATGCATCCCATCTTCATAGATGAGCGTATAAAAATTCTTAAGCTGGATAAATAAGAACCGGTAAAAGTTAAAAAGTAAATGCATTTACATGACTGTTTCATTAATAGGTTTCTAACTAGAATGTCATGCAACATAACATGTGAGTCTTCACTTCTGAGAAAAAAATTCTAATGTGTCTTCAATACACCCTTACACAGGTTAGTTAACATACAAATAAATGCTACAATGAGTTACCTTTAGGCTAGAGTGAACGATATTGTGTGTAAATGTATACAGGCGAGTATTTCTTGCTTCTTTAAAAGCAAATACATTCTGCGCTTCTGATGGTCCAACTGGCAGATCAGGAAATACAAACCACATACCAGAACCCTATGGATAAAACATTAATACACAGTCTATCAGTGGTAATCATATTTTTGCATTTAATTCAACAAAAAAAGAAGACAATAATTAGCAATTTTCAAATACAACTCAAAATGAATTTCAATAGTGATTTGCTCAAAGTCTTACGTTTCCGACAAAATCTGCACTCTAGACTTTGTTGCAATATTTCTCAGAATTTTATTTTTTACATGAACCTTTTATATGTTATATACTTTCTAAGTATCTATTTTCATAATTAGCGTCAACACAAATCTCATCAGATCTAATGTTGAATTGTAACCATATCTTGCGGATTTGAATAGAAATTAATAAACAGTCAAACCTGTGAACACGTTCACCCTCAGGAAAGACAAAATGTGACCTATATTGACAGCTGACCTTTATTGAATGGCCTTCATTCAAAAGGTGGCTGCAAATGCAGGATTGACTGTATTTGTATAAATATTTCTAAATTACTGAAAATCCATTTGTTGATGTTTTATTGGAAAAAATACTTATTTATTCACAAATTTAATTGGTACAGTACAACCTCTCTGGAACAACCCTCTCTTGGGCAACAACTTCCCTTCAACAACAGCATGATATTTTCCCACTGCACGGTTTAACTACTTATTAAACTCTCTAGAGCAACAACCTCTCAACAACAATATGATTTTGCTATTCCCAATGGGTGTTGCTTTGGAGAGGTTGCTTTGTATATAAGTAAATCCCTGTGATATTTCATTGACAAGAGTAATCTTACTTACCTCAGCCCCTGCAGCTACACAACCAATTACTGTAATATTCGGATTCGTTAACCAGAAAACAGAAGCTTGACTGCAAAATAAATCATTTAAAATACAGTCAGACCTGTGAATAAAGGCCATCCTTGGGAACACAGTAATATTGTGGCCTTTATAAACAGGTGGCCTTAATGGGGAGGTTATTTTGTTCTAAATAAACTATGGCACCTCCAAATAGAGACCACCTGTCTATAAAGGTCACACTGTCTCTTTCCCATTAGTGGCCTTTGTTCACAGGTTTGACTGAATCATTTTTCCACAGTAGTCATTATTGTAATGATTAACCTAGTTTCATTAATATAACCAAGAATTTTCATAAGCTACACAAAAATGTATTATTAAAACTAACAAATTGTAATAGATATTACTTAGCATCCGTGGCGAAGCCATTCTGTACATTCATAATATTTGCTCCAAGACATCCTTCAAATCTTGTGGCTACTTCCGCTCCATCTTCCGTAAAAAAACAATGACCATAAATATTGTAAGCAGTCACTCTCTGGACCTAAAATGAAAATCTTGGATATACAACATGAAAATTATCATAAGACCTGAAAAAATACTATTACTTCTGATCACCTGACCCATCCATTATTTTGGTCATGTGACCAGAAACAAGACATTTGTTTTTCTGGCCTCATTTGAACCAGATTTTGAACATAGATTTGCTTTAAAAAAGAAGCCATTTAATACTGACTGTTATAAATATATATATGCAGTCAAACCTGTGAAAATATACCAATGTGATGACTTAAGAACTATTGCCACTAGGCTATTGGCAAAATGTCACCCTGACACCAAGGACCACAGTTTGACTGTTTCATAAATGTCCATGAAATAACTTTTATTACCCAATGCATTATATGAAAAGTTTTAGATATTCATTTCATCCTCTGAAAAATCTAAGAAACATTTGTATTTTCTGAGAAATCACTGAACCATTGATTGTTTACATCAGAATCATGTAAGTGCTTGTAGATCTAGAAGACAATGCCATACTATAATTACAATCCGTACAATCTGTTCATTACAGAAACACCCTATAAAGAGACAGTCGAAAATGCTGACAGGTCAACACTTCGCAGTTTGATTCAAATTACAGATTCTGGCAAATATCCAACTTTTTTTGTGAATTAACATTTATATACCGGTAATGCATTTGGTAATATTACCAAGTATCGGACAACATAGGTTTATAAAACAGGGATAAAACCAGGACTTGGAGAAACATCGTTACATGCCTTGCCGGTTTCTTGCGATTTAACCAGTACTTGGCTCGCTAGTTGGGATGGGGACACTGAAATTAGCTCAGTTGTTGGGATGGGGCACTGAAAAAGCGTCCATGAAATACCAAAAGGTGGAGCCAAGATTCGAACCTACGACCTTTCATTTAGTAGTCCAGCATGTTACCACTAGACCAAAGTTTATCCCTGTAATAACTCTCTGCAGCTTGCCTTATTTTGAATATGATCTATAAACTAACAGACTCTAATAGTATGTTAAGTGTAGCACTGGCACTCATCTGATATTTAAAGCATGCAAGTGGGAAAAAAACTTTACCACAACGCCAGGGTTGGATTCATCAGTACCACGTGTTCCGTGCACAGTAACACAACGTGCATATGAATTCCAAATACTGACATCTGTTATCTTAGCTACTTTGTCTGTGACATCCCCACACATATGGAAGTGGACTGGATATGCACCTGACAAAAAGAGCAACCATATGATATTCTCATTACAAACATACTGTTTTTTCATTTATTTTTGTTGGGCTCAATTTTCATGTTTTTTACAAAAATGGCTAATTCGCGTGGACAAAAATTCATGGATTTTGATTTTTGAAAAGAAATGCCTTATCTCTACATTTAAATTTGTGTGAATTTGATTTTGTGGATGAGTCGGTCCACACCTTATTTAGAATGTTAAAAAATCATTTTAAAAAATCCCAACCAACCTTGCAATCCATATCTTTTAATTATGCTCAAGAAATGGTACATCCATTTTCTCACTGCTTACCTTTCTGCATGCATTTTAAGAGCCAAAAGTAAATAATATACAAGTATTAAAAATAAAATACAAAAAGTTCCCAACCTAGCTACCAGAAACAAACAATTTACATACTGTTTATTGCAATGCAAACAAATATTTTTATGCCCTCACCATTCAAAAGGGCATTAAGTGTCACCCCTGTCCCTCAGTCCATTCAAATTTTGGTTTCTGATCAATACCTCAAGAAATTCTTCTAGGATTAGTTTCATACTTCACACGAAGGTGTACAATAAAAAAAATATAGGTCAATTTCAATTTTCGTTAAAATCCATACATTTTCACAGGAGTTATGCACTCAGTGGGGGCATTTGTGTCCTCCAGACACATTTTCTTATTAAATTGGGAATGATGGAATATTTGGGTTTTGTTATCATAATCATCTGGCACTCACCTTTTATAGACATCTGTCCCATCTGTCTCAATGATACATCTTGAATGTAAGTTTCTAAACAGTTCCCCATGACCTACCATAAAAACATGATAATATATGTATCACAAAAGATATACTTTACTTCAACGGTGGGATATTCATATATAAAATCTGCTATTGCATTCTTAATATAGGTATAGAACATAAAACAATACACAGTCAAACCTGTGACAGTGGTCACCTCTGAATATAGGCCACCCTGTGAAAAAAGGCCATTCTTTTAAAAACTATTATTGATTATTTATAACAAAATGAACTTCAAATAAAAGTCACCTGTCAATAAAGACCATATTATGTTTTTCCAAAGGAATGCTTTGTTCATAGGATTTTTTTATTTTATTTTCAATAAAAATAGCATTCTGACATGTTTTTTTGGGGTTAGATATATAAAAAAAATTATAAAAAAAAAATTCCTACTTACCTACCCACTGAAAATTTTCTACAGCAAATAAACATTTTTTAAGGATGGCCTAACCAGAAACAAACAAAATTATGTTTTAGCCAGATACTGACCTTTATCTGTCCTCCAGTAGTATCAAATGGATACTGTTCACAATTGCCATTAAATGGTGGACATCCTTCTGACATTTCACCTTCGATCAATATATTCCTTGTCCCCAAAATAACTTCAGCTCTCATGGTTACCCCATGTTCCACGATACTAACATGACGATATTCAAGTTCACCTGAAATTATTTTTTAATTTAAAAAAAAAAAAATTTAGTCTAAAGAGCTAAACATCTCTGAATAAGGCCAAATATTCTCAAAAAAATTAAAGAAAATCCATTTTTACCAGCTTAATTGTAATGAAATAATCAAGAAAAATATTCTGTACCAATAGGAAAAAAGTACAGCATGTATCAATTTGTACAGTAAGTCCTAAAAAATTGCTTATTTCTGGCAAGAACTTATATACATACATGGATTCGCAACTTCCGTACTTACAATTAGAAATAATCAAATCTCGCAGAAGCAACGTGATTCTACGTGATTTCATGCTCATATTTAAAATAGCGAACATAGCTGTGATGATCCGAATGTTTACAACAGCTAAAATAACCGAAGACAAACGGATGATACTGAAATGTCTGCCATATTAGAAGTTGAAGCTTCATATTTTCCGATTTGAAATGCTCAATTGATGCCTTTTATAATGCACAAGCGTACAGATGTGTATTTTCAGTGTATCTTTACAAATCTTAATTGTTGCATCCCAACACATTTCCCATGCCAGGGTTTTCTAGTATACATGTATTTAAATTCATAAACACCTGATTACAACTGTCGCAAATAGTCCGACTTAGAAGAGTTTCGCAATGGATTGTGACATTCTCTCAATATAGTTTTAGCTATATTCAGCAGTTGCAAATCCATGTATATAAGTCTGTGTTTCTGGTTACACGCTCATAAAAAAAGGTTCACAGGTCAGTAGGTCAGGTTTTGTTTAACAGTTTTTGTTCTTGAAATTGTGTGGCAAGGTAAAAAAAAGCAAGAAAATGAATGTGCCATTCCTCTGAACTTATAAAAAGTCACCTGAAAAAACAAGGCAAGGTCATGTTACCTAATTTAAACAAGTTTTCCTTTTATGCCTAAATATGGAGATGATATTGAAACATTGTTTAAGTAAAATTAAGGTACCATCCAATTGTACAGTTTTCTGTGATGAATCAATGGCTTTTATTACTCTGACATCAACATGATCCGGTCTGTAGTCAGTCGATGTTATAGCTAATTCATCACCTGAAATAAAAAATATGCTTGTGTATTCAATAAAAGTCATTTTATTTGACAAGTATATACAATGCAACATCTTCAAAGCAACACTCTTTGGGAGAAACAAAATTATGTTGTTGTTGAGAGGTTGTTGCTCTAGAGAGGTTTAATTGATAGTTAAATTGAGGGCGGGAAAAAAGCATGCTGTTGTTGAAAGGAGGTTGTTGCTCAAGAGAGCCGCTCTGGAGAAGTTGTACTGTAGTTTATGTAACATTGTTCAAATTTATTCAAGTATTGTGTTAAGACAATTACAGGAAGTGGGTGAAGCATGAATCAGTGCTTTACAACAGGCACTATAAAGAACCCGGAAAACTGTTTGAAAAGAAAAGCAATATAAATGCCTGCTTCCTTTATATCTTATCTCCTCTCTCTCTGGGGCCACTTAATGGGCCATTTAACAATAGATAATCAAGTTTATATTCGGTAGCAAGAAAAACTATCATGCGATATGTCTGTCTTCTGAACACAAACCCCCATTCAGAATGTTCTAAACTCCAAATTACGTTTTTACATCAAATGTAGTTTCAATAAATTTATTTATTCTTATCTCATTTTTCTAATGTAACAGTATGGTGTATATAGTATTTATATTTATAAATTGGCTGTAACATTAACAGCTTGTTTGGTAGAGCATCTGACTTGCAAGCGGGAGGTTGCAGGCTTGAGTCCTGCATTGGGTACATTATTTTCCTCCTATTACATTTGGTGCCATGAGTGTGTGACTAGCCTTGGAATCATAGAGCTATAGTGTAGCCAAGGCTGGGTTAGTCTAAAAGCTTGCGGTCATTGCAATTAATTACTTAGAGAAAAAAAGGAAGGAGGAATGTAGCAGTATGGTATATAGTATGTGTATTTATAAAATGACTGTAGTATTAACAGCCCGATTAGGTCAGTTGGTACAGAATCGAACCCAGCATTGGGTACATTATTTCCTCTTCTTATTACACTACACAGATCTGTAATAGCAAAAATCATAAAACTTATTCAATAGAATGTTACATACCTATTTTCCATGAAGAAATATCATCCTTAAGATAGATATATGGAAAAGATCGCTCCTCGGATAGAATCCTAAAATCAACATGAGACTTTGAACGGGAGTTCCCCTCCATTACTGATAGGGCCGATATCTTCATACTATTATGCATTATGTGACACTCAGATTTTGTCTTCTTTTTACCTATTAATTTATCAAGCTTCTGACAACGTATTTGTGTTCCTGAAAAAATATAAGAGGCATTTAAAAATATGCATATTCGATTGTGTTCAAACATTGCTACAGCTATAAGCATGCATCTGAAATGCAAACTAGAAAATTAATGATCTTTTTGCATGGACTCCAGTACTACAACTTCCCACAAGCCAGAATAAATCACAGATTTTGAATTTTAGCAAAGCATTCCAGGTCTGTTACAGTATCAAAGACAACAAACAGATAACAAACTTGGCATGTAAACATAATCAAAAATAACATACAGCAAGATCATGCAGCATCATTTACTGTGTTTGTTATCTGGTCTGCCAAAAACTAGAACTTCTAAGACTCAGAATTCTAAACAAATAGTGCTGTACACCAGACAATGCGAATAGCCAAATACCACATGTGCATACAGTAAACACCTCAATTATCCGAATTAAGATTATCCAAACCCTGGTCTAATCCAAAATGAATGTGAACGGTCCAGCTCCTTAAGTAAATTGTATTTGGTGAAGTAGCCGGAAACCCGAATACAATATTTTTTCTGGCCTAAGCAAAAGAAAATACTTAACCTTTTACAAACACCATAGAGTAAGCATCAGTGCCATGAGTTCCCTCTTTAAGTTCAAGGTCACTATTAAATCCAGACATTGTTTGTATATATGTCAAGAGAGATGTTATATTACTTAACGTTCCAGCAGAATACGCCCATTTATTCTGGATGCTAATCGCAACAATCTGGTTATCCACTACCCCTGAAATAACAATATACATGTGATTAAATAATATTAATTTTGTTAAGTCACACGCATTTTGCATGAGGCACATGCAATTTCAGTTAAAATCAATCTCACATGCTTAGGTATCTAAAAGCAATTAAAACAAGAGGCCAAGATGGCCCTATTGTGCTCACATGAGAATTTTGCTCGCAGACAAAAAATTGTTTTGTGCCTGTGTGATGAGGTTTGTTGTGATCAAGATTTTTCTACGATTTGACCTGGTGACCTACTTTTTGATCCCAGATGACCCATGTTCAAACTTGTCCCACATATTATCATGACAAACATTCTGACAAAGTTTGATGACGATCCAATCAAAACTGTGACCTTAAGCTAGAGTGTCAACAAGGTTTACCTATGATTTAACTTTGTGACCTAATTTTTTACTCAGATGATTCATGTTTGAAAATGCTGAAAATGGTACTTTTCATTCTTCCATTTATAATTGATTTACATAGACTTTAAACTGATCTTAGCCGTGTTACTTACTTGCAGGAATATCTCTGACAGGCTGTTATCCAAACAAACCAGCTTCCCTGGACTTCATTTAGGCATTAACCAGTACTAATTTAGCTGTTACCAAGCTATCCCATATAACAAATTTAGTCTTCTGTCAAATTTATTACGGACAGTAAGAGCCTCGCAACCACTACGCTAACCTGGCAGGCTAGAAGTTTTAAGACTTCTCAAGGTAAGATATGGGTGATTTGATACGGATTATCAATATTAAATGATATTGTACTATCATTAAAGATATTCATTGTAGTGCATATAAAAAAAACACATGCAATAATATAATATCGACTTAAACTTTCATTGGGTGTAAGAGTATTGCATGTTTCTGGTTACATACTCATCAAAAAGGTAATAGGTAGGTAGGAAGTCTTTCATTATAATTACTGTATTTTCATTTATTTTTGTGGGCTCATTTTCGTGTTTTTTACTAAAACGGCTATTTCGTGGGGACATAAATTCATGAATTTTGATTTTTGAAAAGAAATGCCTTACTTCTGCATTTAAATTTGTGGGGATTTGATTTCATGGTTGAGCTGACTCATGAAATCCACGAAATTAAATCCCCAACAAAAATTAATGATTCCACAGTATTATTATTGTCAGCATTCTGACAGGTAAAAAAGTGATACAGTGCCCGTTCTGTTCTTTTGGCCAAACAAAAAGTCTATTGTAATAGATCAGGCAACCAGAAACAAACATTTATTGTAAACCTTAAAGCTATAAATGAATGGGGATTGAGATATTACCCAACTCTATATAAATACCTTCTAAATCTTTAATCATCTTTTGCACTTGCTTTTTTTCGGCATCAGGGTTATTGGAATTATAGAAGTCGTAAGTCCTGAACTTGTTAACAGTCAAGTCATCATTAAAGATATACAATACTGGACCATCAGCACCTGTACCCGTATTAAAATTTGTTGATTTCTGCAAAAGGAATAAAGAACAACAATTAAGACACATTGTACATTATATGTTTCATGTGTGTCACATTGTATCTCAACATGTGCCAGCAAGGTCATGCACCTTCTTGATCACTTGGCTCATTATGGAGACAATTTATTATTGCCTTTCTCCACTTTATTTCAATGGGAGACAACTCATTTCCTTTGTTGTTCACTTGAACTTGATGTCAATGGGAGACAATTCATTACTTCCTTCTTTCACTCGATATCAATGGGAGACATTCATTACTTCCGTCAATGGGAGACAACTCATCACTTCCTTCATTTAATTGAAGTCAATGGGAGACAACTCATCACTTCCTTCTTTCACTCGATATCAATGGGAGACATTCATTACTTCCGTCAATGGGAGACAACTCATCACTTCCTTCATTTAATTGAAGTCAATGGGAGACAACTCATCACTTCCTTCTTTCACTCGATATCAATGGGAGACATTCATTACTTCCGTCAATGGGAGACAACTCATCACTTCCTTCATTTAATTGAAGTCAATGGGAGACAACTCATCACTTCCTTCTTTCACTCGATATCAATGGGAGACATTCATTACTTCCGTCAATGGGAGACAACTCATCACTTCCTTCATTTAATTGAAGTCAATGGGAGACAACATATCACTTCCTTCTTTCACTCGATATCAATGGGAGACATTCATTACTTCCGTCAATGGGAGACAACTCATCACTTCCTTCATTTAATTGAAGTCAATGGGAGACAACTCATCACTTCCTTCTTTCACTCAATATCAATTGGAGACAATACATTATTTCCATCAACACTTTGAGGATGATACTTGAAACAACTAATCTCCCAAAATGCTACCATTCTGTAGATCTCTGATGAGTAATCCCGTTTTTAAGCTGGATGATATACCATGTGCATTTGTTTTATGGCTCAAGAAAGTAAAACATAACAAAAAATACATGAAGAAGTAAAATCACATGTCATTACTTAAGAGAACACTGACATGTCCTGCCAAAAAGAAAGTTATTTTGCTCTAGTAATGATAATCTGGCTACATTTCACACATACAATGATGGAGGTGGTTAGTTGTTAGAGCACCGGACTTGCAACCGATGATCCTGATTCAAATCCCAGTCATGACATGTCATACCCTTTTATGAAAATTTGACAAAATGTTGACTTTCCTTCAAAAATGGAGAAGTTGTCATCTCCTTTTGGATAGGTTAGTTAGTACTGGTTAGAATTCTGTCCAAGAAAACAGTATTTAACCAGTCTACTAAAAAAACTTTCATACAAGATTTTCTTCTGCGTATTACAGGTGTGACCTACGGTATGCACACATGAGTACAGTAGTCTACTGGTACATAAGAACTTACACTGTGAATGTACTCTTCTGCAGTCAAAGCAGCATGGTCAAATCTTTCAGCTGTTTGGCTGAGTGTGGTCCATGATAACTTATTTTCTCCATGTATTTGTATTTTAGCATTGTCCTTAACTAAAATAGCTTTCACTGGAGGAAAAAGATCTGATGTTGATCTATCCCCTGTTGAATAAAAAAAGTTATTTTTATACACCTTTTTCATCATGATTCATTTGAAATATCAGTATGACTCGTCCAACTACAAAATAGACAATAAGATATATTTTGACCAGGCATGGTCCTGCACTGGTAAAGGATGAGATGACTCAAAGAATATGGCTAAGTCTATACTAAACAAATCACAAAGCACTGTTTTGTAATAGTTATATGACATGTAGCAGTTATATGACATGTAGCAGTTATATGACATGTGGTAATACATATTTACCTTTGAAAGCATGCTATCTAACATGATAATACAGCCATGCTGGCTCGCGGGCAGAAATCAATTAAAGGGTAAGTAAATATACTTAGGCATATCGAGGGTTCAATGCAAGAGTGTTGTAACTCATATTGAAATAAGAACAAGTTACGATAGTGTTGCGCTGAGCCCCTGATATTCAAAATAATGAGATTATGATTATAATGAAAAAGGTAAAGAATACCTCGAAGTGTGATCGTGACTTTTCCTGTGAATCTACAGTCATCACTGCCAATGTGGAACTCAGCAGAATCACTTACATTAATTCCTCGGGTTCTGATATGAATATGATCCAGTCCTGGTTTTAGAACAAGCTTTCCTGACCCCTTGATATTGAGAAAATCAACATCTAAGCTCTGATCAAGAAGAATATCCGTATTGATGTTAAGTTGTGTTCCATTCTGTGAACAGACAAAGTTATTTTCAGCACAATTCTACCAATATTTAACAAGATGGTTCTCATGACCATAAGAAAATCTTACTAACAAAGCATGCCTCTTAATTCATAAAAGACTTGCCTCCTTGGTCGAATGGTTAAGGTCGCCTACTTAAAAATCTCTGTGGCCGCTCATCGACAGAAGGTTGTGTATGCCATGGGTTTGAGAGCCCAGCTATTGACCATGTCTCTTTATGTGAGAAAGTAGGCAGTTGCTTACGGAGAATGAGAGTCTAGTACTGGTTCTACCAAGGAACGATGGTTAGGTGAACTACAAGTCCGCCTCATATAACATTTGACAGTTGAAAAGGGATGTAAAACTCGAACAAACAAACAAACATAGTTCATAAAAAAAAATCACTACATATACTAAACACCAAACAAAACTTCTAACACCCCCTGGTTTTATATCTATTAAAACATAAATTAAATATAAAAAAAAGTCAACATGCAATATCTACAGTAAATTATTTTTTTCTTACATTTTTCAAATAGGGCAATAACTCTTGCATTTTAAAAAAATGTGTCATAAAATTAATTTAAGTAGCTAAGGTAGCTATCATAGAAATAGTGATAGTTGGTCTGTACCATTTTTGTTCAATATTAACATTTTTATGTAGCATTTAACAGATATGTCAGAAACATACAGTATCAGGGATACATAATACCTTAAAGAATTTAAAGCCTTTCAAAGTATAATTAATCACTTGGTCAGATGAACATTCAATGCTTATAGTATTTGTTAATTTAATTTATTATCTTTTATTATGCTCTAATTTCCAAATTTTATTGGTAAGATACCGGTATCTCCATTTTCCTTAAAGTTATACTAAATGTTTTCTTGATCTGTCTTGGATTAACCATATAGCAAAACATATGAAGGGATATAATTATGTTCTAAAAAAAAGCAGCAAATATTCTACCAAGCAGGGACAAATGACACATCAGCTTCAGTCATTTCTCACAAAAGAGGCAAATGCGGTAAAATTTAATGTCCTATCATGTATAAGTAAATGTCTTATCATGTAGAAGTAAATCTCTTATCTTTAGGAATAAATGCCTTATCATGTAGATCTTATATTGTAGGAGTAAATGTCTTAATTTCTAGGGGTTAATGTCTTATCTTGTAGGTGTAAATGGCTTATAATGTAGGAGTAAATGTCTTATCTTGTAGGTGTAAATGCCTTATCATGTAAGAGTAAATGTCTTATCTTGTAGGAGTAAATATCTTATCTTGTAGGTGTAAATGTCTTATCATGTAGGTGTAAATGTCTTATCTTGAAGGGACAAATTTAAAGTTGTTGGCTACAGTTAGCTACAAAAAATTCTAATTCGAGGGCAGATAACTCAAAAATGATATCAGTGACCCCAATTGTTTTTTGCGTAAAATGTTTCTGTTATCATATGCTACGATCATGGACATTTTTTAAAAATTCTATTGATCAGTTTTCATTCTGCCTATATGTCTATGTGAAAAATGTAGCGAACTGTAGCGAACGTCTTTAATATTAAAATAGCAAATGTCCTATCTTTAAGGAACTAATGTACTATCTTGTACAGCAAATGTCATAAAATTATCTTGCAAGGTAAATGTCTAATTGCTGATTGCTATGGATGCTTCGGGTACAAGTGTTAAGATTCTAATATAAAATATTGCAAAAATATTTCTTGGAATTTGGGAAAAAAAAATCAAAAATATTTGGCTGTATTAAAATATTTTTAAGTATTGTGACAACAATACAACATTAAGAATAATCATTAACAATAATACCTCAAATACATAAACCTGGTACGTAGAAATTTGTCATTCATTTTTGCTACAGACACAAATTCAAAAAAATAACTTAATTTTCTAGAAATTCAGTTTCATGCATGGACATTTAATATAAATCTCATGTATTTAATTAAAGATAACATAATCAAATAATGCATGTTGATAAAATCTAGCATGAATAACATATTAGTAAAAAGTACATTAATTTTGTTACTTTAATATTGCTTTTTACAGGTAAGGCAAAGAATAAATTAATCCAATTAAGATAAAACTACCATTGTAATCCATAATGAGATTGTGATTCATACAGAGCATATTGTACAAGACTGTACTGTACTAGAGATTGAAAAATACACATCAGAACAAAAGAAAACTCACCGTAAGTCCCGTGGCTAATGTTGTTTTCGAAAACGGAGTAAGACCGGAAATCAAATGCGGGCACTCTCCTCGAATAACCAACACCAACGCAGAAGCGAGGAAACATCTACTCAGCAAATACATGCCCATTGCTTTTGCATGAAATTGCAACTTCTGTCGAAAGTAGCACTTCCAGATGAAAAATGACCAGGTGTAAGCACCTTAAGTAACTTACCAGTACATAAATTCAGCCACAGTGACGAAAATTTACTTTATGCTTGGCTTTATATACAGTCCTAGGGCTTTGTCATGTTTTGTCTAGTAGCCCGTGTCATAGTGATTGGTCATATATTTTGAGTTCAGAATTTACTTTTTTTTACATGTCATTAAATTTACAACTCAGCCATTCAACAACTCAAGTACCCGTAAAGCAGTAAAGTAATTTACGTCATTACAAAAACGTCAGTCAACAAAGGTAAGATCCAGTGTGTGACGCACTGAGGCTTATTTATGTCTAGTTTAAACATACCAAATAAAAACCAAAATAACTTAAATACAAGCAATTACTTTTTATGTTCTACCAAAGATGTACATAAAACTATAACCTGGGAAAAGATCACAAAATATCTTTAAAAAGTAATAATTTACTGTTAAATAAATTTGCTGTCAAAACCTGAAAATGTCATAAGAGTGGTTCATCTTAAAAAAATAAATGGAGCAAATTTGTTTGTGACAAATCTGTTTTGTTTCAGTGGGTTTAAAGCTGTTTCTCGATAAAATTTCTGTTACATACGAATGAGGGTTCACCAAACCCGTTTTCCTGGACTGTATTCTAAACAGCCTAACTTACCTTCTGAAAGAAGCAGACAACATTTTGTCAATTTTTACTGAAGGGTATGACCAGCTGCGGTCCACATCTGACAAATATTTATATACAGTAGTCATTAATCTCCAGTAAACATTGAAAATAAACAATAAATAGTGTCTTGACTTTTTTTTGCAATTCTGACAATTTATTGTTGTTTATTTATTATTATTTTTATTCAAATTAACAATACCTCAATCTCTTAAATGCATTTTAAGGATGTAACCAAAGTAATTGACTGGGTCATTTAGTGCTTCAAAAACATCAAGTCCTTTAAAGAATGACATAGCACCAATGCAATGCACGCATAATTTTCATTTCTATGTCATCCAGTTACTGTTAATAATAAATTTTAACACAATTTTAAACTACCGGTATGCAGCTATACTTTGTTTTCGGTAATTTTTGGTGTGCTGAAGGATGTAGGGACCAGATAGGTGTGTGTGGGGGGAGGGGGTTTGGGGTAAGCCCCCCTAATCAATAATATAAGCTGTAATGATAATTAAACATGATGAAGCACTTTTATGGTGTTAAATATACTGCATCAAAGCGCAAAGTGAAATTTATTTCACTTCAGTTTTCAAATTTAACTTTCTGTCCAATCTGGTTCTATTTTCACTGGTTCCCTTTGATTCTTATAATTCACAGAGACCTATGAGCTTGGTATCTGTGGTACCAGTACCAGTTCCAAAAATGAGCAAGTCAAAATGGAATCTTGTAACTAAACAAATTTGTCCACCAGCCCCTGTGTTAATTAATTTGTTCAATAAATATCAAGGGATAATTGTGCAGTTAAAATACAGTGCAACCTCTCCAAAGCAACACCTTTTGGGAGTAGCAAAATTATGTTACTGTTGAGAGGTTGTTGCTCGGGACAGGTTAAATTATTGGTTAAATGATGCAGTTGGGAAAAAATAATGCTGTTGTTGATGGAAGGCTTGTGCTCAAGAGGGCTGCTCTGGAGAGGTTGTACTGTACACTCATTTAATAAATATGGCATTTATGTAATTTAACTGGTTTTGTTAACTTCAATGAGAATTTTGGTCCATGAAAATTGAATAATTTATTTAACAGTGCACAAATTTCCAACGACACTACAATTAACTAAATTTAAAGGAGATTGTTTATGTAAATCAATGTATTCAGGTAAATACAAAATAATCAAAATATGTCTTACAAAACAGAAATGAGTCTGCATTTAATGTTACCATTAAATTTTAAATTTCCTAAAGTAACTATCCATGACAAGAAATATATTTTACAAATTGAAGATTTGATGACATAGGCATTTTTCAATGAAACATGACATACCAAATTTGAAATTTATAAAATAACATTAACTGAATGGCAAAACATAAAATGAATAAATTTGATGCTAATATTATTCAAAAGATGAAGTATTTTTTTAGCTTCAACAGCAGAGGCAGACACCTGATTAAGAGTTTAAAAAAAAAAAACTTATGCCCCCATATCGATAGATGGGGGCATATTGTTTTTGGTCTCTCCATTTGTCTGTTTGTACCAAACTTTAACCTTGCCTATAAAATCATAATGCTTGTACCTACATTCATCAGACTTCATATGTAGGTTTTTCATGCATTTTAAGGTCAGTAGGTTAAAGGTCACCCAGAGGGGGCATTGTGTTTCAAAAACACATCTTGTTTTTTTATGAAAGGGTGCAGATAGGTAAAAAGTGCGACAATGGATGTACTGTTTCTCAGGCCAAATCAAAATTTAGGTTCATGGGAAAATAAGTGTAGGTTGGTAAACAGACACAAACTGTATTTCTTATGTCTTATCAAGCAAAATTGCATATCTGAAATTACAAATCTTTCGTTCATTAGTCTCACGATATAAAGAAATGAAAAATTACCTTCAGTAATATATCAATTCAAGAAATGGTGTGAAATTGAGGCCATGTAAACAAGTTCTAGAATTACACATATGACGTCATTAGTAAGAAAGGGAGCTTCAAAAATAGTTTATTTAACCTTGGGATGGGATTGGCCCTATAACACACATCACACATATAACTAACAGTGAGCATAACAAATTAAGATCATTTATCTGTATGTCTACAACTAATACATTGAAAATAAAACAAGTCAAGAGTTCAAGTGTAGCAATTATTTATTTATTCATGTTGATCTGTAATAATTGACTGTATACAGAGTTGACATGCACAGATGTAAAATGGT
Organism: Lutraria lutraria; assembly: GCA_964023205.1. Lineage (NCBI taxonomy): Eukaryota > Metazoa > Mollusca > Bivalvia > Venerida > Mactridae > Lutraria > Lutraria lutraria. Next base: position 13,828,581 of record OZ026843.1, on the reverse strand, counting down.
GCACAAAGGAAAGGGTCCGAAAATATAGAAAAATTTGTTGTTCTCAAATACCCCATGATTCTCGATTAAGATATTCATATCCTCACAGATCTGACCTCTTCAATTTTATCATGTTTCTGACCTAAATGCTTTTCAGCTGCCTTAATAGTTTCAAGACACTGTACTTAAAGTATATAGTCTACAAACGCTTATAAAATTGTTGATTTGTGGTTACCCGAGCAAATTCTCAAATCACAGGACTCTGTCAAGAGATCTTTTTCTTCAAGTGTCTTAGTCTGATAAAAAATCACCTAATATTGAAAATACATCGGCAAATTAAAGCCTCACCCAAACACTAGCACCTTGGGTTTCAAAATCTCGCAATTACAAGATCCAATGGCTGTTATACATTTGCCTATCATTCCGCAGGTTTAAGTCCTCGAATAGTCAAATCATACACAACTTCTTCCACTTTCTTCAGATCGTATTTGAGACCGTCAAATCTTTTCCGTAGCGCATCATTCTTCAAGTTCAACAGACGGAATCCCGAATCCAGTTCCGCAACAAATTTGGCTATTTTCATTGGTCGCCCATAATCCCCAGCAGTGACAGCATTTACAGCGAGACGTGACTGCGAATAAACAGAAAATTTAAGAAAATTAGGCTATCCTTGTAGGTTGGCGGTTTAACAACTAAAACACTTCACAGAGGGAAGTTGGTCAACATTTCTTTATTTCTGTTTTTTTTTTGTTAACATTGTACTTATGCTTTAAAATGAGAGACTGAAATAAAGTAGGAATATCAAATTCTTCAAAATCGCTGAAAATCTTTTGTGATCAGGATTTTTAATATTTTTTCAAGGAGGGTCTAACTGAGACTTTCTATGATTTCATTATGAATCATTTACAACAAAAGTGTTCAAATGTAAGTAGTTTACAATAATGTTAGAATCTAGAAAGTTTAAGCAACATGAATCTTTTGAAAAGATTCTAACACCTCCTATATTTAAAATTATATGTGAAATTGCATGAAAACAATAGGCACTCAAGGTCTAGCTTAGCTTAAATACCAAAGCCTAAGGCTCATGGTACGTACCAGCTCACTGGCTAACTGTAACAATCCCATCAAATAATCTTCTAAGTCTATGTGAAAACCTTCCTTTCTTTCTACCTTAACTGAAAACAGAAACACATTGTACAAATAACTGTAAATGCGTTTAATTTCATCAGCACCAAATTTTCTGGATTTACATGAAACAGTCACTTCAAGGGTGCATAAAATTGTGGATTTTCATTTTTTGGGGTAAATGTCTTTTAAGATACAATTGTAATTATACAAAAATATTAATTTGTGGGTACTTGAAAATTCATTTGCAAACTCAACCATGAAAACCACAAAATTAAATGTTCCACGAAAATTCATGATACATGTACTGTAGTATATTATGGTCTCATAATTTATCACAGGGACAAATAGATGTGTGACAGCAATATTAAACACAGCCAGGATGTTTATCAGTCAACACTTTATCTTTGTGGTTTAACGTCACATGAGCAGCCAGGGTCGTTTGGAAACTTTTCTTAATTTAGTGGTCAAGGCCATCCTTTAATGTTTGTACAGGGTAAACACACCCAGGGAATTTTCAGTGGGTAGGTATGAAATAATTTTTTTACAATTTATTTTAACACTGAATCCAAAATACCTGTCAAAATGCTATTTATATGCGGGAAAAAAATAAATATCAAAGATACCAAAAAATATAGGGAGGGCCTATTTTGGTGAGTACCGGTAGGTAGCATAACTCCAAACTAAATATTTCTTAATGATTTATCAATGTAGAAATAGCATTCTCACATGAAATTAGGATTCTATATAAAAATAAAATTGTAAAATCCTAACCAGCTTTCCTGGACTTCATTTAGGCCTATACCAGTACTAGTTCTACCCACATTCTATTTGTAAGCTTCTGCCAAGCTACCCCATATAATTCTGAGGTGGAGGACAATTTAACATAGGATGTAATATCTTCAGTCAAATTTGTCACGGACAGTGTGAGCCTGAACTCATGACCTCTCGATCAGTAGACAAATGCTCGAACCACTGAACTAGCCGGACGGGCTTTTCTTAAGAAGGTAGTTAAAAAATTATAAGTATGATGTAACCTCCATGAACGGTCACCTCCTTACAACAGTCACCTCACTATTACAGCCAGTATACTAGCAACCTAAATTGACGTTTTCCTCTATTTTCATTCATCACACAACAGCCACCTCCTTACAACAGTCACCTCACTATTACAGCCAGTATACTAGCAACCTAAATTGATGTTTTACTCTATTTTCATTTATCACACAACAGCTACCTCCTTACAACAGCCACCTCACTATTACAGCCAGTATACTAGCAACCTAAATTGATGTTTTCCTCTATTTTCATTCATCACACAACAGCCACCTCCTTACAACAGCCACCTCACTATTACAGCCAGTATACTAGCAACCTAAATTGACATCTTACTCTACTTTCAGTTTCACTCTTTCAACAACATCCACCTGCTTACAACAGCCATTTTTATCCTTCCCATTGATGGCTGTTATAGAGGGGTTACACTGCATTTTGGTATTTATTAGATTCTAAAGAAGAATTTATTTTTAAGAAAAAAGAAAATATTCTCATACTTTATGCAAAGAAAGTACAAAATATATGTTGCAGTATTATTGGCCATATATCATCAATAATTAAAATCATAACTAGATATGACTAGACCATCAAAGTTTATTTCTTACTCCTGACGGTTTGGTATTTTTTTATGTTTGTAATGATTAAGATTTTGATGATAAATCTAGGTATATTCATATAAACTAAAATTCTCACATATCAAATTTACAAAAATATCCCAAAATTTAGATTTTATCATACAAAATAAGTCATGCGTGACTTTTTTCAATAACACCATGAGTCAATATATTTTGATAATATACAGTTCTTATAACGAGAAATAGCAACATTGTCAATAGAAACCATAATTTATCACCCAATTTCACAATTAAACCTCAAAATAGCAACAATAATGTAGTGACAAAATATTGACTTTTCATTTAAGTATAACTGAATTTGCACATTATCATACATCAATTATAATTTGATTTTTGAATATCTTTCACCTAAACAACTGATAACTTGGTAAACAAAATTAATGACCTCAAGGGCACAGCCAATTTTGACAGAGGAGCACAATTTAATAAAAATAAGGTGAGAACCGCAACACAATATTTTGCACTAAATATCTAAGCTCTAGGCCATGTGTTTCTAGCTAAGACGATTTTTTAAAGGTTTCTTTTAGACAAATCTAAGTAACAAAAGCGACCCCCTGGACATGACCAATTTAGATCCCCAGGGTTATCATTTGAACAGTCTTGGTAGAGGACCACAATACCTGGTAACACACTAAATACCTAAGCTCTAGGTATTGCAATTATGGCTAAGAAGAGTATTAAAGGTTTTCCATAATTATATATTATGTAAAACAAGTGATGATCACCAGGGTGGGGCCAATTTCAAGGCAGGGGCATTATATCTATCATCTTAAAAGACCACAAGACAATGTTACAAACCATATTTCTAAGCTTGAATTCTCGGCCATATCCTTTTGGCCAAAACAATAATAAAAATTTCCCTATATGTAATGCAATTGACTCTGGAGCAGAGCAAATTTGGACCCCAGGGGCATCAATTGGACAATCTCGGTAAAAGACCACACATATTTCTTTGCACTAGGTCATGTGGTTATGGATAAAAGGTATTTCAAAGTTTTTCCCTACATATTCATAAAACACAAGATTAACAGGGTTGGGTCATTATATTTGACCCTAGGGGTCATATTAAATTTAAAGAATTTTCCAATTTAAGTCATTACTGAAGAAGTGACATGTACCAAAATTTTAGCTATACATGTATAATATTATATACAGTACTTTATTTTATTATAGTGACAGGCATGTATAATAAAGAAATACATAAATTTATATACATTGCAAATACACAGCCTAATAAGGCTTATCAGTAACATATGCACTATTCATAAAATAAATTCTATACAGAAACATTTTGATTACATAAACATAAATAGAAACACAGAATGAAAAGGACAATAATATTAGGTTGTACATGTAATACAAAACCAAATGCATTAAATGTAGTTTAAGTTTAAACAAATGATAATATGGAAGAAAAAAATGTTTATAATATTTCGGCTCAATATTTTAAATCTTCATTGATGAACACACCTTTAAGACTTTTATAGCTTCTGGTATACAAAAAAGCTGCAATATATTCTTATGTCAAAACAAATTAAATTCGGGGAGGAGCCAAGTTATCATCGCTATTCATTCATATTTATGATATCAGAAATTCAGTTGAAAAAGAGAAGAAAAAGACAAGCTAAATACTGGTACAGAATTTTAAAAAATAAACAAGGTATATTACCTCCAATAATCTGAGCTACTGTTTCTCTAGAAACCAACTCCTCAGTCTGTAAGTATGTCAGATATGCAGAAAGAAATGCTAGCCTTTGTAATATGAACCTCCATTGATCATTGTATCTGAAACAAACCAATTTATACTGTGAAATCATTAATTTTCGTTGGGGATTTAATTTCGTCGATTTCGTGGGTCGGCTCATCCACAAAATTAAATCCCTACAAATTAAAGTACAGAGATAAGGCATTTTTCTTTCAAAAATCATAATCCACGAATTTATATCCCCACGAAATAGCTATTTTAGTAAAAACCACGAAAATTGAGCCCAACAAAAATAAATGAAAATACAGTAAGTAGCTTTTTTGTGAGTTATTTTGAGTCTTTTGTTTCTTTGTGAATTATTTTGTTTCTTTGTTGTTGTTTTTTGTGAATTATTTGGATACATTTGTTTCTTTACAAACTCTTTTGATTCTTTGTAAATTATTTTTATTCTTTTGACACATGGGAATTAGACAGTAAGACCTTTCCAATATATGGGACTTTGATAAACACTGTTGTCACATGTAGCGGGAAATAGACTTTGGTCCATATTTTATGGACAGGTGGTGGGAATTAGACAGTCTCCTGTTTTCTTGTTATGTTTTTTTTTCAAGCATGAAATAAAAAACCACCATAGGGATACTTGACCCCCCAAATTAAACAGAATCATTGGATTTGACAATTTGACAGCCAAATTTCACAAAATATCTAATTCCCCTATAAGATCCCTACAACCCCCCCCCCCCCAACCCTCTGGGAAAACATTAATAAGTACATTAGAGAGAACATATAGATAGTGGAAGGTATCAGGAACAAAAAATAAAACAAACCTGTAATACTGATTTGCTGGTATCTTCAAGTTCAAAGCAGTCATATTTTGACGAACAGCTTCAAACATAGGGGTACATTTCTCACAAATAGATGTAACTGAAAAAAAAATTCAAGTGAACAATTTATTTAGAATTTCAAACCTTTAAATCAATTTCAAAACCATTAAGATATATCAAAGAGTTTGAAGCTCACTAACTCTCTTAGTAATATTCTCCATTTAATTTCAATATTCTGACAATCTAGACTATTATAGAAGTAAAAAAGTAATCAGGGCCTCTATCCAGCTCCTTTGGAAAAAGGCCCCAGGTTTCAATAGGGAAAAATTCACGATATCGTGTGATAAACTGCGTATAGCAATAAAATCTGAGAATCCCGAAACGCATATCCAGGTCACCGCTAGAGCACAGCCATTCAAAGAATGTATGCACCGGATACATATCGGTCATATCTAACTGGCATTATTTTCCTTTTTTCAACTGTTTGGAATTTTTTTTGAAATTGGGAAATAATTTGGCTACGGGGTATTTTGGATTAATTGGTAACAAGGCCTTATTCAGCCCCTCGTGAAAATGCCCTGGTCATTTCTAAGGAATACATTTAGGGAAAATAAAGATAGATTCAATACATCCCTATAAGCTGCAATTCAGATAGAAAAGATACAAATTTAGCAACTTATTATCAAAAATCCCTTCAACAAAATCTGGGATATATATTATCCCTAAGTTTCAAAATTCAGTTAGCAAAGATACAAATTTACCAATAATCAAAATTCACTTCAACATAATCCGGGAGATCAACCTCAATAGTGTTGAAATTTTACCTGATTTAATACCATCCGGTTGATGAACACTTTGTAATTGGGTCAGTATTTCTCTAGCTGTCTGTTCAAGCTCTCTAACAACTGTTCTAATGTCCTGAAAGATACAATGGATAAGATCAAGGCTAATTAAACTATAGCCCTACTAATTCGGCTTTCCGGTAGGCCGATTTTCGTGAACAAATTCAGAAGGGCCATCCTCTTAGCCTGTGCAGGACGGAGCCAAGTCGAAAAATGTCTCGCCATCACAAAGCAGTCTAATTAGTTGGACTAATTAAACTACTGATGAAGGATCTTTAGAAGAGCTTTACAAGTATTATAATATGGCAATTTTCTCAGGTGTTAGACACATGGTCAAGTGTTGCAATACATATGCTCACCATACATAATATCTTTCTTAAGTGTGGAAGAATTTTATATATCCGAAAACTTAATGTCCGAATTCATATTCACACAGTCGTGTAGCAGGTGAATCACACACATATATTGTTCGACATATTAGATTTGCCAATGAATTACGAAGAATATATTCAAACCTCGCGTATTTGCTGCTCATCTTCCATGTACCTCTGATAATCAGAGAAAATCTGCGCAATATTATTCCCTTGCTCCATTTTCACATGTAGGATAATTGACACGGGGTTAGCACCGTTTCCTATCTGTAACCAATAAACGCGTCACAGGCAACCGAAACGATTTTAGCTGCAAACTGCTCATCCTGATAATAATATGTCATTAAACAAAGATAACAAGTCAAAGGTATGAAGTTATTGCTGCGTTTTGCTTCTCTATGGCATGGAACATTAGTATTTAGATGAGGTTTGATTTTTCATATGAATTCGCGATCTGTATCGTTCAACCTAATTTTTGGTCATTTGTCTTTGCGGTAATCCACTTACTCGAAGCTAGTAGATACTTAAATTTCTATTTGTATTAACGAAATTTCTCTACACTAGATATTAATACAGCAATATAACATAGTTAAGCGTAAAAATATTTTTTTCCCTGCTTACATGAGATAATATTATATTTTTGTACATTTTGATCTGTGAATTGTTATTTGACATAGTTTTTGCTATGTTTCGATGTATACGTTAGACCGTTTATTTGTATTCCACCGACGCTAGCTTGAAAATAAGTCGTTAACCCCCCGAAAATACGGGTCAACGGTATATAAAGTATAAACAATCTTTGATCGAATTAGTTGCTTTTGGCAGGTTGCCCACCAATATACTTTATGAAGAAAACTCTCAAAAAAAGGTTGTCTGAATAAGGACTTAAAGAATGGGAAAATCTTTTTGGCAATCCTGGCATCTGCGCAACCATGCAACTTATTCAAAGACTGAATAAATATATCCCATTTTGACACTTGTTCGGGCTTTTAATTGTTACAGTAGAGTAAACCGTTCTTTGAATGTGTGCAGAAAAAGTAAAACTGTAAGACAGTGGATGAATCGTTCCTCAGGTCTAATAAAAAGTCTAGGGTCATTGAGAATAATTATGCTGAACCGTAATTTTGTTTTGTTTAATGATGTATACATATTTTGTAGGGGGATAACACTGCCCTAACTGCTGTTGCATTACAAGATCATCTTGTGAAGTCACTGGGTCTTAATGATTTCATTGGTCCTCGACATGTTGGCATTGGACCTGCAGCACGTTCGAGACAGAAGAAAGCTGTTAAATCAACGATAGATACTGGAAGATTTGGAAGAAGTGTGATTTCTTTATTTCTTAGATTACATTAAGTCATTTTTGTATAATTTCATGAAAGCTTCATGTACGGTACTACCTCTCCAGAATGGCCCTCTGTACAGCAACAAACTCTCTATAACAACACCTTCAAAATTTCCCTAAGCTAATATTTACTATAAATTAAACTCTGTTAAGCAACAACCTCTAAACAATGGCCAATATTCGCTGCTCCCACAGGGTGTTGCTCTACTGAGGTTGTACACTATCTGTATGTGTGTACAAATGTTTCTATTTCTGTTAAATTGTGCTTAAATTTTGAAAATGCTTATAAATATGTTTAGTATTATTTCAGCTTGTTTGGTTGCTTGCACTAATTTTCTTGTCTTTGCATAAAATCATTATAATCTTTTATTTTGATTCAGGTAAACCTAAACCTAAGAAACCTGCACCAAAAGAGCAAGAGTATGTGTTAGATCCAAAACCACCACCGCTGACTCTAGGTATGATACACCAATAAGGGCTTTGGCATACCATTGGGATTTTCCCCAAACATATTGATGGTATTAACAAGTCAAACCTCTGTTTTTATGACTTACCATGTGACATATTAATACTGATACTGCTTATCATAAAACCTGTTGTCAAATTTCTACTACATAATCAGTTTGTGTTTATAGAATATTCTCAATTCTGTTATTTCAACCATTTTATTATTTCATTCTTCTCTTAAATTTTTTATAACAAAGTAGAAAGAATTGTTGGGTAGATTTTTTTCTGTAGTATTATAAACCAATGTGATATTTCATTGCAGCTCAAAAGTATGGTCTTGTTGAAGCCCCAGAGCAACTGTTATCTGAGGATGCCTGGAAACAAGTGAAGGAAAAGTCCAACAAAAGGGATGACTCAAAGATGCCCTGTGTAATTTGTAAGGAAGATTTTGGTACACAAGAGCAGGTAAGAAAAATATATCACCATGAAACAGTTAAACTTTTCATTTTTGTTTTAATACTAGCTATCACAATAAATTTGTGTATCTTGTTCACATTCATATGGTTTTAAAATGTATAAAATGAATGATCTTTTAAAAAAGAAGCTATCCAATTATTGGTCGCTGTCTCGAGGAGCCTTACAAAAATTGTTACTAAACAAAATATTATTCCTTTGTATTGGAGAATGTTTTATATTTTCTAATTCTGTTTTACAGGTTCTGTTGTCTTGTACTCATGTCTTTCATAGGGTAAGTTTTAAGATCTTTCTATAGTAGAGTTTGCTGTTTCTAGAATCTAATTTGAATACTCAATAAGAATTTAGATATAAAACGGTAATACTAAATACTTGTTGTTATTCTTGTTAATATATATGATTACAGTATCTTAATAAAATATGATGCAAATGAACCTATAGGTTGTATCAAGATCTCAACACTTAAGATTTGAATGGGTTCTGATATTTTTCTTTTATATTATGATTGACTCCTACTAGTTATTCAATTATTTGATTTGCTTAAATGATGTATTTCCTGTGACTTGATGCTCTGTTTAGTTGTAATTTCCTTAAATGGTATCCTTATATTTGTTATTTTAGGCTTGCCTCCAAGCTTTTGAAAGATTTACAGGGAAGAAAACGTGTCCAATGTGTAGAAGGGAACAGTATCAGACTAGAGTTATACACGAGGGATCAAGGCATCACAGACATAAATGTGCCACTATGTGAGTGTGTAAATACAGTCAAATTTAACTAAAATAAATCTAATGATAGTATATATGCACTTTACGTACAGTTGGCTTTTATTCAGAGGTTATAAGTTTGATCTACTTTGTGAACACATTTGAGCTAAAAATTGACCTTTAATCACATTGTGGCCTGTAGTGACAGGTGGCTAGTGGCTACTGAATCAGATTTGAATGTTCGCATGTCTTTTGTAATGTACTTCTGTGTAGGTATAAAACTATTTCATCTACTTCAGTCAGTCTTCAGTTGTAAACACTCTCACATAATGAAAACTGTTGAACACATTCAAGCCATTTTATCACCCAAAATGTTAGATTGAGAACTAATAGGATTTCCTCACACCAAGCTTGCCAGAACTTGTCTGATGTTAGTTTATTATTGTTATATTTGTACAGGATCCAGTCTTGTTGGAGAGGATATGTTGTACGATGTATGTATCTTAAACTACGTGAGTCAAATCCACCAAAAGACCCAAAATTGAGACTGAAGTTCTATGAAGAAAAGGTAAAATATCCCACAGAGGCCCCTGTATTGTTGCTAAAAGCTCACACATATATATAGAGATAAATTTTAGTTATGAGAAGAGAAATTACAATCATCCAAATTATCTCAAGGAAAGTCCCATAATTTTTGTGCTTAATATATATGTATAAGGTTTACCATGTTTATTTACGAGCATCCCTATCTCAATATCTCGAGCACAAACAATGGTTCCAAAGCTAGTTCTAAGTATTTATTACCTTGATTATCTCAAGGGATTTCGTAATTATGGAATATTGGTTGTAAATTCAGCCTGTTACTAGTATCACATTACAGCGGAATTTCTGCTGTAAGTTACTCCCTCTTAACAGGTAAATAGGGAGTAAAATTATTTGTTTTCTTGAAAAAACTATGCACTAATGTACTCATATTTTTATGCATTTTCTAAATATTTTTTTGATGTGGTTCTTTTCATCTTAGCAGTAAAGTAATATAATTTCCAATTTTAGTTACATAAAATCACAGACAGAATGGTGAGGTCATGTGACTTTGACGTTAACAATTTCCTGCGAGAGATGGACAGAAGTTTGGAAGCAAGTAGGAATGTATTTAAAGATTTTGATACAAGGTTTCAACTGTTATCAGAGGATGACTGGGAGACTATTCAACTCAAGGTAATCTTTAATAAATATTTAATTACAATCAAACCTGTGAATAAAGACCACCCTTTGGAAAGACAAAATGTGACCTTTATTGACATAATTATGGCCTTTATTTGGAGGTAATTTTGTTCTAACTAATGGCATTTTTTCTCAGGGTGACCTTTTTTAGGAGGTGGTCACTGATTTAGGTTTGAATGTATAAACATTTAGTATAAATCTGAAAATATTCTCTTTTTACTTTTCTGTGTTTCTTTAAACATTGATGAAAAATTAATGAACATTGTGCAATATGGCTCACCATATGCAAACAGTTCAAGTTGTGATTGAATCAGTGTGGAATACCCAAATGACTAAATTGATGTCACAGATGGGTATTGCGGGACACACTTTTTTTTACACAAAGTCAGGAGAAAAGAAGCTGTATGTATTTTATACTGATTTCAATTTTCACGACACATTGCGCATGCTAAGCGGAAAATGTGTATGTTCCGCATATTGTTGTCATCTCTTTGTATTTTCCACAGTTTACTGTAACATTTGTGCCAAATGCTTTGTGAACAGCAGGAAACCTGTGTATTTTTCATTTGGCGCTTAAGTTGCAGAAACTGTAAAGAATACAAAAAAATTGACAACTATACCATGTTGAAAGTTTTTGTTTAGAACCAAATACATGTATATACAGTTTTATATTCTTCCAGCCTTTAAATTATTGTTACATTAATTTTATGCTTTTCAGGCAGTAGAACGAGGTCACATTGATTGTCCAATATGTCTGACATCCCTAGGGGCCACAAGTTACATCGAAAAACCGAGTCAAGATAAAAAATCTCAAAATACCGGCGGAAAAGTCAAAGCTAAATCAGAACCAACTACGAAGCACAGTGCTAAGATGAATCTCCATGGTGCTAAAAAAGTTAAAGCCAAGGAAACAGATGATGATGAAGTTGTTCCACAAGATAGTTGTAGAAAAACTGTATTATTGTCTTGTTCTCACGTATTTCATGAAACTTGTTTGGAAATGTTTGAAGAACTCAGCCTTGAGACAAATAAATCCTGTCCAGTGTGCAGATCAAAATATCAGAAGAAAATATTGAACGTGTAATTTAATCAATGAAAAGGACAATTGAATTGAGCTTTTTACTGTGACTGAATTAGGTGTAAAAAATAATTATTTGTTTATGGTTTCATGCTCATTAAAAAAATAGGGAGATTTAGCGATTTTTTGGGGGCTCTTGAAAGCATGTGGAGAGGTAAAAAAGGTGATATAGTGGATGTACAATTCCTCATGCCTCATAAGGAAAAACTTGGTTAGGTCGGGTAACCTTAAACAAACAATTTTTTAAAGTCCCATAAGCTTAAAAATGTATTGGTCTTAATAGTTTCTGTTTGTTCTATAACAGAGGCATCCGGTGTATTTTCCTCCCGTGCATACTTTATAGCAAGAAAATATGTTTCTGAAACTACTATTGTATTTTTTTTCAATATCATTGAAATAAATACTATTTATAGAACACCTGAGTTTTCCCGCGGTCATGCTATGCACATGTAGTAAAGTGACGTCACACGCTCTACATATTTCAAGTTTACAGAAGAAGAAAAATGGCTTGTTTCGTCGGTAATAATTATCTTGGGATAATATCAGCAATTGTTTGATTTTTGCATAATATGTTTTATAACAAAAAGCTTACGGGGCTTTAAGCCTTAGGAATCATGTAATGTTATAGTCAATATCCTTTGTTCAATTCTTTTTATACAGTTCTGAGATACAGTAAAACTTTTGAAAAAGGACGCTTTGAAAGACAAAATTTGACCTTTATTGACATGCAGCCTTTATATGGAGGTCATTTGTGCTTAGTAATCAATGACGGTATTCCAAAAAAATAGCCTTTATTTTCAGGGTCGCCGTTGTTCCGAGGTGCCCCCTTACACAGGTTTGAATGTACATGCATATCCTAATTTTTCTATTTGTGCCAAAGTTTGTACACATATTCTGTTCATATTAGTTATTGTAAGAAAAAAGGTACCAACAATATATATATGTATTTTATATAATTGTTATGTATGCAATGTATGTAGCGTGTAGTCAATTCGACTTTGTTTTGCCCTTTTTTCAAATTTTATTTTACATGTTTTCCGTAATAAAGTTGTTGTAATATTGATTAACATGTGTGTTTTTCGTTCTTGGTTAATAATATGGCCATTGCTAAAAAATCATTGGTTTTGCAGTTACGCAACCAACCCATTAAAAATAACTTAATGGACCAAAAATTTATTTTAACTGATTTGACTTGGTACGCAATCACAAAATAGTCCTATTTAAAAAAAATTATGCTGTTTTTGACTTTTTATTCCACCTTTGCGATTTTAGTTATTACCTACCTAAGCTTCCTACCCACTGTTAAAGTTTGGGTAATATGTCTGCTAAGCACTATTTTTTAAGATAGGCCTAGCCTGTTGTAATTGAGCTCGATCTTCTCCTTGTCTTTCTTCTAGATGAATCTCTTTAATCACTGAAACTCATTAACAGTATTTCAATGTTGATTAAACAGCAAAGTGTTCACCTAACCAGCACTCCCATGTTACACTATTACGTAATTTAAAAAAAATCTTATAATTATGAAATAGAGTAAACCCCGGGGTGGGGCCAATCTTGACTCTATGGCAATAATTTTAACAAACTTGGCAGAGGTCCACTAGAAAATGCTACACACGAAATGTCTAAGCTCTATCAAGGACTTATAAGTCCTTGGCTCTATGCATCGTAGTTTCTGACGAGAAGAATCTTAATTTTCATAAAATAAGCATATACGAGAATATATAAATCAAGTGACCACAGGCGGGGCCGATTTTGACCACAGGGCGTTTTGAACAAATTTGGTAGAGGTCTACTAGACAATGCTATACACACCAAATATCTAAGCTTTAGGCCCTGTGGTTTCGGACAAGTCTTCTATTGGTTGCCATAGCAACCAAAGTTTTGAATGAAATTTTGTTTTTTAACAACTTTGGTAGAGCTTCATGCAAGGAATATATCCTTGTAAAGGTTCGTTGAAATTGGCCAACTGCTTAAGAATGAGATGATGTTTAAAGCTTTAGCAATTGTTGACGCATGGACTGAGAAACGGACAACACGCGATGACAATTGCTCACTATGTGACCTTTAGAACTTGGTGCTCTCATGAGCTAAAATGCGTCGATGATTTATTAATTTAGTTACGTTTATGACGTTTGATTGTCTGTCTTTCCCGTTCTCCCGTACGTCCTTGCTGACAGGTCTACGTGCTCAGTTTACGTTAACTACAATAGCTTTCATAATAATATTACGGTTAGGAACACGTAATTGATGGTACATGTATTTGCATGGTGTAAAAGTTAGAATTTTTAGAACGGTTTAAATGTTTCTCTATGGAAGGCCATGCGAAATGCCAATCGTCAAAATGTTGTAGAAGCCAGCGGTCAGGAGTGCTAGTTTTCTCTCGTCAAAAACGTTTGTAGCAATTTTTACGTTCTTTTACGTACTAGTTGTGAGTCCAATATGGGACTGGGGCATTATTGGTGCACACTAGATCTTCAGCCATTCAGTTAATGTTCCATCAAACATTTTTCTGTACGTATTCTGTTAAAGATCGGTACTTATAGGTTTATAGGACGGTACCTAATCTTCAGGTTTTTCGTTTCTGTTTATTAAAAAACGCTCCGACCAACCAATCCTATTTTTAATGAGTATGTAAACAGAAACAAACCATTTCTGGAGGCCTTAATTATGGATAAAGTGGAAGATACTGAATCACTTCATTATAAAACTACATTTCCTGGACATTGATTGTGGCAAATATCCAGTGGAGGTTTTCAGTCCAAAAAATGGATTAATTGAATGATTGCTTAAACAGTAACTGACTTTTTATGACATTCTGCATGGGGTGATATTTTATCCAATTTTATGCCATTAATTACTAATTGACTGGTGAGCCTATAAATGGACAATGAATAACAGGATCACGCAAATACTCCTGGTATACGTGATAAGCCAGCCATTTCCCGAGACATACAATCTGCAATAAATGACAGTTACAAAGAACTAATTTGTGTAACGTGAACATATCAGAGGGTACGATGAAATCACTAAGTGCAATTTATTTAGTTCCCTTCGTTGGTTACTAGTTAAGCATGGAATTAGTCTTCTATATCTTTAATCTAGATTTATCCAATTACTCCAAATACATGTATGTAATGAATTGGATCACATTCATTCTCTGCCATGACAAAATGTAATTTTTACTGACTTAAATCCCGTTTTTCTCGACAGATAAGGAAAAGCATTGTACATTAGTAACATTCTTATTGGTTTGGTTAAAAGAGTGGTGATCGATGACCGCGTGGTTAATTACGTTCTGGACTACTAGACGAAAGGTCTTGGTTCGATTCTCGGCTCCGCTTAACGAATTCCTCAGTGAGGGACGCTTTTTCAGTGTCCCCGTCCCAACTACCATGCAAGCCTTGTACTGTGTCTAGAAAATCATAGGAAAGGGACGAAAGGGCGGGGCGTGTATAGGTGCTTCACACCCGGCACGATAGAGAACAAGGTAATACTGTTTGAAAAGTGTAAGGATGTAATTACCATGTTCTTCTGTAATCTGTATCTAGCTCTAGCTCTTCTCTCTCTCTCTCTCTCTCTCTCTCTCTCTCTCTCTCTCTCTCTCTCTCTCTCTCTCTCTCAGAAATCTACCTGCATTGTTTTTTTTAAGATTAGCATTGCTTGTAGTTATGTTGATATAATTATAAGCATGTGTTGAAGTAATTGTGTTAAGAAATTTAACTCAATATTGAAGATATTAATTCATTGATTATTACTTCAAATTTTATGTTGTATGATACTGACTGCATGAATGTTAGTATCCTTCCATCCACGTTGATGATTATTTTAAAGTCTTGAATATTCTTTAAATTCTTTTAACTTGTAATGTGTATAAAATAGGTATATCTGTACACTGAATACATTTTTGTTGGTGTACACAATGAATATATAGAATAAACCAGACTGATTTGTCCACAGGTAAGTAAATATCGACATTCTCTTGATTGCAAGTGATTCAATAATTGAATACGCATTGTTTAAAGTAATAAGTCAACAAATAATAATAAAGTGCAACAAAAAGCAGTTGTGACTTAAACAGACACATTGTGCAACATGAAACATTTAGAAACATAATTATTATCTTATGTCCAGAGTTTATTCACATAAAATAAAGTTTTTGTTTAAGTTCAAAAGCGTTTTTGTTATGTTAGTTATATGAAGGTGTGAAACAGTTATACCTTATAAGGTTTTGTATAGTTTGCGTTAATCCCCGGGGCACAACTATTACAATATGGACGTAAATCAAAGCGTGTTTTTAATTTTTGGTTTATATCTAATGAATTGTTCAATATTTTCTTACTCAAATAAAAAGGCACTAAGTTTAATTTACCACCAACCTGCCCATGAAAATGCATTACTGTAAATACTAAAACAGATTTATTAGACATAGACCAGCATTGTTATACGTGTATTAATTAACCAATGATGAACTGCAATGCAAACGTATCATCGTCAAAGACCCTTCGACTAACATTTCACCTGCCTGTATGTATACCGATTACAATGGTCAGATTCATCATCGCCAATTCATTCATTATTGATAACAGATGGGTTTTCCGATGATTGAAAATCTGTTAGCAAACTTGAACATTATCAGCGAGAGACCCTTACATAATCATGCAAGTTAACAGAATCACGTCAGTACCATGCATAATAGAGTTACAGCAGAATCGATTATCCAATATCAAGAAAAATATTTCCATTAACAAAATCTTAATTGTAATTGGTTGCATTTTTGTAATAAATAGTTTATGTACGTTATAGAAGTTTAGACCATTATGCATTGAGACACAGAAGTGACAGATATTTGACTTTGAAAAAAATGCTAAGGCTAAAAAATTCTTGACCACATAGATAGGGTAGGTATATAGGTCTAAACAGTTTTCTTTTCTATTACATTGCGTACGCATTGTACCTTGACAGCAATATACGACGGTTATACTTTCATTGTTAGAAACTCATTAAACACACAATTGGTCGTAAAAAGGAGAATCAGTCGAATAACCGTAAGCGCGACTGTTTTTCTGGCCATACATCTTACGTTGGACGACCATAACGAAATAATTATCATTTCAATCGACGCGAAAATGTTCCTTGAAGTACATGTATTAACCAAAATGTCACAGGATGAGATACACGTTGAACTCGTGGATACTATCTTCAACTTTCACATTGAAAGTACGCCACATAAGTTTTTACATTGCCACTACTATATACATGTTTTACATTACCGTTACAATATGTATATGATTTACATTACCACTACAATATGTGCATGATTTACATTACCACTACAGTATGTACATGTTTTACATTTCCATTACAATAATTTTATACATGTTTTACATTACCACTACAATATAATTATAAATGATTTACATTATCACTACAATGTATACATATTTTACATTACCATTACAATATAATTATAAATGATTTACATTATCACTACAGTGTATACATGTTTTACATTACCACTACAATATAATTATAAATGATTTACATTATCACTACAATGTATACATATTTTACATTACCACTACAATATGTACACGATTTACACTACCACTACAATAAAATTATGTACATGATTTACATTACCATTACAATATGTACACGATTTACATTACCATTACAATATGTACACGATTTACATTACCATTACAATATGTACACGATTTACACTACCACTACAATATGTACACGATTTACATTACCACTACAATATGTACACGATTTACATTACCACTACAATATGTACACGATTTACATTACCACTACAATATGTACACGATTTACATTACCACTACAATATGTACACGATTTACATTACCACTACAATATGTACACGATTTACATTACCACTATAATATGTACACGATTTACATTACCACTATAATATGTACACGATTTACATTACCACTATAATATGTACACGATTTACATTACCACTATAATATGTACACGATTTACATTACCACTACAATATGTACACGATTTACATTACCACTATAATATGTACACGATTTACATTACCACTACAATAAAAATTATGTACATGATTTACATTACCACTACAATATGTACACGATTTACATTACCACTATGATATGTACACGATTTACATTACCACTACAATAAAAGTTATGTACATGATTTACATTACCACTATAATATGTACACGATTTACATTACCACTATAATATGTACACGATTTACATTACCACTACAATAAAAATTATGTACATGATTTACATTACCACTACAATATGTACAGCTGTACAACTCAATGTGTGAATGTTTAACATTATCACTAAAATAGTATTCATGTACAACTTACATGAATTTCATTACTACCACGTGTATGTACATGTACTACATTACCACCGAAGAACACTTCTCACCTTTGGCCCAATCATGCTTTTCGTGATATTTGCCATTTTTTAAAACTGAAACTAAACGATCGTTCAGCTTTTCATAGCCGTGACTCGCTCGGCGCGCATGGAATTTTAAGCGGACCAAAGTACTACGTTTCGAGCTACATCCACCATGCAATAGTTAAAAATGTTGCTGTGCAAGTTCAGTTTCCATGCATACTTTCAGTACTTTGATTATTAAGTCGTCACTAGGAACTTGTTAGCCTGCTTGAACAAGTTCCTATCAAACGATGCTGCGTAATTTAGTTGCTTATGAGAAGAGGATATAAATCCATAAAATAGGATCGAATGTTGACTAGTTTATTTTTTGTATGGTCTCGACAAGTTAGGGCAGAGAATATAAAATGTGCAATAATTTCTTTTAGCATGCAGCGTTTACATTAAAGGAAGTGGTTAAAACACGTCTATAGTTAACAAGAATTATTTAATGATGTTATTACATTACCGGAAGTTATTGAAGGTCTTTTATAATTATTCAGCATACATATAGGACTTGTCTAGTCAGCAACTGTTGTAGCAGATTTTAATAGATATAAAAAATAAGTCTGGATGCATCAATACATGCTTGTCTCAAATAGCAAATCTCCAATAGGGCAATAGCCTCGGGTGATACGTGACATGATGTCATGCAACTCAATTTCCATATACCGTACACTTTGACATTGAATGAAAATTGAAAAAATAACCACTTATTATAGTGCTTCGAATTCAAATATAAACTTAGTAATGATTTTAATTGGTACATTTTTGTTTTGTCTCAGAATGAATGAAACCAAACGGCATGCACTTTTATCCGACTTTTCAGCACCGCGTATGAATAAAAATCCAAAATTGGATAGGATGGAGCAATCGGAACTCCTCGGCGTTTGTTTAAAGACAAGTAGCTCGGACATAATCATTCGGAACTTCTCGGCGTTTGTCTAATGAAAGTGAATCGGACATAATAGGCTGGCCGCCATTTTGTTGTTGCTGTTCACGGACGGGAATCCAACGATGGAAACAACCTATTTCTCTTTCAGTGGGAACTTGATGCCCGATTAATCGCTAAAAATAAACACGTTTGAAAGTCTGTAATTCTGACAACGATTCTTGAATTGTGAAAAGTAGTGACCGGAAACCGTATAACCAAAATTTGTTAACCTACACTTACGCTCGAGACATATTTTCTCAGTTACGGAAATGCCTGAGAACTTACGATTGTGGATAGTGGTGCGTGTTTGCAGCAACTATTTATATAATGCTTCATATAGGTTGTATCATTGAGCCATGGAATATAAGACAGTTTGAAAATCACATAAGTAAGAAAATTCTGAATACAGACGAAGATTAATTTTGTGACATTGTTTTGATGAACATAGTTTCTTGGTTTTGCGATTCAATTATAACTATCTACAGTTTCTTGAAATAAAAATTGCTTTTTCATTTGCTCATTGTGGTTCAAAGGAAACAATATTTATTTCGCGATTACATCAACAAATTGCCTACAATTTTTATATAAAAGACTACCGTTAAAGCTCATTAAAACCTATGTATTAGTTCAGATCTATGTTTTGCAGTAACTTTCATTAATTTACTCACTCGATAGATCTTCTGAAAGTATTCATTAGATAAGGCGTAAACATAATTGTTTTTAGTTTCATGATCATTAAGATTATAGATATAGATGGGTTGGCATTTTTTCCATTGTTTGAAAGTGTGCGGAAAGTGAGGCAGTGGATTTACCCGTTCCTTGAGCCCAATAAAAGCCCCCGGGGTAGGGGCGACCGGGTAACCAGAAACAAACAATATAAAATGTTTACGTCTGAAAGAGTTAATCTATTTCAGATTCCTGTATCAATGGGGGTTTCCATAATACATGTATTATGGCACGCTCTGTAAGTAATGCATTGTCAATACGGAAAATGATTAGTGCACTAGATTTGTAATCTGGCGATCCTGGTTGGATCCCCGGTCGCGGCAGGTTGTACTCTTCCATACAAGAAATAACAAAAATGTCGATTTGTCTCCATGCTTTCCTTGTGGAAGAGTTATTTAGTACTGTTAGAATACAATCTAGAAGACTGATTAGGTTAATCGGCCACCATATATAAATAACAAATTGTTGAAAACTCAAATGAATAAATGAAAGGTCGTCAACGGTCCAAATATATTGAATTGTCTACCTAAACGTGGCTTTTACAGTTTTACTGAAATTTTTTTTAACTCATTTAACAAATTTTCTCAGTTCATTTTTTTTTCAAAGAAACGCAATATTCGGAGCACAATAATAATAAAGTATTAGCCATTTGTAATACAAATATTTCTTCTCATTTTGTGAACAATTCTACAATTCCTATATGGCTTCAATTATTGGGTTTTTTAATACTGTTGCCATGGTAACAAAAATTTACTTCATTATGATAGCTCTCTACTTTGAGTTGTTTTGTAGAAAAGTTGTATAAAGAGCAAAGGGATGAACATTTCTAGTCATTTTGAGAATTTCACGCATTCCGTATCTCACGATAAATTTGATTTAATGTTTTTCTTTCCAAAAATGAATTGTGCAAATTTTACTAGAAATAACGCAGATCAACCAGAGAATTTAAATTTATCACAGAATTGTTTAAACGACGTGAACACCAATGGCAAGGTTTGGATACCTCCGGACTTTGACGTAAGCGCCAAGAACATTGTCTTGGCCCTAACCCTTACGACCATCGACGTTGTAACCATACTTGGAAATCTTTTAGTGCTAGTTGCCTTCTTCGTTGATCGAAAACTGTTTCATCCTTTCAACATGTTTATATTCAACTTAGCAGTAACCGATTTCCTAGTTGCAATTACAGCTATGACGTTTTACACAATAGACACGTTGTTTGGATACTGGCCGTTCGGTGAGGTCATGTGCGGCATATGGATTTACTTCGACTTTGCAATGACGTTTGCGTCAGTTTTCACATTGGTAGCGATATCCATTGATAGATTTTGGTGTTGCTCGTGGCCGGTACATTACAGATTACATAACAACAAAATTAAGACAGCCATCGTCCTTGCTACTATTTGGTAAGTTTATATTTATTATTTTAATTCCTCTGAGATGTTCGATTTAATTGCTCCAGCTGTGCCAAAACCTAGCTCATTAATAAACTGATTCTAGTAATAACTAACACAAGTACAAGTCAATATTTTGGCCACCTCATACATGCATGTTGTGAAGAGTCTACTTTAAAGTAAGTCTGTCTTTGTCTGATCATCAGGGGATATTTAATTGTATAACACAAAATTTGTACCGTAAGTAACTGGGAACACGCTTTCATGGCCGAGAGGTGTAAGGTACAAACTGTGTGTCTTGCGCTCAAGTCTCAATCAAGCCACGTCTTTATACAATTTAATCATTTTTGCCACTCAGTAAACCATGAAAATACGTTCCTGTATGTAAAGGAGTTAAAACAATAGATAATCTCATAAAAATCACGGACCTCATAGTAGAGCAACCAATAAATAAAACTTCGACTTTCCGTTTTTAAAACGTTGTTCAATTAACCTAACTTTTAAAATGTAAAAATAGCATAAATGTTTTAAAATAGGTCCCTACTGAACTACTATTGAATGTCATTTTCGGAAGATAATTTCCTCAGAAATCTCATTCCCATGTCATGGTATTGAAAAAAAGCGTCATTCGACCTAATAACAGGACAGAAAATAGTACCACTTGTTGTATACGTATACATTGCAGACTTTGCGGTTGTGATAAAAGTTGGTGATATATGGCAGGATTAATTATGTTGGCATCGCTCGTGGCGCTCTTGGTTTTTTACGGAATTCAAAACACAAAATAGAGCAAATCTCGGGAAATTTTGAACAAAGGGTCATGATTTGCGCGAACGGTTGGTTAATTGAGGTCCACTAGAGAATGCCTAAGCTTTATGGTTTCGGACAAGAAGATTTACACATATTTGAAGCTTTATACACTTACAATACATTCATTTTCACTTCTGAAAGTCTGCATAATATTTCTACCCTCTCCACCAATCGAATTTTACCGCTTATTGTCCCATCAGTACTTAGCATGTTTGAATCGTTTAGCGTGAATCCAAGTCCTATATTGAAACTTGAAATGCAAATTTATACACTGTGTAATGATTAAGTTATCGTTCATATTTCGAATTATCGCATGCGACGCGAAGCTGGGCGCAATGATATGTCGAACAAAATTCGAAGTATGAACGATAACTGATTTATAGATGGTCCTAATTTTCTGTGAATACTGATAAAATAATCGACTTATTTTTTCCCATAATTATAGGGTTCTATGCACATTTTATGCGATATCTTTTCGAATTTCAAATGGAATGCGGTCATTTCATTGGACAATAATATAGGACAAACTGTTATCATATTTTTTCCATTTTAATGACAATATATCTTGTGCTCTTTGATAGTGACAATCGTGAAAGTATAAAGAAAACATCGTACACCGGCCTAGTTAATATCCGCTTCAGAGAGTCGATTGACTTTGTGATTTCATTTAATTTTATTTTCTCGGAAATCGCTTGGAAATTATGGAGAAACTTAAATTGTAAACATAAATATATTTTCTTTTTCCAAAGGGAAATTACATGTATTTTCTAATTAGACTAATGGAAATAGCCTTCATTACACTGTTTTAGTGGAATTAATTTCGAGCGACCGCGAACGTAGTTGTTTTAAGTTTTACCTTAACGCGTTTGAAAGGACGTGTTTTAATTAGAGGATCAAGTGTATCTCACTTACGGCATATTTAAGGGGTTCAGTGGTATCCAAACTACACGTTTAAGGGCTTCAGATGTGTCCAACCGACGTGTTATATAGGGTTCAGAATACCCAACCTACATGATTTAGGGGTTTTCTGGTACCCTACATGATTTTGGGGTCTTCTGGTACCCAACCTACATGAATTAGGGGGTTTCTGATACCCAAATAAATTTCAATGATGATTTAGAGAGTTCCTGGTACCCGTCCTACATGATTTAGGGGTTTTCTGGTCACTGACCCAACCTACATGATTTTGGGGTTAAGTGGTACCCAACCTCAATGTTTCGTGTTGAGTAGATCCGTATTAAGAACCATGCGGGATTAAAGCGACACAATACAATATATGACAGAGCTGATAAGTCAATCATTCACAAAGCCACGTATTCAGTTCATTGAATTATATCTTTAATTGTAGCTGATATCACTGAAAATCAATTATAAAACGTGTATTAATTTGATTTTTCGAGAGATAACACTATTATCTAACGTACCACTGGTGTGTCATTTACACATTCATTGTTTGGAATATGGCAGAATCAATCGGAACAAGGAGTGCTTTTGAGTCTATGTATAGAAGTCCTTGAGTTTGTCATAATTACTTGACCAAAAAAATGTCCTAATTTCCAGTGAAATCGGGAAAATATATCGCATAAAATATGCCGAAAATCTGGTTTGCAGAAAAAAGTCACTTATTTTTATCAGTGTGTACAGAAATTAGGACAAACTGTTTAATTATTATATTTTGAATTGGATGCAACCAAGGGCTTATACAGACATACATGTATGTATATAATTATTATAAGTCATCACTGCGCTCCACTTCGTGTCGCTCGTGATTATATTACACGAAATTCAAAGTATTAACAATAACTGCATGATACATGTCATGAATATTGTTCACAGGTGCTTGTCTCAGTAAATATAAATACATGTATATAATAACGCAGTAATAGAGAAATATCCTAAACGCGTCTTTCTTTATTCCATAAGGCGTAAGACGTGAAAAGTGTGTGTTTCTGATTACATGCTTATTGAAATACAGTAGGTAGGTATAGGTAGCGAGTTTTTATTCTAGTTTTATTAATCTTGAAAGCGTGTGGAAAGGTAAAAAAATGTACTGTCCTCGAGCCTTATTAGGGGCCGGGGAAAAATGATATATGTCGGGTGAGCCAAAACAAATTCTCTGGAATTCACTACAGCCATATTCGACTGTATGTGTACTGTATGTGTTCTTTATACAGCTTCACCTAGACAATCCCATGTGATTATGTTCAATCATAGTATGCCATTTGTTTTAGAGAAATCTGTAGAATCCATAGCAACAATTTCAATTAACGGACAAATAAAAATATAAAAATGTGTGAGTGTTGGTTTCAAATGATCTGCTTTGTCAGATCAGAGACGTATTTCATGTCTCTGGTCAGATGAACGTTGAAATAAATTTCAATCACGACTCACTACCGGCTAAAATGTGCTGATCTTGCAGTGGTTGTGTGGCAGAAAATAACTAAGTTGACTTCCTGTTTTCAATGTACATTTTTTGTATTTTCAATACTTTAATGCTTCTGTATATATGGCCTAAAGTTGTTTCTGCATGGGTATACCCGATCGACCTAGCTACACAATGCTTTTCCTGCGACCCTATACATCTTATTAGGCACGAGGAATAGTGCAACCACTATCACATTTTTTTATATTTCCAACATGTTTTCAAAGACAAAAGAGCAACGACCTGTCCTATTTAATTAAGCATGTAACCAGGAAAAAACATACTTTTTACGCCTATAGGAGACAATTTAAATGACGTACTTCATTCGTATCTGATTAACTGAGTAGGAGATTTATTTTCATGCCAATTAAGGTATTTATCTTGTGAATAATTATAAGTTTGTTATCGGTGACCATCCCTATAAATACTTATCAATTAAATACGTATTTAATAAGATACGCGATTAACTGGAAACTGAAAAATCTGAAAATCGTATTAGTATATAGCCTACTTAAATGATGTGCCAATTAAGGTACCCCACGAGGATATCTAGTAATTATCACAAAATTTGTAAGTTATCTGTGAACCATCTGAGACTCTGATTAATTAATGCTAGTTGTGTCAAAGGCTGAAGAGTATTTAACCGAGCTAGGCTTGTCGAATGTTAGACGCGATAAATACGGCGTACCGTTGCAAAAATAAATTCTAGTGTTTTGTATCATAATTATATTATCAAGCATTCTAACATCTGCTATAATAGTACTTTTTCATGAACTCTTCAACAAGTTTTATTCTCGTATACTGGACAGGACTGATGCACGTTTCATCAAGAAACGAATTCAGAGATAGACTCGTACAGTCAAACATGTGAACAACGGCCACTCTTGAGAAACACAAAATATGGCCTTTATTGACAGGTGGTCTTAATCGGAGGTAATTTTAATCTAAATAATTAATGATTGTTTTCTTAAAGTATGGCCTTTATTCACATGATGGCCTTTATTCGGAGGTGGCCATTAACACAGGTTTGGCTGTATTCGCACGAAACAAAAGTTTAGTTTGTTCCTTTAAAAAGATAATTATATTTCTAAACAATAAGATTAAATAATTGTTTATTTTTTCTAGGTTCTTTGTGTTCGCTATATGGACCCCGCCATTCATTGGAGATAGGTTGAAACATAATGAGGAACATTTCTGTATCTGGGAACCATCTGATAACACAGAATTTGTTATCTTTGTTGCACTTGTTGGACATTACATACCATGTTTAGTGATGGTGTTTTGCTATATTAAGGTGGGTATCTTATCAATTATCTTTTCTGAAACATGTCTACTGACATACATGTCTATTGACATGTATTATATATATATATACATGTATAGTACACTAAATTAAGCAACAGTAACATTTTGCTTTCCACAGTATTCAGAATAATTACAACAACAACAGTATGTAATGAAAAAGCTAACCTAACTGGTGTGTATTCATAAAGGCCGCCATAAGTATTGTCAGTTTTACATCCGGGAAATTATAAAATTAATATACATTTGCACATTGTACATGAAGTTCCAATGTCAATTTCCTAGGTACAGCCGAGACTGGTAATACGGAGTCAGTCAATGTGTGCTGTATGTGTTCACATTTTACTTTATGGAATAAAGCAACATTTCCATGAGTTAAGCTGTGAGTTGACTCATGCATTGTTATGCTTATATACGTAAATATAAGATACAATGCACCCTCTCCAAAGCAACACCCTTTGGAGACGCAAAATTATGCTGTTGTTAAGAGGTTGTTGCTGTATCTATAGAGGTTAAATTAATAGTTAAATTGTGCAGTGGGGAAAATCTCATGATCATATTTTGTTCTTTATTGTTAACAAAACAACTACATGTATGATAAAATGATACTGATAATCATGTACATGCATGTACGCTAGTTTTTCTGTCAGTGTAATTGATCTGAATACGTATTTGAACTTGTATAAATGTTTCGTCCAGCATCTGTTGAGAATGCAATTGAGCTCTCCGACAGAGCTCAAGTTGCATAACCGTAGACTAAGAATCATTTTCGGAATCATATACTCAGCCAATCTTAAACAACCGAGTTCATTTTTCTTACTGATGACTTTTTGATGAATGATCGATTCATTTTCATTATTTCCAAAAAGGTGTTTATGGTGATGAGACGTCAAGTAGCGATAGTCGGAAGCATGGGGGTACCAAATGCTGGGACAAGCATTACAATTCAACGAAGATCTTCAGTGCAGGACAATTCAATATGTAGCCATGGAAACCAACAAGGCACATTTTCTTCCGCTGTAGTTCCAAAGACAAAACATGAAGGTCATTCGCAAGGTCAACTATCAATTAATGTAGGCACAAGTTACATTAACACATCCTGTTCTAATGTCAAAATATCGGACGGCGTGGGACCCAGCTCTTCCACCGACAGGCGTGTTCCTCGTCCTAATCAAGGATCGTACAATCGAGAAAGGAGAATATTTATCACTCTTACGTATGTTTTATCCAGTTACCTAATATGTTGGTTCCCATTTTACATCGCATTTGATACATACGCTTGGAAACCGAACGTAGTACCAGCCGACTTGTATACATTCTTCTTTTGGATGACTTACGTAAATTCAGCACTAAATCCTTTCATATATGCTTATACAAGCAAAGAATTCCGCAGTGCGTTTATCAAAGTATTGTCGAAGATGTGCGTTTGTTCAAAATAAATAACACAGGTACAGCACTAGTATATGTTCCAGAAAAGAATCCTCGCTATTGATTATGATGACGTGATAAATAACGGGGACGAAGAACGGTTTGTCTACCGCGTCTCCAGTATGAAAACTATGAATAAATAATTCTCTGTCAACACAGTTGTATAATCAAGTAATTTGCATGCGCAATAAATGCTCGTCTCTAGTTTCTCCATTGTTAATGTATCTTAATTTGTTTGAGGTTTAAGGTCGCGCCAACAGTCGGGGTCATTTGACGATTTTTTCTGCTTTAACGGATGACAAAGACATAGATGGTATACAAGAAGAACCAATGTGTACGGCTTAATTTCTGTTAATGCCCCCGTCACACTGGAGAGCACGTCGGATCCGCACTACGCTCGCAAAGTTCCCACCACGTCCGGGAAATGTTGATGGGCTTAGTGGGGACGGGGTCAACTCGAAAATAATATAAACGAACCTCCTGAGGTTCTTACTTCGTTCTTGCAACGTCCTTGCCAGGTTCTCACTGCGTCTATCACGTTCCCAGTAATTAAGTTCATCACACGTTCAGCTTCTAGTTAACAGGTCTAATGTGTTTATACTACGTCCCAATTACATGCACACAACGTCCATGCAGACAACACTGCGCGCTCTCTCTCTCTCTCTACGCGGCTCTCTCTCTCTCTCTCTCTCTACGCGCTAATAACGTCCACACTGCGTTAATTGACTCTGTATGAATACTGCACCATGTGCCCATTTGTTTTAATTGGTCATGATGGCCGAAGAGCGGTCTTCTTTCTGCTGAAAGCCAGGGACGGGCCCAACATGATTTAGATTGCTTCGTGTTCCTTGACAATTTGAGCATCCAAAACAGCTTGTTGTCGCTTTACAACTGACAACTGATTAAGGCATTCATTTGCTAACATATTTGCTGACTGGAAATGAAAGGATAGGGTATGAATCCAGTATAATTTATAATTGCTCAGAACCAGACAGGAACGTATTGGGAACCTGTAGTAAAAATTACAACCTAGTGCAGTATTCTGTAATGTGGTGTGGACACATTATGGTCATAGCATACACCTGGTTGAGACGTAGTGAGAACTTCACTGACGTAACAAGAGCGTAGTAACAAAACGGTCAAACCCGCTTGCTGTCTTTTCAAGTCCGCGCACCACGCTTGTACTGCATCAATTAAGTTCCTACTAGGCTTTAGTCACGTCCTTGTTACGTTCATACTATGCAAGCACTGCGTCCTAATTTGACCTCGTCCCCGCCACACTTTTTGGCATGTCTTTTTTTATCGGTTCCTACTGAGTCCTCACCATGTTCATCAGGTTCTTGCCATGTCCTGTTAGGATGTGGAGGACGTAATGCAAACATGGCCCTGGTGTGAAGTATTTAAGCTAGCTCTCATGTGAAAGTTTTCAAGTCACGTGTTGGATTAAAACAATCAGTGGTAAGGGGTAGTGATTTCTGATTACTACCACGGCAAAATTAAAACCATTTTCATGATATATCTGAAAGGACGTTCTCTTATCTCAAATGTTATAAAAACTCTCATTATCTCATTATAAAGCCCATACCAAACAAAATATGGATTTTATAAACAACTAATTGAAACAGACAGACAAAATGCCTTAGAGAGAACTAGTAACAGACAAACCTGTCAACAACGGCCACCTATGGGAGAGACAAAATATGGCCTTTAATGGCAGGTGATCTTTAATTAGAGGTAATTTTATTCTAAATAACCAATGCTTGTTAGTAAAAGAATGGCCTTAGTTCACAGGGTGGGGTGGCCTTTTTACAGAGGTGGCTACTAACACGGGTTTGGCTGTGTATAGATGGTTCTAGTTATATCAGAAATTACTGAATTCAGGGAATGTCTAGAATTAATGATCTATAATAACAACTAATGGTAGACATTTACTATTTGCAGTGAAGCAACAAAAAATGTCTGATGAATATAATTTTTTTACAAGGAAGGCAATCATGTTGAATTAACAGACTGATTGTCATTTGAGCCATCAATATTTACATTTTGTAAAACCAGGGACTTACAATGTGGAGTCCATTGTAAAGTAGAGGAAAGGACATGGTACAGAAAATGTAGCCTAAAATAATTACAAAGTCTTTGATAAACGTTTTAAGAACTTTATATATTATATATCAAACTTTGACATCAGATTAATAAGTCAAGATAAAAAATCCATTAAAGCAGTAAGAAGTTACAAGCATGCAACAAGTTTAATCGTTCAATAATTCTTAAAAAAAGAAGATATCTTGTTAATACAAAACCAATATAAATACAAAATGTAGATCATTATATTGTTTCAGAAATTCATAAAAATACACAATTGATGAAATTATATTAATTAAAACAAAACACTGCTAATATATGCAAATGATTTATATAAACTTGAATACACCAAAAAATACACCTTTGATATTTCAAACTGTATCAAGGATGCTATACAGCATCCTTAACTGTACTTAATAATCATTTGTATCAAAATAATATTAATCATTAAAAAGGGTAGCTAAAGTCGAGATTATTTGTACAATTTTTTGTAAGTAAAGCTAATCACAAACATATTTTTTAAAAATCGTCATAACAAATAAGACCGTATCAAACAGTCAAGTTAGTAAAAAAATCTTCATAATAAAATAAAGTATTGCATGGTACAGTACCGCTGAGATCACTCTTCATCAATTAACCTCAATAAATGTAACGAAACGTAAGTTTCATTTCTGGCCCCATAGTTTAGTGTAACACTAAATTTCTCATTGTAATACAGTGTATTTAACCAATTAGTGCCAAACTTTTATCAACTTAAACGTATGCTGTAGTCCCCATAAAATACAAGGAAGATATTAAATAGAAGCAATACATGACACGAACCTGTTGTTATTTTCACCTCAAAGTAAAGGGACATGTTTTTGCCACTTGCCATAAACAACATTTAAAGATATTGGAATCGTTTCAATGAACAATTGAGTTGCAGCCTTGACAAAGCAAACCCAATATTTGACCTTTGACCTTCAAGTGTGACCTTGAACTAGGAGGTACAGGCCTGGTCTCATGTGCAACACACTCACACAACACACTGTCTCATGTAGGTACAATCATGCCAAGTTGTTTTTAAATCCATCAGTGAACAACAATGTTACAGCCCTTAAAAGAGGGACGTTACGGGACATATTACGTGATTCCACAATAGCCCACCACAACTGGTAGTGTGTCAGGGTATAACGATGTCAAAGAAAAATGATTGATACAATTACTTACAAGTTCTGACATTCTGCTTAGTAAATGTAAATCCAGGACCTGCATTAACAAAAGATATTCTGGTTATTACAAGTATGTGGTCTCATTCAGGGTATAAAATATTCAATCACAGACATAGAGCTATCCCATTCCTGGCATATTGTACCCATGGAATCGTTGCTGCGGGGCTGCTTGAGAAAATATCGGTCCATCAACAGGTTGGTTTAATCCCATACTTCTCAAGGGACCAGGATTAGTTAAAGGTAAATGTGGCATGGAATGGCTTGGATCAATTTGATGATTTACAATGTAAGATGGCGCCATCTGGTTGGACGGTACTGAGTGAATATTTTGAGCCGGAATAGACTGGTTAGCCTGTTCTGGTTCATATTTATCAGTGGTCTGTGGAAGATGAGACGAAGGTGGTATCTCTGTTTTATGGGATTGCATATGAGTTCTCAATAACACATTCTGTTTATAAGCTTGTCCGCAGATCTGAAAATAAAAATATATGAAAACTGACAGGTAATCATTATGATATACGACACTGCGATCATTACGCTTATGCCCCAAGTGAAAGCTTGAGTTAGCCTCATACGGATAGACAAAATGGCTTTACTATATGCCTCAGTATCAATCGCATGGACGGCATAAAAATAAGTAAAGTCACACTTGAACATATCATTCATGTTGCAGAAACATGGATGGACTAATGGACGGACGGACGGATGGATGGACAGATTAAATAAGAGGCTGAATATAAAATCATTTGTAAAGAACAGCTTGTGTCAATTAAATGAACAAAATCAGGAAGCTTTTTTTTCATTTACACGTCTATGGGAAAGAATGGAGAAATAGTAACCAAACTGAGGTATAAATTTACACACAAAAAATCTTGAAAAAGCCTGATTATA
The DNA here is from genome assembly GCA_964023205.1 of Lutraria lutraria. Classification (NCBI taxonomy): domain Eukaryota; kingdom Metazoa; phylum Mollusca; class Bivalvia; order Venerida; family Mactridae; genus Lutraria; species Lutraria lutraria. The sequence goes on along the minus strand of OZ026843.1, from coordinate 13,797,120 downwards.
TTTTAAGGTATATAAGCAGAATTAAAATTCTTTTTTACAAGTATTTTGTTGAAATGATATGAATAAACAAAAGTACTACTTGTAAAAAAGAATGTTAAATTCTATTCTAAAATAACAAAAATTCAAACAAACAACACTTTTTTGACAAAATTAAATAAAATTTGTTACAATTTGCTAACACTTACATTGCATTTATATGGTGTTTCTCCCGTATGTTGTCGTATATGAGTGACCATGTTACATTTTTTAATGAAACCTTTACCACAGTATTGACACGTAAACCTTTTCTCCTGTTTGTGAATCCTTTCGTGGTCTTTTAATGCATTATGGGCTTTAAATTTCTACAAAATAAAAACACAATAAATGGAAAGAAAACAATTATTATCACAATTTTTTTCTCTGGGGTTCAATATCACAAAGCTGCAGTCATGGTAAAGTGTGTTTGATTTGTAACCCAGCAATCCAGGTTTGATTCCTAATCACAGCAGGTCATACCCTTCCATGAAAATTTGACAAAAATGTTGATTTTCCTCCAAATGTGGAGAAGTTGCCATGGTTCCTTGTGGAAGGGTTAGACCATAGTCTAAGAAAACTGGTTCTAAAGGTGAATGGGTCATCGTATAAAATAACTGAAAAATTGTTGTTTCTTGTTACCTGACATACCCTGTTTTTCCCTGCAACCCTTGACTTTTTAATAGACGTGAGGAACTTTAAATCAACCATCTCTCTTTTTGCCTTTCCACACGCTTTCAAGAATGAATTTAAAAAATCACCCTTTTGTCCTCACAAAAGTTTACTACCTGCATACCGTACTTTAATGAGCATGTATCCAGAAACAAACGAAAAATTTTATGTGTAAGGAGTTTTTTATTACAGGGTACCTAAATTTTTGAATTAAAGTATGTATACTTACTTGACCACAAACTTCACAAGTAAACTTTCGTTCACCAGTATGAACCAGCATGTGTTTAGTAAGGGTATTAGAATGGGAGAACTTCATGCCACATGTATGACAAACGAACGGTTTCTCGCCAGTGTGTTTTCTCATATGAACATTGAGGTTGGTATTTCTGGGGTAACGTTTACCACATATCTTACAACCGAATGGTCGAATATCTGAAACATAATGCGACAATGCTAATAAGTGTATGCATGGGGTAATGATGCTGTTAAAACAATCAGGAAGCGTGAAGGAGAAATAATAACTCATATAGCCAATTTCTGGCCAAATGTCTGTACAATGAACATGAATGTTGTTAGTCCACTAGCTGTTATATGGTTTCCATATTGATGTAAACAGAAAGAATACCACCTACTTAATATTAATGAATTTGTCTTTGAATAATCTCTAGCTTTTTTTTCAAAAAAATAATTGAGACAGAAGCCATGTACAAAAACACATCATTTCTTCAAATCTTTACAATAGATACATATACAACATAACAATTTAAGACACTTAACAGTTGCATGTATGTGACTTCATTATGAGTACAGGACAATTTTTATAACCCTGCTAATATTGATATTCAAGATATTAAACTTCAAGCAAAAATTTAAAATGAGCAAAAATCTTTCGTATAAATTTGCATTTGCATGAAAATTTATGCCAGCGATATTAAATGATACCACAATACATAATTATAGCAAAACGGTTCATACCTAGACAACATTTAATATGACATTGCAAATTTTGCCGGCACTTGAAAACTCGACCACAGTTTTCACACATGTGGTCATAGTTTGGATTGTGTCGTCTGCTTGCATGTAGGCTTAACTGACTCCGACTCCTGAAACAAAAAAATCACAAGTCATGATGAAGGAGTTCAAATGAGCACCAGAATTAGGATGCTGTCCTAACTATTTCAGCCGATCTATTGTTGATGCACATGTCAAAATAGACAAAGATTATTTTGTCAGAAAATTCTTTTATATCTGTTTTTTTTTCTTCAGAATTACTTAACCAGCATAAACTTACAAAACCAATACAAATGTAAATCAAAATTAAAAATGTACAAAAAGGACCACCCTATAGAAGACAGGTATCAAAATCAGACTTTTAATTATATGCTTATTGAAGGGTACTGAAAATTGTTTTCAATTAAATAAAACTTGTGATCAAAGGCCACCATGGACAGGGAATATAAAAATGTGACCTTTAGCAACAAATGGCCTTTTTCTGGGGTCATTTCATTCTTAATAATCAATGATTATTTTTAATGGAATAGCTTTGTACACAGGGTGGTCCCTAAACACATGTTTAATTGTATATCATGATCTACAATTTTCTTGAAACAGTGGACATTACCTAAAGTAGTTACCACAATCCTTGCATTCAAACATTTTTTCACCGGTGTGCACAGTTATATGATCCTGAAGATTCTGCGCTGAGGACAATATCTTATTACAAATGTGACATTTATTTTTTTCTTTATTATGTTCACGCCGATGCCGCTGAACCTCAGCCTCCGTTACGAAAGCTTCATCACAATAGCGACACGAAAAATTCTTCTCCGTTGGGTGGTCCCGAATACAATGTCGCTTCATGTGAAGGTTATTTCGAAATAATTTATCACAAAATTTACACTTAATTAAAGGTTTATTCACAGCACCGTCCAAGTCTTCCGACTTTTTCTTGTATTTAGCTTTAAGTGTTTTTGCCTTCCTCCGAGCGAAACCTTCGTTCTTTTCCTTCTTTTTTGTTTTATTTATAGAAGTTTTAAATGTTTTAGAAGCCCTTGTTTTTTTCACTTCAACCACCTGCCATTCAGGATCTCTTGTGTCGCTAGAAGATTCTTCCACAGACTGAAAGTTGACATCTTCATCTGTTTCACCATCATAAGGATCTTCTTCAATAACCTCATCGTCCTTATCACTAATATCATTATCTGCAGCATCTTCAGAATTATTAACTATTTCATTCTCTAGTTTCTCCACTTTAACTTCAACTTCACTCTTACAATCATTCTCTGCAGTGTCATCAAAATCATCTCCTCTTACAGTAAAATAATTAGAAAAATTATCTTCAGTCTGAGTAGAATTACAGACAACTTCAACATCTTTGCTAGGACCTGAATCTTCCACACCATCAGTCTGTGTGCCTTGGGTAAAGCCTTCAAACTTTGGAAATGCAGTTCTGATATTATGGTTGTAGAGGTATGAGCCACCGGTGGAATGAAGCAATATATGTTCATGTAATTGCCAAATTGTATGATATATTGATGTGCAGCTGCCACATCTATACATACGATCTTGTGAGAATGGTAACAATGTTCTCATGTCTGAAATTTACAACAATTTACTTGTTAAAACACAGACACAAGCATAATATGCTGACTTAGATAGTATGCCAGAGCTCATATCAAGTACATGTATCAATATTGTACGGAAAACTTAAATACCAGTACATAGGGAAAATATCATTGTGATTTCTTTTGTACATGCAAGTATACAAATAACTACTATTGTATAGATTATATTTATAAATATTTGAAATCAAATCTGAATTACTAAGATTATAATTTGCTTCAAGTGAACAGAGTACTTAATTATAAAATTAATGGTGAACATAATAATGTACCTGTTGAACCTGTCATCCAGTAAGGAGAGAAAATTTACCTTGAGGTCGTTCATCCGTGAATGCGGGGGTCTGTGAATGATGAGTTGAAGACATTCGCCAATCAAATCTATAATCAGATCTACCTGAATCCATGCTGATTGAGCTACGTTTGTCAACTTTGTTGTTAAAGTGTATTGTGAGAAAACTTACAAGACTATAGCATGCCTCTGCAAACATAAGAATACATGTTACAGACAACATCAAACAATGTATTATACTAACTTTTTTAAAAACTTTTTCTAGTCAAATATTTTTAATAGGCAGGTTTTTTTTTTTGCTAATTCTTATAGCCGAAATTCAGTTGTAAACTGATTATTTTGCAATTTTTACCGATGGTTTTCATTGGCAATTGGTTCTTAATAAAAATGCTGACATAGTATAAAGTCGCAGGATAATATATTGTGATTAATTACAATGATCATGCAGGGTTTTTCACCTTTGATCTATAACAGAGGCCTATTAAAGTGTGAATTTCATTAAAATTATGCAGTTTTTCCAAAAATCCCAACATACACCAGCTACTTTATTTCTCAAATCAGCAATTTTAGTGATAATTCTTCCCAAAATCAACAGGCCAAGGCCTCTTCCCAATGACGAGAGAAAATCCCCTGTCATGCTTCGGAGCACCTAAATGGCCCAGTATCATTATATATGGCCATCAGTACATGTTCAGTTACAACAAATGAAGCATTGTTACAAAGATTTTTTTCTTGACAGCATGGCACACACTCTAAACTGTTAGATACATTCCACTCAAAGTGACTAACCCAAAATTGGCACTTTTAAAGTCTTTAGAGAACTGATGGAGATAAAGTATAAATAATCACTTCCTACAAAAGTGCATTCAACACTGAAAGTAGTATATCAAGACATTATATCGATGTTCGGAACTCAAGTTAGTCTCAGAAAGATGATAAAGATCAGATTGTAAGAAAAAGTTTACTGTGAAACAGTGATAAAACAAAAATCTACATTGATTCATACTCTTATCCGAAAAACTTGTTATCCGGAACTGTTGCCACTTATAGTTATACGAGTTGTTACTAATTTCAGCGAAAATGTCGCTTTATTGGATGAATATTCCGTTTAATCAGGAAGGTAAGTAAAATCAATTCCAATCATATGAATGTAAAATTTCAGTCACAGACATTGTTTACAAATAACCAAAATTGCTGAACGTGACATCACACGCCATCTTGTCCTGTCATTGGAGGCCCTGGAAGGTGATAGCATAGAAATCTGAACAGCAAGTTACTCGTGCAAAGTGGAGTTTTCAAGACTCAATTTTCAAAGCGATGTCATATTCGTGATCACATGTTGAGAAGGAGGGTATTAATAAAAATAGCGGAAAATATGATACTAGATTACCAATTACTATCAGCGGGTATATTAGCGAATTGTAAATAATTTTGAATACAGATCGATGCGTTTCTGACCAAGGACTTATAAATACATACACTGTATACATGTACATACATAAGTCCTTGTCCTCACGTAGCTCAGCTTGTACACGCGCCCATGTAATAAGAAGATATGCTTCAAATAGAATATACTATTTGGTGTACAGGAAATAAAAGCAACTGCAACGAACTGTTAGGATAGAAACTCCCTGGCCGGGCCTCTAGAAATTAATATTGTAACAGTTACTTCCCTTTATAAGACAGCTACGAATAACGAAGACAGACGTATTCAGGTCTAAATTTCACATGAGCGTATTTTATTTGCATTCAGATTAAAAACCATTTAGTCAAATGATAAAATGAACAATTTTTCTCCAGTTTTGTCAGTTTTGAAACTTGTTCTACGATAATGACATAGTTGAGTACAATTCGGATACGTCTATTTAGTTCGGATATGTTTTCATTTTATTGATCTTTTTAATGAAACTGAGTTTTGATTATTGGCAACATTTGATTGTATTCAGTGTACATCTCATCCATCTGTTTCTGATTCAGTTGGTAGTGGTAACATGTCGCCTGGTGTACTTAATGCAGTAAATGTGTCAGGAGTTATAACTTTCAGTTTCACAATCTTCACTATCAATTCCGACATGCTATTATCCTGCCTATGCCATTTCAATTGTTTGGCAGTATCCAGAGATAGATAGATAGTATGGAACTGGATTGGAGCTTAATAACTAAGATATAACTGATTTGAATGCCTTAAGTCTTTCAATAATTAACTGTTAATTAACTTAATGTTTACAATCAAGTCATTTGCAGTAAATATCTTGATGAGATTGCTGGTGACGAAAAAGTGCAGATGTTCAGTATGTCAAATGTTGATACCTACATGGAGAAAATGGTAGAGATGGATTGCGATGAAGTACAAATTAGTGACAATTACACATGCGGCGGATGTGGTCTTGGATATCCAACAATTTGTAAACTCCATAAACATTTGAAATCTCATGGTCACTTTGCATCCTATTATTACTTAGAAGACACAAAAACTGCATATCCTAAATTTCAATCATGCAGTATCTCTATTCAAACCGATGATAACAGTTCAATGTTGAAAACAAGAAAAAAGACTTTGAAGAACACCAAGAAGAATTATGATCAGTTATCTGGTGTAATATATGATGATACAGATGAGGTTTACAAGAAGAACTTCAAGAAGAAAAGGGCTGTTGATGTTTCAGAGTTAAGTAACAAAATGAGAGAAAGGTCATTTAAAGATGTTCAGAAATCAGAGAGAGATTTGACGCACGATTCAATAGAATCTGAAGATGAACAATTTGAACTTAAAATTGATATTGATGAGCCCAGAACAATCAGAGAAACAAAGTTGAAAAGGAAAAGCAAACCTACAGAAAAGAAGACATTTAAGAAAGAAATTAAGACAGATTTTAAGAATTTAAAAAAGGGGAAAGCATTCAAAATGAAAGTTAAGTTGACAAAAACTGCTCCAAAAGAAATGAAAAGATTACCCATCCATAGCAAGACAAAAAGAGTTCCTGAAAAGGAAGCAAAAAAATTGGAGGAGAAGTTTGAATGTAAACTATGCAACATAGAATTTGAAAAGAGAATCTACTTACGTAATCATTTACAGTGTAAACATCTTGATGTACCCTTTCTTTGTATGTTCTGTGGTGAACTTTGTGAGACTGAAGATGGTCTAATTAAACACAGAAAATCCAGACACAGACAGGGCTATCACAAGTGTGAACTTTGTGATAAAGTTTTATCTACAAAAGCCATGCTGGACGGTCATTACCTAGTTCACAAGGGTATCAAACCATTTTCATGTGATATATGTTCACCAAAAAGGGAATTCACTAGAAAAAGCCAGTTAAAGGTAAGACTTAAGCCACAACCATCAAAAACACACAAGTTTTAATTGTGGCAAATTTAGTTGTGCACTTATTGAAAATACAGTTAAAGTATGATTAAGAAGTTGATAGGAGTTAACTTGAAGGATTTTGTTGAAAAACATTTCTGGTGTGATAATTGTAAGTACTGCTCAGTTAGGATAATTGTAGAGTGACGCAGTGGTTGAGTCCACTTTTACGATGTAAAACCGTTGTCTAATTATCAGTAGACATGTAAACTGACTATATGATTTACAATTCTCGATAATTACACCAACTGTCGGCGTAGCGCAGTTGGTAACGGTGTTGGCTGTTGATACATTTGTTCTGAAAATAACAGTGTGAGACCGCGATAGTAATTTTTCGCAAATTATTTTCTATTTCTATATATATATTTTTTAAAACTTCATCAGTTTTTGTTTTTTGTTTTTAAGTATTATAATAGATTTGGTGTTTATATTATTATCATTTTTATCGTTGGGCATATCTTTTTTTGAATATCGTTTTACCTGTAATAAACATGATGAAGAATATTATCTGGTAATATTATCACGATTGGTTCGCTATTAAAAGTCGATCTATTTTCAGTCATATTTAGTAAGTTGGCCTTCAAATAAGTTGACACGAAATACTTGTGTACGGTACTAATACTTCAAGTATTTGTGCACTACACACTTCCCGTTACACAAGACAATAATGCATTATTTTTCTTCACAGTTTACAACTAAAATATTATAAAAAATCTGCCTATGTATGGCAATTCATTTGCATCTGAGTTAAAGTTGAAAAATAAAACGAAAAAAAAGAGACAGCTGATGAGGTTCGAACTCGTGATAAAACTTTCGCTCCAGAGAAATTCGAAATGCTTTACCAACTGCGCCAACCAGACATCTACAATTTTAATGCTAAACAATAATACTATATTCATTTCTTATAAACCTATTTTACCCGTTCAGACAATGGTTGTAAACTTTTGTGTACACATAAAATGAAACGTCACTATCACATTATCCTAACTGGACAGTAGTATAGAGCACTTATTGACTTTTACTGCATGTCAATATTCTGTTTTTTTACTGATGATACTGACAGCTTTATGTGTGCCTGACATAATCTCACGTCATTGATATATAAAATTATATGTGTGTTATTATAAATTTATTATTGAATTTTTTTTTGAATGCATAAGGTGGGCTATTGAAAAAAAATTTACTGATGGCCCGAATATACTAATTTTAGAAAAACCAGAATAGAAATTCCCTAGCCCAAAGTTTGTGAATTACCATGAACACTGCTAATTTAGCAATATCTAAGTAGAATTATCTAATCAGGTTTTAGCACTTGTCTTTTTCAGTCTCACATGGAAACGCATTCTGAAGAGAAAAATTTACAGTGTGAATTCTGTGGAAAACCATTCAATGCACGTTATCTGATGTTGAACCATGTCAAACATTGTGCTGGTAAATGGATTGATAATTATTGTATCTGTCTGAACTATTAACTGAGGAGCAGTGGTGTAGGGGTAGAGCGTTGGACTCCTAACTGGAAGGTTGCGGGTTCAAATCCCGTCAGTGGCGGAATTGGACTGGAACCTTCACAATCCATTCTTTCAGCGCGAGTACTGGTCAGAATCCAGGAAGCAGTCTGAGTCATCGAGAATAGTTAATATAAGTTTAAGAACTAGCCCTACAATCGATGTAAAATATAAAAATAAGTTTAAACTGAATTTTAAAATCATAGATTAAGGCCTTTCAATAAACAATTACATTTCAGGCTATCCATAAAAAGTAATGGGTTGAACAGCTGACTCATAAAAAACATACAATAGCCTACCTACCTACCTTTTTGGTTAAAAGTTCGGTTTGGCTTGGTAACCACACATCAATATAAGGATGGCCCTATGCTAGTTATTAAGTTTTTAAACAAAATTGATTTCTATTCCATGTTTTTTTTTGTTGTCAATATAGAATATCCTCAGTAGATGATTTATTTCTCTTTTTTCAGGTATAAAACCATACCATTGTGAATTCTGTGAGATGAAGTTTGTATCCAACCATTGTCTCCAGCGCCATAGAAGAATTCATACGGGAGAAAAACCATTTGTTTGTGAAGTAAGTCATTTTTCTGATGTCTCCTGTAATTAGGTTCTAGAAGAGTTGGACTACAAAACCAAAGGCTGTGGGTTCAAATCTTGACTACATTCTGGTATTTCTAAGGAACTTTTTCAGTGTCCATATCCCAACTCTTGAGCCCAGCACTGTGCTTAGAAAATCAGAGGAATTAGCAAGGCAATGGTCAGTGCTGTACAAGAACCAGGAAGAGTAGTGGAAATAAATGCCCGATTCTTCTCTATCTGATGGTGACCTCTCTCTGAGGTGGCTATAGCTCTGTTGAATGGGTCATTGAACAACAGACCTGACCAGCACTGTATGCAAAGTATGCTGCAAACAGTGCATAGTATGTTTTTTTCTTAAGAATATATGCATCATTAATTCATTATTGAAGTTCTCTAGAACTAATTTGTTGTTGTTTTGCTCTGGTAATTTTTAGAATTATAAGCTAATCCACTTTTGTATTGCAGGTGTGTGCCTTTGCAAGTAGCAATGCCAGTTGCTTGGCTCGTCACATGAGAACCCATACCGGTGAGAAGCCATTTGTATGTAAGCATTGTAATCAAGCCTTTGCTGCTCCGGGTGCCCTAAGGAAACATGTACGGATACATACACAGGTTAGAAGTCTTTTGTTTTAGCTGAGACATGTTTTATACCACTACTGGGCCACCAAATTTGGAAATAATGAATTTAATTTGTTCATTTTATCTTATTTAAATTCATGCCCAAGATATCAAATTGCAATTGACTTGCATATTATGTTTCATAATTTTTTTAGCCACTTCATTTTGGAGGTGTACAAAAAAGGTAATACTTATGTTGTTGTTGATTATTTTAGGAAAAACCATACAAGTGTATCTATTGTGAGAAAGCTTTTACTCAAAACTGGAATCTCAAGACACACGAGCGACAGCATACGGGGGAAACACCTTACCGATGTCATGTTTGTGGCATTGGGTACAAGCAAAATGTTCTGTTAAAATCTCACTTGAAGACTCACTACGGTTTTGAACAGTCAACATCAAAGTCTACCATGCCTGGGTCACAGTCTACTGTGCTTGAGTCCCGGTCCTCGGTACCTGAGTCACAGTCTTCAGTGCTTACTTCATCAGTGAACCATTCTGGCACAAATCAACAGACTGGTTCTCAATCAGATAATATAAAGAATGAACCTACGGATCAACAGATTTACACACAGTCTTTCTCACAGATTCAGCAAAATAACCATTCAGTTGTTGATGGCCTGCTTATAAAATGTTTACCTAAACCTAGTTTTACAATGCAGACATAATGACAATGAACCCGACATAGCAAATTGAGTATTGTGGTAAATTATCAGTCCCGACTTGTCGAGTAATTACTGACCTTAAAGAAGTTTGTTTTGTCCTGTTACTTGTTGGAACACAAAGTTAAAGTGATGTAAATTATGTAATGATGTTGTAATGGTACATGGCATCCATTTTAGATGTTCTGTTCTGCTATTAAAGTACACAAAGTTATTGTATTCGATATCAATAACATGACGATAAAATTATTTTTGTACATGACATAATCTTTATAAATTAGTATCCAGTGTCTTTGATTTGTATGAACTTTTGATTGATTTGTGTCCATTTAATGTGGGTATTATTATCTGTACAACTTGCATAAATTACTGCCCAAAATTTATTCATGATTAATGAGAAATCCCAACTCAAAAATTGCAGAAGAGCAATACCTTACAACAGGTGGTATGTGAGGTCATGACCCCATGATAAAGTACCTGGTCCTCTACCTCAAAGCCTTGGCACCATCAAGACTTAAATACCTCCCTGGATGTCTATGTACTAAATCTTGTTAGAGTTTAAATGCTTACAGTATTCATTGTATTGTTGACATTCGCATACGTTCATGTTATTTTTGTTTTGTATATTTTAAGATAAGCAATTTTATTGGTCAGTTTCACATACTACTGAACTAGTACATTTCTAAGTGTCGTTTATTTATTTTTGTTATTTGTTAATGTGTACCCATTTAGAAAGTATTTTACCAAAGTATTTGCATGCAAACCATGCTGAACTGAAAGGTACAAAGGTAAAATGTACATTTTCATTGACCCAGCATGAGAAGTATTAAATCTGTGTTTTATTAGGGTGCGTGATTTTCACTCCTTTCAGAGGATTTCCTCTTTTCAGACTCTAAATATTCATAGCAGAAAAAAATTCAACTACAGTTTAGATCTGCTCCAAAATGATGTTCTTGCTAGTTGCTAGATCGGTTGGTGCTTTTCTCCCTTCAGTGTTTATGCAATCACTCCCCTGGTTTTATTAAGTTTACACAGAAGCTGATTAATGACTCTTACCATTTTAAGGCATGGGACGAATAACTTAGTAATACATATGTAGCTTGAAAGATGTTAAAAAAGATATTTGCCATCATATATATAATTTTATTCATGTATTTAATAACATACATACATAATTGAACAAATTCAATGAGTCAAAAATATAACAATAAATCATTGACAAAGTAAAACTGTTGCTCATCATCTGCCCCCCACACATTATGAATTATTTTGTATCACAGTGGTTCAACATATTTCATCAAAAGCCAATGGGACATTTGTTGACTTTTAGCTTTAATGGTGCAGCAAAGACCCTGGCACATACCTTGGTAGAACCACTGAGCTTCCTAGCTGGACAACTTCTTTAAATGTAATATCTATCTGGTCCCAGTTGGGATTCAAACTAACAGTGATAAGGGGCTAGTGATTACTAGTCTGAGACCATAACTCCTCAACAATGTAAGCAATTACGCAATTATTTCAAGTACTTATAATTATATAACGTTATAACCAAAAATATTTCATACTTTGAGGGTCCTATGAGACATGCATACTGATAGAATGTAATTAACCTCATAGAGGTTCATTCAAGGACATACACCATACAATTACAGTCAGACTCGCGAACAAAGATCAACCTTGAGGAAGACATTACGTGGCTTTTATTGACACGTCACATTCATTTGGAGACCATTTTGTTAAAAATTATCCATGATGCTTTTTTACAGAATGGCCTTTACTCGGAGGTGGCTGAACATACAGGTTTGACTGTAGTTGAAAAAACATTTTCATATAAAAAACAATTACCTGATGTATACTTGGAAACTTGATCTAGGTTGTGATTTTATACACCAAATGAAGGTATACTTTCATCATTTAAGAATATAAACAAGAGGGCCAAGATGGCCCTATATCGCTCACATGACAATCACTGTTCACTCATTAAAACATTGTTTTGAACCGGTGACCTAGTTTTTGACCCCAGACGACCTATGTTCGAATTTGTCTTACATATCATTAAGACAAACAGTCTGACTAGGTTTGGTGAAGATACGATCAAAATTTGACATCTACAGTGTTAATAAGGTTTTCCTAAGATTTGACCTTGTGACCTGGTTTTTGACCCTAGGTGACCCATATTTGAACTTGTCCTTAATATCATTAAGACAAACAATCTGACAAGGTTTGGCCAAGATCCAATCAAAACCATGACATTTAGAGCTTTTACAAGATTTTTACCTAAGATTTGACCTTGTGACCCAGTTTTTGAACCCGGCTGACCCATGTTCATCCTTGACCCACATATCATTGAGGCAAACATTTTGACAAGGTTTGGTGAAGATCCAATTAACACCGTGACATCTACAGTGTTAACAAAGTTTTCCTAAGATTTGACCTGGTGACCTAGTTATTGACCCCAGATGACCCATATTTATACTTGACCGTTATATCATTAAAACAAACGATTTGACAAAGTTTGGTGAAGATCCAATAATAACTGTGAAATCTTCAGTGTTAACATGGTTTTTCATAAGATTTGACCTAGCGACCTAGTTTTTGACCCAAGATGACCCATGTTCGACCTCGTCCAAGATATTATGAAGACAAACATTCTGACAAGGTTTCATGATCATCCAATCAAAACAGTGACTTCTAGAGTGTTCACAAGGTTTTCCAGCAATTTGCCCTAGTGACCTAATTTTACTACAGAAATTACCCATTTTCAAACTTGACCTACATATTATTAAAATAAACATTCTGACAAAGTTTCATGAAGATAAATTGAAAACAGTGATTTCTAAAGTGTTCACAAGGTTTTCCCTTATTTGGCCCTGGTGACCTAGTTTTTGACCCCAAATGGCCCAATATCGAATTCGTCCGAGATTTTGTTGATATTAACGTTCTGACCCAGTTTTGCTAAAATTGAGCCAAAAATGTGGCCCCTAGTGTGGTCACAACAAAAAGTTTGACGACGCACGACGCACACCGCCGGACGGAGAGTGATCCTAATAGCTCACTTTGTCACTTTGTGACATGTGAGCTAAAAATACAAAATGGTTGTATTTCTAGTATTGCTTTGGCTAAGTACACATTAAAATAAAACATGCACCAGTAAAAGCTACCGTAATTTGAATTCTTTCGAGGCAGCATAGAAGTCGACAGGTTTTTTAAATTTCACTAAATTGTTACCATTATGAAGAGATAAAATTGAATCATCTATACAAGACATTGGATTTATGGTATTTATAGATGTAAGCGTCACTCCAGGATCCTTATTCATACCTTCTTCTAAAAACTCGGACTCGCACACATCATGAAGTTCAGCTGCCATTTCAGGTACCAATACATCTGACAGTTCAACACTTCCCCCACACTTCTTACAAACTGAAAGTTCTCCCTTTTCACAGCTACCACAGTTGACCTGTCTGTTACAGACATTAACAGAGTCCTTTCTAATGATTGAACCACAAGAATTTTGAACACATAAATTTGTTTCTCCTGAGGTTTTATATCCAGGCTTTTTAGTCTGGCAATTAGGACAGTAATCTTCTGATACAACAAACTTTTCACTAGTTTTTATATTGCACACACATTTACACGAACTCTTTGTCAAATTCCCACAGCTTTTGTCACTGTACGACTCTACTTCATTACAAGAACATGTGGACTGCCTAACACAGCCATTACTTGATTTATTATAATGCAAACTTTCTGGAGTATTCCTTGTTGACAAAGCCTGTGGGAAAAATAAAATTGATAAGTATTTTTTATAATATGATGATAAATAAAAAAATATCTAAAAAATGACCATTTTTCTGGAGGAAACCCGCGATCCACCTTAAAATTACTCATATTATGGAGTGCATGCAAGAGAAATCAAAGTACTGAAAGTACTCACGGATACTTAACTTACATAGACTAGCACTGCAACATGAAACGGGAACTAGTTTAACAATTGCATGATGGATGTGGATATAAACTTAGTACTTAGGTCTGCATAAACATTTACGCGCGCTGAGCAAGTGACAGCTATGGAAAGCTGAACAATCGTTCAGTTTCCAAAACAGCAACTGATGAAATAGGTATTTAATACACTAACCTCATTTTGTTCCATATAATAGAAAGAGCATGCATCTGAAAACTGCCCCATCTCTGCTGACTGTAAAATTTTGTGTGTATTGACTAATATACCATTTTCATGTAATAGTTGTCTCAAATGAGTGGAATCAAAGTGCTTGAAGGGACAACCTCCTCTATCTTGGGGACCATTGTAACATTCCTGCAAAAAGGCATACATACCGTACATATACACTAGTACCACAATAGTCTTATATAAACAAGTGACTCAAAGGGCACAACCAGTTTAACACAGGCACATAATTTGATCAATCTTAGCAGAGAACAACTAGACAATATTAGGCAATAGCTAAACTCTTAGTCAAGTACTTTTGGCCAACAAGATTTTTAAAGGATTCCCTATGTACATAATGTATCAGTGATCAATGTAACACAAGTGACCCCTGTGCTACCACAGGCCGTTTATGACATCTTGGAATAGAACCAACCACCTTCCATAATCTAACTGGACAGCTTCCTAACATGTTAATTTTGACTGGTCCCGTATGGATTTAAATTCATTAAGGGACTACTGACTACTTATCTGAAGTTATATCCACTTGACCATGTAGGCTCTACCTAATATAAATCTTATTTTCAATAGCATATACCTGTAATGCCTGGCATGAATGACCTCTATAGTTTATTCTAGATCCCTCTAAACCATACAAATGTCTAATGTTATATGTATATCGCTTCTCATTCTTTGACCATTCATGAGAGCAGGTAGAATGGTCGCTAGGTGCTTGTGAATATTCCTTCCTCCAAAACATGAGAGCTTCATGCACTGGCAACCCAGCTTCCTTTAAAAAAAGTGAGTACTGCACCTGAAATGGAAGCAAACTTTTCTGATAGAAGATTAAATATGAGAAATTATTGAACAATTAAGATAAATCTTAACTAGAGCTTTGTCACAGAGGTGATTAATACCCCCATCGTCACTAAGGATGCCACTGTACCCTATATGGCTAAGTTCAAGGGCACATAACTCTGGAATGTGTAAATCACTGGGTATGAAATTTGTGTCATGCACATCAAAACTTCACGGTGATGATATATTTCAATGCACATTGGAAGTAGCTTGATAGTATGCAGTTGGACCGACTTACTGCCCAATTTTTACTTTTTACTGGGTCCAGGAACCGTACATCTATTTTATAGCCTTTTTACCATGCGCTTTCAAGAGCAGAAACAGCCTGACATACTTATCTTATTTTTTTCAAACTTATACAAGTAGCAATGATATGTGATACGATTTGGATTTTATTATCCTACCATAACCTTTAATAAACAAGAAGTGTAAAGAATTAAAACAGTCACACAGATATTTTAGCCCAGACGAATGAGCACATGGTATAAGCACACAATCAGCCGTGGGACCAAGCAATCCACCCTAGAACTGTAACAGCCCTATACCAGACTTAGCCAGTATCATTCAAATGACCATGGTATGGTGTGCGGCAGAGCATTTTACCAAACCTCAGACATCAAGGAAACCATACTACAACTTAGTCACCTTGATAATTTTTTTTGGTACAATTCAACAACAAGACCAAATAACATAGGTCGTTGTAGATGGGAAGTTTTAAAACTAGAAATGTGTCAGGAGGACACAAATGCCCCAGCTGAGCACTAAGTCCAAAAGGGGCAATAACTCCTGTGAAAATGTTTGGATTTTAGCAGAAATCAAACTTGATCTATATTTCATTATTATACAATTTGTGTAAAATATGAAACCAATACATGGAATATTTCTTGAGTTACTAGCTCATAAACCAAAATTTGAAAGGACGGAAGGACAGGGGCAACACTTTATGCCAGTCAGCTATTTCGAATGGCGGGGCATAAAAAGCATTATAGACTTGTACCCTGGAATGATGCCTCAATCTATGGGTTTCTCTTAATGTCTTGTGAAGCTGATTCATACATGGAGGAAACATATGAACCACATCTTCAATGTCCATATGTGATAATGTAGGGTTAATTTCTCTTTGAATGCTCTGAGGAAATCTCTTTTTATGCAGTACCTGTGAATGTATAAAACATTAATCAGTTATATTTAATTATTTTCAAGGCTTGTTGCATATTTACTATAAAAGCACAATGGGAATATATTGAGATACAACATTCTTATACCAAACACAGGACATTTGCCTTAGGAAGAAATATACATACATTGTACTTTGTAATATGAGAAAAGACAAAAAAACATTAAACAAATTGCCTATATAATCAAATTTTGCGAAGCATTTTAATGAAAGCATACATTCAAAGGAATAGCAAAATAAATGTCATTTCAGAAATTTCCTATTTTACAATAAAACTACCTTTAGCGTTTTAATAAGATGTATCATTCTTTCATCGTCAGTGTGAAACATAATTTTAGCATGGTATACAGCTCCAGCAAGAAATTCCTGAAACTGACTGGTTATCACCTCACGTAATTTACAGACTGGTACCGATGCTAAACCTGACTTCAGTGTGACCAGTCTGGTGGCAACAAAACGTAACACAGTCTGAAATGGAACTTTAAAACAACTCTCATCTCCATGTAGATAAAGTTTTATCACATTCCTCCATTTTGAACTCTGGTCTTTAATAAGGGACAAAATATTCATGAAGTTCTTGACAAAAGATGGCATTTTCTTTGAACATTTTGATGTGACAGTCATGTTTTTCATACAGCGATCCACAGATTTGAACAATCGACATAACTCCTCCTCTGTCATGTTGGCGAATCGAAAGTCAAACAAAAGAGTCTCAGCTTTGATGAAAAATGAAGTCATGTCTTCATCACAGCAACAAATCAATCTAAATATAAATAAATAAATCAATAATCAATCTAAATATAAATCAATCAATAATTAATCTAAATATAAATAAATCAATAATCAATCTAAATATAAATAAATAAATTCAGTAAACATGACAACAAGGACTGATGCATAAGATAAGATTTACCATCCATGGTCAATATAACAACATGTAGTGAAACATAACATAACACAAACATGAGCATAATGTAACAGACATGAGATATAACTGGACAAGATAATGAGGCTGATCATATTGTGTACAAGTGTATACTACTCCAATGATTCAAGAAGGGAATGGAAACTATAATCTGCTTCACAAATTTCACTAATCAACTGATAAGTATAACAGGGCTGTCGTTTAATTAACCCTTAAAATAATAATTGGACCGGTCCTTGAATGAGCCCAAAAAAAATCTGACTCTTCAAAATGAGAAATTGTAACAAACAGTCAATTTTTCTACAACATTAGAAATATAACTTTTTTTTGTTGACTTCAAATTATTATCAGCCAAGAGCATTTTTTTAACCAAATATTTTTGTAGTTTAGTGAGCGTACTGAGTACAAGCATACCTTAATATAAAATGTGAGACTTTATCTCTTACAGATCCTTCTATAAGACATTCACTTTCTTGTACAGTGTCTGTATCATTAATGATGTCTAATATTTGTACTCTGTCTCCACCAGTCTCATATATCTGAAATATAATAAAGTGCCTGGTATATGTACCTGTATGAAAAACACCTTTACTTCATTTAAATCATTGTATTATACGGCTTCATATTACAGTTATTTAGCAAGTACATGTACAGTTAAACCAATGTTAGTGCAGCCGCTTCTGCATGAAGGACACCCTGAGAATGAAGGCCACTCTTTTTAACACTATCATTTATTATTTAGAACAAAAATATCCCCAAATAAGGCATTTAGTTGTTCACACTCACAGGTTTAATTGACAGAAAAATAATCACTGAATTCCGATTTGATATTTGTAAAAATGTTCTATGAAAGTATAGCAATTAAGACAGTTAAGCAGCAGTGGCAGCAATAAATATAAGAAACATATCATGGTCAAGCATCAAACTACCTTAATTCTTATCAATTAAATTGCTTATACAATTCCTAGAATTCTTAAATACAAAAATGCTTTAGAAAACATAAATTAAAAATATATATATATATTACCCGGTATACATTTTAACATATTTATCAAGACATGCACAGACAGCAATTCAGTCAGAACATGTCCAATTTTATTGGGACAGTCACCTTATTACAAATAACAATTAAGTATGTATCATATGCTACAGCTCAGACTAACCTTACATAAGAAATTGAACCTGGTTACAGCATACTGGGTTAACTTCTGCAAAGATATATTACCGCCTGGTGGTGATAGGTAGAAAGCCATACATATACTTGATTGTTGCTTCTTTATACAGACCGTATATGCATAGGCTTGTGGCCCATATCAGTCAAACAATATCTTCAAGGCACTTCACATCTTGGCTGAAAATGATAAAATTCAACATTGATTTACACTGGTGAAAGTATAAATAAAAAATCAATGTATTGAAAATGAAACTAATATATTCATCAATTAGATAGGCCTACCAGTATTTATGACAAATGACCATTCATCCAAACAAGAAAATAACGATCGCGAAAACAGACGACACTGCATGATTTACCTTTAAAATATCTGTGTAATATTACAAAAATATCAAAACAGGAACAACATAAATAAATAAACAACAATCTACGGTCTAATTACACAGCTTAATTGGGAATTCATCCTGCATTTCACAAACTTATTTTAAGTGTTCGCAAAATAAAACTTGATAAAGTTTAGTGTACGTTTCAATTTAGGTACGTATCTCATCCGAACTACGACAGTGTGACAGGTAGCGAAAAGTATCAGTTTCATTTCGTACTTGACAACACAGATCGGTTAGTTGATATATTTTCAATATAACTAATCAATCTTAAACTTTCATCGACAACCGTTTTATTCTTAAATGAAAAGTTGTCTACATGTTTATTAATAATGGTGGACGAATCAAAGCACTGAGAGTAGTGCTGGATTGATTTCTGGAAAATGGCCAGATTCGTGCCGTTTTGTGACATCCGTAGCCTAATTAAAGTATTTGGGTCATAACTCCAACAATTATTATCTTAAAATGGGGTAGACAGATTTTTGTAAGTATTTTTATAGGTTTCCATGCAAATTAAACTTTCCATTCATGATAGAAAATGATTTAAATTAAGGTGAATCAAAGTTGTGACAAAATGGCCAGCTGACGTTTTAGCTATATATGCATCCTAAAGAAGTGGCATTGTTCAATAATTACTGAAAGTACATAACTGAAATGAGTTTTTATCAATAGCTAATGATTGAATGTACATTTCTGCACCAGTAAAATAATTTGATGATTAAAAAGTATATAAATATAATTCTCACCTGAACCAGGGATGCTATATTACAGGGATACGCAACGGACGGAAACTGGCTGAAAAACAGTGCCTAGGGATATTCGCGCGAGTATACGTGTATACATGCCTTTCCATACAGAAATATAAGATACAGATCAATTCTTTAAATATCTACTACATTTAGTCAAAGACTTGAAATAATGACGGTATATTACGTACATTATAATGCTAACAGAATTCCTTGCAGTTATTCTATATCTGTTTATAATGAAGAGAGCAATGAAGAAACATTACTTTAATCTTATTCAATATTTATCTGGTAATGTACATCTTTAATGATGGGTTAGTTGTAAGGTCGACCAAATTATGGTTTTATGCTAATCGCCACGAATATTTCACTGTGATCTCAGGTACTTGACTTGTTTTTGTATTTGCTAAAATAATATCAGTTTTTCAACAATGATTAATTACTATCATGATCAATATGATGTGAATATGTTGGTTTAAATTATGACATTAGATTTTATTGGTGGAACCCTGTTGTTTCCAATTAATGGTCACACACCGTGACCTAATGCATTCAAATGACATATGCGCAGCTGTGAAAACAATGTAGATTTATGAAACATAGACTACCCCATACTGTTTTCCATCCGGATTTATTGATTGCTTCCTTGTAATCAGTAAAGATCGTCACCGAGATTATGATTATGACTATACGAGGGCATATCTTACACCATTTTGGCGGAAGATTAAAAGTTACAGATTAAATCTTTGGCTAATAAAATTGATACGCTATAATATTCATACATTATGAAAAACAAAGATCAATAACAAGATAAAGTTATACGAATCAAAATTACAAATAACAAGCTTTTCACCATAAAATGTATAACATACGTACATTTCTTTCGCACAAAACGTTCATGATATATAGCATTTCTTTAAATAAAAGTTTAACCATGAACATTTCTTCTTCAGCTGATAAATAGAAAAAAGTTCCACGATACAAAATTAAATTTGTTCTTGAGTTGATAAATCGAACAAAACTTTCATGATATAAATATTTGTTATACAAATTTAATTAAAATGTTTAGCATTCGATCGTACATTTTTTCATAATATAAAAGTTTCTTTCTCGAATTTAAGTCAAATTTTAGCATTCTATCGTACATTTGTTGTCATGATATAACTTTTCTTTCACAAGTTTATTCCGTGAAAATTTCGCCTTCAGCTGATAATTCGAAAACAAGTTTCACGACATAAAATTTAATTGTACAAAACTTTCATAATGTAATATACTACATGTAATTCAATTTTTCATACATATTTTCATACATAAACGTTTCTTTTAAAAATTAAATTTAAAATAAAAAAAATACAGTGAAAATCAAACAAAACTTTCATAATGTAAACATTTCTTTCCTACAAAACTTACATAATATAAGCATTTCTTTCTCAAATTTAATTTAGAAAAAAATTTAGAAAAAAATAAGTTGTTAAAGTTAATAACAAACAAATAAAAACTACGAGGAACTTGAATCGATCATGGACCACTAATGTTACTTTTTGTCAATAATCGATTCTTTGTGTTATTTTCAATGTAATTTCGGTAGTTTTGATCCTTTGCTTTCATTAACTAGCCTAGGCACTGATAATCGATAGTTGATCAGTGGATGATAAGCGGTTGCACATCCCTGTAATATAGCATCCCTGCCTGAACTTATGCTAATTCCATTTGACAAAATAATGTATCAAAATATCAAAATTAATTTAAACTACAATCGGTATTCTATTTCAAAATACATCTAAATACGCTGTGTGTATAAATTTAAATGCTACTTTTAAACGACCAAGATAAGAAAATAACTATCCAGTTGCCTTAGCTGTCTCTATTTTTTAAATTATGCGTGCACATTTTGTGCATCAATAATGCAAGGTCTCGCGAGATCCCCTGGGCAGAATTCTGCCCGGATTCCAATCGAAATTGATCAATCAGCGTCCTGGAAATTTTAGGCCGTACCTGTTGGCTTTGTACACATATTTAGGTAACTATTAATGGTCAAAGGGAAATAACTTTCGGCCATATACGTTATAAGTGATCACTTCTGAAAGTGCTTGTTTCTGTGTCCGACAGTTACTTACGGAAATTGCCGACTCATACCGATTGAAATTTGATCTAATATAGAGTTATTTCCCTTTGACCTTTAATAGTTATATAAATAGTTGAATTACTTCCCTTAGATAAAAAACAACAGTTATACTCAGGTCCCCGTTGGATATATTATCTAATGGAACCAGCTTGGAGGAAATTCGCGAAGATAATAAAAAATGATGATAATGGTCTATAAAAACACTTCTCTTGGACCTAGCTATTAATAATCACATAGCTGTTCGATCACACTCAGTCTGATGGATTTAAAAGATTTGCCGCCATCAAAACTGGTTTATTGTCGTCTGCTGATATTTGTTTGTCGACCATTATCCTATAGCATTTGGATTCTAAATTGTTCTTAGGAACCGTTTAGTATAAATAATACAATGCTATTTCATTGAATGATATTTCTATCTATGTGGGGGGGGTGTAATATTTAGGAATTGAATAATACAATATGCTAGTTCATTGAATGATATTTCTATCTATGTTGGAGTGCGCCCCCCACCCATTGAATCAGCAAGTGGGAACTGGCCCTCAGCCATGGTCTTAGTAAGATATCTATACTAATTAACCTTTGAAAGGATAAAGACCATGTAAATAACACAAATGATAGGGTCCTCTACTTGAAGTATAACAGTATATTGTATACAGTACAGTAATGAGTATTTGTATATATAAATAATATGGCTGTGAATGTGATTTTAACCAGCCTGGATCAGCCATTTGACAGCTAGAGCATTTGACTTTCAAGCAGGAGGTTGTGGTTTCGAGCCACATAATTATATATCAGGTACTTGGTTTTCATCCACAACTTACAGAACTAACTCTTAAATATCTTTGTTGATTTGATTAATCTACAAGGTTTTAGTTTTACCAGCCAACTATACTGGTCTAGCTAGGTGTTCATCACTTTCAGTTATATAAATTTAATCAGTTATGTACTGATTAATGGGCAGTTAACCTGTATTCTTGTATTCTGTGCCAGGATAAATCATGTTCTCTGTAAGTCACTGCCATCTTTACATGGATTTACTTGAATAACCAGATACAATATTTTTATATCTTATTGTGATATATATAATATATATAATTATATAAAGGCAGATCAATCATTATCTTAGATTATAGATTCTATAATTAATAAGATCGAAGACATGACAGATGCTACAGAAAGTTTACACACAGTATTTGTTTATGGTACACTGAAGAAAAGGCAGCCAAATGAATACGTTATGAAAGATCTTGTATCAAGTATTGAATACATTGGTAAAGCTGAAACTAAACAAGCATACCCATTAATTATAAGAGGGGAGTGGAACCTTCCAATGATGTTAAATATAGAAGGTAAAGGTAAAGTAAGTATAGTTTATTGTCAATATCACTCACATTTTCACATTTAGACACCATTAGATAAAAAGTGCAGATTTAGCTTTACTTGAATTTCATCATTTAAAAGGTATGAAATTCTCTTTAGCTACCATGCAGGAACATATCTCTATTGCTGTTGAACAGCATGTCTAAAATTCTAGTCAGTCTCTCTAAATTATTATTGTGCTATCAACATGGTAGAAGTTAAACAACTTATATGAATTATGTATACAGTCAACCATGTGTAAGCAGCCACCTCTGAATACAGGCCATCCTGTGAATTAAGGTTCATTCTTAAAAAAGAACATCAGATTATTTAGAGCTAAAATACCTCCGATTAAAGGCCACCTGTCAATAAAAGCTACATTAATTTGATCTTTACCAAGGGTGGTCTTTGTTAACAGGCTTGATGGCGTATATGTACATTTTTTTGTATATATAGCCTTATTTATAATTATGTATATTTTCATTTTGTACAGTCAGTGTATATCAGCATAATTTAATATATCAATATTTACGGTATATCTTGTTGCCTCTTGTTAATGTTAAGCTCTATCATTATATTATTAACACTATTTTGACCATGTTATATTTTCTCCTAGAATGTGAGGGGGGAACTGTATAGAGTGAATGACGAAGATTTAAAATGTCTGGACGACTTTGAAGGTCACCCAAATATGTATGAAAGATTAGAAATTGATGTATCAACACTTCCAGAAAATACAGGTGTGTCATAAAATAATAATTTTTATAGTACATGTACCAAAATCTCTTTGTATACATGTACTCTTTGAGAGATGCAATGTTATTTCAGTCACAATGGCTTTTAACAAATGTACAGTCAAACCTGAGGAAATGGCCTTCATAGTAAGGGCCTGAAAAGGAATTTCTATTTCTGGTTTCATGCTCAATAAAGGAAGGTAGAGATTTAGTCACTGTTGAGCTGATATAAAGTGGAATAAAAAAACTTTCTTGTGTCTTGAATAAAAAAAATTAAAAAGCCTAAAGTCACAGGGGAAAAAGAGGGCAGGTAAGGTGGCCAGAAAACATTTTTAACACCTAGGGAGAGAATGTAAATGTAGGTCTTCATCTACATATGAACTGTACGGTGGATTAAGTTAAAAAATTGTACAATTTAGTAGTTTGTTTGATATTTAGTTTCTAGGTACAAGATATAAGACAATGAATATAATAAATAAAGATTCATTGACCATAATTCAGACAGGAATAGTATGTAAACAAACGGCAAACAATAATGTGAAACATGTTCAATATTTAAGTGTTTTAAATTTTTTAGTGTTTTCTTTTTTTAAATATATTCACTGGTTCAAGAAAAGGGGTCTAGTTCTAATAATTAGGTATTGCTATGAATTTGTGTAACATAAACAGTGGGTTTTGTATTTTAAGATGGTGAATTGACCATAACATGTTGGACCTACTTTATAAAGGGTTACACAGAAGAGGAACTTGGTTTGGAATTCTTTGATAACTATGATAGTGCAGGGAGTCATGGCTTGGCATATGACACCAGGTATAAGATAGCATTGCATGGTTTAAGCTCCAAGATATGTATGTTAGTGTTAGCACTTTTTATATAGATTGAACAAATCCTGCAACTTATTTGGTTTGATATTCATTATCAAGAGTATGTTTCTTAGATAACAAAGAGTGCTTGCTACTACCTAATAGAATGCAAGCATATGTTGGATTGTCTTGGGATTTTAACTCCACTACCTAAAGATTGTAGCCAGCCACGAGTGTCTAGTGCTTTTTGTCTTTGTAAATTCGCTGATGAGTGTGTAGTTATCATTCTGTGAAGCAATTGAGTTGCGAAGTTCCTCTATATAGAGTTGCCCATAGTTGACATGACTTGTGCATTTCACATATACCTTCTGTCAAGACTTGTTGAAAACTTTTGAAATTGTACAACAGTAATTTGAAGAATCTATCTACAAAGCTCCAGTAAGGCCACTAGGGTGGTACTTCCAGTAGCTCTCTTAATACAGCCATAGAAACATAAAAAATAGTAAGATTAATTCAATGTTTCAAAAATAAACAAGTACTTAACTTACTCAATTAGTAAGATAACTATATGGGACATTGTTGTGTATTATTCTTACTGAACTTTGCATATTTCAGAGAAAATGATGAACATCCAGACCAAACGTAATGCTTAGACATTTATGTTCCAATGCAGAATGTGATATTCAAAGTCCTAACATCAGGTTTTTACTGTACTAACAAACTGTTATGACATGTATGTGAAGATTGGGGAAACCCAAATGTGTAGCCTCTTAGAATAAAGCTTTTATTATTATATATTATGATGCTTAGTTAACGTCATTTGTCTATCCACAGTTAACACAATGAAAACATAATAATAAATCATGCACTATATTACAAACTGATTATTTAATTTAATAATGATGTATTATAGTAGTACATGAGTATTACTATTTAGTACTACATGTACTTACTACATTATTACAATAGTTATTTCTAATATGAAATGTATCTGGAAGCTCTAGTAAAGAACCATGGCACAGTTTCTTAGTCTGAAATCAAGAGTTGTCACTTGTTACCTCCAACACATATCTCTGTCTTTGTAGTTTGAACATAGTTTCAAAAACATGTAACCATGTCTCCTTTAGTTTCCATCTATTACTCAAGGCATGTTTTTGTTATTCTTTTGTTGACATTGGATTAAGTTCTACTTCTGCATTTATTTTCTGTTTGTGATTGGGCTTTACAACCTTGGTACCAAATATAAACTTACATGTTTCATCAAGAAATATTGCGCTTCATAAATAAAATACTTTCAAGAATCTTGTAAAAGCTGAGATGTTGACAGAGACATAGGTGAGGGCCAATGATTGAATGAATGACAACTCTTGATAGAAAATACAAGTCATGAAATTAAAGATGTCAATGAGTTGTTTGTAATTACACTTTAATAAATTAAATTTTTGTGAAACTTTAATTTGCTGTTATCACATGCCGGTAGCCTGTGGAATATACAAGGAAAAGCTGTTGATGACATGTGATATAAGGCTGGCTAGAACCCTGATTAAGTGTAGATTCAATCGGATACTGAATATGTGATGACTAATCAACATGTTATATTTCACAAGAAATTGTACCAAGAGAAAAGAGGAGGGTCAAAATCAAAGTTGAAAAATTTATTTAATATCTATCAAGACTTTGATACCAAATGAAGCAATACATTATTAATCATAAGATACTTATACACAGGTAATAATACTAGTAATCATCAAATGACCCTTCATCACTACACGACTTGTAATATTCTGTGCATTAAGATAAAAAAAATTCATGATCGGTAAGTTCGAGCCTCATAGTGTAAAGATATTGACAACCTCAACACTAACTGTCAGAACATCAACTGGTCACTTAGTTAACACCTGTTTCTTTGATCAAATTTGATAGTTTTGATACATTTATAAGTTCACCAACAATAGCAGAACGACACATCAGGAGAAATTTAACTCTGAAATACTCCTGTTTACTGTATTATAGTCTAAATTTAATTCTTTGGCTTTGTCACCAAGTAACAATGGTGCTCTGTTGTCAGCAATGTTTAACAATGATTTTAATGCTTCTCTGGCAGCCATTTCTTCAGCTATTGGTATGGTTTCTCCTGGAGCTAAAACAAATGGAAACAATTTGAGTCATCTTAAAAAATGCAGCTCCTGGCAGATAAGAAAGTATACTATGAGTGGTTATGGCTTGATGCAGTACTTTGATAATCTTTGTTTTAGATGATGAGCATTGTAAACAGATAAAGTGATTGACCTATAATAACATCATGCAACATTTGAAAATTTTCAATAAGCATTGTTTACAACAACAACATTATCTAAATGATGCAGGCTACTGGTCCATTACACAGAATTACATATACACGGTGGAATCTTTGATTTTCGTTGGGGATTTAATTTTGTGGATTTCGTGGGTCAGCTCATCCACAAAATCAAATAACACACACATTTAAATGCAGAGATGAGGCTTTTTTCAAAAATCAAAATCCACAAATATAAGCCCCAACGAAATAGGCATTTTAGTAAAAACTACGAAAATTGAGCCCAACGAAAATAATTGAAAATACAGTATACAATTCAGGTAGACAGTATAAAGAATTACTCACATTTTCCTAATAGTTTTTTATTACTGTATATTCCAACATGATACAATGGCATGATAGTATTCTTAGCTGACGACCACAATAATCTAGATTCTGGTTCCTCAAGGTCACGTTCCTGTAGAGATATAATGTAGTATTTCTTTATTTAATTAAATATAATAGTTTTACAATCGATTTTTAAGCACTGAATTTTATATCCAACTCAAAATCTCTCAGTAGAATGGAAACAGAATTAAAATGGCAGTGATTTTTTCCCCCATATTTTCTCACTACATGTCCATCAAAAGGGGAAAATTTGTGCAACAAATACCAAAATGGGAAGTACATATAAAAAAAATCCCTGATTATCTGAAGTCGTCGGGACCGAAAAATTGCTTCGGATAATCCAGGCTAAGGGAAATCTGGACGATTTTATGAAAATAAAAGGAGATAACTCCTATATATATGACATACACGTATAGATATAACAATAATAATAATGATCCAAACGAACAATCCTTTGTTCACAGTGGTTTGACAATTTGTTGTTCACACCTTTTGACACGTTAAAGAAATCCTACAATGGACTCTAGTCCATAATATATAATACATTGACTTCGGATAACAGGTGTGAAAATACGCATTCGGATGATTGTGGGGACCTGTTTATTATTTCGGATAAGCCATGGTATTCAGATTAGACAATTCGGATAATCAAGGTTTATTTACATGGAAATATATAAAGGGAAATTGGGGACCGAAAATTCATTTCGGATGAGACCAGGTTTTCGGATAATCCGAGATCGGTTAATCGGGGTTTTACTGTATATATATAATAGCATTGATTTTCCATGGAATATGTGACTATTTAGTTGTTGACAAATGGTACTATACATTGTACTCCTCACAGAATAAGTGCAACACCAAGCTATCAGATGCAAGCAGTACCTTGTTTAACAGGACCATAGATTTGTAACCAGTTATAGCATCTGTAGTATGATACATGACTGTCTAAGAATTTGTTATGAAATACTTCAATCTGCTGCATTTTTACTAACACCATATTGACAAATGCAAAACAAATAGGTTAGATGCCGGTTGCAAACCTTTCTATTCTTTGGGGGGGGGGGGGAGTAAAACCGAAAGTGTAAACACAACTTTTTTTCTGGTCACTGACTAAACAAATTCTTATTACCTTTAATACTGAACACAAGATATTCATAGGATCGTCAATCTTCCAGAGTTCATTAATATCTACACCATTGAGTTGTGGTATAATCATATCTAGTACAAAATTTTCAGCGGTTGATAGGTTCTGAAAAGATAAAGACTGTAATGCACAATGCAGGGATAATAAACAAGATGATAATAGAAAATTGCTAAGAAATTGTACAATGTATTGTTTTGCAGTCACTTGTATTAAATGAAGCACTAACTGTCTTTATGGATGACTGAATAAGTATTAATGGTTCTTGAACTCATACCTATGACAAAAAATTTACACTGACAATACAACATCTACTTATTGTTTTATAGCATCGTTATTTAATCATGACAAAACTGTGAGAAATCAATAGAATGTAAATCAATTTATGCATACTAGATCGTTATTCAGAGTCAGTTATAAGGTTTTTGCTTTTGTATCCAAAAATGTATATCAAAATAATGATCATTACATGAAAAACTTTATTTCAGCAACGTTAACTTTAAAACAGGTTAACATACACTGTAATGATGACATTGTTTCAATAAAACACATACCTCATCCTGTGATTCAAGAAGAGCTCCTATTACAGCCTTGAGCGTGGTAACATATGTCGATTCTTTAGGTGGGTATGACTAAAATACATAAATATTTAGAGTGTAACTATACATATACAACCAGAAATGTGTCCATAGGACACAAATGCCCCACATTATTATTCTGGTCAAGATACACTATGTATGAAATTTCAAGGGCAAATAACTCTGGAGTTTCCAGTTAAATGTTTTACATTTTCTGCACAATCTGATTAAAATCATATCCTCAAACCCGCTACGCTATGAGGATCTGAAGACGACCTATAGAAGGTCACCTCAGGTGACCTTTTCCACTAGCCAATCAGTGCCTTACTTTCATAATTCTGAAAGTGATTTGATTCTATTTTTAACTGCAGTAAAAACAATATTTGACTTGTAGTTATCACGAACACCTATTCTTACGCAACTAAATGTAATGATAGCGCCCATGTGACATGCGTGTTTATTAAATTTTCTATACTACTATGGCCGAATCGATCAGGATTACTAAAAATCAAAAAGTGGTTGCAGACAAATATGTTATACGTAATTTAATATTTACTAACGTTTAAATAACATCGTCAGGTAGACAGTTCATTCGGCCAAAGTACCGATGAAACGAGTTATACGATTGGCTGAATTATAAATAGATATAAATAGTGATAATGGAAATTCCGACTTTTGAAAATAGAAACTGGTGTAGGCCGTCATCAGATCTTGCTGTAAGGAAGATCGAATACTTTAGTCAGATTGATTTTCTGCACAACTTCATATAATTATGCTGATAAACATTTCTCAATAATTTCATAACTCTGCCCCTAATATGTGTGACCCCATAGATTTTTAGATGGACAGACAGAAGGACAAGGAAATCTCAGAGTAGGGGCATGAAAGTAAGCTGAATTATAAATGCATCGTTTTTCGTTAAAAAAAATTCTTATTGTTTACATTGGGTACTCTTTAGGATATATAACATTAATTCATAAGCAGAAAAGGCCAAGCTAATAGACGTTCAAAACCTAAGTTTCCTGCTATGTTTCATGGTGAATTCTATTTTCAAAAATGTTAAACAAATTTTCTATCTGTGAAGGCTGGAAAACAGGTCCAACATAATATGATAAAAAATGCAAATTTTATCTTAAAATGTGTCGATGTAAGGTTATATCTTAAAGAAAATCAATCAATAGAATGAGAAAGAGGGATGAAAAAAGATTTTTTTCTCCCCCAAAAATGGTTGAAAATGGTCAACTTTTAAGTCAAACATCAGTTAACATGGTCACCTATCTTTAAAAGATTATAACTCAGAGATAGCAGTATGAGAACTACTTACAGATGATTGCATTAAATCTCTCAATCCAAGATTTTGACCAATATGAAGTAACATATCATCTGACAACAAGAAGTTATGAATATCACTGAAATTATAAAAAGAATGACCATGAAATCATGATTTTATTCAATTGACACTGATGTTTAAATGAAGAGTGTATATAAAATTTGAAGGTGCTGGTATAAATCTACTGGTATGTAACACATGTGACAAAACAAGGTTGTTCTATATTATACATGAAAAGATTAACAGAGATGTTTACAATAGACTGTTAATAAATAATGAGATTTAGGCCATCTTTAAAAAAAATGTTTGTTTCAGTGGGTACTGGTAGGAAGGTAAGAATTTCTTTTTTTACAATTTTTTTTTCATATTTAACACAAAGTTCATGCCAGATTGATATTTTTAATGAAAATAAATCTAAAAAAAATCTGAGAGGCCAAAAAAAAGTTGGGTAGGGGCCTTTTTTGGAGGGTAGGTAACGTTACGGCAAACGCATTTTCAAAAGATAGCCAGGTAGTGTTACAGCAAACAATTTTTTAAGGATGGCCTAAGTTCACCAAAACAGATAAATTGAATTTGGTTAAAGAACAATAATACATTTTGTTTATCTAATATTATATATGATGAAATAATCCAATTACCAATTTTTGACAATTGACAAACTCTTGCACTTATTACTTTACAAGAAAAAATGAATTGTAAAAGGGAATGATAGCAAAGAGCTGTAAGAAGCCAGTTTTAAGGTGTTACTTTGATTGTTTCCATTTATTATGTTAAAGTGATAAAAAATAAAATCATACTTAATTCCTTCTTCAAACAGCTGAGGATAAGAAAATCTGAGGTATGCTTTAATATATTGACTTGCCACTGAAAAGCCTGAAATATATACAAGCCAAAACATGAATAAAAAAGAATTATTTATTAGCTTGCAGAATTCATCTGAAACTTTGACTTATCTAAACAAGAGGGCCAAGATGGCCCTTATCGCTCACATGAAAATCAATGATGAACAAGATTTTCCAGAGATTTGGCATGGTGACCAAGTTTTTGACCTAAGAGGACCCATGTTGGAATTTGTCCAACATTTCAAAATTTTTAAGACGAACATTCTGACAAGGTTTGGTGAAGATCCAATCAAATCTGTGGCATCTTCAGTGTTAACAAGGTTTTTATAAGATTTGACCTATTGAGCATATTTTTTACCCAAAATCACCCACTATCAAGTCGTCCAAGATTTTGTCAATACAAACATTCTGACCTAGTTTTGTGAAAATCGAACTATAGATCTAGCCTTTATTGCGCTCACAAGGCAAAAGTTGACAATGCAAGACATTGAACAAAGACTGTTCACAAAAGCTCATCCTGAGGACTTAGTACTCATGTCAGCTAAAAATCTTGATGAGCCCAATCTTGTCGACTGATGAAGAGTGTTGTAACAATGGTCCAGTCAAGCCGCTTTAGACCGATTTTTTAAATATTAAACCTAAAAATGCAACCTTGACCTTTGAGATAACACACAAATCTTAGGTATGGCAAAATATCTCATCATGATGAAAATTTTGTAAGTTACATCAAAATCCCCATTCTAATGACTGAGTAATGGCAATGTTGAATAATAAATCTTTGATAGCACCATCTAAGAATACACTTCTACCTATCATTACCTTTTGCTGCTAATTCTTTGTTATCTTTCATGTCAATTTCCATGTCCAATCCCAGTTCTTTCTGTCTTTCAATTTCTTGTTCAACAAAGCAACTAAAAATAGTTTTTCATGTTGAGAAAGCAATAAATGAACATAGTAAGTCTATTCATTGAAAGGTGACTTCCTAGTATAGTTCTTTTGACTACTACAATATAGGGATATAAAGACTTACTATTTAAGTAATGACAAGTCATTAATTTTGTTTTAAAAGGCCAGGTTGAGAAAACAGAGGGAGGTTACTACTGCAGTAAGTAGTAAAAGAAAAGAAAAGTCTTATGGTTATTATCACAGAATTTCAGACTTGTAGCTTTTATGACAAAATGTCAGGAATTAAACTAAGGGAGGTCCCCACAGTCGAATGATTACATACTCTGACTACTAATCACTAGCCCCTCACTCCTGTGAGTTTAAATACCATCCTGGACCACTCAACTTCACATGTTAGGAAGCTGTTCATCTAGCTTAGAAAGGTCAGTGGTTCTACCCAGGTGTGTGCCTGGAGTCTTCCTTCATTGTTGAAGACGGAAAAGTTGCCCATGAATACAGACAGGATGTAGAAATAAACCTGCTTTATCTGATTTTGTTAAACTATAAGAAGCTATCAGTTTTTCATTGCAACATGGGGAAAGTTATATGGATAAAAATATACCTTTGCACAAAAGCCTGCTTCAGTAAAGCTTCATTAAATTCCTCTCCGAATCGTTGACCAAATGCATAAATCTCAGCATCGTGATTCCTAACAATATAAAACAATTAAGTTAAATGTCATACTTGCAGGTCACTGCATGACTTTGTAGTATCTAATAGTCTATTTCATGTAGTGAACAGTGTTGCATCCAGGAATTGAAACCGACAGGGGAATGCCCCCCGCCCCCTGTAATGTTTTAAAAAGGGACTAATGGGAATTTGGAAAGATAATGGAAGATCTATTAATAAGTTTATAAAATCACGAGCTTTAAGAGCTTGTTTATTATAACAGTACCTAAATCCAACAAAACTGATTGATCAGCTATAAAGCATTATTTATAACTTAAGTTAAACGCTAAATGTAGTTAACTACTGAACTAAGGACAGGTCAATTCAATTATCCATGATTGTTATTAATGTTAATCACCAACAGTGTTCATAAACTTTAAACTGAGTCCTCAAATTCAATTGTCATGTTAGCAATTGCTAGAACTAGACTTTTAAATGAATGGAAACATCAGAATTGATGGCAATGTTGACAGTGTATAAAAATCACATGACTAGCAGAAACGAACAATTTTCAATGTCCATGTAAACATTTCCTGTATTCGGACTTCAAAAATTTAATCGATAATAGAATGGAAATCAACAATGTTTACAGTATTACAAGACTTAGTCAGGTTAATAGTGAAAGGCATACAAATCTACGAGACGTCAATGGTTAGACAAGTTTGAAAATACTGTCAGATCGAAAGGAAACACTAATAAACAAGTATACATGCTTCAAAATGATCAAATATCAGGAGTCACTTTCAGGCTTCACTGAAAATGAAATGTACGTAACATCACTCACTAGCCCTACTTATTCAGCTTTTCGGTTGGCCGATTTACGTGAACAAATTCGGAAGGGCCATCCTCTCAGACTGTGCTGGACGGGCCAAGTTGAAGAAGTATCTTGTCAAAATACTCACACATGGTCTAATTAACACTGATTAATTGGACTACATAATGTAACATCACTCACCAACAGCCATATAAAGAAGGGTGACGTTCCTTTTCTGGTCCAACAGCTATTCGTCTGTCATACAACTCATGTAGATATGCCAATTTACGTCTGGAATTTGTTGCAGTATTCACATATTGGTGTGAAGTTGAATGCCTTTTAACTAAAATATTTACATGTAAATTGTAATAGACGTATAGTCGGGTTTGAAAGAAATACAAACGCAAAACATAATGATAAGCAGAAATAATACGAAATTGGCAAGAAAAACAGGTCCTATAATCAGACAGCCAGATTAAAGTTGATGAGCCGGCAACAATCCGGACATAGTAAAATGAAGGTTGCAAAGTTCTGCAAGGCCAACTTGGCAAGGGCAAATTGAGACTGGCAAACATAGTCATACTAAAACGAGTAGATCATATGTCTTAATGAACGATTACAATGAAAGGGGGATCATAAACCTACTACCTAATTTATTTTCAACACCTGCTACAGCACAAATCTTCTGAGAAACTGCGTATCTTGCTTTTGAAAGAGATCGTACACATTGTAGTGCGGCCATCTTGGTTGTTGTTGTTTGTTGAAACGTACTCGAACCGAAACGATCGCAGAAATAATATTTTCACTGATGTCCTCCAGATTTCTCTTTAATTAGTGTTGTTGAGATATGATAAATATTTATAGATGTAATTAAACATATAAACTAAACAAAAATAGGAAGCACGAGGTGACCAATATCAGATAAGTGTGGAGCACAAATCAGGTACGAGTTGACTAAGGCACGAGACAGGTACCGTTTAAAGTCAGTCTGGTACGGAATTTTCCGGACGATTTTCTTGACCTCCAAACTGGAAGAATGAGGCTGACTTCCCTGTTGAGGGTTTTCTTCCCTCTAAAGAAGAATTCACATGGTTTGAAATATTCGGGGTTTGTATTTTTCAAGCTTTTTGTTTTATTCAGAACGTGGAACACGGTGTGTTAATCATTCTTGTGTATATGTCATGTAATTTCGCGATGAACTTTAATCTTGTACCGGTAGAAGAATATCATGTAATCATGTTATGATAAGTTGTTAACGCAGTACATCTTATTGGTAGGCATTCGTTTCATACCCAAATGTTTCTTTCCTTTACATTCCAATGATTCACTCCAATTTTGGGACTGAAATGAAACATTTCACCCCATATTTATATAATACATTTTGTTTGCAGTAACAATGATTGTTTACTAATTAAACCTGTGCCTGGGGTCTGCTTATATATCAGGGTATTCCTCTGGTTTGACCTGGTGACCTAGTTTTTGACTCCAGATGACCCATGTTTGAACGTTTGCAAGATAACATTTAGACAAACATTCTGATAAGGTTTGGTGAAGATCCCATCAAAACTTTGACCTCTGCAGTGTTTAGGATTTCCTGGGATTTGACCTGGTGACCTAATTTTTCACCTTATGTGACCCATGTTCAAACTTGTCCAAGATATCATTAAGACAACATTCTGACAAGGTTTGGTGAAAATCCAATAAAACTGTGACATCTTCAAGGCTTTCCTAAAATTTTACCTGGTGATCTTATATTTGACCCTAGATGACCCATGTTCAAACTTTTCCAAGATATCATTAAGATGAACATTCTGACAAGGTTTTTTATGAAGATCCAATTAAAGCAGTGACTTCTAGAGTGTTCACAATGTTTTCCAGCAATTCGCCATGGTGACCTAGTTTTTGACAGCAGATGACCCATGAGCGAACATTTCCAAGATACTATTAAAATAAACATTCTGACAAAGTTTCATGAAGATCAATCAAAACAGTGATTTCTAGAGTGTTCACAAGATTTTCCCTTAATTTGCCCTAGTGACCTAGTTTTTTACCCATTATCCAAATCTTTGGAGATTTTGTCAATACTAACATTCTGAATCTGACCCAGTTTTGTGAAAATTTAACCAAAAATGTGGCCCCTAGTGTGTTCACAATGTAAAAGTTTACGCCGTACGACGCCGGACAAAGACTGATCACAAAAGCTTACCCTGAGCACTTGTGCTTGTGTGAGCTAAAAAGCCTGGTATCTGTTTGTAATACTGGTGTTATGTTGTCTACATAATGCTTTTCACACGTTTCTAATGTTATATACATTTGGCAAACCTTTATTATCTTCATTATCAATTGTTTACTTTATCTATAAAACAGAAAGAATCAGAGACCAAAATTCATCAAGACATCCATGAAGTATGATTTTGTGAATAAATTGATGAGAGAGGAACAGAATAAAAAGTATTTGATGAATCCATATTTATCACAGGTATCCTTTCAGTTTGACTTTTATTTTGTTCAAGTTTTTGTCTACTCTGTATGAGCCTACAGTAACAGTTGTTAAAATAGTTTGGCATTTCTTCAGAAAATTAGGCAAGTATAAAGATGCATTCAGTATATGACGAATTCACATTGATTACGGTACTAGCAGAAGTGATAAAAGATGGTGATTACTGATAAATTAAAAACTGATTAATATAGAGAACCAATGTATTCTAGATATTGCTGTATGTTTTGCTAGGAGATTAAGACGATACTGTACTCACTCAGTGACTGCAGTGGCTATTCTAGTACTTAATAAAATGAATTCAATAATCTTCATAAGAGTATGAGTAACAAAATATATAAAATAATTATTTCATTGGTTCATTAACTTATTTATTTTACACAGATTGTGAAATGTTGATAAAACTTGTCACTCCATGAGTCTTCCATGGGCAATTTGATTAAAATCATATCCTCAAACCCGCTACCTATGGAAGGTCACCTCAGGCGACCTTTTCCATTAGCCAATCAGCGCCTTGATTTCATAATTCTGAATGTGATCTGATTCTATCTTTAACCTTAGCATAAACCAATATTTGACTTGTAGTTATCATGAACACCCATGTGACTGAGAAATCATACATTGTAGGTGCATGTTTAAGAAATTTTTTATACTGCAATGGCCAAATTGATCAGGATTACTAAAAAAATCAAAATGTGGTTGTAGACTAACGTGTTACATGTAATAACATCGTCAGGTTGAAAGTTCATTCAGCTGAAATACCATTTGAAATGAGTTATACAATTTGCTGAATTATAAATAGATATAAATAGAGATAATGGAAATTTTGATTTTTAGCTCACCAGAGCACGAATGTGCTCAGGGTGAGCTTTTGTGATCGCCCTGCGTCCATCGTGCGTCGTTACGATTACGTGGCGTCCATGTTTACTTAAAACAACATCTCCTCCTACACCGCTATGCCAATTGCAACCAAACTTGGCTGGAATGATCCTTGGGTGGTCCCCTTTCAAAGTTGTTCAAAAAATTAAATTTCATTAAAAATTCTGGTTGCTATGGCAACAAATAGAAAAAACTTAAAAAATCTTCTTGTCTGAAACCACAGGGCCTAGAGCTGAGATATTTGATATGTAGCATTGTCTAATGGAACTCTACAAAGTTTGTTCAAATTATTTCCCTAGGGTCAAAATTGGCTCCGCCCCGGGGGTAACTTGATTTTACATAGACTTATATAGGAAGTTTAAAAAATCTTCTTGTCAAAAACTACAATGCCTAGAGCTTTGATATTTTGTGTGTAGCATAGTCTAGTGGACCTCTACCAAGTTTGTTCAAATTATTGCCCTAGGGTCAAAATTGGCCCCGTCCCGGGGGTCACTTGATTTATTTAGACTTATATAGGAAAATTTAAAAAATCTTCTTCTCCGAAACCACAAGGCCTAGAGCTTAGATATTTTGTATGTGGCATTGTCTAGTGGACCTCTACCAAGTGTTTTCAAATTATGGCCCCGGGGTCAAAATTGGCCCTGCCCTGGGGTTTATTCTATTTTATATAGGAAAATTTAAAAAATCTTCTTCTCCGAAACCACAAGGCCTAGAGCTAAGATATTTGGCATATAGCATTGTCTAGTGTACCTCTACCAAGTTTGTTCAAATTATTGACCTAGGGTCAAAATTGGCCCCGCCCCGGGGGTCACTTGATTTATATAGACTTATATAGGAAAATTTAAAAAATCTTCTTCTCCAAAACCACAAGGCCTAGAGCTAAGCTATTTGGTATGTAGCATTATCTAGTAGACCTCTACCAAGTTTGTTCAAATTATTGCCCTAGGGTCAAAATTGGCCCTGCCCTGGGGTTTATTCTATTTTATATAGGAAAATTTAAAAAATCTTCTTCTCCGAAACCACAAGGCCTAGAGCTAAGATATTTGGTATGTAGCATTGTCTAGTGGACCTCTACCAAGTTTGTTCATATTATTGCCCTAGGGTCAAAATTGGCCCCGCCCCGGGGGTCACTTGATTTATATAGACTTATATAGGAAAATTTAAAAAATCTTCTTCTCCGAAACTGCAAAGCCTAGAGCTTAGATATTTTGTATGTGGCATTGTCTAGTGGACCTCTACCAACTTTGTTCAAATTATGGCCCCGGGGTCAAAATTAGCCGTGCCCTGGGGTTTATTCTATTTTATATAGGAAAATTTAAAAAAATCTTTTTCTCCGAAACCACAAGGCCTAGAGCTAAGATATTTGGTATCTAGCTTTGTCTAATGGACCTCTTTTAAATCTGTTCATATAATGGCCATGGGATAAAAAACGGCCCAGATGGGTCACTTGATCTTACTTAGACTCGTATAGAAAACTTCAACAATGTTAATCTCCAAATGACCTTTTCTCCTTGTGAGCATTTATAGGGCCATCATGGCCCTCTTGTTGAAAGTAGGCACTGGTATAGGCCTTCATCAGATCTTACCATAAGGTAGATTGAGTGCTTTTGTCAGATTGCTTCCATGGGCTATTCACTAATACTTAATTCAGTGATTGTTAAGGATGAACTTCCAACAATCCAGAATAACACCTTAACATTTGTACCGGCTGCTCTACCTTGAGGATGCTTTAAGAAGAATACTAAACTATTTACGTTGTTTATTGCAGGCAGAAGAAGTTGTTTATGGAACCGCTCACCCAGAAAGGAGAATACAACACAATAAAGCTTTTCTGCTGAACAGAAGAAAACCATTTTTCCCTGATAGAAATTTAAAAGAACAATTTGACAGTTGTTTGTCCAAAACCAGAAGTTGGGAATGATACTGTACATGTAGATAAACCGTGTTTTTAAATTGTGTTGGTTGTTATCATGATTTTGGAGGAAATACTCTTTTTGCTATTAAAATCTGTTCAAATTGTGTTCAACACAGGATATATTCATTTGATATGGACCGAAGCAAAGGAGAGAATGTCCAGAAATTATGTGTAGAACATTTTCCAGTCAGCTGAACTTGTGTATTGTTTTTTTATTACAGTTACGGTATCATGTCGCAAATCTTTATAGTTACATTAAAGAGAATATTTCACTTGAATAGAGCTAACTATGCATTCTGAACTGTTCATTATGACTAACTTCTTTACCATTTGTAAAATAAATTATTTAGTATGTTAAAGTATGAAATTTTATAAAATTACTGGTACCTGGAGCCATCTGGTTTGCAGTTCCTATACAGATGGTGTTTGTCTGTACTGTACTAAAATTATGAGAATACTCTGCTCATATTGCTCTTGTACTTGATCTTCATAAATATATTCATCTGTGTCCATACTTCATCACATAAATGATACTTCAAGATAAATTTCTTACTTTTATTATAGTACCTGCTAAATTGAAATACTAATTCTGAACAAAGGGGTTTGTCACGAAAAAATAATAAAAAATTTTACCATGTAACCCATAATTATAATTTATACATATATGGGTCACATGGAAATTTTTTTGTTCGTGACATTGAAACCCCTTTGATTCTGAAATCAGTTTATTGAATCAACTGAAGTACTTGGTGTATGTTTTTTTCGACTGTTTTTTATCACTGAATATACCCATACATTGTATATAATATTCCTCCCCCACAATTTTTGAGAAAAATAAGAATTCTTGAATGACCACTCATGTTTAATAAAATCCTTTGAGTTAGCTCCAGACAAAGAGGGGCTCCTGAGATGATACGTTCATGGTCACTGACTAGTTATCAAAGGGGCCTCCAAGATGGAGTGTTCAGTCACTGACTAGTTATCACATGGCACTACTCTGCTGAGAGTTTGAATCCCACCCGCATGAAACTTCATAGGTGAATAGATCTCATTCAATGAGGCGATGAACATGCAGACGTGCGTTGACAGTTTGCGGTGCTCTTATTCTTGTACTCCATTTTATTTGATTTCAACAAACTAAATGGAATGAATTTGAACCCAAGGAGATTTGTAGTTAGTGTTCTGATGGAAATCAGGAGTTGAGTCCCTTTGATGCATTCTTTTACTTTGATACCTCTCTATCGTCACGAAAGTACATGATGGCTGTTTCAAAGGATTCCCTTTCATTGGGTACAAACAAGCTTAACATTGATAAACTGTATGTATGGTTTATTTCAATGTTAGTACATGTAAGTCATCAAAAATGATTAAATGAGTATGAATAAAGATTTAAAAGAGCTTGCTAACAACAAGGGAGGGGACAATTTGGATGCTCCACAACTCTGCTGGTAAGACTTATAGGTAGGGCTGTCACATATAAAAAATTTTGTTAACATTTACACATCATGGAATAAACAAAGCAGTTCCAGTGTAGAGGTGGTAGCATTCAAGTGCACCCATCTCCTGACTTACCTGCTTTGCTTTAACAAATACATGTACAGTACAACATCTCCAGTGCAGCCCTCTTTTTACCAACAACCTCCCTTCAAAAATAGCATAATATTTCACACTGCACAATTTAACTATTAATTTAACCCCTCCAGAGCAACAACCTCTCAACAACAACACAATTTTCCTGCTCCTTCCAAAGGGTGTTGCTTTGGAGAGGTTGCACTGTACTTCAAAACTTTGAATTTTCCATTTTTTTCAAAACTGGCAACTAAGGACAAAGAGAGAAATTTTAGAAAGGATATTAATTGTTTTAAGAAGAAATGACTTTAAAATATTGTTCTATATATTGTATATCATATGATATAGGACACCCAGGAGTCATTTCAACTTCGTAAACTTTAGCTTTATTTGTAGTGACAGCCCTACTTATGTGTCGATCTTCATTAATATAAACCTATATGCTCCAAAAGACGAAGTTTTTTTGTGCTCAACTTGAAAATCTTATTTGAAATTCTACATTTCCTTGTTAAAAATGGTAAAAAACGAGAACTTAATTAATTAGTCAATGTAAGCAAATTAAAATTAAACCAAGTGCAATTCTCATAAGACTTAGGTAAATTGCTTTACACAATATTTCAACAAGTACACAGACATATCTAAAAGGATATTCAAAGAAACAAGAGAAAATGTCTATCACATATTTTTGTTGAGGTGAATTCTTTTAAAGGTTGTGTATTGTTATCCAGAGTCACAATAACACTCAATGCCCTGCACAGTGTCCTTTATCACCAGCTCAATAAATACTAGTTTACATTGTTCAGAATTTGTTCAATACAACTTAAGATGACCTGTTACTTTATCGATAGCACTTGCTGGACCTGAAATAAAAGCAATCATAAGAAGATCAGACAATAAAGATGATACGAATATTTCCCAACATTTAATGAAAGGAAACCGAGGTCTATTAAGTGTGTCTTGTTTATATTAAGTTGTTTTTTATCCTAGAGATTTAGTCTAGTTTGAACTAAGTCATTGTT
This sequence comes from Lutraria lutraria, assembly GCA_964023205.1. Lineage (NCBI taxonomy): Eukaryota > Metazoa > Mollusca > Bivalvia > Venerida > Mactridae > Lutraria > Lutraria lutraria. The sequence continues at coordinate 13,755,521 of OZ026843.1, read as the reverse complement.
CGACCCAAGGAATTTTATCTTTTTAAAACTAAGTCTTTGTTTTTACACTGTCAGACTAAGTAAGTGTTTGACCTGTCGGACTTGTTTAAACTAAGTCTTTGCAGCGTATTTCAGACAAATTCATGACTTCCATGATGGCTTATCAAATGAAACATCTTACAAAGCCAACTTTAACATGAGTGACAGGTCACAAAATATGCCCATCAAAATTCATTTTTCAAAGCATCAAGGGACTTAACTCAGAAGTGCCTGGGCTGATTGGGTTGCTTATCGAACTTGACAGCGATCTCATCTCATGGCCATAAACTCTTCCATCAAGTGTGGTGAGGATGCGAAAACTGTTTGAATTAGAGAGCGGACACTGGTGTGGACACCGCCAGCCCACCCGCCCGCTGTGGGTGTTCCCATTATACAGGCATATAAAATGGGATTAAGAGTCAGTACACCTTACCATTTTTAAAAAAAATTCTGCTCCAGACTTTCATTTACGTGATTGGTCTAGTATTTTTACTTAAGCATTACCATTAAAATCTGATACTCAAGTGTCTTGTTCACTATTTACCAAGTAAAATAATGAAAACAGCCATTTATGCACAGCAGGTGAATATAAAATAAAAGGCAACCCTGTGAGTAATAAAACCATTCTTTCAAAACTGTCATTGAGTATTCAGAACAAAATAGCCACCAAATAAAGGCCATCTGTCAATAAAAGGCCACATTTGGTCTTTCCCGAAGGTGGCCTTCATTCACAGATTTGCCTGTATCTACCTGGTCCAACAGCAAGAACTGTTCTAGATCCACTTGCTATTTGAGTTCTACCTGCATCTTGTATGGTACAACATATCAACCCATTTGCTGAAGCAGTTCTAGCAAGTTGTAAACTGAAATATCAAGACTCCAAGAGTATACTTCACATAGAAATTAATGTTTATCCAATATTTACCATGTGATAAAACAGTTTGTTACTCACAACAAAAAAAGGTCAATTACACAAAATTAATCTCAGCAGATTTCATTGTTATGTCAATGTAGCTATCTCTTATAATTTCAGACTTATGAGCTACATTAAAAATTTTGCACAAATGCAGACTTTGTAATGATCTGATCAAAATATCCTTTTCTTCAAAAACAGCTGAGCTAAAAAACACACTTCAAGAATAATGAATTTCGAAAGTGTTTGCACAGAACTATATGTATGTTTATTAGTGCCCAACGAAAGAACAATTCTGAGAGATCATTGCAGTATGCTATGTCGGTGTAAGAGGTATAACTGCGTTTTTGAAGTTTGACAGTTTCTGAATTGAGACCTATTAAAGTAACACATTCAGAAGAATACTTACAGTGACTCTTCAGAGTCTGTCTTTACAACAACTTTGGGCTGACCGCAACTCTTCCAAGCTGATAACATTTCACTATTTTTTCTAAAAGCTTTTTCTGTAGCCCCTAAAGCTCCATGTGCACACTGTATGCAAATAGAAAAAAGATCAATATATTATCTTTACAGAATTACTAAGAATCAATAAGAAACAAAATGCTGGGTTCCATAAGCACCCTACAGACTTATGACTTAACCTTATACTGACAGGAGGGACTGACGGACGGAAAGGCAATTGGTATAGAAATACATTATCATCTTTACTTCAAGCATTTAACCAATGCCTCATACCACCATATATCTTTTGCAGGTCAAAATAAGTAACCAACCACCTACTTTTATTTAACAATAAGTTAACTGTTAACAAAAACTAAGAAAGTAATATTTAATAACAAATCACTTTCGCAATAGTGTTCATTCTTAAGGCTTTTTTCACAGCTAGGGGAAGGGCCCTTGTCCTTAAATATTGGGGAAAGTAACACATGATCTTTGTAAAAGGAAAAGTAAAAACTTGATGTAAATTGAATTTTAGGGGAAAACTGCACGATTTTAAAGAATTTTCCAAAGAGGAAGATGCCTGTTTAATTTAAATGCCCCCCAGCTGCTACAGAAGGAAACAAGTAGGCCCTGAAAAAATTATCTAACAATTTGGTGTAAACTGCAACTGTAAAATGACTATGGTAAACGATCTCATAATGTTGATATAAAGTCTGTTTATTAAATACATACAATAATAACTAATGGCTTACTAATTAATGCTATATATACTTATAAATGAAAATTATTTCAATTTCAAACCTGAGCTGCAGCTTTTCCTTTTCCCATTTTAAGATCATTACGTACAACTATAACCATCTTATATTCTCCATCATCAGACATATCTGGAGCACTGTCTGTTAAATCTACCTGTGAAGAAATAAGTTGAAATGCTTCAAATATATTTGTAAGGCAATATAATAAATATATATATACAATACACGTGTAATATTAGCAGTTTTCAATCATGCCGTGGGCATTAGAACTTTGAATTAAGTGGAGCAATACTTAAAACCTGTTTCAATGGGCATTTGTTCAAATAAGGGACACTATATTTCGAAGTGTCCCTGAATAAATGAAGTCATGATTGAATATAAATTAAATTGAACATGCACTTACTGTACTGATCGAATTATTTACAATACAAATTTCAATTTTTAAATACCAGGGAACTTCTGCTTGAGGGACCATATCACAGTTTACACATGAGTAGCCTCATAACTGTGATAATAAGAAACTTGTATTTAAAGTTGAATGAAAGGGGGACAGTATGTTACAAATATATGTGTCCCGGTACGAAACGACAAGGGTCCGAAACCGAGACTGGTCCTTGGAAACGGGCATCGTAACAGTTAATTTTGACTAACATCATTAGATCCTTTTGTGCGTGCCATCGCAGAAACGATCGGTCGACATCTTCCTCTCAGGAACCAGCCTATAATCATACCAATCCCAACTCCAATTGCTGTTTCTTTCATCATGGAAACATCCCACATTTTTAGTGCGGCTCGTTATAATAACACTGTCATGATATCTACTATTTATACATTCGTCATTAAAACAATTCGTACCCAGACAGTTATGGGTTAGGTAAATGTATATTTGAACAACTTGAAGAATAAAAAAAAAACAGCCATACACTGGAGGAGTCAGTATCTCCAGGCGACACAACAGAAGCCAGTAAGAGATATAACTTGGACATACCATGACCAAGTTTTGCTCAAACTCAAATTATTTATAACTTCAAAGACCTATCATATAGTGTTCAGTGTACGTCTTTGTATTTATTAAATCAATCATCTCTCTGTGTTATTGTATGCTGGTCTGCATGTGATATTATAAGAAGGTTTCCTACATAGAAAATATAATTTCTCTGCCAAAGAGATTCCGACTCCAAAACAAATTTTAAAATATGATAAAAGATGAAATTCATCATCTATAGTGTCACACAATGTACATTTCCGATCATTATATATTGAGTTTTTTTAGGCTGATGCCATCAACCGAGAAGATTCAACTTCTATGCTATAGACGAGCATGCAGATGCCATTAAACAAGTCAATGCTACTTTAAATTTATTTTCCTTTATTATATCCAGGTAATGCTGATACTCAAAATTCCCATAGTAATTCAGTATACTCAATCATATTGGGATTCTTCCAAAAATATTTCAAAATATGCATCGTTCTAAATTCAGTATATACAATGGGCATTCTATGAAAAAAAAGAAATTCTTCATCTATAGAGTGTTAACTAACACGTGGTAAGATGTCTACGGCAAGCCAAATAAGACAGAATGAATATACAAATATACCACATTAATAAGGAAGTTCTAAGAACGCTTATCTTGGTCATTCATAACTGTTTTATGCACTGTGCACACAATTAATGTGATTTTTTTATAATTGATGAGTGTATGCCAAATGCCAACTTTATCTATCGTTGAAATTTTCGAATCTCTAATACACATATCTGTGGCCTTAACTGGCTGCTTGGCAAATCATATTACAATATTTCTTCAAAATTTGCAAAGCAATATGTATCATATTCTGATAGTAAATAAAAGAAAACATTTCGTATACAAGTATAATTGTATGATCGATCGCTTATAATTGTATATCCACCTTAAAATAATTGGCGCAATGTATACATGTGTTTGTTTATTGGTGCCATGCAGTATATATATATCCACGTCATGTTTTTAAGGGGAACCGATGGTAAAGCAGTTCTAAGAAACGCTGAAATCTATTTTATTGATACATATGATGCTATTCTGATACTATCAATAAAACTCATGAAATAATTTAAAATTGTGAGACGAGTGTAAAATCTGAATGGTGTATACGACGACATGTAAAAATTATATTGTCAATATATATTCATACAAATAATACAACACAATAATTAATAAAACACTTAGCAACACAAACTCCCAGTCTCGGAAACTGCGCCATAAATCAGTTTAGTTTAATGGTCATGCTTACAATTAATCATGTAACATGATTTATGTAAACAAATTTATACTGACAAAAATTTAAAGAGTGACGTCACAATGTGTCCCACCAACACTTTCTGCTGCTGTTCAAACATGGGGCGTTCACAAACGTATACCGATAATATACGACGGTTTACAAATGGCCCTTTGATTCAGGGTGAATGTAATCAAGTATAGTGGGTGGGCTGAATGAATGAAATGCCACGATGGAAAGTGATAACATTCTTAAAAATTCTAATGAAAAGGGGTGGAAGATGGTGGAGCGTATGTTAAATTCTCATTTAACATACTGGCTGGCTTCAAGTCTAATTTAGGCTACATTGAGATGTAATATAGGCAAACTAATGAATCGTTTCTTAATTGTATGAAATACCAACAGTAAGAGACAAGCGGTAGGGCAGAACCCATCAATGTCTCAATGTCAACACAAACTATAAACACATCAACAATATATAAAACAGATTGCTAGGTAATAAACAGACGAATGCTGTTTTAATTATTGCTTAATGTAGGCTTCTTTTACGTCAAATTCGTCGCTGTTTTTTGCACCATCATACTGAGTAAACATTTTGTTATATGTTGCTTTAGTTCATAGTAAACACATATTCGTGTAAGATTGAATTACGGTATCGCAATCTCTAGACAGTTATGCAAACCTTTGTTTCATTTCCCAAGTACTTGGTAAGCATTATTTGTTATGGCCGAAAATATCTGGAGAGGACATGTAGCATTCACGAAAGCTATACCATTGAATACCTCGTGTTGACAGAAAACCCCAGGGTATAACTAAGTAATTAGATGTATTTGAACCCTTAATTCGTGTCTAGTGGTGCTTTCTGTTTCAGCGTTTTTTTAACGAAATTTCAGTTATATACGGCGGTCTGTTCATCTATGTAACCAGTTTTCCTAGACCGTATTATATTATAACCGATACTAATTTACCCTTCCAAAAGGAGAAGGCAACTTCTGCATATAAGGAGGAAAGTCGACATGGTCAAATTATCGTAGAAGGGCATGACATGCCGAGCTCGAGATTCGAACCAAGTACCACCGTGAGTCAGTAAAATATTTCAACATAACATGTACCATTTGTGCCTTCGCTGTTCAAATTTTCATTTTGTAACGTTTCCTGCTCGTAAATTTTAATGCTCTGTCCCTCCTTAAGATTTGGATTGTTTGGAACCTAGGTGACATGTTTTTTTTGTGATTGGGGTGTTATTTTCTCCGCGTCCTGTGCTCCAACATCGGCACAGCACCTTAAATTGTTAAGGCACCAACACAAATTTTCAAATGTTCCATATATCAAGTTTGTCATGACGACATTCTCTGTTTAAGCTTGAAGCAGTTTAGAAAGTGTAAGAGAAATCAGCATATATTATATACAGTTGTATCTTGTTATGTCAAACTCGTTTATATCAAAATTTCGGTTATGTCAAACTGATTCTTTGGGTCCCGATTTCTTTGCTGTAGTATGCGCTATGTTTACAAATTTGTTATACTTATATAAATACCCGACTAAGTTAGTAAAGCACCAGATTGAGAAATAATGACGTTTATTGAGCATGTTTACATGATCAGGATGTAAGTGATGTTTTTCAATCTATGACTCAAATGTTTATCAACGTTTATGGGGTGACCGACGGTATACACAAACTATAATGTAATCAAATTGGCCAAACCATAAAAGAAACAGATATGAACAGCAATTGAAAGACAAGTCACGTTTTGTTTATTTACAGGTCATGAGTGAGGTAGTTACTTAAATAGGGGCAGCAATGCAAAACTATACTCTCTTTCATGTAGTCTTTACGCAATTAAAATTATCGCAAATTTTCGTCACATATTAAAATCACTAAAGAAACTTAGTGAACTTGATGAGATAACTTAGGAAATTATTGACACAGTTAGTCTGTTTTGACTGAACTTTGCTTCGTGTGTGGCCAAATGGAATCTATATATCATATTGATTTCTAACTTCATGTAAGGCATCTCATCTTGGTGTATTTGTCACACAATTAATCATATTTTCGCATTACCAAATCGTTATCTTTTTGTTCTTAATAAACTCACTATGGTGTTGTCAAATTAAGTACATTAATGCGCTGGTTAAGAATTGAAAGACTGTTAAGTGCAAATTTAAAACCAAACTGTTAGATCAGCGAGTTCAAGCACATTAAAGCCTTATCTTTGATAATTCAAATTATTCTATTTCATCATACAATCAACAATCGAATAAATCACCCAGGGGTGAACATTTATATAGTCAATAATTAATATGGTAATTTGGATATAAAATGAACATCAGTAATTTAGTCTGTTTTATTTTTGTCCATAAAATATCCATTCAGGTTCTTTGACAATAGCTAGGGTAAATGAATGCATATTTTAGATTTCAGTCGAACGCTGTCGATCGGAAGGAAGAAGTTTATAATATCACAGAAACGGTTCTGGCCAAATTCGATTAATGCTCTCTGCAGCTTTGGTGTCCGCTTGCTTAGGTACAGTGCGGTCAATCTTGGTTTTCTTACTTACCACGTACTGATCTCTTCGTTGTAACTTGACAGAATTTAGTATATGGACAATTATTTGTCTCTCATATATCTGTATCATATATCACGTGATGAAGTCGTCAGCTATTGACAATTTTTTTTAAAAATCAAAGACCTTTTGAAATAGATATAAACTAGAAGTTTGTCCGGAGAACACGAATGGGCCCCACTGAGCATTAAGTCAAAAGGACCATAGCTCCTGAGAAAATGTTTGGATTTTAATGAAAATCGAACTAGATCTGTATTTTATTATTACATGTATACACTTTTATGTAAAATATGAAACCAATCCATGAAACATTTCTTGAGTTATCAATTTGAACGGACTGACAGGGGTAACAGTTCCTAACCCTTCCTAATTTCGAATGGTGGCGGCATAAAATAAATGAACAAATTGATTCAGCGTACATTGAAATATAACTTTATACTGTCTAATAAGCTTATTTAATTAAGTAAGTCTCGAAGACGTTAAACCCCATTAGCTTTTTGGATGGTAAAATTTAAGTAGGTCTTATTTTACCTAAAAGTATGTCTTAACAGTGAAACTGACTTTTACTTGCAATAAAAACATTCCGAAGTACATAATATTATAGAAATGAAGCACAGTATTTTTCCAATGAAATTGAAAAAATAAGAAAAAGCATCTGACAACACTTTTACGAGATGGGCTAAAGAACGGCATTATGTAAATATTGTTTTAGAGCAAATGAAATATATTTCCTATAATTTACGATAATTTTATCTATTGTTCTGTATTACTAAATTCAAGAAGCTAATGGGTCTTTAAGTTATCAACGGGCGAGGATAATACGGATGAATGTTAAATCATTCAAGTACGCAGCAACTTAGTATTTTTTGTCAGCCTTGACTCAGATGATTTAATTTCTCATTTTCCTCGATTTTTGTCACAAAATGTCTCAAAACAGGACTACGTTGCAAATTTTTTAAAATAGTGAAAAAGATAATGTCGTCAAACAGTTGACAGCTATCGTGTACGAGCAAAATGTAATCGGGGTAGATGAGTGCTAACCCACTCCAGGCCTTGGTATAAAAACGGGTCGATCTTACCACTGTTGGGTCACTTTATTATTAGAAGGGGAGTGTAGCAAACGGGCACTAGTTCTAATATAACACTGAGTGAGTATTTTTCTTTCACTTTTAAGAGCGAACAATTATTTATTTAATTAATTAGTCTATTTATTTATTCATTTATTTATCTCTAATAAGTCAATGCATTATCTTTTTATTTGATAGTTTTGTTTCATCAATTCATGTACGATGCCATTATTTGCAAAAGAATACATTCAATTGGTTTAATATTTGCAAATAAATCAATTGAAGGTCATTGTACAAATGCCCTTCTGATCAGATACGGAAGAAATTCAAATCTGCATATTCTGAGAAATCGAATAAACGTCTATTATTTATAGAATATTTCTAGTTAATACTTTAGGACTTTTAGAAAACTGAAATAGGTTTACTTGGTTTGAAAATTTGAACTTTCAAAAGGCGATATTTATTTACCACGTCTCTTGAACATTTGACAGAATTCTTAAGTGCATGCTCACCACAACCAAATAGGACGGATCTATTTGACCTCAGTCCAGTGCTTTACTATCGAGACATTTTTGTTTTTACAAACGTATATTTATGTCCACCTGTCCAGAATGGTGATGCTCTCGTATTATTTAGTGACGAACATATAGACAGAGTCAGTACTTAAGTCGTGATACAAACAAAAAACCACATATTATCTAGATATTCGTCAGACGGCTATATAAATGCACTTGCACCGCCTGAGAGTGTCAATTCAAAAGTTCACGCTGAGGATTAACTATACTTTTACTATATATCTATAATTATTATGTAAGTATACAAAACCCTTTGACAAACGTTTTTATGTTTTTCAATCTTGGGTCGTTTTAGGCGGATATTTGCGTTACATTCAGCTTTTACACCGACTTTTATATGTTATATTATATGCGTATTTGTAAAGTAAAATATTTACAAAAAATAGTAAAAACCGTCCTTGTAACCTGAATTTAAGTTAAATATTACATTATTAAGGAAAGCATTGTTTTTATGAAGGTATACATGTATGTCTAAATTAGGACTGTGAGATTACCGCTTGTCTCAGCCTAAATACAACATATCGAAGTGATCGTAGATGTATGTGTCGATATTCATATGGTTGGCGTTACAAGAACGATCGAGGTTGAATTTGATACAGTTTTACCAGGACATTCTTCGCGCAGTTCGAACTTTAACACTATTTGTACATATGCTAACATTGAAACACAATGAGAAGGTATACCGGCCCATGCAATATGTTTGTTACATACCTGGGGAAATAAATGATTTGTTCTGTTCTGTTCTGCTCTACTTATATCAACATTTAGAGATCTCGTAACCATGGACAAACACATTTGCCATGGATACAGGTTTTGCTGCTGTCAGACCGCGTGGTATTCAAACAAACGTAGATAATAAATTAGGCGGAAAAGCAAATGCAAACGTGTTGAAGTTGTGTAAGAACGATCTAAATGCATTAAAGCGCTTCATCTGAAAGATTAAAACGTGTGGTTTGGGAAATGCATCATTCATTCAATCTAACAGCCCATTGAGTATTTTACTAGAATCCGCAAACGATAAAAATTGAAGTGGAGATTAAACTTTTCAATGTTGGGTCTTGTTACACAATCACGTTATATAGGACATCAAGATTTAAATTGTAAATTCTTCCGTTGTCGTTTGTGGCGAAGAGTTGACTTCTACGCTTGGGCCCAACGGAGGTATGTTTGACCTAGATTGTCGAGTTTGTATCATGAAATGAATACGAGTAAAATTGGGCAATCTGTAACCTTTCAAACAATCGTAGATAAATGCTCTTAATTGAACTTGCATATCTTTGTAGCGGAGAAGAAGTCGAGATGAAAGAAAAGCCAGACATTAATGTTTAAATTTTTGCAAACAAGTTTAACATTGACCCATTTTGATATAGCAGACGGACAACTGTCTGCTCATGCAAGTTTTTTTTTATAAAACATGCTTACTATGCAAATGGTAAACGCATGGTGAACAGTATATTGATGACGGACGTGACAGTCCTGAAGTACACTCATTTGACATATTACTTGAAGTTCATATCGGTTGTAATTCTTTTTCATAATAATTTCTTGATATGAGTTCTAGATTAACAATCTTTAATCGTCGTGCATGCCTTACACGTGGGACAATGTTAAATACCTAACGTAGTTTGAAATTAATATTGAATTCAAATTTATACAAATATTAACATAACGCGGAGTATAATTGGACTGAAGTAAATCAAGATTTTGAAATTAATATAGCTTGATATTTACTTAGAATACATTTGTTTTCTACTGATGTGCCATATATATCATGTGATGACATTGTCACCATACAAAATATTCATTTCAGATTTTTCAGCATCGAACTAAATACTTGCATTATAATTTAGTCGTGAAAAATCAATCAAGCATATGGTCGGTAATACTGCCAAGAGCTTTTCATATTCTATGCATAATTTATTTGCATTTTTGGGCATCCTTTTTTGAAGGTTGTACCTTAAATAAGTGCAGACATCGTTGAATTGCGTAATCATAATCATGCAGGTCAGGTACTTCAAGTTTTATCTTTGTAGATTTAAATTTATATCAATGAGTTACATTAGTATTTGGAAATCTAGCATTTCTGAATGAACTCATTAGGCAATTATTTGAGATAAGAAGTAAATTGAACAGAAGTGTAGGTAGTAGGCTTGTCGCAGCTACTCTAAACAAGAGATAGCGGCCGTGGTTCAACGGTTAGTGTGCTAGACTTGTAACACGACGACCCGGGTTTGAATATCCTTCTAAAAATGTCGATTTTCTTCCACATCTGGAGAAGTAGCCGACTCCTTGTTGAAATATAAGTTATTACTTGTTAATAAGAATTGGTTGGAAAACTAGTCAGATAACGGCCGCCGTATATAATTAAATATCGTTGAAAAGCAGTCTTAACTCATTGAAAACCCCAACTTTTTATCACCATGGAAACTGTTGTTCTGATTGTCCATTCTTAAAATAAATCATGAAAGAAATACTAGAATCACAGACTACTAAGATTATATACGGAATCATGAACTTTATATGTTGACATGACCAAGTTGTAGCGGTCACATTAAATTATCTATTTAAAGTTATCTCGTATAAAGAGTACACAAACTTGAAGCTTCATGTCCCGGTAACCCTCTGCTTATCTTTATATCCACTCTGTATTAGATAAAAATAGACATACCACGTTATCTTGGACAAATAGAAACAGTCACACCCCAGGAATTTGCTAACACTCTGTTTTATAACCATTAATGGTTACTGAAGTACAAGTTTTAAATAATGTAATTAAGATTGATATTAATATTAAGAAAAAATTGAATTAATTCACAATTGCAAAATAAAAATGTAAAATAAGAAGAAACACGTAGTCACACTAAAACAGATTTCATGTCTTTGGTCAATTAATTTAAACTTATCTTAAAAGGTATTCCTGTATTTAAGATCAGACATAACACGGCATTGCAACAAGACTATATAAGTATAACCGGGACTGCTACTGAAATCACAAATGACGACCAAGATGATGATGCTGTTGATAAATACAATCATAATATTGTTTATATTGTTATTGGTGTTATCATCATCATCACTATTATCAACAACAAGAAAATCATTGGTACAGTAAAATAATATCACATGTTTGTATATACTTTCAGACACTATCGCTCAAACATGTGGTCGTTGAGATTATGTGCGTGTATTTGTATGATAGCTGCTAGCTGGGCTGCACCATTACCAGAAGGCCTTCATTTCATTGGCGTTGGTTACAATGCCATTCGTGGAAACCCTGATGGTAACTTCTGGGCATCCGGCGGCGATGATCCTGGGCTTTTGAGCACAAGAAAGGTGTTATCATTATCCGCAACCGGTGTACCATCAGAGATCTCCTATGAATTCCATGACCAATGTAGACAAGCCCATGAGTTTGCTATGTTCTACGACACAAAGTCTTACCAGAACAAATTGTTGGAAAGAGTTTCATCCTCTGGTAAGAACAAGCTATAAAATCTTCATCCTCGTCTCCTTACTTTCTTATGAACTTGGCAATATGTTTCTCTTCGACATCGCATGCACAACTGAGTATACGAGTACATTGGTGAATTCGAATTGTTCGGTTAAAAAACATAGTTTGATGATTTTTTTAGAAATTTACTGATTTTTTAAAATTATTCATTATATGTTTCTTTGATTTGTAAATATAGCCTTTAGTTAAAACAAGTGAAATGATTTTTTTATTGACTAATACAATGAATTAATTTGTTTCTCAATTTTATTTTTACAACAGGAACCAACAATGCTGGGTTGATGGACAAAGCTTTCACATTGAGCCCTGGTAATGTATTTTTTAATTTTCTGATCATGAATTATTTATCGGAGTTGTAGTTTTTCTCCACGAAATGCAGAATGTTTTTAAAGAAATTTTCCAACTTTCTGTATACCTCGGCAAAGTCGGAATTGTTTTTAAGTTTGATAGGTCAGTCAATTAAAGTCACTTTTTATCTTGTTTCTAGGATTCAACGCTGTTGCCCAGCAAACATTGAAAGACCATTACATCTTCCAAGATGATCAGACAACATGCACATCCGGCAGTGCCAGATATAAGTTGGCTCTCTCACAGGGAACTCATTATGGCATCTCTGACGAATTTGCTGCATCCGTTTGCAAACTTCCTCTTAATTATGATCAAAACGTTTACAAGCAGTTTATTGAAGACTGGGGAACAGTAAGTTTGTTTGTTTGTTTAAGAGTTATACCTTCGTCAATATAGAGAATACATGGTTGGTGCCGAGATGGAGAACGTTTATCCGATGAGGTTTAGAAAGCTGAAATGGGCGAGCCTCTGGCGATATGACCATGCTTATAGGCTATTATCCGATCTCTGCTTTACAAGGTTTCAAATAATGTAGAAATAGAATACAGTGATGTGAAATATTATTTGTAAAATAGAAGTTTTACCCTGACTAAAACTGTTGATGTTGATACTCACGACATGTATAGGTACAGAATAATATTAGTAATATCGCGGAAATCAAATGTCAAACACTGTTCAAAACATGATATACAATGACCAACATGTAACAAATACAATTATAACAAATGAATTTATAGAAAATCAGTTGAATAATATATCCTTGTACATCCAATTATAATCTTATCTGTGTTTAAACATTCTTGTTTTTATAATTTCAGCATGTCACCTCAGCTGTAGAAATGGGAAACAAAGTCATCAAACGTTATGTTTCACCAGTTAAAGACTTCGTTGAATTTGTTATGTACAATGTAAGTTAAACCATGTTTTATTTTTTATTTTATTCCCTTTTTGCGATCCAGTATATCTTGTTTCCGTATCAAATCAAATGCAATGTACATTTGTATTTAGATTATTGGCCACTGAGATTCTACTGATAAGGATTTGCCAAGTTTGATTCAACATTTCTTTTTAGCTTGCAATCATTGCAGTGACCAAAATTACCGACTATTATTGAAATAATCACCGACGCTCGGCAGAATATGTTAGCTTTCAGTACTTTGATTTATACAACACCAAATGAACTAATACCATATTTATCGCAAAGCTATGCTGTTTTTAACTTTTTACCATTCTTAATATTTATTACGTAGTAGCTAAGTTGTAATCCTTTTTTCTATGAGCTTCAATTGAAATACATGAATAATTAATTTGAATTTTTAGTCATCACGTGACGTATCTGAAGGCGGAGCATACATGTCCAGTAGCGCTTCATTGGTTGTTGACGTAAATGGCTACAAATACAGAACTCAATACCGAACAGTTGTTGGACAATTACAAGACACCCTTTCTCTTGGAAGTGACCAGAATCCAGAACCAATCGGCTACACCTTGGTAGTAATCTCAGACATGTTAGACCCATCTCATTGGCAAAACATTGATGACTACAAACAAAGAGGTCTTTGCCCACCAAGCACAGAGGCCGCTTTGACCTACTTCAGAAAGAACCTTGAACAAGCTTTGACAGAATACCCTGGTGTTCTCGGAGCACCAGCCACTGTCTGTAAGTCGCGTTCATGTATTATGCATAGGTGTCTCCCAGACAAGTTCAATATAAATGTCTCTATTTAGTTGAGGCATCCATACGATTTCATCGGTCGTATCTATTACCGAGAAAAAAGTGCTAGTTACCGACGCGGCACAAAAATCTCTGCAGCAACGAGCTTAGATTAAAGTAAACTTATCTAAATGGACACTGACTAATAATTACTGTGCCAAAATAAAGCCGGACAATGAGTGAATAAGACCTCACTGTTTAATACGGTTCTAGGTATTTAAATGTGTTATAATCTATAATAATCACCACAGTCTTCCCATGCATGGTCTATGTACTAGTATGTGCTGTATAACATAAAAAATGTTGTCATTTCAGCTAACCCACTTGCTATCCCAGTCACATGGCCAAAGGGAACCTATTCACTTCCTAAACCAAAATCTGGATGCCCAGCTGGTGAATTCACATGGTATGAAGGAACAAGGACCCAAAACACAGAAACACAAAGCCCAGACAATGCATGGTCTACCAACAACAATTTAGCAGGTCTGCCATGATTGATCTTATACTATATAATTATATACGTTTAGGCTTATCAACACGGTATATATTTTAACTTTGCCAGTAACTCGAAACATTTCAAAGTAGAGCATTCTCACCATCCATCGGTAGGGTTTAAGTAATAGAAATATGATATTATCATATTGTGGTCAACAAAGAAAGGCTTTCTGGTAGATACATGTATTATCATTTGTTTATCCTCTTGATCGTACATATGTAACACTGTTTTTTTGTCACAATTTGCAGGAAGCCAATCTGACTCATCCTACATTTTGGAATTCTGTACCAAGGGAGAATCCTCCACCACTGACTTTGATAGAAGTTGGCCAAAGGGAGATTACTGCATCTTTAAATATGGGGCTTGTCCAGCTGGTATGTATCATGCATTCATTTTACGAGGGGTGTTGAAAAGGTTTACAGGGAAGTTCTATAAAATATTCATTTTTAGAAATACATTTACCATACGTTTGTTAATGAGAAAATGGCGTGCTCCATGGTAAAGTCACCGATAGTAAACCGGCTTAATTTTGAAAGAGTTCAAATAGCGCTTGGCTTTGAGACATAAAATCTCTTTGTGTTAAATGTCAAGATATTCCTACCAAACAATTAAGTCAGTTGTGGGGCAAAAAAACTTTCATGACATTAATGGCGTCATTTCAAACCTTGAATGTTGAGCAGTGTTATTGCTCGTACAAGGGTCTGTAAACAGTAGGTCAACATGTAAATGAGATGTACTGTATCTATAATGTTACAATGTTTTTTGTGTCATTAGACTTTGCTGAAGGATATGTGAAATGGGATGATGAAGACAGTTTGAACAGAAATGATTGGCAAGGCGTTTTACCCGACGGTGTTTATGACGAAGATACATTACAAAGATATTGTTGCAGGTAAAATAACAAGTATATGAGGATTGTTACAAAAATGCCCGAGGGTTATTAGGACCTATAATATAGAAAAATATCTATAATAGAATAATAAGAATGGAAGTAAAATAGAAAAAAAAAACATTTTGAAAATAACACCATAAGTTACCATGCACCGAATGTTGATTGGTATAAAATGCGCTTTCCTTGCGGGACAACAAAAACAATTCATTGTCAAGAGCTGTAACTAAATTTTTAGAATTTCTTAGCACGACCCCTTTGCTTAAATTGTAAAATATTAATTCAATGCAATATCACATGAAAGCCAAAAGAATAAAATATGTTAAAACGAATTCATTAGTGTTCTTAAATTACTGCCTGTACAGCTAAATTAAAATGAAGGACATATCGTACTTGTAACAAAAACATTTTGCTGTTTTCAGATCTGACGCTCTCCCCACAGAGCCAATCGTTCTTCCAACAGACAAGCCATTCTATTTGTTCCAATACAAGCGAGATATGTGCCAGAAGGTGGCCAACATGCAGGTAAGTTCTCATATATTTACATCAGCATTGAGTATTTGGTATGATTTGGGTGGGTGGGTTTCTGGGTGGATGGAAGGGGTATACATTGAGTTAACCACTGACCAAGCAGCATTTTGGTGACTAACAGAATACTCGTAAATTTTGTACACACCAATAAGTATCGACTCTACTGGGATGGGTCAGTGGTACTGTAGTAACACGCTGGACTACTGAACGAAAAGTCGTGGGTTATCATTCTAATATTTTACGGACGCTTTTTCAGTGTCCCCATCCAATCTACCCAGCTAAGTACTGTGTATGGAAAACATCACAGGAAACGGTTGAGGCGTATATCGATGCTTTACGTTGTGCACGATAAAGAACCATGGTAACCTATTTACAATCAAAGTAGGAATAAAAATGCCCGGTTACCCCCCTGTATCTTCTCTCCATCTCTCCGAGGCAGCCCTGATATGACCATAGCGGTCGAATGGGCTGTTAAACAACATAATACAAACATTATTTGACTATTGGATTTTTTAATTCATTCGTAGGTCACTGAGGAATGGCTTAGATTTGACGATGAAGATTTCAAGACTCCAAGTGACTCTGAGATTGGATCCGTACATCCAGGCATGGAGTTCTGGAATCAAGCTACCGGCGCAAGCGGTAGTGAAGTCTATTACTGTTATTACACACCAAAATAAATCTCAAAAAACAAACTTTTATAATATTTAGAGTACTATATAGGAGTCATTTGGTCATTTCTTCATCAATCTTTGACATTGTTTTAATCGATCATGTTCGAGTTTGTGAACCTGAGCTTGGAATACAAATCTGATATTGGTATGTTGTTATAATGGACCAAAGCTAAATTTTAAGCCTGGTCGACGAACTATGATTTCTGAACCTGTGTCTATATTTTATATTCGTATATTGTTCGGTTTGTAATAAATGTGTTACCATGGTTACTAATTACATGTAGCTCGATGTTTTGTACTAGTATATTGTATTATTCAAATATTATTAAAAACACTAAATATATTGACATATTACTGACTTGTAATACCCAGTTTTCTTAATACATGCTTGGCAAAATGTCTACTGGTACAGATTTTCTGTATGAAATATACTACACCATTTTTTTGTGTTGTAAGTAAAATGAAATATACTTTAGTAAAACAGATACTATAGTAATCGTATTCATGTTTATACATACATCCAATGTCTCTCATTTCGTCGCTCTCTTTAGGTAAATTGTATGCTTTGTTTCCTAATGTGGTTTACAATAAAATGTTGAACACTGTAAAGATCTTGTTTCTTCTATACGGAAGAGTGAACTTATTATGCTAGTCGAGTGGCCATGGTCTCTGACTAGTGGTCACTAGCTTTTCACCGTTGGGGTTCGGATTCCATCCCAACATCTCCGAGGAACAGCCTTTTGGGAGTAGCAAAATTTGATGTTGTTGTTGTGAGAGGTTGTTGCTCCAGAGAGGTTGAATTAATAGTTAAATGATGCAGTGTGAAACAATCATGCTGTTGTTACAGGGAGGTTGTATCTCAAGGGAGAACCATCCAGTAGAGGTTGTTCTGTATTTGACAATCTTTACATGTGAGAAAACAGAGAACCTACCTTACGGAAGGTCGGTGGTTGTATTGTGGTTTCCCTCCATGGTTATAACCGGAAAATTCGCCAAATGATCATGACTGATGGTGCAACGTTCAAGTCCGAAGAAAAGCGAACTTGTGTGGTGACACGGTGTGTGTTACATTTCTATAGCATTTAATAAAATAGATCACATATTATTACATCTCAAGCTATTCACAATCACTATCTAACACATATAAGCATTGGGCATGCGCAAAAAGGGATACTGAAACATAATCCTTTCTGCAAAGAATTATGTAAGAATGGTTTAACTACACATAAACAATGGTTTGTTATACAAATTACTAGTAAATGACACCGGACATTGGTGCATAAATCCATGCAGTTTGAGTACCAGCCAATGGAACAGCTTCATATAAACACCGCCTGCAATTATGTAATGTAATGTAATGGAACCAGAAAAGCCACATTTGTGAGTTACCACTGCGCATCTTGACGCGCACAGCGTCTAAAGTTACGATTCCTGTACTTATACTGTGGACCCATTGGAAAATTGCATAGCTTTAGAACAATCGACGCATTCTGATACTGAAGTCACTTATTGGCATGACTTAAATTTATTGAGATGAAATGTCGACTACACTATACTGAGAGAAATAATGAGAAGTCATTCCAAACGGTGTTTCTCAGGCTAGTGGAAGACAAAAACATTAAAGATGATATAGAAACTGACGTAAATATAGATGAAGTTGTAATCGTACGCTATATTGCCCAGTTTCTGTTTAAGGAAGAACTGAACATTTCAAAGTTAAAAGATTTTTTTCAATCTTATGTCCCCTGGTTCTATAACATGATATGACATAATTATCAAGCCCAGCTTGTGTAGGCAGTAATAAAGCTTATTGACTGGGTATATCATGCAAATCTATGTAAAAGTAGTTCCGAATTTGAAGCAATTTATAAATAAGGCAATAAGTAAATAATGTAACCATGACTACTAGTCTATACTCGTATAAGATATTTTGTCCCTTTAGAACTAATCTGAAATTGTTTTTCATCATGAGAGGGGTGGTTAAATTTTGAAGAAAAAAACTGCGACATCTAGCTCTGTGACAAGTTTTATTTAAAATTAATATTCAAAAATTAAAAGTCTGTCCACTGGATTTTGATTATTCAAATGTTTTTGAAATTCTAGCACTTTACATTTTGCTGATAAACGGATTTAAAACATAAAAGTTCTTATTTTCATTTTTTATGTGTCAAATTTTGCGAGGATATAATATTCCTGCTGAGCATAACAAAATAAAATGTATTTTATGATTTTTATTTAGGGAAAACTGACTTTCGATGTTTTTCAAGTTATTTGTCTGCCTTGAATCTATTCAAAGAACAAGCACCATACCGTATTTCGTTTGAAGTTTACACAAGGAAATCTCTCCGTTAGACAAGAACAGCAGATGTGGCCTTAAAGGACTTAGTCAGGTAGAATGAAACCAAATGATATAACAATACGAAATCCCGATTTGAAATACAATCAGCCACATCAAACGTGATAGTGATCCATTAGTTGCGCTGTTTAGTAACGATGAATTGTGTCTGTTTAATTGATTTTCCATCTCCCTAGAGCATGAAATAATAGTATCTGACAGGATATCAAATGACAGTCCTTTAATTATACCGGTAAATGCAAATTCATTGATTCAATAGATCACTCCGACTAGTTGTCGTAAAATAATCAGCGAATGCTGATTTGTATTCTAGCTATTACATTATGTATATTACTATAAAACTAACCAGGCGATACTGAATACTTTTACTGATATTTTGAACCTTCGTGTTTATGTTTAGTTTTAAAGCACAATGCGTCAACATTTTAATTTATATTTCATTTTCGTGTGTGCAAATATCAACGAAAAAGGATTAGATGGTAGTTCGATTGAAAGCAACCCGTCTACGGTGTTTCAGACAACTTCTACGGAGGGGTACCAGTCCATGTCTTGGATGAACCAGTCAGCATACCGTATCCCACCAGACGAACTTACTCAAACATATTACCAGTATAATCAACTTTGTGGTGATTCGTGCGTTTTAAAGGAATTTCAAGTAAGCCACGAGCTTTGTTGTGAGCAGTGTTCATGCGATTTAGATACTTGCAATCAAAATATTACGCGGTCGATATGTTGTCCAGATTTGATGAACAAGCTTGACTTATATCCAAAATATTTTCAAAAATGTGTTCATCCACTAGTGTTGCCATGGAAACAGGATTTGCCTCTTAGTGAAGGAACATTGATGGTAGTTGTATGCCCTAATGGTATGTCAGGCGACGTGGTGGATAAATGTGCAAACGATTATACTGGTATTGAATACAAGATACCTTACTCAGTGAGTGATTTGTCAACAAATACCATGACAACTTTCCGTAACAAGCATTGTGCAAAATGTTGGCACGACTCTCATGTTGTTGACAATGCCATCAGGTGGAATTTGACTGTCATTTGTTCGGAAGGTCAACTGGACATCGAAGTCTTTGATGTAGACCTAATCATACAAGCTGTCAATAAATCAACAGACTGTATCTTGACTTTCACACCTCCGTTCGAGTTATCTTCGAATGACATGTGTGGACAAGGAGTTTCCGAGTGTAACATAACTGGAAAGTGGCGCAAACTGGAACAAATTACCGACACATTCTGCCAAGCCTTTAGATCTCCATTTCGACATGTGTACAGAAATTTATTTTGCTACATTTGCAATACAGAAGACGAAATAACCAGTGATACATTCATTAATTGTGAAAGTGACCAATTTGTAAATGAATCGTTTGTAATGGTTACAAGTTCACATGTTTTTACTACGGATGTTAATGGTGCACCTGGTTTGGACACAGCTAGATGCCGCAAAGACGAAATTTTAGACCAAATACAGGTATGATAATTCAATTTATACTCCTCTGTTTGAAAACTTAAGAAACATAAGTAAGAGGGAATGACAATGGATCGACGTTCATTTTGTCATAAATATGGCCATCCTCTATAGCTAAACTTAATAAGGCACAAATTAAACAAAAACAAGAGGAAGCGGTTGCATAGATAGGTTCACTCATGAATTCAATTCGAATGCAACTGGTATGTTATTTTGTTGAATACACAATTTGTCGCCAATAGTAACATTACTTTTTTTACAAAATATAATTATTATAAATGACTTTCCATTTGTCTACTATCTCAAAGCTTACTGGTTTTAAAGTATTTTACGAAATCAGATTTTAATCATGTTTTATTCTATTTAGGATAAATGCCTGTCAGTCCAGTGCAGATTCTACAAAGTGTATGATGGGGTCACAAACAAATGTGAGACCCTTGTAGAAGCCATCGGTGGTGTTGAATTCAACATTTCAATGAAATTTATACCAATGAGACACAAGTGTTCACGGGAGAATTCGACAATCTTGTACAATCAGATTGTATACGAGTTCGTTCTCGAGCTACTCGCAAAGAATGGAGAACACAGTGTCTCTGATATTCACGTCGATTATATTCCGGGGAATAATACAGGGTGTGTCTCTAATTCCTTTAAGGAGCTAATTCTGAACGGCGTGGATTATTTCCTAGCTAATGTCAGAATGAGGTTTGATGTGGAAGAACAGTACTGGACAATGAAAAGGCCATCTGATATTGATCATATGATTAAACTTAATCATAAACGTGAAATTGAATTACATGAGTTCGACGATTTTATGGATCCCATGAATTTTACTGTCGTTTTCGATGGACAAAGTACATCATATTTGAATAACGGCAATGGCGAAAATGACGCCAGGTCGCGTGTGCTTCACGCTATGGACGTCTGTCCAGTAGTACCGTTAGATCAGGTATTTTACAACATTTCATACGACAATCATGGAATTTTAATCGATCCATTTTTTCTGCATACGTTTGAGTTCATTTTTGACGAAAACACGAGTCAAATTTTCATTTGCATGAACACTTTCGAGGAATTACAGCGGCATTTCAAAAATATTCAAACGGAGCATGAAACATCAGTTGGAAATGAAGTGACGTCACAAACATTCAACATTTCTGCATATCCTGGTGTATCACGTGCGCCAACACTGTCGTCTATGGTAGTCTCCTTGGCAAACATGGCATTATTTATTGCATCGAAAATATCACAATGAATTTAAGGCCATAGTTCGGACATTGTATTTACCACAAGACAAAGACGCAGTTTTCTCAACTTACAATACATTCATTTACTTTTATCATCATTACATACACAATTGTCATGTATAATTGTTTACATATTTCACCAAATAGTGTACACACATTGCTTTAAATGTAAAAGATAATCATATCAATATTTCACATTAAGCACATATAATTCGTCGAATATGCATAAGGCCCACGAGTTTAGGGTCATTGATATGTCCGTGTCAAAACCGGTACCAGTTGAAATGATAATGAATAAAAACATATGAATCGATAACAGAAGTTAGCAGATAATTATATCAATATCTCTGTCTATGTGACAGTTATAGTATATCATACATATACATTGTACGTGGTTTTCGGACAACACATTTCGGATAGTCGGGTTTATTTTACAAAGGCGATGGTTTTTGTCAATAAACCAGTTTACGTCATAGGTTTACAGTTCCTAGAAGTTTATTATGGATCTGTAACCAGTTCAGAGATAGTCCACAAACAAAATGTTTACTATTTGTGTATGTTTATATCGGACTGAAATTTCATTTCGGATTACACCGTCCTTTCGGATAAACCGTTGTCGAAAAATGGAGGTAGTACTGTGTCTGTATTAAATACCATTCGTCAAATGAATGAATCCAAACAGTTCTCCATGGAGAAGATTACAAAATTCAACCCAACTTTTTCTGAAATGAATGGGGATGTTTCTTCCTCCTAGCTTTTTTATGGAATCGATGATTCAATGTTGTAAATGTTTGATTGCATGTTCCTGTAGAGTGACAGGAATAATTAAGATTGTCAAATTAGCACAATCTATATTCAATCGATATGAAAGGAAATCGTGCAATCAATTCGAAACACAGTAAAACCATAGAAAACCAGACTGTCTGAAAACCGGAATTCTCTGAAATTCGGACGATTTTTGAAGTCCTACCATTTTTTCAGAATCTCTCAAAAGTTCTCTGAAAACCGGGATTCTAAGAAAAACGGACTTATGGCCTAGTCCGGACGATGTCCGGTTTTTCCAAGATTTTACTTTACTATGTTATTGTAAATGGAGTAATAAGTTTGACCATAACTTTCTCCACAATAATATGAAATGGATTAAGATATATATGTTACACAAATGAGTCTGTAAACCTCTCTACAAGCAAACACGTGACTAACATCAATGAAGAAGTCTCCAATCTACTCATCTATACGTTAAATACAAGTTTATCCATCAACGGTAACATTTGACATTGCCGAATGTACGTTCGTTCTGGATATGGGCGTGGCCGACATGACGTCATAGTGGACAGATCCATGAATGTCTTTGACTGATTTTTTCGTCTTCAACTGAGCTACCATTTTCTTGTTCACATCAACTAGAGCTCGTGTCATCGCATCCTGTGTACGCTTATCGTCTGAAATATATTTTGAAATCCAGATTTTTAGCTCAGCTTAGGGAAAGTAATAAATTATCAGATAGGTTGAAAATTAAGTAGAACAATATTTTCTTCGAAATCAAATTTTTCAGTATTGTCATTTCCAAAATGACAAAATGTTCGTAATCGGCGTAAACTTGAAAAGTAACATAATAATAATTTTTCATTATTATATATTTTAATTTGGGCTTAACGCCGTTTTTTTCACAATTTTAATGTTATATACGATGGCCGATTAAACAAAAAAGTTTTCCCGGTCGGTATTCTAACCAGTACTTTTTAACTTACCCTTCCACAAGGTACCAGCAACTTCCCACATGTTGAGGGAATTCGTCATTATTGTCAAATTTTCATGGAAGGGTATGACCTGTTGTGACCGGGAATCTAACCCGGATCGCCGGGTTAGAAATCCAGCACACAAATCACTTGACCACGGCCGAATCATACAGTAATGTAAAATAAGGTTATAATACAATTTATTTACCCAATACTTTGGCTCTTGACAAAGCGTCCTCAAAATGCTGGTATGCGTCTTTATACTTCATCAGATTGACTGAAATACATGATCAGTACTGACTTATATTGACACATTATAAATAGAAACCCAACGGTGTGTCTTGTATATTTATTTATAATCAAATCTCTGAAGGTTCTGATGTTGTTCGGAACTACAAATCAGTCAAAAGTTGATTTCTATGTAGAGTGAGTTTTGGAAAACCAACGATAGTTCGCGCAAGAATTTAATTCAGACATAAGTAATACGAACGCTTTTTTACACCCGCTATGCAGTTGTTACAGTTGTTCCCGTTCCATGTGCTTTCAGTACTTTGATTTATGTTTCCCATCTGATCACCAAAAGTAGTTCAGCAATTAGCATAATATTATATATAGTTTACATTACCTGCCTCTTTGAATACTCAACTTATGCAAAATGTAATATATCATACATGAAGACATGCTCGAAGAAAAAGGTTAAACGTTATAAGCATTAAATTAATCGATTGAAACTTCCCGATGAATCACTTTTTTAAATATCTGGCTGACTCACAGTTATCATCGCATCGTCCATGAATTCTATGATGACTTCTATACGTTTACAATAGAAACTAGGAACCAGACTAAATTAGCATATACAGCACGAGAATTATGACGTCATCCTTCCTTGAAATGTATGTACTGTTAGTAATTATTGTAGTAACCCGAGGGAGAGGATTTTTTAGATTTTTTACGACTGATTTGTATTGCTCGTTTACGATATTGCATAGCCATATAACTTTGACTTAAATGTGCTTAATATTTGAATTTGTATTTAGCCATTGAATTGAAATATCGGAACCATATTCTTAGGCGGAAGCTAGGTTAATGGAAGCTGTTCGGTATGCAGGAAAAGTGAAAACTGTGCGATTTTTGAAATACGGTAATAACTTTATTGTTCGTACCGAACAACAAAAATGGGTAAAGCAGGATGAATCAGGACAGAACACGACTAAGCTGTCAGGGTACCGTAAGGTCGAGTGGAACAGGACAGTGTAAATACATTACATTGTATACGTACATTGGGTAGGACTGGATGCAGCACATATCACAAAAGTAAGCTTATGGAAGCGTTATTAGAGCAGAGTAAGAGGGGAGAGAACTCGGTAGAACAGATCAACGAAGTAGCATGCACATTTCTCTATAGTGGGATGAAATAAGTCATCACACAGCCAAGTAATGTATCTCATGATTAAAACCTCAAGACAGAGCGTATCAGATCTAGACCCAGAGTTGTCGTTCTATTACTTACTGTTATTTCGTTTTCCGAGTTATTTTTACTGAAGGCGCAATTTTGAAAGAAAATCATGACTACAGTTTGGAAACTTTTTGAATGACCCTCGTACATCTCTGTCAATGTCTAGTGTGATCACAAGAGAAACAAATCCTCAAATGGTACACATTTTAAAACTCTTTCGTACAACACATTAGAGACAAAGGATATTAAAATTTTCAAGAAAGTCACAGCTGTCGTTTATTTAACCACAATATTTCTTGAAAGGAAGTGTTTGTTTACAATCGGTAATAAGGTTACCAAGTACAATCGCTTTTGGAACTAAAACGGAAAAGTTAAACGCTATCGTGAACAAATATGACAACGAATGTACATTAAAAGAAACAGGAACATGCATTTGATTATCAGACGGACACTAAATGAGATCCGGTCACATGTTTTTGAACTACTTTTCAGGCTCTGACCGATGCGTCCTATACATAGCGTGACGTCACTACGTTTGTCTAACCTCTATACATAAAACTGATTACTATCTACATTTAGATAGTTATACATACACTAAAAGTATAGTTCCGCGGAAGGATTAAAAATGTCAAAACAACCATATCGGTTGAATCTTATTAACAAAATTTGCTTAGTTGTGTAAAATGAATACGCAGTACCATTTCTATTATTATGCTTTCGTCAATAACACTCATTATTCAATGAAACGCAATGTTGAAGTACGCTTGGCTCCAATGTGTACCATACGGTGACGTCACGCTATGTTATTGTTTATAATTTCCATTTAGTAAGTAGTTCCTGCAAATACCCATAATGCCCCGAGCAGAATAACACAGGTCAGTGCATAGCGCTACCGTAGTGTACACATTGCTGACCGATGTATGTGATCGAGATAACGAACGACAACTCTGAATGGAAATTGAACTAGATCAGATCGATTACCTTCTGCAACACCAACAAGTATACTGGACTGTAACTGAAGTCTCTGGTCACCGGCTTCTTGTGCAGCTTTCAATGACTTGATCGCGGATTCATGCGCGTACTCGTAAATTTTCATCATAAGGAAACAGTTTCCGATCTCATGAAACAACCAGGCAGTCTCCTTTGGACTTTTACATAATGGAGCTTTTCTGTTGTATCTGTAATACAGATATTATTAGTTATGTCTAATTACTATATATATAACTAGTCATTAAGTTCTACATTTGCATTTATGCCTTCGGCAAACCTCGGTCGATTTATCGGTTGCTCTTTGAATTGACGAACGGAAATATCCGGAAACAACCGAATTGTGACGACTTCGACTAAAATCAATATAATTTGTATAAGTTTGAATTCGATATATGAAATATACTTACAAATCAAGCGCTCTGTTGTACTTTTTCATTAAAACGTGAACTCGACCTAAATTGCCCAAGGCTCTTGATTGAATATCTGTGTTCTTACTGAAATGCACCGAAATAGTGTTTTACTTACTTAGTACATGTATTAATGTACGCTTCGGTGCAAAACAACATATAACGTTAAAATAGAGAGTTTTACACTTAATTTCACGTGCAAATGATTAAGAAAAGATTTGATCAGAATTCAATTGAACAGAGTTATACGTAACAACAGGATTATCGCTCAATACTAGAATAGAACAGAAAAAAATCGCCCATATAATATAGAACAAAACAGAACAGAACATACCAACACGGAATAATAAAACAGTAGAAAAATATATCTTATGGAATATAGTTAAAATATAGGGTTAGTACATGACTGTACACATTGACGTGTGACATAAAACTATGATTAATAACAATGTGTTTTTGGAATAAACATTTTGAATAGTGCCTATTTTGTGTATACATTTCGAAAAGTCGCCTATCAAACCCTAGTCAATAAAGAAAACATGCTTAATCTCTGAGTCAAACTGAGTTAAAAGTCACCAGTGTGTATAAGCTACTTGCAAACAAACGACGCTCTTCGGTACCGTACACATATTTACTGATATATTAGACCCAAGGAACCTTTGAATAAAGGTCAACTACATGTATGTTCAATGATCATATTTATTTGTTTTCTTTGTTTGGAGGGCTTTGTCTACAGATTGGACTATATCACCTATTACAACGATTTTAAACAAATTAAAAACCAAACCATTAATGTCAACATTTACAGTAATTAATCGTTTATTGAATTCAACATTTGGCATGTGTTAACGTCCCTATCTAACACCACATTATAAACAACGGAAATAAGATCAAAATTAAAGTTATTGATTAAAACTTTAATGTATCGATTAGGTTCACCTGAATTATTCAATTAAAATAAAATTACCTGTAAAATCAAACTTGTAAGTGAACATATTTTAAAAGTGAGTCACAACCTGTTTAAGTATAGGGTTGAGGTATTTTGAATTTGACGCATGTTTTCTCTGAAGGAGGGGGGGGGGCTTCGATGTAGCAAGGACGACCAATGTCATTTTGGCAACTTTCCAGCTTTTAAAGGTGGAAAAAAGACCCTGGAATACACCTTGGTAGAATCACAGACCTTCCAAAAACTGGCTGTATAAATGTACATTTAGTTAGGTCCCAGGTTTCATTCGAACTCAAAGCGGTGGGTGGTCGGCGATTACTAATCAGACACCATAACCAATTGACCACGGTGGGCCCCGCCCGGTGCATAAACTTACGTCAGAGAAATATGTTTCCTACGTGGATTTTGAATCTTGATCCTCAATTAAATGTCATGCGCCGTGCCGTCTGAACTTGATCTGGCGATCTATTGTTCATAATAAAATACATGTACACCATCTTAAGAACAACGGTTTAACCATACATGTGTTTGAAACACTTTAATTCTGGATTAAACTTACCACTGTTCTCCAATCATCAAGTCGTGTCCATGATTCTCCAAAGCCCCAGCGAAGTTCTTTATTTTCATGTCACAGTTTCCAAGGCAACTGTATAGCGTTGATAATAAAATATGTTTCGATGGTATTTCTTCTTCCGTAAATCTGCCAAGAACGTCTATGCACCTATCCGTCCGTTTCTTGCACAAATCAATTTGTCCTTTACAAAAATCTGCATAAATAAAAGACTAACTATTAGTGAATAATCTACCCACCCAAAAAATGCACCCGAGTTTTTATCTCGGTCCTAACTGGTTCCCTTACCTTCGTGATCTTCTTCCGTCTTCACCATATGACACGTCAACCAAAAGTGGGGGACATAAGACATTTGAAATTGTCATTGAGGAATGAGTTTCAAAGCCGGGTCTTCAAATTACTACCTTCTCAGCAAACAGCCTATTTTAACATTTAACCCAACTGGGCTGCCTTTCTACATACGTATCCTAATAATATTAAAAAAACGTTGATATAGTGGTAAGTTTATCTTACATTTATCAATTTCTCCAATTTCAATCTCAACGAATGACATCGTTTCTTTTCCACGTTTTATTGCTTCATGTCGTGTTCTCTGTCTTTCAGCTTCCGATTCCCTCTGTGTGTCAATTTCTTCAGGTATCAATGTCATTTCTCGTAAATCTTCGTCCCGACGGTATGTGGCAAATTGAAATTTTACTTTTTCTGGTTTTGGAGTGGGCTTCTTTTCCTTCCGTTTCTGGTAGGCGTATCTTGATGTGTAAGACTTTGCCTTGCTTGTTGTCGAATTGTTACTACGCGTTGAAATGTCTGTGCATGATAAATACAAAATACGAAATTTATTTATGTAAAGCTATTTGTCGACTGAAAGAACATTGTAAAAGCATACTAAGTACATGATAGAAATCACAGCAAGGATGTTAAAAACATGCATATATAATTATGGATACATATTACAAAAGATAATCCGAGTCTGAACGTGTCTGGCAACAGGCACTGGAACAGCGCTCTCCAGACTCCACGTTCAGTTGGTATGTCCGCAAGGATGGTTACTAGAAAATAGTAAGAAATCAAAATGTCTCTTTATATTTAATTTTTGTCCATACATCTCTGTGATTCCGGTCAATGGAAGCTGACCTTGTCAAAACACATTACAAGACTAATGCTTAGAAAAGATATACTGTGTGAAAAGCTATAAAAAGATTGCTTTGGGCTATGTCAGAACCAGAAAGGTAAAGGTTTTGTTTATTATAGTTTCAACCCTATTGAAAGTGCCAGCCAAGTTGGCTTATGAGACACCTATCTTTTGTTCGGACAGTACCTCCCGAATCCCTTCTCTTTTTGCCGGGCGCCTGGCCGAAATGGGCAAACTACGGTAACCATTATTTAACTAGCTGGCGGCTCACCAACCGATCGCATCAGTTCTTATCCAGTCTCCACTGGGGTTCGAACCTTCGATCTTCCGCTATGAATGCGGACACCCTGACCACTCGGCCACGATCGCAGTATCAGAAATAGACGTGTTATAGAAAAATAGGCATAACTAGCGGATTAGAATTCAACAATGTGTTATAAAAAACTCGAATAATGAGTAAAACACTAAATTGCACGTACCAGAATTTAATGTTCCCATAGAAGTTAAAGAGTCGGTACTTGTGTAATAAGACATTCCACTTTTATTTCTCCCAATACTCGGAGCTTTACGACTCGGGTGAGGTGGTGGTAAGGGACCCAGACTGTCCCAAAACTGGGTTCGTTCTTGTAAGAAGTCTAACCCTCCGGCTGCAACGTCTGCCACATTACCTTTTCCCAACGGTGTTTTCTTGTTCTTGAAATCTGTTATTTTGAATAAAGCTTTTTTATCTCGATAATGTCCATATTCTTAGTACATTTTGTACAACTTTACATCGGATGCCCATGGTTGCTGACTCCACTCCGCTACATACATCACCTGTGGGATTTTTCACTATCGATTTGTCGTTTTGATAGAATCAATCGAAGCAGCGCTTACGTTTTCGATACTCTTAGATAAGGTCGCCATGTTTAAAGCGAAACCGATATACATTTTGTAGTTTTACTACAAGCGGACTGAATGGCTGTCAAGCGCATTACAAGATTGTACAGCCAAATCAGAACACGGCAATGATTATCTATCAAAACGGCGCTTCGATAGTGAAAAATCCCACGGGTGATGTTTGTAGCGGAGTGGATTCAGCAATCATGGGCATCCAATGATGGTAACTTTATAGTGGATGATAAAAGCTGTAGTACGTCTTCTAGTCGAATGTTGAGTAATAAATGGTGTTGTATTCAGAGTTCTGATATACAGTCAATCCTGTGAAGAAAGCCATCCTTTGGAAAGACAAATACGGCCTCTTGTGACAAATGACCTTTTTTCGGAGGTCATTTTGTTATTAACAATAGTGAACGGGTTTTCAAAGAATGGCTTTTATTCAAATGCTAGCCTTTATATGTAGGTGACTGCCAAACATAGACTTGACTGTGAATCCTAGTCACTATCTCTTACTGCTTTATTTTATTACACAAATACACTGTACATAACATTAAAGTACCATTAGATTAAATGTAGGTCTAATTTTACCTCTAAAGATGTCTTATCGGTGAATCTGACTTTTACATGCTATAAAACATACCGAAATTTTCCTTTTTTAATCTTGAAGTACAAATGAACAATATTTTACTTGAGTTACTGAGTTTGACTGAGTTTGTCATACAGTTATAACTTTGAATGTCGAGATGAATGTCGATTGTCTAGCTAGACATTAAATGTCGACTGTCGATTGCTTTGCCAACTTCACACTTTTGTTCTGTATTACTAAATTCAAAAAGCTAATGGGGCTTTAAACGTACCCTCATATCCTAACAGAAATTCCAAGTACTGTTTATCTTCATACATCTCTCCAAGTATATCCTTCTCGTTTGTCTCTTCTATAAGTTTGTCCTGGTAAGCTAAGGATTCCAGAGAATCCGACAATAAACTGTTTAGCGAGGTAGCTCGGGACTCTGACAGCAATACTGTTGGTTTCTTGTGAACGTTGGTTAGTGGATGAACTAGTCTGGAGCGAAAGTTCGCGCTCGGCACCATCGACTTTTTTACTTTCTCCGTTGGTTTGCTTTTCCATTCGAATTGTTTTGGTGCTGGCTGGGAGTAAATAAAATGTCGAATTGTTTGAGTAAATATATCTCTTAAGCTCAAATAGTCACGTTAACAGGTTTTATTACCCAAAATTAGGGTAAAACATATTTAAACTAAATTCGTTTGGATTTTAAATGGCTCGAGAATTTTTTTTTAAATGGTTGGTTTGTGGTCCGGACGCTCATTCTATAGGTGCGTAATCAAATGAAAAAATGTTTCAGATTAAGAATTATTTTGTGAACCTCAGCGGAAAAAACATAGCAAATTGATATACAATTAAACATAGTACACAAATAGGCAAGGCCAAGTTTAGCCGAAAGTTGAGTATCGTGGTAAGGATCGTGTACAGATAACCAGCACTTGACATTATTTAAATTTGAAACCTTACTTGTTTGTGTGAAGTAGTGAAGTATGTTATATCGCCTGTTGATGTTAGCTTCATTCTTCGGCCTGAAAATGTGAAGTAACAAAATTAATGTATACGTTCGCATGTCTCTTCATTTTAACTCTACATTTTCACTTAACTGGTTCCCGTTGACTCTTTGGTGCAACAAGAAAACGGGAACCAGTACATATTTTTTCATATATTTCTCTTTCAGTTTCGCTGAAATTCGAATATGACATACAATGGATTGAACTAAATAGCGTGTGTTTACTTTCGTACGGGCGAAACTTCATTCCATAGAAAAGAAATTTACATGTTTTTCCGTAAGATAAAAATTGTAGACAAAACATTTATTCTTCAGACTGTACATATTAATCAAATATGGAGTCCCTTTTAGTGACATCTACGATACAGAATAAATGATAAAAATTCAGCATGTCGTTTATTACGCTCCGTAATTACCATAATTACGTAATTACACGAACCTTTTTTACGAGAATGAGTTTCAGCCTTTGTGATTCCTTCCTTAAACTCATGCGATTTAGGGAAGCGTTTGGCTCCTTTGTGGAAATATACTAGCGCCATCTCGTGGTTACCCAGTTGATCCAATGCGCACCCTTTCTGCAGGAGAGCCTGGAAAATATATCAGTCAGTAAATTCAATTGTAATAGGAGGAGGAAGATAATGTACCCGATGCAGGGCTCCCACCCGCGACCCTCTGCATGCAAGTCAGATGCTCTACCTACTGAGCTAATCGGGCTTGTGAATAACACAATCAATTTATAAATACATAAGTACTACATGTATATACCATACTCATGATACTGCTACGCTATCTTTCAATCGAATGGTATATTCTCAAACTTCACTTTGATGAAAAATGTAATGTGTTTGCTTCTTTTTGTTATATACTGGTACATGCGGGTACGATACTGAGTAAATTTGTCATTAATCATAATTAGTATCATAATTATGTTGAAATCAAAGGCTAAGAACGAAAAAGCAGGCAAAAAACTCATACCATAAATATAGTTTGATAAAATGCATTGTCATTGTGACATCAGCGGAATGTAAGATGCTCTTATCTAGTGTAAAATAATTCAATGTCGAAAAGGAAAACCTTCAAGTTCACTAAAATTAGTATTAGCTACATCATTATCACCATCATCATCAACATCATCATCACTATCATCATAATTATGATCATTATCATAATTATTATTATCATCATCATCGACATCATCATCACCATCATCATTATCATCATCAAATGATTCACCGTTATTTAAAACCACCATTATCATAACCTTTATCGTCATAACTTTAACCACCACCATTACGTCGTCCTCATCATCGACCATAATTAACAGCAGAAACTATCAGAACACAAACATACAAATATAATTTAGGCATCTACATTAGCGCAAACTGATCAGTGAATATACGAATAATGTATGATTTTATTATATGTGTATAAGGGCGATAGTGTGATAGATATTAATCATACGTCTTTGTCCATGGGATCAATATGAAGTGCTAAATCGACGTCGTCCATGGCCCGACGTATCCTTCTTAACTTTGAATAACATCTGGACCTTCCAACCAGTGATTTGATATCGTCTTGTACATGACGTAGTGCCTGTTATGGAAGATAAAACAAGTAACATAAACCCGATTTTTATACAAACATTTTAATCCCCATGTACTACAATCTAATTGACAATAATAATTTCAACTTTTAATGAATTTTAGGGAAGTGGTCGTGCTTTTTATGTATTGTTAGTTTTGTTACGTACTACCGGGTGAGATTCCCGGTCACGGTAGGTCAGACCCTTCCATGAAATTTTGACAACAATGTCGATTTTCCATCACGTGTAGGGAAGTTGCCGGTTCCTTGTGGTACTGGTTAGCAAACTGTCCAGGAAAACATGCCAGGTGAATCGGCCACCGTATTTAAGTGAATTTGTCTTCGAAGAAAAAAAAACGGCGTTCAAATCCAAATAGATAAACATATACATGTACATGTACGGTACAATTTCTCCAAACCAACACCCTTTGTAAGTAGCAAAATTATGTTGTTGTTGAGAGGTCGTTACTCTAGAGAAGTTAAATTAATAGTCAAATCATGCAGTGGGAAAAATCATGCTATTGTTGAAAGGAGACTGTTGCCCAAGAGAGGGCCAGTCTGGAGAGGTTGTACTGTATGAGTAACGAACTTATACATCAATGTCCATTACTGCATGACTGCAACATATGAAATGAAACTTTTCATCAAGTTTAGAATGCGTACCTCGTTGAATGAGCGCAGAGCCTTTGAATATTTCTTATTTTCAAACTGTTCCTGACCATCTTTACGGCTGATATCACACAATAATAGCTCCTTTCTTGTATACTGATCAGCCCCCTGCATCTTAATGACAAGTGTTCTAAACCGCTGAAAATATTAGACGTAAGACCAAATTAGAGATAAATATACGACTAAATTACACAATTCATTAAGATTGAAAGCTGGACTTAACAACCAATACCATAAAATATAACCGGTCGTTTCTGAGCATATATATAACTGTCAACTCTGTGTAAAAAGGCCACCCTTGGGAAAGACAAAATGTGGCCGTTATTTACAGATAATCTTTATTCGAAGGTTAATTTGTTCACAACGACTTTTTTCAAAGGATTGCCTTTATTCACAGCTCTTATTCTATCCTCTGGTCAAATGATTGGTCAATTCCTAGAATAGACCAATTCAACTTGGCGTCTATGAAAATACCGCATAATTATGTCATTACATTAAATATCTGAGAAAATTCAAATTCTGACAACTTAGCTTAGTTTTGACTTCTACAATATTTGAGATTGAAATTCAATAAATTTGTATAATTAGGACGAATTTAATAGTTATTAGTTTGTGTTACAAATGAACACAGTGTACTTTGAAACCTTTATACATTTTTTAATTGATTGTCTGCTCATACTATGTATTTATGTGTCCGATGCACCTAACCGTTTTTCCTGGACTGTATTCTAACCAGTACTAACTTACCCTTCCAAAAGGAACCGGCAATTTATCCACATGTGGAGGAAACCCGACATTTTTGTCTTTATAACATCACATTGAGATTTAAACCTTTTCTATACCAAACTTGATGAATGCGAAATATATGCCTCAGCAATATATATATTTCAATTATACTCAATAATTAATATTTTTTTATACAAACTTCATGTGAAATTCATAAATAATTCTTTGTAAATACAATGTAGTATGATATCATATTTTAAAGTCATTTCCGTTTGATTGCCAATTTCTGGTGAATACGAAATACATTGTTACTGAACATGAGTTTTATTGATTGAAATATACAAATCACGTACCTATAAATAGAACTGTTAATCTATCTATCCTCATACAGCACGAGATATGAAAAACTCACATTTTTAATTGATTACACTATGTTATATTGAACCAGATTTTAAATCCTAAATATTTATGCTTTCCGTAAACAAGTAACAGTTTTTCTTAAACTCGCTTTTAAATACTGAACGAATTATCATTTTGGAATATATATTCTAATCTAGAAATATCATTAATCTGAACAAATCCTTAAACAAATGCATTTTAATAATACACTAAACTTAATCTGTCGTTCATATTGAATTTTAATAATACGTACTCACTAAGCAGGCCAAGTGGATTAATACATTTAAAATTAATTTAAAATAAATGGAAAACAAGTGTTTACCTCTAAAACACAAGATTAGCGTATTGAAGGCCGAATTTGACTACGTTTAAAAGTATATACATTTGAAGGGTTGGATTTACTAGCTGTTGCATCGTTGCAGTGGATTGCCTCGCTTGAAAATGGTCAATAATAGTCTATAAATATCTTCAAGTTGAATGGGACAACACACTCTATGACAAGCAGACAAATATATTTTTTTATTAATATAACATGGAAAGGGAACCAGTTCAATTAACATTTGCATGGCGATGTAGAAAAACGCAGTACTTTGGTCGGCATCAAAATGACGGCCATGGAAAGCTTTCAGCCTCCAACAATAAATAAATGAAGATGTTTCTATCAGGGATAATTAATATCAAATCAAGAAAGACAATCAATTAAACTCTACAGATATTTCTTTTTCTGCTTTTTATACATCTGTTCGAGTGGTTAAGGTCGCTGACTTGAAATCACTGTAACCTCACACTGATAGAGGGCCGTGGGTTCGAGCCCAGCTACCGTCCACATCTCTTTATGTGAAAAAGAAGGCAGTTGCTTATGGAGGATGGTAGCTGGTAAAGAACAGAGCAGAACAGGTATTTTATGACATTGACGTCAAATATGGCTGTGACTCTTCGCGTGCATACATTTATTGTTTGGCTTGCTTGTCATAAACCAATGAACAATTTCGTCCATTTTCGTTTAATTTGTTTAGCGTTGAAGTTCGTCCTTTCAAAAGTTTTCAGTCATTATTATGTGATGGACACTTGGCATTCCCAGAGTTAATCGGTTATTTTATGATATTTTTTATCAAATACATGTATATGAGCAGTGATAATCTGCCTTAGTCACGGACTCTAGGCTACGCCTCCAAATAACCATTCCTCAATCAACAGTCCATGCCCCTAGGTAATAAAGCTTGAGAACAGTCTCTGGGGTCAAATCCCCATTCCATTCTTAAAGTATTATGGCTGAAAAGATTCAAATATAAACATATGATCAGACAAATTATGCTGTGAGACTAATATATCAATGATGACATTTTTGTCTGATCAATATTAACTTAGAAACTTCAAAGGCTATATATAAGATTTGA
The DNA here is from genome assembly GCA_964023205.1 of Lutraria lutraria. Classification (NCBI taxonomy): domain Eukaryota; kingdom Metazoa; phylum Mollusca; class Bivalvia; order Venerida; family Mactridae; genus Lutraria; species Lutraria lutraria. Next base: position 13,719,226 of record OZ026843.1, on the reverse strand, counting down.
GGCCGGAGACCTATCTCAAGTTTTATAACCTCGGGCCAAGATCTGATACTATAAATTTTAAGATCGTTATCTAAACTCAAATCTCACATTTTTATCGATTGATTAGTTTACTGAAGTATGTTTGAATTGTGATATAATCTTGTTATACTAATCTTGAGATTATTTACGACACAAATTTGATATTTGAGCTAAGAGATTGAGATTATTTGCCAATCTTGGACCCGATATTTAACTAAATAAACACATTTTTTGTCTCTCCAGGTGAATTCGATTTCTGGAAAAGTTCTATACTTGTGTCCAAAACAACGTATACGTTAACAATGATAGTATCTATTTTGTCATAAGGTACATACATGGTCAATATCACAACATGTAGTGAAAAATAACATAACACAAACATGAGCATATTCACCATGACATACACACCAACACCAGGGATAACACAAAACAAACAAAAAACTTATTTCCATTGTATAACATGACAAATTATACTTGATTAGATTGCACGTAACTTCAATTCTATCTCTCAGTGAGCTACCACCACTGTCGCCCCGAAGCTTATATATACGTTTCAAAACCAATTCACAACAACTGAAAAATCACTGTATTTTACGTAAACTTTGTATTTCCCCCCAGGATAAAACCTGGTCAACTAGAGCATAGTAAACAAGGTTCAATCAGTTGTTTACTGTAATAGATAAGGAAGAGTTAGTCTTTTAGGAGCTTTGATAATGATGAGGAGGACAAATAGCACCAAGGTAAGCTAAATTTCAGTATTAATAACTCGAATTAATTACCTTAAGACTTTTTTAAATTGTATCTTTAACCGTATGATTTTATATCATATTTTACGTTTAGATCAGCCATTATCTTAGAAATATGTAGTAGTTGGGAATTATAAGTTTTGTTCAGTTTATATTATTGTATAATATGTGGGTACAAGTTTTGTTCAGTATTTGTTCAGTAATAGCAAGGAGTTATAAGTTTTGTTCAGTATTTATAGTAAGGAGTTATATTTGTTGTTAAGTATTAATAGCAAGGAGTTATAAGTTTTGTTCAGTATTTATAGCAAGGAGTTAAAAGTTTTGTTCAGTATTTATAGTACGGAGTAATAAGTTTTGTTCAGTATATATAGTACGGAGTAATAAGTTTTGTTCAGTATATAGTACGGAGTAATAAGCTTCGTTCAGTATTTATAGTAAGGAGTTATAAGTTTTGTTCAGTATTTATAGTATTGAGTTATAAGTTTTGTTCAGTATATATAGTACGGAGTAATAAGTTTTGTTCAGTATTTATAGTACGGAGTAATAAGTTTTGTTCAGTATATATAGTACGGAGTAATAAGCTTTGTTCAGTATTTATAGTACGGAGTTATAAGTTTTGTTCAGTATTTATAGTACGGAGTATTAAGTTTTGTTCAGTATTTATAGTAAGGAGTTATATTTGTTGTTCAGTATTAATAGCAAGGAGTTATAAGTTTAGTTCAGTATTTATAGCAAGGAGTTATAAGTTTTGTTCAGTATTTATAGCAAGGAGTTATAAGTTTTGTTCAGTATTTATAGTACGGAGTAATAAGTTTTGTTCAGTATATATAGTAAGTAGTTATACGTTTTGTTGAGTATTTTTAGGAAAGAGTAATAAGTTTTGTTCAGTATATATAGTACGGAGTAATAAGTTTTGTTCAGTATTTATAGTACGGAGTAATAAGCTTCGTTCAGTATTTATAGTACGGAGTAATAAGTTTTGTTCAGTATTTATAGTACGGAGTAATAAGTTTTGTTCAGTATTTATAGTACGGAGTAATAAGTTTTGTTCAGTATATATAGTACGGAGTAATAAGTTTTGTTCAGTATTTATAGTACGGAGTATTAAGTTTTGTTCAGTATATATAGTACGGAGTAATAAGTTTTGTTCAGTATTTATAGTACGGAGTATTAAGTTTTGTTCAGTATATATAGTACGGAGTAATAAGTTTTGTTCAGTATATATAGTACGGAGTAATAAGCTTCGTTCAGTATTTATAGTACGGAGTAATAAGTTTTGTTCAGTATATATAGTACGGAGTAATAAGTTTTGTTCAGTATTTATAGGAAGGAGTAATAAGCTTTATTGAGTATTTATAGTACGGAGTAATAAGCTTTGTTGAGTATTTATAGGAAGGAGTAATAAGCTTTGTTGAGTATATTTAGTACGGAGTAATAAGTTTTGTTCAGTCTATATAGTACGGAGTAATAAGTTTTGTTCAGTATATATAGTACGGAGTAATAAGCTTTGTTCAGTATTTATAGTAAGGAGTTATAAGTTTTGTTCAGTATATATAGTACGGAGTAATAAGTTTTGTTCAGTATTTATAGTACGGAGTAATAAGTTTTGTTCAGTATTTATAGTACGGAGTAATAAGTTTTGTTCAGTATTTATAGTACGGAGTAATAAGTTTTGTTCAGTATATATAGTACGGAGTAATAAGCTTTGTTCAGTATTTATAGTACGGAGTTATAAGTTTTGTTCAGTATTTATAGTACGGAGTAATAAGTTTTGTTCAGTATTTATAGTAAGGAGTTATATTTGTTGTTCAGTATTAATAGCAAGGAGTTATAAGTTTAGTTCAGTATTTATAGCAAGGAGTTATAAGTTTTGTTCAGTATATATAGTAAGTAGTTATACATTTTGTTGAGTATTTTTAGGAAAGAGTAATAAGTTTTGTTCAGTATATATAGTACGGAGTAATAAGTTTTGTTCAGTATTTATAGTACGGAGTAATAAGCTTCGTTCAGTATTTATAGTACGGAGTAATAAGTTTTGTTCAGTATATATAGTACGGAGTAATAAGTTTTGTTCAGTATATATAGTACGGAGTAATAAGCTTCGTTCAGTATTTATAGTACGGAGTAATAAGTTTTGTTCAGTATATATAGTACGGAGTAATAAGTTTTGTTCAGTATTTATAGTACGGAGTAATAAGTTTTGTTCAGTATATATAGTACGGAGTAATAAGTTTTGTTCAGTATATATAGTACGGAGTAATAAGTTTTGTTCAGTATATATAGTACGGAGTAATAAGTTTTGTTCAGTATTTATAGGAAGGAGTAATAAGTTTTGTTCAGTATATATAGTACGGAGTAATAAGTTTTGTTCAGTATATATAGTACGGAGTAATAAGCTTCGTTCAGTATTTATAGTACGGAGTAATAAGTTTAGTTCAGTATTTATAGCAAGGAGTTATAAGTTTTGTTCAGTATATATAGTAAGTAGTTATACATTTTGTTGAGTATTTTTAGGAAAGAGTAATAAGTTTTGTTCAGTATATATAGTACGGAGTAATAAGTTTTGTTCAGTATATATAGTACGGAGTAATAAGCTTCGTTCAGTATTTATAGTACGGAGTAATAAGTTTTGTTCAGTATATATAGTACGGAGTAATAAGTTTTGTTCAGTATTTATAGGAAGGAGTAATAAGCTTTATTGAGTATTTATAGTACGGAGTAATAAGCTTTGTTGAGTATTTATAGGAAGGAGTAATAAGCTTTATTGAGTATTTATAGTACGGAGTAATAAGCTTTGTTGAGTATTTATAGGAAGGAGTAATAAGCTTTGTTGAGTATATTTAGTACGGAGTAATAAGTTTTGTTCAGTCTATATCGTACGGAGTAATAAGTTTTGTTCAGTATATATAGTACGGAGTAATAAGCTTTGTTCAGTATTTATAGTAAGGAGTTATAAGTTTTGTTCAGTATATATAGTACGGAGTAATAAGTTTTGTTCAGTATTTATAGTACGGAGTAATAAGTTTTGTTCAGTATTTATAGTACGGAGTAATAAGTTTTGTTCAGTATTTATAGTACGGAGTAATAAGTTTTGTTCAGTATATATAGTACGGAGTAATAAGCTTTGTTCAGTATTTATAGTACGGAGTTATAAGTTTTGTTCAGTATTTATAGTACGGAGTAATAAGTTGTGTTCAGTATTTATAGTAAGGAGTTATATTTGTTGTTCAGTATTAATAGCAAGGAGTTATAAGTTTAGTTCAGTATTTATAGCAAGGAGTTATAAGTTTTGTTCAGTATATATAGTAAGTAGTTATACATTTTGTTGAGTATTTTTAGGAAAGAGTAATAAGTTTTGTTCAGTATATATAGTACGGAGTAATAAGTTTTGTTCAGTATATATAGTACGGAGTAATAAGCTTCGTTCAGTATTTATAGTACGGAGTAATAAGTTTTGTTCAGTATATATAGTACGGAGTAATAAGTTTTGTTCAGTATTTATAGGAAGGAGTAATAAGCTTTATTGAGTATTTATAGTACGGAGTAATAAGCTTTGTTGAGTATTTATAGGAAGGAGTAATAAGCTTTGTTGAGTATATTTAGTACGGAGTAATAAGTTTTGTTCAGTCTATATAGTACGGAGTAATAAGCTTTGTTCAGTATTTATAGTAAGGAGTTATAAGTTTTGTTCAGTATTTATAGTAAGGAGTTATAAGTTTTGTTCAGTATTTATAGTACGGAGTAATAAGTTTTGTTCAGTATTTATAGTACGGAGTAATAAGTTTTGTTCAGTATATATAGTACGGAGTAATAAGTTTTGTTCAGTATATATAGTACGGAGTAATAAGCTTTGTTCAGTATTTATAGTAAGGAGTTATAAGTTTTGTTCAGTATTTATAGTACGGAGTAGTAAGTTTTGTTCAGTATTTATAGTACGGAGTAATAAGCTTTGTTCAGTATTTATAGTACGGAGTTATAAGTTTTGTTCAGTATTTATAGTACGAAGTAATAAGTTTTGTTCAGTATTTATAGTTCGGAGTAATAAGTTTTGTTCAGTATATATAGTACGGAGTAATAAGTTTTGTTCAGTATATATAGTACGGAGTAATAAGCTTTGTTCAGTATTTATAGTAAGGAGTTATAAGTTTTGTTCAGTATTTATAGTACGGAGTAGTAAGTTTTGTTCAGTATTTATAGTACGGAGTAATAAGCTTTGTTCAGTATTTATAGTACGGAGTTATAAGTTTTGTTCAGTATTTATAGTACGGAGTATTAAGTTTTGTTCAGTATTTATAGTACGGAGTAATAAGTTTTGTTCAGTATTTATAGTACGGAGTAATAAGTTTTGTTCAGTATATATAGTACGGAGTAATAAGTTTTGTTCAGTATATATAGTACGGAGTAATAAGCTTTGTTCAGTATTTATAGTACGGAGTTATAAGTTTTGTTCAGTATTTATAGTACGGAGTATTAGGTTTTGTTCAGTATTTGTAGTAAGGAGTTATAAGTTTTGTTCAGTATATATAGTACGGAGTAATAAGTTTTGTTCAGTATATTTAGTACGGAGTAATAAGCTTTGTTCAGTATTTATAGTACGGAGTAATAAGCTTTGTTCAGTATTTATAGTACGGAGTATTAAGTTTTGTTCAGTATATATAGTACGGAGTAATAAGTTTTGTTCAGTATATATAGTACGGAGTAATAAGCTTTGTTCAGTATTTATAGTAAGGAGTTATAAGTTTTGTTCAGTATTTATAGTACGGAGTAGTAAGTTTTGTTCAGTATTTATAGTACGGAGTAATAAGCTTTGTTCAGTATTTATAGTACGGAGTTATAAGTTTTGTTCAGTATTTATAGTACGGAGTAATAAGTTTTGTTCAGTATTTATAGTTCGGAGTAATAAGTTTTGTTCAGTATATATAGTACGGAGTAATAAGTTTTGTTCAGTATATATAGTACGGAGTAATAAGCTTTGTTCAGTATTTATAGTAAGGAGTTATAAGTTTTGTTCAGTATTTATAGTACGGAGTAGTAAGTTTTGTTCAGTATTTATAGTACGGAGTAATAAGCTTTGTTCAGTATTTATAGTACGGAGTTATAAGTTTTGTTCAGTATTTATAGTACGGAGTATTAAGTTTTGTTCAGTATTTATAGTACGGAGTAATAAGTTTTGTTCAGTATTTATAGTACGGAGTAATAAGTTTTGTTCAGTATATATAGTACGGAGTAATAAGTTTTGTTCAGTATATATAGTACGGAGTAATAAGCTTTGTTCAGTATTTATAGTACGGAGTTATAAGTTTTGTTCAGTATTTATAGTACGGAGTATTAAGTTTTGTTCAGTATTTGTAGTAAGGAGTTATAAGTTTTGTTCAGTATATATAGTACGGAGTAATAAGTTTTGTTCAGTATATTTAGTACGGAGTAATAAGCTTTGTTCAGTATTTATAGTACGGAGTAATAAGCTTTGTTCAGTATTTATAGTACGGAGTATTAAGTTTTGTTCAGTATATATAGTACGGAGTAATAAGTTTTGTTCAGTATTTATAGTAAGGAGTTATAAGTTTTGTTCAGTATTTATAGTACGGAGTATTAAGTTTTGTTCAGTATTTATAGTACGGAGTTATAAGTTTTGTTCAGTATTTATAGTACGGAGTTATAAGTTTTGTTCAGTATTTATAGGAAGGAGTTATAAGTTTTGTTCAGTATTTATAGAAAGGAGTTATAAGTTTTGTTCAGTATATATAGTACGGAGTAATAAGCTTTGTTCAGTATTTATAGTACGGAGTAATAAGCTTTGTTCAGTATTTATAGTACGGAGTATTAAGTTTTGTTCAGTATATATAGTACGGAGTAATAAGTTTTGTTCAGTATATATAGTACGGAGTAATAAGTTTTGTTCAGTATTTATAGTAAGGAGTTATAAGTTTTGTTCAGTATTTATAGTACGGAGTATTAAGTTTTGTTCAGTATTTATAGTACGGAGTTATAAGTTTTGTTCAGCATTTATAGGAAGGAGTTATAAGTTTTGTTCAGTATTTATAGTACGGAGTTATAAGTTTTGTTTTGTTCAGTATTTATAGTACGGAGTTATAAGTTTTGTTCAGTATTTATAGTACGGAGTTATAAGTTTTGTTCAGTATTTATAGTACGGAGTTATAAGTTTTGTTCAGTATTTATAGTACGGAGTTATAAGTTTTATTCAGTATTTATAGGAAGGAGTTATAAGTTTTGTTGAGTATTTATAGTACGGAGTTATAAGTTTTGTTCAGTATTTATAGTAAGGAGTTATAAGTTTTGTTCAGTATTTATAGTACGGAGTATTAAGTTTTGTTCAGTATTTGTAGTAAGGAGTTATAAGTTTTGTTCAGTATATATAGTACGGAGTAATAAGTTTTGTTCAGTATATTTAGTACGGAGTAATAAGCTTTGTTCAGTATTTATAGTACGGAGTAATAAGCTTTGTTCAGTATTTATAGTACGGAGTATTAAGTTTTGTTCAGTATATATAGTACGGAGTAATAAGTTTTGTTCAGTATTTATAGTAAGGAGTTATAAGTTTTGTTCAGTATTTATAGTACGGAGTATTAAGTTTTGTTCAGTATTTATAGTACGGAGTTATAAGTTTTGTTCAGTATTTATAGTACGGAGTTATAAGTTTTGTTCAGTATTTATAGGAAGGAGTTATAAGTTTTGTTCAGTATTTATAGAAAGGAGTTATAAGTTTTGTTCAGTATATATAGTACGGAGTAATAAGCTTTGTTCAGTATTTATAGTACGGAGTAATAAGCTTTGTTCAGTATTTATAGTACGGAGTATTAAGTTTTGTTCAGTATATATAGTACGGAGTAATAAGTTTTGTTCAGTATATATAGTACGGAGTAATAAGTTTTGTTCAGTATTTATAGTAAGGAGTTATAAGTTTTGTTCAGTATTTATAGTACGGAGTATTAAGTTTTGTTCAGTATTTATAGTACGGAGTTATAAGTTTTGTTCAGCATTTATAGGAAGGAGTTATAAGTTTTGTTCAGTATTTATAGTACGGAGTTATAAGTTTTGTTTTGTTCAGTATTTATAGTACGGAGTTATAAGTTTTGTTCAGTATTTATAGTACGGAGTTATAAGTTTTGTTCAGTATTTATAGTACGGAGTTATAAGTTTTGTTCAGTATTTATAGTACGGAGTTATAAGTTTTATTCAGTATTTATAGGAAGGAGTTATAAGTTTTGTTGAGTATTTATAGTACGGAGTTATAAGTTTTGTTCAGTATTTATAGTAAGGAGTTATAAGTTTTGTTCAGTATATATAGTACGGAGTTATAAGTTTTATTCAGTATTTATAGTACGGAGTTATAAGTTTTGTTTAGTATTTATAGTAAGGAGTTATAAGTTTTGTTCAGTATTTATAGTACGGAGTTATAAGTTTTATTCAGTATTTATAGTACGGAGTTATAAGTTTTGTTCAGTATTTATAGGAAGGAGTTATAAGTTTTGTTGAGTATTTATAGTACGGAGTTATAAGTTTTGTTCAGTATTTATAGTACGGAGTTATAAGTTTTGTTCAGTATCTATAGTACGGAGTTATAAGTTTTGTTCAGTATTTATAGTACGGAGTTATAAGTTTTGTTCAGTATTTATAGTACGGAGTTATAAGTTTTGTTCAGTATTTATAGTACGGAGTTATAAGTTTTGTTCAGTATTTATAGGAAGGAGTTATAAGTTTTGTTCAGTATTTATAGGAAGGAGTTATAAGTTTTGTTCAGTATTTATAGGAAGGAGTTATAAGTTTTGTTCAGTATTTATTGGAAGGAGTTATAAGTTTTGTTGAGTATTTATAGGAAGGAGTTATAAGTTTTGTTGAGTATTTATAGGAAGGAGTTATAAGTTTTGTTCAGTATTTGTTCAGAATATTATAAAGTTGTTTGTTTATACAAATACTTTGTTTTGGTTCATGTATTTACATTTGGTGTTGATAAAATGTTTTGTTTAGCATATATAAAACGTAGAGTTATACATTTCATTCAGTATTCACAGTGAGGGGGTGTGTAAGTTTTCTTTCATAAGGGAATAGACTTGTGCAAACATATGACACTGTAGCTTATACTTACAGGAGTGTAGGATGGCGGTTTTTGTCGCATTATTTATGATATCTCTAGTGGCAGGAATCCAAGCTATTGGGAAACCTGAGGACAGTTCACGTATAGAGAAACTTTCAAAATACTGGAAAAATTTACGTAAGTTTGATAAAATAATAATTTTTTCGGAAACCCGGTGTTGAGGTAAAATTCCATCCTAAATGAGGCTTATTTGCAGATACGCAACCGACACTTTAAAAAAATCCCCTAAGAATATTTGACCTTTTGACCTAATGTTTAAATCGAAATGACCCATGTTCGAACTTGTCAAAGATTTTATCAATACAAACATTCTGACCCGATTTTGTGAAGATTTAACAAAAAAAGTAGCCTCTATTGTGTTCACAAAGTCAAAGACCGATCACAAAAACCCATAACAGGTACGAGGGGTCAGGGTTCATCCTACCTCAATACCACGTGACATTTACATCAATTCTATTGGTCCAACTTTTTAAAGTATCAAAGTACATGTACACTAAACACTGTAAACAAAGGCCACAAATGAAACGAGGAACAGTAAGTATGGCCTGAAATCAAAGGTCGTATATTTTGGAGGTTCATCCTGTCTTCATTAATGAATGCATGCTAAAGCTAGATGATTAGGCTTGCAATAAAAAAATTAGTTTACTTGATAAAAAAACTGTGATGCCGTGGGCCGCATATCTTTTTTCTTACCTATGTGTTGGACAACGGCCAAGGCTACGACTGGGGCATTACCAACTTGAAAACTCCCTTTATAGTCTTAGATATCGATCGCAACAATTTTAGCTCTTGACAGTCCTTTCGTAGTATGTCAAAATCAGCGTACCGTGACCCTACCCGGAAATGTATTTATTTTGCATATACTAAAAGGTAATTCCTTATTATGGGGAATACTGCGAGGATATGAAAAGACACGATACAAGTTTAGATTAGTTTTTGGAAACTGAACGATAGTTTAGCTTTTCATAGCCGTCACTCGCTCGACGCGCAAGATTTTGATGCAGACCTAAGTACTACGTTTTTCTACATCCGCCATGCAATTCTTAAACTAGTTCCCGATCCATGTTGCAGTGCAAGTCAGTGTGAGTTCAGTTTACATGAGTACTTTCAGTACTTTGATTAAAGTTACTCGAATACATTTTCAACAATCCTCGAATGTGTATAAGATTGTTTTTTAATTACAATTGTATGTTCAAAGTGTTTTGAGTGTGCCTGAGGTCAATCTTTTACGTCAATTATCGATACACAAAGTTTAATTACTCGTTCGATTTCCTTAAATCAATCATTCCCGGTGTCTCCAGGGACCGTATTTACCAAGCTTGTCTTAAATTTTGACTCAAGTTCCTGGAATCTGTAGGTTTTGCTCTTACATTTGAGAAATATCTAAAGTCTTATTTATGAATGATCTTAGCTTTATTTATAACTGAAATATCGGCTTCATAATTTAATTTAGCTATTTAAAAGATACTTTTAATTTTTAAGTAAGCTAAGTTACAAAAGAAACACGATTCTATAATGTAATCAATTGATTAATTTTTTTGTCCTCCTGTTTGTAATACATTACCAATGCGTCTAAGAAATCAATCTTGTTTGGACTGGTTCTACTAAAGTTATTCATATCAAAATTTCAAATTTCAATATTTGCCTATGAATTCTGATAATAATAATTCACATTTTAATTTGTAATACCATGCTTAATTCCATCTTACTTGTTTCTTTTATTTCCCTTATAACAAATTAAGTAACCTGACTTAAAGCTGGGCTGGATCGAATGAAGCTCCCCGGGGAGCACTATTCAACGAACATATCTCCCGTACTGAATAAGAACCTTCATTCATAGTAGATGTTGATTTTCCAAGAATAAATATCCCCAATTATCTGATGCAAAATAAAATTCCTTAACGGTTGTTAATGATAGTAAAACCGTTGTACATGTACATGATTTCTTTTTGGACACTTCGCTAAAATATGTACACACATGTACAATGTACATAATACAAAATGTATGTACATGTATGTGGTTTGATTTTATCATCTAGGTCCATGTGACGGCCAGTATTCGTGTATAGCAGACATAGGAAATATGAAAGCGGACAGTCCCCTTCCTAAGTGTATCAAGTATAATAAAGTTTGTGACAGACACATTGATTGTCCGTTTGGGGATGATGAAAAAGATTGTGGTAAGTACAATGCAGTGGTTCATACATCGGCAAAACTGTGTTAGCGGTCACCTCTGAATAAAAGCGTAAACCTGTGAATAAGGACCCTTCCTTGAAAGAAAAATTATCGACTTATTAGAACAAAACGACCCCGAATGAATGTCACCTGTCAATAAAGGCCACATTATGTTTTAACTAAGGGTGACGATTGTTCACAGGTTTGACAATATTCATTACTGGTCATATGAAAGATCTCTTCAGATTTTTGTTAGCGTGTCATATCTATCATTCAATAAGTTGATCAAATAAATCGTATGTCCCACGCTATTTACTTGTATTATGTTGGTAGATATTTTCCACGTAGTTTTTGGTGTACTTCCGGTTTCAATTCATTCTTCAATCTCTACCATGAGTTGTCGTTCCTGCTTCGCTGTGTGGATTGGAAAGGAACGACAACTCTGAGTAGAGATTGGTAATGGTTCACAGCACTTATTTTGTAAAAGAACAAATTATCTAAACGTTCTAATTAAACAAACAGATGAAGAATGTCGCGAAAAAGAACTTCGATGTAAAGACGGACGATGTGCCAGAATCTGTGACGGTTACGCTCAATGCTCTGATAAGGCCGACGAGCAAGGCTGTGGTGAGTAAAATTGCATGCTTTTACCTCCCTTGTATATTCAGCATTTTGATTGGCTGAAAAGTAATCAGCGGAAGACTTCGACAGCAATCGTAACTACTCGGGCATTTCCGTCACTGAGAAATATTTTTCTTTAGACAAACGCCGAAGAGTTCCGATTGAATCGAGCTTTGGTAATTAGGGAGAAGGGAGATAATTTAAGATACTGAAGAACTGGGGATTTATACCCCTTCTATTGTTTCGAATAGTATTTCCTAGTTCGTTATCGTGCATGGTGTAAAGCACGCCTTGCCCTTTATCCTGTGATTTTCTAGTCATACTACATATAGTACTTATAATACGATATTGGTATACATAGTTCCCACATCTACAATAGTTACCTCCCCTGGCGGCCATCTTGCTTGGCAAATTCAGCAAGCACTAATAGAACATATTTATATTTTTGTTTTGATAATTCTAAATATAGGATATTTATATGTGACAACTACATTTTCTTAAACCTGATGTGATTGTGGCCTTACCAACTTCATGACTAAGTTATCTTTTTTAAAGTAAGTTGTTTAATAACCAATTTTCTGATTTTTTCTACTAAGCGCATAAGAAATTTGCCAAGCAAGATGGCCGCCAAGGGAGGTAAATATTGTAGATGTGGGAACTATGTATTAGGACACTCGAAAGGCGGAGTCGAGATTCGAACACACGACATTAAAATCAGTTAGCTAACTGAACCAACAACCATGCACAATAATACACTCATGCATTTGAAGTCATTGTCAACTATGAATGGTTTACATGTTTCCGGATGATACTTAGTATTTAGCACAATATATTTTAATTGGATCTCGTGACATATTGATACAAGTCACGTGGTGTCGCACCACTTAGATATTGATAAAGGAATATACAGTACAGGAACTACAGGAATATAGTAAAATATAACATATAACAACCCGAGAAAGTGTAAATTATGTACTCAAAAGTTAGTTGAAACTGAATATCATTTCCTATTTTGTTGTCTTCTTTATGGAGAATTAAGAACTAAATATTTTAAGAATTTATCTTAAACAAGATTTCACGCATTGTTTCTTCTAATAACGCTAAAACTGTTATTGATACAGACAACTTTATACATTATGCAATGAACATAAGGTTTGAAAACCTTGCTGATTGCTGCTTCGTTATACTGTTATTTATACAACAATTTTGTCAAAGCATCACCTTTACGTCTTTTTCCGTCATACCGTTTGATCCTAACGAAACGAAATATAGTGTTTAGTCCAGTTTATATAATAATATGTTCTGTGTATACCCAGGCAATATTTCTGTATATGGCCAAGGGTATATTGTTTAATTATACCGATTATCTATGAACAAATGGTAATAATATTGCAAACGTGGTATTTCATGGTATTTGCTACGTCATTTGTTTTGTAGGAGGTTTTACTGGTGGTATTCAGTGTCCTAGTGGTATTGTCGGTATTGTTTGTGATGGCATTAAAGATTGTAATGGAACGCTCGACCACGGCGAAGATGAAAACAACTGCAGTAAGTTGATATTGACATTTGCAGCCAAGCCTTTGCCAGCTGCCATCTCCGAACATAGACCATACTAGCTGTGAATAAAAGGACACTCTTTGAAAACCATCTTCGATTTACGAGTTCATTTTTGTATTAAGAACAAAATGGTCTCCGAATAAGGACAATAAAGGTCACATTATTGCCTGTAACAAGGATGACATTTGATTGTTCATATGTTTGACTATACTATAGATTAGCAAAAAAGTCATAAAGCTTAATTCTTTAGAGCAAATAATGTAACCAGATAAGGCTGAATGCCGTCTTCTCATTGGAACAATTTATTTGGCGTTTGGGGAAGAACTTCTTATCGGTTGTGATAGGGAAACAAGTTGTTACTATTTTTAGATATTGATACTGCGAGGCTGAAAAACAGGTAGTAACCAAGAACAAGGTTGCAAGAAACCCTGTTCAAAAAGTGAATTTACTGGAAATATTTAATTTTTGCTACAAACTGTAAAGAAAGAATTAAATATGGAATGTCTGAAAAACAATACATAAATATATTCTGTTTTATACGTTAGTGTAATTTGAAAACCAAGTTTGTCTTCAGAGGATAAAGGGTTGAAATATGTTTAATAATGATGTGTGTGAAGTTGGCAATGCAATCGACAATCGACATTCAATGTCTAGCTCGACAATCGACATTCATCTCGACATTCGTGAAACAGGCTGTATGGCTATCATAAAAATGTAAATTTCGAATGTCTAGCTCGCCAATCGACATTCACCTCGACATTCGAAAAACGGACTGTATATAGCCGTCAAAGTAATGAAATTTCGAATGTCTAGCTAGGCAATCGACATTCATCTCGACATTCGAAAAACGAACTGTATAGCCGTCAAAGTTGTTTTGTGATAGCATTTGTATCAATAACAAGAGAGATGTTGGTTCTAAGGTTTATTCAATAAGGCTCTCTAACATAGCAATATCCAAGTGGTCAGTTACAGTGGGCGGTGCTTATCAGTTGTGGCATTACAGGTACTAAGCACTGATTGGATAGCATGCATAGGATAATGAAACATCTCCCTTACAAAATTAAAATAAATTGAAACATTCAGAATGACACAATGAATAAATACTTGTTAATAATCACTCATGAACTGATTCAAAGGTTCTATCATGTTTACAGTTTTCGGTTTCACTGCATATCATCTTGCCTAATGTCTGTTCTTCGCTCAATAGTGTTTACACAGCTGACCTTAATGGTACGTCATTGAATTTGTCATGGCTTATCAGCACAAGACTTTCTGTCGAGTTAATGTTACTTTTATTGCTGGAAATTTCATACTGGCACACTGAATGGTCATTAAGGTACGAAAAGTCCCTGTCGCCATAAGAGACAAGCTTAAGACAGAACTTGACAGAATGGAACAAGATGGCATTATATGCAAGGTCACAACACCCACTGACTGGGTCAACAGCCTGGTCACGGTTGAGAAACCCAACGGTTCATTAAGGGGTTGTCTTGACCCTAAGAATCTTAATAATGCTATTAAGAGACCACACTACCCAAATAAAACATTGGATGACATATTGCCAGATTTGACAAATACGACAGTTTTCTCAAAACTTGACGCTCGTAGTGGTTACTGGTCTATACAATTGACGGAAAAGTCATCTTACTTGACAACATTTAACAGATTCCTCAGGTTACCATACGGATTATGCAATGCAAATGATCTCTTTAGTGCAAAAAATGGAACAATGTCTAGAGAACCTCCCGGGTGTACAGACTATTGTTGATGATATAATTGTGTCAGGAAAAGACATGACAGAACATAACGAAAATCTCTCCCGACTTATGGTGAGATGTCGCGAAATGGGCATTAGGTTAAACCCAGACAAGACAGAGATAGGTAAAACAGAAATGCCATTCTTTGGTCACCTAATCACATCCCAAGGCTTAAAAATAGACCCCGCGAAGGTCAAGGCCGTAGAGCAAATGACTGTTCCCACCTCTAAGGCAGAATTGCAGACCATATTAGGCATGGTTACGTACTTACAGAGGTTTGCACCTAAACTCTCTGAAGTCACTGCACCCTTACGACAGCTCCTGTCTAAGGACGTCATATTTAGCTGGGATAAACCCCAAGAAGAATCCTTTCAGAAGGTTAAAAGCATCATCTGTCAAAGCCCTGGTCAGGTACTTGCTTATTTTGATTCGAATAAAGCAATTACACTCCAAGTAGATGCTTCAAAGTTTGGGCTAGGAGCCATACATTTGTATCAATAACAAGAGAGATGTTGGTTCTAAGGTTTATTCAATAAGGCTCTCTAACATAGCAATATCCAAGTGGTCAGTTACAGTGGGCGGTGCTTATCAGTTGTGGCATTACAGGTACTAAGCACTGATTGGATAGCATGCATAGGATAATGAAACAAAAGTAATGAAATTTCGAATGTCTAGCTAGACAATCGACATTCACCTCAACATTCGAAAAACGGACTGTATATAGCCGTCAAAGTAATGAAATTTCGAATGTCTAGCTCGACAATCGACATTCATCTCGACATTAGAAAAACGAACTGTATAGCCGTCAAAGTAATGAAATTTCGAATGTCTAGCTCGACAATCGACATTCATCTCGACATTCGAAAACGGACTGTATATAGCCGTCAAAGTAATGAAATTTCGAATGTCTAGCTAGACAATCGACATTCATCTCGACATTCGAAAAACGAACTGTATAGCCGTCAAAGTAATGAAATTTCGAATGTCTAGCTCGACAATCGACATTCATCTCGACATTCGTGAAACAGGCTGTATGGCTATCATAATAATGTAAATTTCGAATGTCTACTCGACAATCGACATTCACCTCGCTATTAAAAAAAAAAGACTGTATAGCCGTCAAAGTAATGAAATTTCTTTACTTTGACGGCGATACAGTTCGTTTTTCGAATGTCGAGATGAATGTCGATTGTCTAGCTAGACATTCGAAATTTCATTACTTTGACGACTATATACAGTCCGTTTTTCGAATGTCGAGATGAATGTCGATTGTGGAGCTAGACATTCGAAATTTCATTACTTTGACGGCGATACAGTCCGTATTTCGAATGTCGAGATGAATGTCGATTGTCGAGCTAGACATTCGAAATTTCATTACTTTGACGACTAT